>CM054059.1:270893446-272093446 GCA_028641055.1 Alopecurus myosuroides | reverse complement strand
CATGTGACAAACAATCATAGGAACCACATCACACTCAATGGTATCCTTGTATGGTCCAATCTGAAACTCAACTCTCACCATGTAGCTCACCTACATCTCTCCATTGTCACTCAACCACTGAATATAGTAAGGATGAGGGTGTGGTATATATTGCAGTTTCAGCTTCGCACATAAATCTTGGCTTGCTAATTTTTTGCAAGTCCCTCCATAAATAATAACTTTGCAAGCCATTTGGAGACCAACAATAGCCTTGGTTTGAAATAAATTGCATCTCTTTATTTTCAAAACTTGGAGTAACATTCAAAGATTTTCGGGTGCAAACAATAGATGGGTAATGTGTACCATATGCATCAAGTGGACCTTCATCACCATCACAACAATCATCATCATTCAGATCAGCATCATCACCTATTTCATACTCATTGTCCTCATTAATAAGAACAATTTCTTATTAGCACAATCTCTCTTGAAGTGTCCTTTCCCTCCACATGTATTAGAACTCATATCTCTATTTATTGATGTAGACATAGTAGAACTATTGGTACTTGATGCTCGTTGTGATGACTCCTTTGTATTAGAAACACTTGATTCTAGTTTATGAGAAGTAGTACCACAAATTGAAGAATTTGAGATGGTGGTGATGTAACAGGAGAAGATCTAGGAGAAAAACCACTTCGAGCAACCATTCTTGCTTCCTCGGCCAACTATGCTTCAGCCTCACGTGCATGATGTAATAACTCATTCATATCATTATATTGTAGATGCCTCACAATGATCTTGATTTTAAACTTCAGCCCTGAAAGAAAACATTGCATTGTATGCTCGGGTTCCTCTCTCACACGAGCCCTTTGGAGAATCATATCCATCTCCCTGTAATATCCATCAACTGACATAGTGCCTTGCTTCAATTGCTGCAATTTATCATAAAGAATATGAATATAATTTTTTGGTACAAATCTGCCCCTCGTGACTTGCTTCATAGTTCTCCATCTAACAATTTCTGGATCACCATCTTCTTCTCTTGTGTGTAATATTATCCCACCCTAGAAGAGCATAGCCATCAAACCCAGAAGAAGCAAGTTTAATTTTTGATGTCCTCAGTATACTCAAGCAATCTCCCTAGCTTCACAATTTTCAATTCCCACATAAGATATTCTTCCACATCATCATGATCAAAACTAAAAGGAGGAATAGAAAATTTTGGTTTGCCTAAACCATCGTCCTCAAGATTATTTTTAGGAAGTTTGACTCTTCTTGCTAGTGCATGAATCCCACGGCCATGGATAGCATGTCCTCGACCACCATCAATATCAAGATCATCATGTGCACGAGTATGTGCATTGAGATTATTATTGGAGGAGGTCTTTGTTGCACTAAATTAGTCAAATCTGCAATTTGTCTTGTGAGGGTTGTCAAAGACTCTTGCATACTTGTCACATATTCTTAAGTGGCAACATCATCTAATTTCAATTCTACACGCTGCAAATCTTCTCTTAAATCCTCAGCTGATTTATCAATTCTGTTCTTCAAGTGATCACGCAATGCCTCATACTCATTCCTCTTCACCACCTCATTAGGGATCTTCTTTTGCTGCACATCAACATAATCACTAGAAGAATCCATAATTCATAGCTTAGTGAAATAAAAACAAGTGTGGGTGATGTTCTCTCACAAGTCACTCAAAATAGCAAAGAAAGGTGTATCTTACCATTCCAAAGCGAATATAAATACTTACCAACCAGTAGTAGCCACTACTATGACTTGATGTGAAGAAGAGAATGTCAGGGGTTTTAGCTATCACAAGACAAAAACAGGGTATTCGGTGGAGCTTGGTTGGGATACCTAACAACACCGACTTACAAACCATATTTGATGTTTGTGTGGTAAAAAAACTCACCTAAAGAAATACACACCAATATGGCGACAAATGTGGCAAGCAACTATATGGAAGAATCTGTTGCAATGCACTAGAAAGACACTAGCCAAGCTCAAAAGAAAACATGCAAAAGATTGCTCAAAGTAGTGTCAAAATATAGCAATGCTCAAAAAATAACTCCATTCATAATATTGGATATATCACTTTCGGTATCTTTTGATTTTTCTCCTTTTCACTTTTCCTTTTATATTTTTTATATTCTCACTTTTTTTTTTTGTATTTTTCCAATGGCCACAACTATAACAAGGAGCAAGAAGAAAGAAAACAGAAATATGACACAAGTTTAAGAAAATATGAGCAGCCTGTTTGAGCAACAAAATAGATAATATTTTAGGGAAAGGTACCTAAACTACTGCTGTAGAAGACTGTGTCTATGTCTCACAATGTTCTGTAAGGAAACCTAATGAAAATTGCAAAGACAAACAAAGGAAAACACACTAAAACTCACTAGATACTCACGGTAGAAAAACAACTGATTATGTACCGTGGCGGTAGAAAAACAGACGGATTCTATGCCATCTCGGCAGCGCACGCTCGCGGCTGCAAAACCCAAGAATCGGTGTCGCAGCAGGGACATAGCGCGAGCGGGGTTGGTTGTATAGGCCCGCGGCAGCGATTTCCGTGGAACTGTGCCGCGGCAGGATTCCAACGGTGGCTAGGACTTGGTACGCGCGGCAGAATAATGCGGGGAAATGGTGCCCCAGAAGAGATTGGATTGCACTCCGATATGAAATAGGCGCGGCAACGAATTGCTGGTTTTTGTGCCATGCGCGGCAAGACTTGTGCACTCCGATAGCAACTAGGGATGACCATAGCAGAGATTTTCGAAGATTTGTGCCCTTGTAGAAACGATCTCAGCTCGGATTGGAACTAGATTAGCTAGGTTAGCCAAATTGTTTTGGAGTTTTCGGGTGTAGACTCGAAATAGGAAATATCAAGAACTCGAAATAGACTTAGAACCCTAATCCTAACCTAAACCACATGACTCAAAAACAGAAAAGAGGATGCAAAGATCAAGACAAAACAACAACTAGGTATGCACTTGGGTTGATCTAGGCTATGGCAATGAACTAACCTAATATTTGTGTGAGACTTTTTCTGTATAGGATAAAAACAACTAATATTAGGGTGGAAAGTGCTCACCGAGGCAAATTGTAAATCTGATACCAAGATGGTATGGGGTGGCCCGATCTTCTCAATGAGCACTCTGTGGATTCGAGGTAGATGGAAGATAGATAATCTGCGTCTCGCTGAAAATTCTCCGGCTAATTCCCATTGCTAATGCAACAGCTTTTAGCCCCTTGGATATTCTCAACTCCACACACTAGCACAACTAGCCACCGACTACTAGCAGTCTTGTACCTTCTGATTCCCAATGGAACATCAGATAACACGCAAAATTTGCAATTGGTATACTTCAAGATGAATGCTTCTCGCAGTTCAACAAGACATTCTAGGGTTTATGTCTTATTGTAGTCTAACTTTAATAATTCAGATCTAAGAGGTATTTATTAGGGGAGGGGGTGCGGCTAAGGCCAATGCGCACCACCACCTGGTCTAACTCGGGTTGGACCAAAACCTATCCAAAAGTGGATACAAACCGACCCTAGAAGGGTTTGGCCATAGTTTGGACTCGCAGGTCCTGTCCTAGTCCATGTAGGACTACTCATTGAGCGCATCCACATGGTGTGGTGTGCCTCCTTATTTTGTCTCTCCATGTGCTCCTTCCTCCCTCTCCCCCCTCGAGCATTTGTAGTGATTGTTGTGAATTTTGTCTTCCATGAATTCCTTGTGGTTCTTCATATGATCCTCCATGCCTTGCTGCTCCTCTCCCCCAAGAATGCTTTTGTTATCAATAACCCTGATCGTACATAAATGCATAGACTTAGGTAGTATAAAATTTTCATAATCACAAACATCATATTCTATTAAGAGTGAGTTCACCTGTTGTTCTAATAACTTGGTTCTTAATATTTTCATTGGTCCAATCCTCACTTCACTGGGTTTCTCTTGAACTGCGGAGAATGTGTAGAAGAGCTAGGGGTGTCCTCATCAAGATTTGGCCGGCTCCGGTGATTTAGGGTCGATGATAGCGGCACGCCTTCGACTCGTTTCAGTACTTGTTGTCGTCGCTTGGCGTTATACATATATGGTTGTAATTTTTTACTTTTGGTTCTCTTTATACTGCATCGACAGTTGATTTAGAGATTAGAAATTTTCTAAAAAAAATCTTCTCCCTAAAAAAAAAATCAATATCAGAATCAGAAATTTCAGCTCCAATTCCCCTGGTGAAAACACGACCAAGCAAATTTTTTACTATGGCTCAGGAATTAACCAAAATTTGAGGATTCTACAAACTTGAGGGGCCTACCTCCATGGATGATCTCACCTTAAATGCACAAGGTTCCTCATATGAACATTTATTCATCTCAAACTTTTGGTTGGCTTAACAAAGCAATTATTTTTTAAACACATTGTTTTAATCCTAAACCCAAAAAGTATACAAAGCCCGCCACCCGCAATCCCATGGGGCCCACCTACTGCTGGTCTTGTCACTAATCCCTCCTTTATAAAATAGGATGATTACTATTTCTAGTAAAAGTAAAATCTTATAATGATTTGACCAAGTATTAAAGTATATCAATATTTACCATGCCAAATGTATATAATTTGAAAATACATCTCATTATGATTCTATCAATGCCGATTTGATATTGTACATGATCATTTTATTTCTATGTAACTTGTCAAACTTGAAAGGTTTGATTGTGATAAAAAAATAATAGGTGTTTGTGGCCACGCTCTCTGATCCGTGAGATCTAAGTATTATTTCAGATCTCATACTTTTGAAAAACTATACAATAAAACAAATGTGTGCCTCGATCAATGCAGAAGCCAGGGCAGCATTTCACATTTTAAAAAAACTTTTTATCATAGATTAATTGAAGGAGTTAAATTTCTTCATCTCAAAATAAGCATCGTTCAAATGGATGTATCTAGATGGATTTCAAAACTAGACACATCCATTTCAACGACACTTATTTTGAGATGGAGGGACTATGAATTTAGAGGCTATTTGTGTGATCAATATTTTTGAAGTAAATCGCCAAGATCGACGAGATAATCTCTCATAGCCAAAGTGCCTTCATAAAAAAGAAGGAGCATCCACGATAACTTTATGTTTGTGCGCGGGACTGCCCAACGTCTTCACCGCACCCTCACTCCTACCTTGCTCATCAAGCTTGATATTTCTAAAGCCTTCGATTCGGTCAGATGGGACTACATCCTCGATGTCATGCATCACATGGGTTTCCCTCAGCATTGGTGCGCCCTGGTTTCTGCTCTCTTCACCTCTGCCACATCAACGGTTCCGCTCAATGGGATCCCCAGCAAGGTCATCATGCATGGTCCAGGCCTTCGAAAAGGTGATCCGCTTTCTCTTTACTTCTCGACATTGCCATCGACCCTCTATACAAGATTTTGGAATTGGCAGCTGATTCAGGACTCCTTCAACAGCTCCCGGTCCATGACCCCACACCCCGCATCTCTATGTACGTTGATGACGCTACTATATTCCTCATGCAAGATGTTAATAATGTTTTGAACCTTGCTCCCATCCTGCAGAGTTTCTGCGAGATTTCAGGCCTGGTCACCAATGTTGCGAAAAGATCGGTCGCGCCCATTCGTGTGCTGACCTAGACCTTAACGCCTTCCTTGTAAGCCTCTCCGCAATTGTAACGTATTTCCCAATCAAATATGTTTGGCTCCCACTATCCTTGGGAAGGCTTCAGCATGCACACCTTCAACCCGTCATGGACAAGGAAGCATCTAGGCTTAATCCCTGGAAAGGCAAGCTCATCACATGAGCAGGTCGTGATTCCTTGGTCAAGTCGGTCCTCACCTCCATACCAATCTTCCTTTTAATGGCGATTAGGGTGGAAAGGTTAAGCTGAAGGCTTTCGATAAGCTTCATCAAGGCATGATTTGGGCCTATAGTGACAAGGTTAGTAGAAGGAACTACAAAGTCAATTGGTACGAAGTTTTTGCTCCGAAGAATTTTAGAGATCTTTGTATTTTGTATCTACTAAAGGTTGCGAGAGCTCCGAGGTTACACATTTCTAATCATCTTGCCATCCGCGGATGGCCACATCAACCTACCTGTCAGCTCTGTAGGTGTCAGCTGGAAAATGCAAGGCATATCCTTTTCGAGTGCCACTACTCTGCATGAATCTGGTCTACAGTTGCAGTATGGCTCTCTTTCCCCTCCCTGGTGCAATGCTTGGGTCACGAGCGTCCAACGGTGCTTCATTATTGGCAGGTCATCTCAAACTCCTCTTGCAACTCGCCTAAGGGGCCGAGAACAGCCATCATACTCATCACCTAGGAAATCTGGAAAGAGCGTCATGCTAGAGTTTCTAACAAAAAATTCTCGATGCACATGGTGCTCATGTAGAAATTCAAAGACGAGGAGAAAAGCTAGATCCTTGCCGGCGCCAAAAAGCTTATGGAGACTACGGGAAGCTAAGCATCTGTAACTTGTATTCTTCGCTTTGGCTTAGGCCCCATGTTGGTTTCTCTTATATCAATTTAAACGAAAAATCTTTTGCCCCGCTTAAAAAACCCACAATTTCTAATAATACTGTGCTTTTAGAAACTTTGAGGTGTTTGTCTCTAACTAATGCTTTCGAACTGGGAGAAAACACCTCATCCTCTGCATCGAGTGATGCATATAGCTTTTAATGATCAATTATTAGGTAGCAGTTTGAGTATTATTACAGCCCCAGAAATGACAACAAAGATACATGCCTCAACCGTCACACCGAAAGCACAATAAATTACGAAAGTCTACTAATATGCCGCCACGTATGCTGGAAGAAAAAATCATGTGCCACCAAAAGTATCCTTGTGCACCTTGCCTTTAGAAATTCCCTCTAGTCCGAAGAAAGCAGAAAAACACATAACTGGATCCAGTACACCGCCATATTGATAACCTGTAAGAGATGAAAATTCTTTTGCCGGTTAAACACAATGTTATTTCTGCATTTTTAAATAGACCAACAAATGGCCGAGACTCCAATACGAATATGATCCTTAGTATTTTTATCTACCCCATTCAACCAAGTCCCAAACATATTTGAGACGCTGGCAGGAGGGGAATATTATAAGTAAAAAAAACCAAACGATAAAACTAGTTTTGCAAAAGAACAAGATATAAAGAAATGATCAATGGTCTCATCATTTCCACAAAAGGAACTCACCTTTCCAATTACTCTTGATAAGATTATCTTTTGTGAGCAAGGCTTTTCTATTAAGAAACCACATGAATACTTTAATTTTGAGAGGAATCTTCAACTTCTATAAGTATGTTCGAAGGAAAACCATATGGCCATTAATCAAATCCTCATACATAGATTTAACTATAAACATACCATCTTGAGTCAAATTCCAACGAAAAGTAACTAATGCTATGGCCTCATAAACCGTGGTATTGCAAAAATTGTTGTACTTTGCCGTTTTGGAAAAGAGCTCCCGACCACTTTCTTTTTCTTCTGTAACTGAGAGACGAAAAGAATGGCACCGTCGTGCTGTATTACTTAATTAGTACTAGCTCTATACTCTGAACTAGCAAATGTATGCGCGGTGAGCGTTAAGTCTATCCGCTGGCCTGCAGCAACTGACCCCTGCCTCCTGTCTCCTTTCATTTATCCGGTTGAATTCCCTTTCGTGGCACTCGTTCTTCCTCCCGTGAGCACGTGAGAGTGTGTTTTACAACTAGAGGCTAGATCCCTAACTGACTAGCAGAATTGACAGGATACTGGATTCACACTTTTTTTTTTTGAGGTTAAACAGCACTTTAACTTGAATCATTACAGAGAGCATCACGGATAAGCCCGGAGTCCCGCCACGGAAGACTGAAAAAACATAAAGTTCTGCTCTACGAGCTAAAATGTTTGCTGATTCGTTGCGAAGGCGACTAATGTGACAGAACGTCACAAACTGAAATCTCTAATGATCAACTTGATAACTTGGATAATAACTCCAATGCCAGTATGATCCAAATCAGGGTTTTGGATCCGCTTGATCACCGAGAGACAATCAGAGGTTAAAATGATCTTGTTAAACCCTTCTTCAAGAGCTAGGGTAGCGCACGCCTGACAGCGAGAGCTTCAGCAAATTCTTGCGCCGTGACCGCATCAAAGACTTGACTGCAAGCAAGCAAGCATGTACCAATGTGGTTCCTGATTACGACGCCCATCCCCATCCTCGACGAAGCAGCAAACAAAGCAACATCTACACTAATGAAAACAGTACCTTCTGGTGGCGGCATCCGATGGGGCAGAGAGGACGTGGATGCCCGCCTGTGGTTAGTAGTCTATTTGAACTAGATCCCCTGGCGCGGCTTGCCGCGCGCCACCCGCATTTCATAGCGGCAATCGATTGGTAAAACGGTATGATAAGCCTGCTTAATATGACAGTGTAAGTAGTTTGGTAAAGCTTTCTCTCCATAGAATGCAAACCTGATAATAACCAAAGTTCAACAAACAAATAAAAACAGTTTGTACAGGCCTAATACTAAGGCAGTAGAAAAAAAATCTTTAGCTAAATAACACGACAGCATTTTTCTGAAAAAAACGTTATACATTACATTGATAGGTCGGTACTAATGAAAAGTAGCTCACAGGTCAGAAAGATAATTAAACCTGCCATGAAGAAGGCATATGCGCTTTTAAACTAATAATGCAACTTATAGTATGTACAATTCAGATCTCCCACATTAGTTCACACGGACAAATATTATATCTGGTGAATGCAACTCAGAAGATATAAGATTGTACTCTGATACGGATCAAAATGTATTTTTTCATAGAATTTGAACCCTAAGTGTTGGCCTCTGATAGATGTCCAGGTCTGATGCATCTCTGCTATCTTCAGATCATTTCTCTCACATGTTGGCGATGAACTTCTCAATCAATACATGGCAGGAGCCCGGAGACCAACATAAATATCTAGGAGGAACACAATATAAAACATATACGGTTTTTTTGAAGTTTAAACATATACGGTTTCACATCTGCACATGGTAGATTACTACATAGAGTATAATGTTACTGTAGAATTGGTTCAAAAAAACGAAGAAAATGTAAATGTATCCAGTGGGATTAGTGAAAATGGAGGACTCACAAACATAACTCACTCTTAAGAGAGGAAAGTGCTTGTGTATGAGTAACAACTACTTTGAATAGCAACAGGTCAAGCAATTATACATGTAAACATGATAAATTAGAGAGGAAAAGGGAGCACATACTCATGCTATGTACTCCCAAATTTATTGAATGGCATCTTCAGTATCAAAATCTGGGAAGGCTGGGAGCAATGGATTTGTAAGAAGACTGGTCAAATTATAAGAAAATTACTGGTCAGCGAGTTATACAAATAAAGGTCAAAATAAGCGGAATAATAGGCCAGTTCATACACATGAAATTAACCAGAAATTAGCCATATATACACAACTAATATGGAGGCCACTACACCAGAGCCACAGCCTAGAGATCTATGCCTCTAGTTCATGACACAGAACAATCGAACAACACATAATGACAGAACAATACCAACCTTTTGTTAACTGAAAGGGTGACAGACGTTGTTGCTTCTTTTGTTTCCATAGATAATTTGTTAGCCGACATAGTTTCAAACCCGGACACTTCTTTGGCGACACATGCACAGATGCACGATACTGCAACTGAAGGAAAGAGAGTCGGAATAATACAACATTATTTTAGGAAAGAATCATATTGCTCCAAATGCATGAACTGACGAAAATTCAAAAGATTCTTACCATGTCAATGACTGGGAGCAGCATTTACTCTGTGGACAGATGTGGTTGTCACAAAGGAGCCGAGGTTAAGAGGCACCGACCAGAGCAAGACAGTGAGCGAAGGTGTCCAACAGTGGCGGTGGTACTATGACACACCACTTGCACATCTCAAATTCATGAGAACAAAAAATCTACAGCTGCGCAGACAAATTAAAAGTAACATAGGCATATGTATTCTATGACTTTATCTAGTTCTCGATAGGAATTTGGCGGAAATATTTCTAGCTATTAATTCCTTCTTTATGTCAAAAACTTCCCATGAAAGAAAAATCAGATGGACAATAAAGCATAAACATCAAATGATAATTTGGTAACATCCAAAAACTGGCATCACCTGAATAAAAAATTACCAACATCGAGATAAACACATGCAAACAAAAGAGAGATGACATTTAAATGCTTAGAGAATAATGGACCTTGCTTCATACTGATACACATTTGGTTAGAAATTTAAAATGCCAATAGCGACATAATTATCATATTTAGAAAAATACTACAAAAACAAAACAGAACCTTTCACTGGATGTGCCTTTATCTTAATAAAATGTGCAATGGAATAGTGGCTCTCCAAAAAGAACAAATTCAGCACATATGAAAATGATACTGGAATAGAAGAATACATGGTACATAATGAGAAAAATATAACGAAGAATAAACTTACTTATCACTTGGATGAGGCCGAGATGGTCTTTGGCATATAGATGAAGAGTTACCCATTCAATCATTTCTCACGAAAGTTCTACATCCATTCATTCTATGGTAAGCTAACCCAGAAGCTGACATGGAAAAAAAGACGAAGCTAATGAAATATTTAAAAATGCGCAGTGTAGAAGGCAACCAAATAATCAGCACAGAAAATATTTTTTAGTACATGGTAAATCTGTAATGAATAAGAAAAAATGAAACATGTGAAGGGTATGGCTGCAGGTAATTTTTATTGAACAAAAATAAAAAATGCCAACTTGCACTATGGTTCAAAACATAAAGGGCCAACCTTTACATGTCCAAATAGCAATATTTTAGCTCAATCTTCCACTTCCAATGCTAAACTGATTCAAGTAGGAAGCTCTGGCAATTGACTTCATCTAAACTGATGCGATAGATGAGGTTTATTTTCATAGCCGCGAGCAGATCGATCAGATGCTATTCGTGAACCTGCAATATAGTAAGTACCTACAAATATCTGAACCAAATGAAGCAAATGCTTCACATCATACCAAATGGTATTTAACCAACATATAGCTACAGAAGCTAATTATTATACCATAAAGGAATATGAAAAGGGGCAAAATAAATCCTACAACTCCCATACAGGAAAGATAACGAAGAACAAAATAGAGGAATCATTTCAATTGATCTTACTAATACCTTGATTTGTTATATATTTTCGGTGGATTTGATGGGAAAATCCTGGTAAGATAGCATCATTTATTCATTATCCTTCAAACAAATGACCATAAGATAAGATATCTCTAGATGTTTCAAACCTTCCAGTGGATAGATCTGAGGCAAACATGCACTGAACAACAACACATACAACAGGAGACACATAACTTCTAATTGCTCTGATTCGTTAGCACCATACAACCAATCTGTGTCACAAAGAGGGGGCGTAGAATGAACCAGTGTTGGTCTTGAAATTGTCTGCTGGCAGCGTGGAAGGAGGGAGGAAGAGAGAGAACAAACCTGTACTGTAGGTCGCTCGTCCGTAGACGAACTGGCTAGCGGCCTCGTCCACCTCCGGGGCGGCCTGTGCGTCGACTACATCGTGCAGCGCAGCGCACCGCTTTCTGTCAGATGTCAAGGAAGAGGAGAAGAGGTTAGGAAAGAGGACGATTGGAGAGTGGAACTCGGATGAATGCCAAGGAATTCGCGGCAAAGACGGCCAGACGGGGCATGGGATGCAATCTCGTTCACCTTAGGAGGCCAGAAAATGAACAGGCGTCTCCGACGCGACGACTTGACGGCTCGGTGGTAGAAGCGGTGACCAGCGGAGGCGAGCAACAGCATGGATCCAGATGGCGTCGCATAGCCAAGTGCCTCTCTTCCTCCTCCTGTCCACCATCAAGCCTCTGTTCTTCGCATATCCTTCTCGCTCCCTGCATCCTCCTCTTCCTCCTGACTCACAAGTAGCAGCACGTCGCGGAGTGGAGCGAGCTTGGGGAGAGGAAGGGTCGGGCGAACGCGATGGAGCTCCAATGGTGATTCCCCCATCGGTCCGTCGCTCCCTGTCGTGCTCCTCCTGGCCACCTACTTTGTGGGTCGCGTAGCGCAGCGATGCGGGCTCGGGGAACGGGCGAGAGAGGTGCAAAGACGCGCCATGGATGGGGGAGGAGGAGCTTGACGCGGATTGAGGGGGTCGTGCCTGTGAGACTGGCGGGAACGGGAGGGGTGTGCGTGCGGGAGGCGGCGGCTAGGGTTTTCACCGCGCGGGGTGCGCGCTTTTATACGACGCGGTGAAAATACCAGCGGTCGAGATTCGCTGTGAGGGATCCATCCGACGGCCAAAATGTCCTGAGCTCTGAGGAAGCCCCTTGAGGTCTCAACGTTTACCTCTTTAGATAGGTGTTGCTCGATCATTTGAACATAGGCCTTGATTTTATCAGCTAAGCTGTTGGGGTTTGTCATGGAAACTCCGTTGCGAACCCCGTTGCGTGCATCCCACAGGTGCCACACAGTAACAGCCAGTACAGTCCGATCCAGCCCTGACACTCTGTCAAGGTAATTGAAGATCCAATCCCGCGAATTCACAAACTTCTTCTTCTGTAGTGGATATGCCTTCTTCAGTTCCTGCCAAACTTCCTTAGCAAACTGGCATTGTAGGAACACATGCTCAACCGTCTCCTCCCTATGGCAGAACCCACAATCATCACGACAATCGATGCGACGTCTACGGAGTTGATAGGTTGTCAGGAGGCAATCATGATCAAATCTCCACATGGTGATAATCATGTTCCCAGGCGCGGATATATCCCACAGCTGTTTCCAGCCCTTAGCCACCTATGTCTGGTCCGAGCGGAAGCCAGACCCTTTCACACTTCGACGAAGCATAAAATCACGGGCTCGAGCGAAATTATAACATGGTCTGACCGTGTAAATCCCAAATTTTGCCGATGGCCAAGAAGCAAAGTCGTCCCCTCCCAGTCTACTTATAGGGACATGCAGAATCTGAGTAGCAATATGATCCTCAAAAGCTGCTCGGACCATGGTCTTGTCCCAGCAGCCATTGTCTTCATCGATTAGCAGATTGCCTTAGGCATCAACTGGAATTTGAATACATGGTTTTAGCATATACGGACGAACACCCGGGATCCAATTGTCAGACAATCTTGTACAGAACGTTGCACAAACTGATGGGGCGAAAGTTCTTCAACTCCTCAGGGTTTGTCACTTTAGGAATTAGGACAATGATAGAGTCACACAACCCTTCCGGCAAAGAACCTCCTTCTAGGAAACCCCGCACAGCATTGCAGATTTCTTCCTCAAACAAAAGCCAGTGTGTTTGATAGAATAACGCCGGAAAACCATCCGGCCCGGGCGCCTTTGTAGGCCCCATCTGAAAGAGAGCTTTCTTGATCTCCTCATTGAAAAAAGGTAAAGATAGTTCCATGTTCATCTCATCGGTTACCTTCCGTTGGATACCATCAAGAACAACATCAATAGATTGGCAGGGTTCAGATGAAAACATTTTCTCATAAAAAGCTTCAACCTCTCCCTTTATCGCTGTCAAATCCGTGCACCTAGAGCCACCACTTCTCAGAATAGATTTGATTTTATTTGCCCTTCGGCGCGCAAAAGCACGAGCGTGGAAAAAATAAGTGTTACGGTCTCCTTCTTTAACCCAGTCAATACGCGAGCGCTGCCTGGCTATGATCTCCTCATACTCGAATAAGTCACACAGCTTCTTCTCCACCCGTACAATTTCCGAGCGGTCACCACACCATGGCGCCAACCGGAGAATTTTCAGCTCCCTCTCCAACAGATCTATAATGCATTGTTTCAAATGTTAAATTTTTTGAGGTTTTGTCATTTTGTGTATCCCATAATGTAAAGAGTTTCGGGTTGTGATTTTACAGGTGTTTAGGCTATATCATGAATTACACTAAGAATTATTTTTATTTTTTTCAAAACTTTTAAATATTTTTTAGAAAAATTAAAACGGCAGTGAGTTCGTGAGAAAATCGACTTTCCGTGAAATGGCGCTCTATACTAGTTTGGCCAATATTTTTTTTTGAACAAGGGGAAGGACCGCGAAGGGTCCAGACTGCATTAAGCGGCGGGCATACAAAGTACAGCAGGGTCCAAGCTAAAGTATGAAATTACATCCAAGACCCTGGCAAATAAGAAAAGGACCATTACAGAAGAAAAAGAAAAGCAATCAGGTCCCTCGCCGCCGCACGAACGCAGCTCGCTGCAGTGGCCGTCAGCACCATCGCCGGGGACAGAACCACTTGGAGATGGAGCAACGCCTGAATCCACCGGCGAGCTGAAGAAGGGCCTCCGTCTTGGCATCCTGGCCAATATGAAGTACTACTATCGAGTATACAAGCATCTTGGGTGAACAATGGAAAGTTCTAGATGGGACAATGGGGATGAGGTTCTTTGGCAGTTAACTAATATAATAATTTGTAGAGTGGTGCAGAACTAGTAGAGATAGGTTGTCCGTCCTGCACAACCTTTCACTCGACGCAAAGAGATTGTGCCGGGCAACTAGTCGACAAAATAAATATCTAACCGGTAGGCTCCAAGCTGCACGGAACTAGTGATGCTGAGTCTGAGGCCCACCGTTTTTGCGGCTTAACACAAGTGCCTATCGTCCTATATATTTATTGATGGTCTAATTTTTTCCTTGGTAGTAAAAATTGATCGTTTTATTTAGTGGATATAACCAAGGTTTACTTAATTTTAATAATAGCTATGTTTATTCTTAGGGCACTGCAAATGCAAACAATATCCAACTATGTCTAAAATATTCCAACTACGCATATTTTTTTTGAAACAAAGGCAGAAGATTCTGCCATTTCCGTTAATTAATTTATTCAAATAATTGCTTATGCAAGACCTAGGCTTAACACACAATCCTACTGTCCCGAAATTACATTACTCAAAAAATTCGCATCTGCTAAGTGTTAAGCCTTCGTCTTGTATTCAATCATTGTCATGAGCATCTCGGTCATGGAAGCATCGTTGCAAAACGCTCTATAGTGATATGCTTCACGGCAGCATCATCGAAGTTACGACAGAGTTTAGTGAGCGGGACAATCAGCGGGACAACGGTGCTCGCGCAGGACTAGGCAACAAGCGTGGAGACACGATGTACCCAGATTCGGGGCCCTCGTGGTGAGGTAAAACCCTTGCTCCTCGAAGGATGGAACTATAGTGGAGATTACATTGTGCTCCTCGAGCTGTATTTTTGGGAACGGGGCAGAACAGCCCCTCCAGGGTTTAATTATTGGTCAGTCTATCCCCCTCTACCAAGGGTGTCCCACCTGCATTATATAGGGGCTGGCAGGCCGCTTACAGGTGGGGCCGACTGCGCTACAATCAGCTGACAGGTCCTGCAGACAGCTGCTACAAGAGTGCGCCCCCGGCTGACATAAGACACAATATCCACATGCCGGGACGGCGCCATTGTCGGAGGCGTGGAGGACCGGCTACGCTGCCTTGCCTTGTATTGTACTTGTATCTGATGACGTGGGGGTGCCACTGGCGACGCCACTTTGTACGCTGCCCATACCCACGTGTCACCTCTGAATTCTACTAGCCGATCTTGGCAGCCGGTAGGGAGATTGCCCCGACTGGCTCCTCCAGTCGGTCTGGTCAGTCTACCTCTTGGAGTGCTCTCTACTTCGCATCCGTCTAGGTCATCCAATTAAAACCAACAAGGATGAATCTTTTAAGTGTCTTGAGACACCTGTGGGTCATCCCCCCAACAGTAGCCCCGAGCAGGCGGAGGCTTCACGTCTGACCCGGCTGGTGGGAAGCGTTCGTCTGTTTTTTTCTCTTCAGCTTTTATCCGGTTGCCCTGAGTCGGCCGGCTGGCATGACATTTTCCCAAAAACTCCGGGCAGCCGACTGTGTGGGTGACGTTGATGGCTCTATTTTTTGTGTTATTTTCTCTGGCCATTCTCCCTTGTTTTGTTGGATTTTCAAATGGTTTTCACTCCTGCACTAAGCCAAACATTGCTATGTTTGTAGATGTTTCATTTCATCACGGAGATTTCAGGAATATTACTAAGAAGAAAAAAATGATGCATATTAATGACAATTGGAGGAAAACAAGCAATTCACAGAGGGACGCAGGGATTACCCATGAGATAGAGCTTTTTATTTGATAAAACAGAGATATTGAAAAGAATTTTGAGAGAGGTATATGTCTATGTCAACGAATGGTAATGAAAAACTTACCTTAATCCATGTCAAGCAAAAGTGTTTAGACTTTTGAGAGCGGTTTTTGTTCTTTATTAGTTTGGCACTTCCCCCACCTTTCTTCACAAACCAGGGCTAACCGTGCTCACGTGTACCCACCATATTTCATCAAACCATGGGGAAGTTCCTTTTTGTTATTCTTTGGCACCAGCTCTCTGCAAATATAAATGAGCACATATTCTATAATAAATTTGCTTGACACAAACCATAATAAATTTTAAACTATTTCCTCATGAACTAAAACAAGAACACAAAACAGTTACAATTTTAAAGGTTTAAAGAGAGCACACGAGAAATTTACTTGGAGTTGCGGTTAAATACCACATATAGGTATATATGATGGACACATTTGGCATATTTTGGTTTTTGGGAATTGCATACACGAGTAAAGCTCATACTCAGTCCAGGTGTAGGTAGAACAAGACTGGGAGCGACCAACCAAGAGAGCAATAACGGTCATGATCATGCATAGCGACAAACCATCATTAATCAAAGCATGAAGTGATATTACAAGTATAAAACTAAATGATCATCAAGGCTAGGTGTCACTTTATTTGTAGTCATAACATGGTGTGAGCATGCACCATGTCAATCCAGATAAAACATTCAAAGGAGAAATACCACAATACCATGCTTCAATATGAGAGAACAACACATGATAAAATTCAATGGCAGATTAAGCACTCTCAGCTATTTGAGACTAGTCATGATACATCATAAATAACGAAGCACACAATTAAACAAGTTCTAACATGGCATGCCAAAGCCTATGCCATAGTCAAAACAAGCTTACTATTGCACCCCTATAAGCATGAAATAATTTACTCTTCTCCAACACCAATCAACTTATTCGAAACAACTGCCAAAGAAAATAATCATTAAATACCAGAGGGCTAATTGATACGTCCAAAACGTATCTACTTTCCCGAACACTTTTGCTATTGTTTTACCTCTAATTTGTTTGATTTGGATGGAACAACACGGACTAATGCTATTTTCAGCAGAATTGCCCTGGTGTGTTATTTTTTTGCAGAAAATCGTCGCAAACCTCCTATTTTTCCAGAAGACCCACATAGCCAGAAGGGGAGTCGGAGGTGGCGCACTAGGCCACCATGCCACACCCCGGCGTGGCAGGGGGTGGGACCGCGCCCTCCTGCGGTGTGGTCACCTCGGTTGCCCCCTGACGCCGCCCTTTCGACTACTTAAGCCTTCTGACCTAAAAATGTCGGGGGTTCATCATATTCCACATAAACACCCGAGCGTCGTCGCCTCCTCGAAACTCAATTCGGGGATCAGAAGTTCCTATTCTAGCACCCTGCCGGGATGGGGATTCCGAGGAGATCATCGTCATCGTCATCGTCATCGCCACCACCTCTCCATCAACCATCCATGATTCCCTCATCCATGTGTGAGTAATCCGCACTATAGGCTTAGAGGGATGGTAGGGGTTGCATGAGATCGTTCATGTAATAATTGCCAGATTGTCACGGCATAGTGCCTAGTATCCGTTGTTAGTGCTATATATCGTTGCTGCAACTTGTTGTGCTTAATTCTTGTCACTAGGGCCCGAGTGCCATGATCTTAGATTTGAACATGTGATTGTATCATGAAGATAATTGTGTTTTAGATCATACCTGCAAGTTGTATACATATGTCATTGTCCGGAACCCGAGGCCCAAAGTGACAACAATTGGGATAACTGGAGGGGACGACTGTGATGTGAGTATTACGTGTGTTCATGAAGTGTTAATAATTTGCTCCGTTAATTTATTAAAAGGAGAACCTTAATTTCTAGTAGTTTCCCTTGAGGCCCCGCTGCAACGGGCTGGCAGGACGAAAGATGTTGTGCAAGTTTCTCATTGCGAGCACGTACAACTATATACGGAACACATGCCTATGTTTATTTTAGTACTTGGATGCTTTATTATTATTTATTGATGCGCTTTGTTGGGAACCCCAAGAGGAGGGTGTGATGAGCACAACGGTGGGATGTTTCCCCTTAGTTAAGAACTAGGGTTATCAATCCAGTAGGAGAAAGAGGACCTTCGGAAGGTTGATGCCACTGACGGTGGTGCTGGCGCTTTACCGGTGTCAGCAACAACGTGGAATCTACACACAACACAACCAAAATACTTTGCCCCAACGGTACAGTGAGGTTGTCAATCTCACCGGTTTTGCTGAAATCAAAGAATAGACATATAGTGTGGCAAACAGTGTATGCTTGCAGTAAGTATAGAGAGCAGAAAATTGTTGTGGTTTGTTTAACAGTGTGGAAAATGGACTGGGGTTCATAGGTTCATTAGTGGTGTCTCTCCATAAAAGATAGCATGTTGGGTGAACAATTTACTGCTAGGCAATTGACAAATAGAGGTTGCACCGTAGTGCACAATATGTCTTGAAGATTACTATGATATTTCGTGCGGGCATTACAACAAGATACATAGACCGACATCCATCTGCATCTATGACTAATAATCCACCCTCATGTTATCATCTGAACCCCCTTAGGTATTAAGTTGCAAGCAACAGATAATTGCATTAAACAAAGTGTGTAATGTAAGCAATGATTATGCACGCGGGCACTCTCACCTCTGTTTTCTCCCTAATGGCAAGAGCACATCCCCCCTTCACGTTTCTGTCACTCGAGCAAGGTGGTGAGGAGGCTTGAACCCACTATCGATCATAAATAGTCCCTCTTGGAGTCACTAGCAACTACTTGGCCAGAACAACCACTAGCAACGGAAAGCATGCAAGATCACCAATAGCATATGCAAATAAAGACTATAATCAACTTGGCATAAGTTCAATATTCATTGGATCCCAGCAAACACAACACATAGAATTACATAAGATTAATCTCGATCATGATACGCAACTCACGAGATCTAAACATGGAGGCATATGAGGAGAAGACAACCATCTAGCTACAGCTACGAACCCGTAGTCCAAAGATGTACTACTCACGCACCACTCCGGGGCAGTCATGGTGATGTAGAAGCCTCCGGTGATGATCTCCTCTCCGACAGGGTGCCGGAAACAGCTTCAGAACCCCCCCTGATCTGGGGTTGACGGTGACGGCGGTTGTGGAACTTTTCGGGGATTTTTGATCAGGTCCTTAGGGTTTTCCATCCGGGGGGCTTAAATAGGCGAAAGGGAAAAGGCGGTGGAGCTCCAGGGGCCCCACACCTATAGGTGGTGCGGCCAAGGGGGGGCGCACCACCCTATGGTGTGGCCCCCCTGTTGCCCCTCTTCGACTCCTCTCGGTGTTCTGGATGCTTCCCGCGAAAATAGGAACTTCGGGCTTTGTGGGGTCCAATTCCGAGAATGTTTGCAGAACAACTTTTCTGAAACCAAAAACAGCAAAAAACAGGGAACTGACACTTGGCATCTTGTTAATAGGTTAGTCCCGGAAAACGTATAAAAATGCTATAAATAAGGGAGAAAACAAGTAGTAATTGGCAAAATATGATCATGGAGCATCAGAAATTATAGATACGTTGGAGACGTATCAAGCATCCCCAAGCTTAGTTCCTACTCGTCCTCGAGTAGGTAAACGATAAAACAATAATTTCTGATGTGACATGCTACTAACATAAACTTGATTAATCTAATGTAAAAGCATATGCACGCTGAGATCATAAAACTATAAACACAACCATGATAAATAAAACTTTAATAATAAAGCATAGCAAGTACTTTGCATCACGAAGAGTAACTCAAATAAAGGATCATGAATAATAATGAAAAGAAAGGTAAACTTTTGTTTCATGTATAGAGAAAGCATGGCAAAGTGATATTTTGCTAGTCCTTAATAGTGGGGCAAAACATAAATGTCAGGACACCTTCAAAGTTCATGAGGAAGACTAGAGCAAATAATTTAAGAAAAAATGATATCACATCATGAAGTAATTATTGATGCTTATGGGAAAAATGCGCATAGAACTCAGAATGACAAAAATACTCTCTCAACTGTGCATAAAGTTAGAAGATGGGGACTCAACATAAAAGTAAAAGAAAGGCCCTTCGCGGAGGGAAGCAGGGATTACTTATGTGCTAGAGCTTTTTATTTTATTAAACAGAGGTATTAAAAGTTTGACACTGGGTGTCTATATTTTGAGAGATGTATGTTAAAGTCAACGAATGCTAAACAGAAAATACAGTACATCACAAGCCAACTAGATTCACAAGAGCGGCTCCCATGGTGAAGGACACAACTGGTGTAGAAGTTCATCCCTTTTTCTCCTTTGTTTATACAATTATGATTTGACTGATAAATCAGGGGAAAATAGTGAAGAGAATTTGTTTGTATTAATTTGGGGCTGTTTCGGATATATAACAATTAGGGGAATATCAGATGGTGTCCTAAAGTGCCAGATTACCAGGGTGAACTGAATGGTAATGGGCTACGGTCCATTAGGCGGCCCAGTAAGCTGACGCATAGAAGCCGGATTCTAGAAGGACCTGGATCACGGCCCGCGTGGTACAGCTTGGAGTAGAAGGCCGATTATTGCCTTCCAAGTTAGAACATACCGTAGTCTTATAGGTTTCCTATTCTGTAAGCCCTAACCCGGCTATTATATAAAGCCGGGCGGGAGATAAGAAAGAGATAGAGAATAAGCTAGAAGCTAACTCGCCGAGAGGTTGATCCTTGTCAAGTAACTAAACCCAACTCACATTGTACTCTGTATACCTCAGGCTTCAGCCCTGATTTAGTGAGATTGCAGGAGTAGGAACGCCACCTAGTTGCGACGTTCAGAACCTGGGTAAAACCCTGGTGTCATTGTTCATCATACGATCACGTCCCCCACAATCTCTATCGGTAGTCTCATGGCACCCCCGTCTATGAATTCTACTACGATGTCTCGACAGTTGGCGCCCACCGTGGGGCTGGCAACGTTGGGCGTTATGTTTCGATCGGGGATACTCGGCGGAATTGGCAGTACCATAACTGTCGGAAGTCTGGAGTTCGACAACGACGTCGGGCGCTTCCTCGACAACGGATCGTACATACCAGCACGGAATCATCTGGTAAGTGCCTGCATTTTACCAATTGGATCTGCAAACATCTTTATCGGATTAACTGCAGAAGCAATGGGATTTTGTGGTGTAAGCAAATTTATCCCACCCGCCTTATACCCAGTCAAAGAAGACTATGACGCCGGATTTTGCTCAGATCGCGGATATTTTGTTGAATCGTACTTTATCGGTATGGTGCAATCCGAGATCGCCGAAAACACGGATGAAAATAATCACGTGAAGGAGGTAGAAAACAACAATCCCACAACAGAGGTGGAAGATCCGACATCCTTCAATATGATGACGAACTCGGAAGCTGATTCTGTGTTAGCCGTCATTGAGGCGAGATTAGAGTCAACCCGGATCGGACCAGTTCGATTCCGAAGATGAAGATGTAGACGTTTTTGAAAGAAAGGTCAAATCCTTTCAAGAGGGATTCCACGAAGTACTAATGGCAAAACCGGCTATAAACATGTATGCCGAAAGTCAGGAAAGCCCTAGAACACCTCCGCCAGATGAGGAAAGAGAGAATGGGGAAGCCAGTCCAACATACCCGGATGTCAAGGAATTGACAGAGGGAGAACCTGGTAAAAAACCTCCCTCTTCCAAGAAAAAACACAAAGCTTCCAAGAAACTCCAATACAAGCTCCGGAAAAAAAAATTGGCTGATCCAGCCAACGAAAACCTGGAAGCAGGAGGAGGAAGTGGAGTTACCTGTGGCGAAGAAAACGAAGGAAATCTCTGTTCCGCCAATGTCATAACAGGACGAACAAGATCTAATTCAAACACCAGTGGGACCTCATGAACCCCCTGAAGTGCTGGAAGCCAGGAGACAAGCTTTCCAAAGGCAACAGCAAGATCTATTCCGAACTCGAGAACATCTCCAAAAAACCCATGCTGACATTAAGTTAAAGCAGGAAGAAATCGAGGAGTATGAGAGAAGGAATAGATCTGGCATTAAACCTACACGGTTACCCGGAATCGCAAGACCGGAAGTACTGCCGCTCAAAGGAATGGTTTCAAAACCCGGCCTGGCAAAAGCAAGTAAACGGCAAAGATGCTAGGGGCGAACCTATATACAAAACCGCAGTAGAAAACGCGGAGACCGCGTTCGCCATCCTCAACAACGATCTTTACTCCAATGGCGAAAATCTTCAAGGGGTGTATGCTTTCTTAGGAAAAGCATTGCAACAGCAACAGCGAGGGCAAGAAAGATCAGGGAAGCTTCATGACGACTCAGCCCTATGCAAAACAGCTACATGCGCCGCTAGAGCACCTGGACCTGAAGAACCTGGAGATTCAAATAATTCGAAAGAGAAGAAAGAAGATCCGAGAAAAGACAAGAAAAAGCCTGATAAGAAGGATGCAGCGTCCAGAACCGGATCCCATCTGCCGAAAGATGGAATTAATCCCCGAGATCGGGAAGAACAAAACCGGAAAGACGACAAAGCTATGCCGCCTCTGAGACGCCCTGCTGAAAAAGCCGGAAGATACGACATTCCTCACAGGCGTGAGAGATCCCGTACACCTACCAGGAATAAGGAAAGACATAGGAGAAGAACTCCACCTTATCCCAAAGGGCATGATAACGGAGGAAATAGAGATAACCCTGGAAGAGCGCGTTCATGCAACAATGGAAAAGAAAGGAGCATATCCCCTTCTATCCATTCAGCCGGAAGATACTCCACACACATTGATAGAGCGGAAAGAGATGATCTATACTTCGGACCCAAGTGTTTCACAGACAGGATCCGAAGAATAACTCTGCATTCTGGCTTCGCCAAAGTTGGTCTAACATATCAAAAATACACCGGCAGTACAAACCCGGATACCTGACTCTCAGACAATTACACAGCCGTTCAGATTAACAATGGGACAGACCTAGAGGCAGTAAAATTCATCCCCCTAATGTTACTGGACGGAGCCAGAGATTTGATCAACGGGCTTCCATCAAGAACTATCGATAGCTGGGATGATATGGCTAGAGTATTCACTCAGCATTTTCGGGGAACGTACAAACGACCCAAGAGCATCAACCAGTTAAATCGCTGCACCCAGTTTGAAGATGAACCATACGTGGACTTTACCTCAAGGTGGACTGCAATGAAAAATAGCTGTTCTGGAGTAACCGACATACAAGCAATGCATGCTTTCATCAATGTCCTAAAAACCGGACTCGTACCGTTCATGATCGGTTCCAAAAAGCACAAAGATCTCGGATCTATGCTTACAACCGCAAATGAGCATGCAGCGGCTGAAGATGACATCGGAGCGAGAGGTGGCAATATCAATACTTTGATTGAAGCCAAAAAGAATGCTCGTCCGGAGAAAAAAGCAGCTTCAGAAACATAGCAAAAACCCAAAGAAGTTAACATAGCCTTTGGAAGAGAAAATGGGAGAAAATGGAAAGGACGAAGCACAGAACCGATCAACTACACCAAAGAAGAGTGGGAAAGAATAAAGTCGGAAAATTGTGTCCAGCATTCGCAATTTGGGAAACCCACCCATACGAAAGCACAATGCCGGCTTAATAAGCATATGAAAGGAAGTGCAGGATCCGGAAGAAAAGGAAAAAATTCCAAGAGGAAATTTTCCAAGCAAAAGCCAGAAGCTGAAAAAGAAGACAGTGAATCGGACACTGACAAAAAAATCCAGGAACAACAGCGAAAAGGCGAGCCTAAGTTTCCGAGAGTTGAAGGATAATGTAATCTAACTTTCCTGGCAACTCCGTCAGCAAAGGTGGCAAAGAGAACCCTTCGAGAAATAAACGCGGTTGTCCCACCAACCCCGAAATTCTTGAAGTACTCTAACACACCAATAACCTGGGGTCAGTCTGATCATCCCGGAAACATCCCAGAACCCGGCACACAAGCTCTAGTTGTAAGCCCTGTTGTTCAAAATACTAGGTTAAAAAGAGTACTCATGGATGGAGGATCCAGCTTTAACATAATGTATCTGGATACATTGAAACATCTGCGAATCTCCGAGACCCAACTCAATCATAGTAACATACGCTTTCACGGCATTATCCCTGGCAGGCAAGCACGATCCCTAGGAGAAATTTCCCTAGAAGCCTTTGGAGAGAAAGAACATTTCCGGCAGGAAAAAATATCCTTCGAGGTTGTGCCGTTCGAAAGTGTGTATCACGCAATACTCGGACGTCCAGCTTTCGCCAAGTTCATGGAAAGATCATGTTATATCTATAACAAGCTGAAGATGCCGGGGCCAAAAGGAGGAGTAATCACCATAAGTGGAGACTCCAAGTTGGCAAACGAGCTGGAAAAAGAAAATGCCCTTTGTGCAGAAAAAGTGATAGCAAAGGAGGAATTAAAGGAGCTGGCGAAAGAAGTATCGCCGACAGAAATTCCGGTAGGAAAAGAAACCCGGAAGCCAGCAGACAGTTTCAAATCTTTCGAGAATACAAGACAGGTTATCCTAGATCCCAAAGATCCGACAATTTTTTTTGTAGTGGGAACTAGCATGACCGACAAATAGGAAAGCGAGCTCATCAAGTTCCTCCGTGAGAACTGAGACATTTTCGCGTGGTGTCCAGCGGACATGCCACGCGTACCCAGGGAACTTGCTGAGCACCAACTCAAGGTAATTCCAGGATCTAAACCCGTCAAGCAAGGTCTCCGTCGGTTTGACGGAAGAAGATTGAGGCTCCGTTTGTTTGGGCTTCCACTGCAGCTTTTGGGGTCCAAAAGCTGCAGCCCAAACAAACAGCCAACTTTTGTAAATCGCTGCCTAGAATCACTGCGAGCGAATGCACTAGAAAGACAGCAGCGAGCGAAAGCACCCCTGGAGCAGCTTCCCGCAGATTCTCGAGTGGGAAAGACAAAAATGCCCATTGGACTTTCGCGGAATTACGCGGTTTTGCCACCGAGGCCAAATCCCCAACTCCTCCAAGCCCGCACGGGACGGAACCGCTCTCCTCCTCCCGAAATAATGGCGACTAGGGTTCGGCCGCCCTAGCCCCAACGTGCGCCGTCCCCTCCCCCGCCCCCGCCCCCGACGCCGTGTGCCGCGCCCCGCCCCCGACGCCGACGACGTACGCCGTCCCCGCCACCGACGCCGTGCGCCGCGCCGCCCCCGTCCCCGCCCCTGACGCCGTGCATCGCCCCCGCCACCGACGCCGACGTCGTGCGCCGTCCCCGCCCCCGACGTCGTGCGCCGCCGTTTCCTTAGCCATGGCGGCTCAGGGTTAGGGTTCCGTCGCCCCTTCCACGCCTCGCTCCTCCGAATCGACGGGCGGCGCCGCCCCTTCCGCGCCTCGCTCCTCCAAATCGACGGGCGCCGCCGCCCCTTCCGCGTCCGGCCGTCGTCCACGAGCCGCCGTCCCCGCTCTGTCTCGCCTCCCGCGTCCTGCCGTCGTCCCCGAGCAAGGTTCTGTCGTCGCCCCTCCCATGATCCACAGTCTTCTGTCGCCGTCCCCGAGCAGGGAGGAACTCCATCGGCAACGGCAAGGCTAGGCAACAACTGTGTTCTTCTTTTTTACTTGTTGCAGTTTGGACAACCTTTGGACAGATGTGTGTATAGATAAATTGATGAAATGTCAAATATGTGTTGGTGACATCTTTGAATAGAATTGTTGATCAAATTTTTTGTGTGACATTTGATATAGATAATTGATATCAAATATGTGGCGGTTACCGAACACGACAGCATGCCTTCAACACTTCCTTTGTGTTTTTTTGTCGCCAATTCTATTGTTGTTATTTGTGTATGTTATGTTCTTGTTATCCGACACCCCCCCTCTCATGGGGCACGTAGCTGATTTGTGACCCGGGAGACGGCAAAGTATATAGTCATGTATTTCCAATGTATTTCCACCGCATCATCAAAACAATCAAACGGTGACCAAAATCGCTACTTTAGCATTCGTAACTCGGTACCAACAAAAATCTCCATTTACATGTTAAAAGCAAGAAGCCAAAAGAAAAAGGCCAAAAAAAAGCCAAAAGCTAAAAAAGCCTAACAATTAAAAAGTTGTTTATAATTAATTTAGCAAAGAAAGAAGGTAAATCGAGACAATTCAACCCTTAAACATGGCAACTATGTTTAAAAAATGTCAGAATTAGCTAATTTGTTTCGAATCAGCAATTATATGAGTTCTTCAGCATCCAAGGGTATTACAGACATTTCATCCTTCAATCCAACAACAACAGCTATCAACAGCAGTCCTGCCAAACATCAAATCTCAGAATCCAACAGCGGCTTCCCACAGCTGATTTCTAACAGCTCACCAGCTACAACTGATTCTCAACAGCAGCAGCCCAAACAAACAGACCCTGAAGGCAATTGGCAAGGAAATTATCCGGCTATTGGCAGCTGATTTTATCCGGGAAGTTATACATACTGAATGGTCTGCAAACCCAGTATTAGTCCCGAAGAAAGATAGTACTGCTCTCAGGATCTGTATAGATTACACCGGCTTGAACAAATTGTGTACAAAAGATAGATTTGCGTTTCCACGAATCGATCAAATAATAGTTGCCACTGCTGGCTCTGAGCTTTTATGCTTTTTGGACGCTTATTCCGGGTACCATCAAATACGGATGAAGGAAGAATACCAAATCAAAAACTCCTTCATAACCCCATATGGAACGTACTACTACATAACCATGCCTTTTGGCCTGAAGAACGCAGGTGCAACCTACCAGCGTTGCATGCAACGATGTTTGCATAGTCAGATTGGCAAAAATGTTCACGTTTACGTGGACGAAATTGCCGTAGTTTCCAAGGAAAGGGACACGCTCCTTGAAGATTTGCGATAAACCTTCGAAAATTTGCGCACTTATAAAATGAAGTTGAATCCATTGAAGTGCGTATTCAGGGCTCCCTCGGGAAAACTTCTGGGTTTCATCGTTTCTCACAGAGGAATAGAAGTAAACTCGGAAAAGATCAAGGCAATCCTAAACATCTCAAGGAAGTTTATAATCCGGCTAGGAGATAAAGCTCTGCTATTATACAAATTGTTGAAGAAATCCAACAAATTTGTGTGGACATAAGAGGCAGATGCGGCATTAACCCAGTAAAAGGAAACCTTGATGAAAGCTCCGATTTTGGCATCGCCAAAAGACGAAGAACCCATGTTATTGTACCTCACAGCAACAAACAGGGTTATCAGCACGGTAATAGTTGTGGAAAGGCGGAAAGACGAGCAAGCCATAACAGATCAACATCCGGTGTATTATGTAAGTGAAGTTTTTTCCGAGTCCAAGCAAAGGTACCCGCACTATCAAAAACTGGCATATGGTGTATTTTTTGCATCCCGAAAACTACGCCATTACTTCCAAGGACATTCCATAACAGTGGTATGTAAAGCACCACTAGGGGATATACTCACCAATGCGGACGCAACAGGCCGAGTAGCCAAATGGGGCATCGAGCTAGCTGCGTTCGACATTAAGTACCAACCGAGGACGGCAATAAAATCCTAGGTTTTGGCAGATTTCGTCGCTGATTGGACAGAAGCAATGGAAAACACACCAATGCCGGAGTCGGAATACTGGGTTATGCATTTTGATGGATCCAAGATAAAGGAGGGCGTTGGAGCTGGTGTAGTCCTAAAATCCCCCAAGGGAGATACAATGGAGTACGTATTACAAATACACTTCAACGCCAGCAATAATGTGGCAGAATACGAGGCTCTGCTTTATGGCTTGCACATTGCAAAAGAAATAGGTGTCAAACGCATCTTATGCTATGGCGACTCAGATTTGGTACAGCATCAGCTTAACCAAACATGGGATGCAAAAAGCCCCATCATGGCCGAATATCGGAGAACGGTGGACGAGTTTGCAATTTGCTTCCTGGGATTTGAAGTACTTGATGCATGTAAAATGCATACATGAACTTTGCATGTTATTACTTGTTTTTCCTACATATTAGCAACTTATATTCATGTTTTATAATGATTTGGGGGATTTTCTAAACAATCCCCCTTCTTTTGGTTCTAACCCTGTTTTTTCCAGAAAACGTACTTTTTAGTGTTTCAGACTTTCCGGGAGCTTCGGGACTCCAAAAAGGGCAAGGCCAAAGAGCACGGTTCAGAATTTTCGAGACGAAGACCATGGGCCAAAGTAGAGGGCCAAAAGGCCAAACAGGTGGCAAAGAGGACCCTCCATGCGGCCAGATTCCTTGGTCGCGTGAGAGGCCCCCTTTTTGCCCCCGTGGCTCCGATGCCGTCGATCTTTCTTCTCCCGAGTGTCTCGTGACCTAAAAACGACTATATAAAGGGTCCCCTGGCCTTTTTGAGGGGGAGGCGGCACCGAGAGACGAAACCACGAAACAGAGAGACAGAAGGCTGCCGCCGGAGAAGATCGGAGGGGGGAAACGCCGTCGGGATCACCCCCGGAGGGCTCCACGCCCCTCCGGCGTGTTCATCATCAACATCTACAGCAAGATCAGCTCCATCTCTCCACTGTAATCTCTTGGCAAACACGATGTATGATGCAATACTATATTCCCTTGATGTATTGTGTCTCCCCGTCTATGTTTGAGTAGTGAATTGTTCTTGGCAATGGTGAAATAGTTCGTTGATTGGTTGCATACAAGTTTGTTATCTTCTATGATTGTCTTTATGTACAATATATGAGTGCACGCATATGCTGGGGAATGCATATAAGGTGATCACCGGTAGCATAATGGAGTGGTGGTGACTTGGGAGTGACAGTAACCTGAGACCGAGCCACAAAGTTAAGTTATTGGGGGATATATATAGTGGACCTTAGAACATAAGGCTATGGTGGGACTTTATGTCTTAATCAATCTTGTGCATTCATTTACTTGTCCACATGATCCATCATAAGGGGTTGTAGATCATTTAGTTGACTATACCTATTCATGGCTCCTTCCTAGAAGAAACAACTAAGACTAAAACATGTGCTTCACTAGTTGTGACAACCACACGAACGAAACACCTATTGCTAGAACACTTGCTCCCTTGAGATACTTGAGATATTTGCTGCTTGCTAATTGTGAAACTTGCTTAGAAACTTGCATTTTAAACTTGCTTCACTAGTTACTAGACAAACCACACTCCACGTCACTTGCTTTTAATTAGTTAGTTCCTTTTAGTCAAACTTATTGCTTTGCATAAACAGCCATATAAGAAGGTTATAGGGCTTTAGAGAATAGATAGCTTACCTTCAGCTCCTCGTGGGTTCGACACTCAAATACTTATCGAAAGGTACTACAATTGATCTCCTGCACTTGGGATTCATTAGTACTTCACGTCAAAAGGGAAGAAAATTGGAACGCGGATGCATTAGCCCGCATGGGCTCGGAAAGAGTGAAAACCCTACCACCAGGTGTGTTTGTCCAGCATTTGCACGAACCATCCATAAAAGGTAGAGATGTCGACTATCCTCTCGTTTCCGAATCAATCGAAGTCTTGCTCGTTAACCCGGATTGGACAATTCCATGTCTAAACTTCTTAGTAGATCAGAAGTACCCGGAAGGAGCAGACGAGGTCTTGCAAAGACAAATAAAACGTCGATGCAAAGGATACACGGTAATCAATGGTTGCCTGTATAATCGCAACACTACCGGAATTTTTCTGCGATGTATTTCGCCGAAAGAAGGACGAGAAATTCTGTAGAAAATCCATGCTGGAGATTGCGGACATCATGCTCAATCAAAAAGCATAGTTAAGAAAGCATTCCGTGCAGGATTTTTCTGGCTAACAGCCAAGACAGATGCCGAACACATAGTTAATACATGTGCCGGATGCCAGTATTACGCCAAGCAGACGAATATGCCAGCCCAAGCTCTCAAAACTATCCCTATTACATGGCTGTTTGCGGTCTGGGGGCTAGATATGATGGGACTATCCAAAACTGCAAGAGGTGGACTTACGTATCTACTCGTTGCAGTAGATAAGTATACCAGGTGGGTGGAGGCAAAACCCATCAAAAAGCTTGACGGTGTAACAGCCAGAAATTTCATCATTGACGTAGTCATGAGACACGGCGTTCCGCACAGCATAATAACCGACAACGGAAAAAATTTCTCTATTGGAGAGTTGGCAAAATATTGCCGACAAACGGGAATACACCTAGATCATGCATCTATGGCACACCCACAATCCAATGGGCAGGTTGAAAGAATGAATAGTTCAATCCTACAAGGAATACGCCCAATACTCGAATCTCCTCTTCATAGAGTAGCTGGAGCATGGGTGGAATTACCTTCCGTGCTTTGGAGTATTCGAACGATTCCAAACAGGTCAACAGGGCAAACCCCGTTTTTCCTAGTTTACGGCGCGGAAGTAGTCCTTCCAACGGACATGATCCATGATAGCCCAAGAGTGCAGGCTTTCGATGACTCGGATGCCGAAAGCGCATGACAGGATGTCGTCGACCTCCTAGAGGAAGAACGAGAACTTTTGCTTAAAAGATCTGTCATTTATCAGCAAGGTTTACAACGTTACCATAGTCAGAAAATCAGGCATCGTTCTTTTAAAGAAGGTGATCTAGTGCTAAGATTGGTACAACAAAGAAAGCACCAATTGGCTCCAGTTTGGGAAGGACCATTCTTCATCAGCAAAGCTATGAAAAATGGACCATACTATCTTGTAGATATTCGAGACACAGAAGATGATCCCGAAAGGCCAAATCGCAAAAGAAAGAGAAAGATAGATGACGAACTAGGGGAGACCAAAAGACCCTGGAGCATCCAGCAGTTAGGTCCCTTCTATACTTAGTTCAATTTCTATGTAAACATCTTTGAGATCATGAAATAAAGTTGTCGGAATTCATACATTTGTGTTTTTTACATGTTCATTATAGTTTAAAACATAATTCCGTCTTATCTATTTCCCAATGATCTTTCAAAATACTCAATGTTAACCCGAATTGTGCCTGCGTGCTCGGTGTTAAAAAACTGAATGATTTTCAGCCTAAAATAGCTTAAGGAAACCAGATTGTGCCTGCGTGCCTGTGTTTCATTCAAAAAATTCTTGACTGTTCTCTAGGTATTATCTAATTGTTTTTATGCTGGGTCGCTGGAGCTAGTAAGTAAAAATGCCTTTAGTATGATCCATGTTTCCGAGTTTCGACTAATTGGTTATACCCAGTCACTTGGCATGAAGATTAAAATACTATCGAGCCATTTCAAACAGTAAGGACAGTTAAAGCATATGGAGGAATATAAACCCGGAAATCTTGCAAAAGACTTAATAAAAAATGCTGCAAAAGCGGAGTACTTGTTCATACAAAAGAATAGAAAGAATTACAATAAGTTTACATTGTAAGATCAGTAATGCTCCTATTTCCTATTTCTCTACCCAGGTCTAAGGAATTTCCTTCAGGCATCCGAGTCATCTTCACCGTTGGATTCCTGAGGAATATCTGGAATGGTTTCCTCTGTGTAGAAGGTGGAGATGTTGACCATGGTGGCGTGACCTTTGATAGCTTCGAAGATGCCGTCCCGCTGCGCCTCCGTGTATCCTTGCGGGATGTCGGACGCCACGCGCCAAGACTTGGCGTCAGGGTAGTGCATGCGCATGAGCCCTATAGCCATGCGCGCACCACCACGCGCAGCGGAGCGCAAGACGGATTCCCTGGACTGCGCCACTTCCACCAAAGCTTCCGAAAGTTTTTCAACTTCCGAGAACTCCACAGTCCTTGTGGGAAGGCATTTGCTGACCAGCAGCATCCCCGCAGCCTTGATTGCGGTGAACACCTTTCCAAAGGCTCGGATTTTCTCAATCCGAGTTAGCTGGGGGCTATCTCTTGTTTTAGTAAAGACACAAAAAGTGTTAGCAAAAACAGAGAAAGATGTCAACATAAAAAATCCGGTAAAAGATAAAAACATACTGAGAATTTTGTCCATATCGGATCCCTCCTCGAAGCGCTGGGTCAAGGCGTTCTCCAGATCTCAGATCGTCGCCTTGTCTTTAGCAGCTTGCTCGGAGGCCTTGGACTCGGCAATGCCGACAGCCAATTGGCTGGCCTCCAGGTCCTGCTGCAACTTCATATTAAGCTTATAGAGATCCAGGTTTTCCCGGCGCAGGTTCTCGGCATTGCCGGCATCTTCAGAAACTTGCTTGGCTTTCGCCAAAGAAGCTGAAAAGCGAGTAAAAAAGATGAGTAAGAAAACTCGAAAAAATACTTAGAAAAAATTCGTACAACTGGAAGCAGAGAAAAATCTTACCTACTGTTTTCTTCAGCTGCTGCTGAGTAGACGCCAGTCCTGCCTCTTTACCCTCAAGAATAGAAAGAAGGGACTTCACCTCCTTATTCTTGACGGTAAGTTTGTTAAAGATTTCCAAGTTTATGTTTTCAGCTGTTTGCTGAAACAAGAAAAAAAGACAAAAAAATGCTTAAGTTACAAACAAGCATAAAAGCGATAAAGCATTAAGGAAAAAGCATGCATTTGACTTATTTCTTGGGGTCTAGAGGTATTACCTGGCTCGTTTGTTGCAAATCTGACAAGTTTTCGTTGAATTCTTTTGCATACTCTGCAAAAAGAATCCCAACATGGTGAAGGCCGTCTTGGATGACCTGCCGAGGTGAAAATACGAAGTTATTCCTTACAATTAATCCGCCTTGCGGCCAAGGACGGATCAGAGGAGCAGGAGCAAAGAACCTCTTAGCCCCTGGACGAATATGTCCATGTTCGTCGAAGGGTTCCTCCTTTACCTTGAATTCTTGGTTAAAGGTGGGAATGGGCTCTTCCTCAGGTATACGAGAAGGGCCGCCCACATCCGGTTCCGCCCTTTCCCTCGCATCCTTCTCGGATGCAATAGGCTGGCTGGTCGGCAATGGGTATTCCCCCGGCTTCACGGATTGATCCTCTCCCCCAAGATTAACTTGGGTGGGAGGAGCCACAGCTGGAGATGACGCTCCCTTGCTAACAGTGGCCTTATGCTTTCTTAGTTTCTTTTATTTCAATGAAGTTGGAGCAAGGCTGAAAGTGGAAAGGAAGAAGAAAAAATCCGAGATATAAATATCCCGAGAAACCAAAACAGCTTGTGCAACAAAAAACTGGCAAAGGTATCAAATTCACAGAGAGTTACCTGGATGTAGCGACAGGCATTCCGTCAAGATTTACCACTTCCTCCGTGTTTGCTGGCCTCTTGCGCTTACGACCACCGTAGAAATTGGCATGTAATTCGTCAAGCTCAGCGTCGGTCGCAAGATCCCCTTCGGTAAGGTCATCGGACTATGGAAATGGCCAAAAATCCGATTAAGTCAGGAAATCAGGGAAAGATAAACATCCGATAAATTTCCTAAAGGAGAAAGACGCATTACCTTGGGAACCGGGTTTTCCTCGTGATATATTCCCAGGCTTTCCTTGTATTGATCGCGAGTAGCAACCAAGTGGTTGACCCGCTTCTTGAAATCCCTTTTTGAGAAAGCCTTTTCTGTTCCTCTCATCTCGTCTTCCGGACCTTTGTATTCGCAAAGAAGCCGGGTTCGGTGGGCGAGAGGTTGGATACGACGTCCGAACCAGCACAAAATTGTGTATGTTCCGGTAAGAGGAGGTTTTGAAGAGGTGAGTTTGGCGATGCGCCGTTTGATTTTCATCAAATCGTCCGGCAAAGTTTGCACGGCTTCCGCGGCCCATCTTTCTTGAGGAATAGCAGCATCATTGACAAATGGAGGAACCCCGTTTTCTTTTCCGGGAAAGGGGATGTCTTGGTGATAAAAGAAAGAACCTGTCCAGAATTTGACAGATTCTGATGTTTTATTTTCGGGAACCAATCTTCCCTGAATCTACGCAGGGTAAAAGATATGGTTCCACAGGTTGGAAGAGCGCCCTCTGTAAGGTTTCACTTAACTCCAAAGCAATATTGCCAGAAATCTAATCTAGGTGCTATCCCTAAATATCCCTCGAAAAGGGCTTGGAAGCCGGCCAGATATAGAATAGAATTTGGTGGGAGATTGTGGGGCTGGATACCGTAATGGTTAAGAACCTCGAGGAAGAAGGCGGAAGGCGGGATTCCCATACCTCTAACAATGTGTGAGGTTAGGAGAACTCGTTCCCCGGCTCCGGGCAATGGCTCAGACTTCTCTTCTTCATGACGCCATTTGCCTTTCACAATCAACCCTTCCTTCTCCATTGTCGGAAGAAGAGAGGGGGGAATATTTCATCGGCTCCAGTTGCCGGCACTCTCGCCCCTCGTCCTCCGCTCCGGCGGCGGCGGACGCAGCGGCAACCTCTTCTCCGACGAGCGTGATTTTTTCCTCCACCGTTTCGGGAGCGAAAGGTGGAGGCTGCGCGGAGGAAGACGCGGCCAGGGTTGCATCCGTGAGAGGTGGATCCTCACGGTCCTGGCCGCCGGAAGATTTCTCCAGCTCGTCGCCGGTGGCGCAGTTTGGTGAATCCACCATGGGAACCATGGTGTTGATTATGTCGTCGATCTCAGCGGCGATGGAGCGGTCCGGGGAAGCGCGCGGAGACTCCATATCCGGACGGCGCGATGGGGACTCCGTGCTCTCCGACGAGAAGCCCGGGAACGGCGTGGTTGCATGTACGGGCTCGGATGTTTGCTCTGCTCTGCTCTCACTAAGGCTCGGGGGCTTTCCGCTTGGGGCTTGAAGATGACAGAGGAGTGGAAGGTTTGCCAGAGGGGATGAAGTGGGCTATTTATAGCCGGAAGTCCATTGTGATACGTGCTAACGGCTCTTTTGACCGTTGGATGATCAACGCCTATCACTCGCCGAAAATTCCGGGAAATGAATCGACAGGTGATTATTGCTATCTCCTCGTTTCCCGCGAGAATCTGTCAGAGATACGTTTCAGGGTTTCGCTCGCGAAAACCCAAACGTCCCTGACGTCAGCACGATTTCATCACTAATGTAGGGAGTTCCTTCTCCACGAAGGCTTGTGGAAGAAAAGCCGGATTTTCCGAAATCCGAGTTTCGCGTTATAGTATAATTTGAAGGAAAAGAAGAATCAAGACGAAGAGCCAACATTTCTCGGAAAGAATGCAATTTGACGAAAGACGGCGATTCCGAGTCTTAATCCTTCTTATGGGCTACTGTCGGATATATACCAATTAGGGGTATATCAGATGGTGTCCTAAAGTGCCAGATTAGCAGGGTGGCCTGAATGGTAATGGGCTACGGTCCATTAGGCGGCCCAGTAAGCTGACGCACAGAAGCCGGATTCTAGAAGGACCCGGATCACGGACCGCGTGGTACGGCTTGGAGTAGAAGGCGGATCTTTCCTTCCAAGTTAGAACATACCGTAGTCTTCTAGGTTTCCTATTCTGTAAGCCCTAACCCGGCTATTATATAAAGCCGGGCGGGAGATAATAAAGAGATAGAGAATAAGCTAGAAGCTAACTCGCCGAGAGGTTGATCCTTGTCGAGTAAAAACCAAACTCACATTGAACTCTGTATACCTCAGGCTTCAGCCCTGATTTAGTGAGATTGCAGGAGTAGGAACGCCGCCTAGTTGCGACGTACCGAACCTGGGTAAAACCCTGGTGTCATTGTTCATCATACGATCACGTCCCCCCACACTCTCTATCGGTAGTCTCATGGCACCCCCGTCTATGAATTCTAGTACGATGTCTCGACAGGCTGGGCACCCCGCTGCCAGCTCTTCTATCATTTGGATAAGCGGATGAAGCCACTAGTCTAGGGTGTGAAATCCAATCAACAAGTGAGATAAATATTCTCTATTTACGTCCTCATGAGCAAAAACAGGAACATAAAGCAGGAGTAATTTTGAAGGTTTTAAAGGTAACACATGAGCAATTTACTTTGGAATGGCAGTTAAATACCACATGTAGGTAGGTATGGTGTACACAATGGGAAAAACTTTGGTTTAAGGTAGTTTGGATTCACGAGTAGAGCTCATACTCAGTACAGGTGGAGGCTAGCAAAAGACTGGGAGCGACAAATCAAGAGAGCAAAAGAGCCATAATCATGCATAGCGACATAAGCATCGTTAGTTAAAACATAAGCAGTATCACAAGGTCAAAAACTAAGTGGTCATGGAGGCTATTCGTGACTATTTTTTAGTCATAAACATGGTGTGAGCATGCGCCAAGTCAACCAAATAAAACATTCGAAAGAGAATACCATATATTGATGCTTTACTATGACAAGAACAACTCATGAATCTTTCAATACATATTAAACACTCTCAGCTATTTGAGGCTAATCATGCTACTCAATAACCAAAAGGCTTTAAAACTAAAATAACATTTATCATGGCATGAAAAGTCCTAGCCAGAGTCTATACAAGCTTCTACTAGTACTGTTATAAATTCTATTTCAAGCAGTAGTTTTCTTTCTCCCAACAAGCACCATACAAAAAATGCTTTAACAAAAATACTCTTTATGATACAGCAAGAAAACATGAGAGTACTCATATAACACTACTAAAACTAATATCTCTAATAAGAGATGCATGCAAAACAAGAGCTAAATAATTGCAGCAGCTAGACAGAGATTAAGAATACAAAGTATTCTCATGAAAAAGCGGAGCGTGTCACTCTCCAATAAAAGAATGCTGGGGTCCAACCAAGCTTATTGAAAAATTAAAAACAAAATGAAAGCAAAAAAAAAAACTGAAACAAAAATAAAAGACGCTCCAAGTAAAGCACATAAGACGCGACCGAATAAAAATATAGTTTCACTAGAAGTGACCTGTTAATTTGTTGATGAAGAAGGGGATGCCTTGGGCATCCCCAAGCTTACACGCTGGAGTCTTCTTGGAATTTGCTTGGATGTACCACCGGGGCATCCCCAAGATTAGGCTTTTCACTCTTCTTGATCACGTCATATCAGCCTCTTCTCTTGACCCTTGAAAACTTCCTTCACATCAAAATTCTCACAATCTTCATTAGCAACGTTAGTGCAATTGAAATAATAAAATCACATGGTTCAGTTTTAACACAATTATAACACTCAAAAACACATTAGCTACTGTCACAACTTATTTCAAAACTCTTTTTCTCAAAAGAACACCAAAAGAAAGAGATTAAGATGCAAATGCGATAAATGGCAGAAATTTGTCAAAACAGAACATCAGGTAAAGATCGATTTTTTAAAAACTCTTCTGTTTCTCAAATAAAAAAGTAGTATTCTAAGAAAAGTGACGTATATAACTCAGGATTAAGCACAAAACAGCTCAGGTCATTTTGAATTTTCTGTGATTTTTAACGGAATTAACAGTGGACAACAGAAATCTGTTTCCTGCGCAGAAATCCGAAATATAGGCTCAACTTTCCACTAGAGGCTTTACTTGGATCAACAAAAACACAAAAGAAAAGATACAGAAGGGTTTATAAGGAAATAGAAAACACCAAGGTGCAAATCACACCAAAGAAAACGAAAGAAGACGGGTTGAAAACAGTGAAATAAAACGGGTTGTCTCCCTGTAGCGCTTTTCTTTAACGCCTTTCAGCTAGGCATAAAAGGGAAACTCAAGTATTTTCAAGTGAAGAAGCATCAACATCATATTTTGCTCTAATAATAGAGTCAAAGGGTAGCTTCATCTTTTTTCTAGGAAAGTGTTCCAAATCTTTCTTGAGGGCAAGTTGATAGTTAATACTTCCCTCTTTCATGTCAATAATTGCACCAACAGTTCTAAGAAAAGGTCTTCCCAAAAAAATAGGACAAGAAGCATCGCATTCAATGTTCATAACAACAAAATCAACAGGGACAAGGTTATTGTTAACCATAATAAGAACATCATCAATTCTACCAAGAGGTTTCTTCTTAGCATTATCAGCAACATGAACATCCAAATAACAGTGTTCCAACGGTGGTAAATCAAGCATATTATAAAGCTTTTGAGGCATAACAGAGATACTAGCACCAAGATCACACAAAGCATTGCAATAAAAATCATTTACTTTTATCCTAATGATAGGCTCCCAACCATTATCTAATTTCCTAGGGATAGATGTCTCAAGTTTCAACTTTTCTTCCCTAACTTTCATCAGAGCATTGGTAATATGTTTAGTAAAGGCCATATTCATGGCACTAGCATTGGGACTTCTAGCAAGCTTTTGTAGAAACATAATAACTTCAGAGATATTTCAATCATCAAAATCAATATTATTATCATCAAAAGTAATGGAACCATTATCTCCCACATCTCTAAAAATTTCTGCACTTTTATTAGGACCAATTTTAGCAGTTTGAGGCAATTATGTACGTTTCACCAAAGGAGTAGGGACTTTATTAACACCAACTACTTTACCAATGATAGTAGGAGGTTTACTAGCACTAGGAGCTTCATTTTTACTAGTGGTTGTGATAGTACAAACTCTAGCAATATTATTCTTTTTAGCCAATTCATATTCTCTTTCCCACCTAGCACGTAATTCAGCCATCAACCTAACATTATCATCAATTCGAACTCGGATGGCATTCAAAGTTTTACTTTGTTTAACATCTTGTGGAAAAACTTTTAGTTTTAGAAAATCAACATCAATAGCAAGGCTATCTACTTTAGAGGCAAGAACATCTATTTTACCAAGCTTTTCCTCAACAGATTTATTAAAAGCAGTTTGTGTGCTAATGAATTCACTAAGCATGTTTTCAAGATCAGAGGTAGAGCTTTTATTATTATTGTAGGAGTTTCCATAAGAATTACCATAACCATTATTAGGAGGATAAGGCTTATAATTGTTTCCACCAAAATTATTTCTATAAGCATTGTTGTTAAAATTATTATTTCTAATAAATTTTACATAAACATGCTCTTCTTGAACAACCAAAGAGGCTAAAGGAACATTATTAGGATCAACTTGAGATTTACCATTAACAAGCATAGACATAATAGCCTCAAGCCTTAAAGAGGAGGTTTCCTCAACAGAATTTACCTTCTTACCTTGTGGAGCTCTCTCGGTGTGCCACTCTGAATAATTTATCATCATATCATCAAGAAGCTTTGTTGCATTGCCCAAAGTGATGGACATAAAGGTACATCCAGCAGTTGAATCCAATAGGTTCCTTGAGGAGAAATTCAGTTCTACATAAAAGGTTTGTATAATCATGCAAGTATTCAGTCCATGAGTCGGACAATTCTTCACCATAGTTTTCATTCTTTCCCAAGGTTTATCAAATTATTTAAAATTCATTATGTCACTTCTCAGGGATATAATCTTAGCAGGAGGATAATATTTTCCAATGAAAGCATCTTTACACTTAGTCCATGAATCAATACTATTTCTAGGCAAAGATAACAACCATTCTTTAGTTCTTCCTCTCAAAGAGAAAGGAAATAATTTAAGTTTAATAATATCTCCATCCACATATTTATATTTTTGCATCTCACATAGTTCAACAAAACTATTAAGGTGGGAAGCAGCATCATCAGTACTAATACCAGAAAATTGCTCTTTCATCACAAGATTTAATAAAGCATGTTTAATCTCATAGAAAGCAGTAGTAGGAGCAGGTGGAGCAATAGGTGTGCAAATAAAATCATTGTTGTTTGTGCTAGTGAATTTAAACAACTTAGTATTCTCAGAGGAACTCATTTTAGCAGAATAAAACAAGCAAATAAATAACAACTATGAAGTAAACTAAATTTTTTGTGTTTTCAATATAGAGAAGAAAAACAAGAAAAAAAAAACAAGACAATGAACAAAATAAAGAGGTTGAGAGTGAGAGACTCCCCTTGCCAGAAGACTTCTTCCTCCCCGGCAACGGTACCATAAATGAGCTTGCTGGTGCCAGAGTTGACGATGGAGTGGTTGCTTCTTGATGACTTTGAGTTCCCCGGCAACGGCGCCAGAAAAATCCTTGATGCGCTTTGTTGGGAACCCCAAGAGGAGGGTGTGATGAGCACATCGGTAGGAGTTTTACCCTTACTTAAGAACTAGGGTTATCAATCCAGTAGGAGAAAGAGGACCATCGGAAGGTTGATGCCACTGACGATGGTGCTGGCGCTTCACCGGTGTCAGCAACAACGTGGAACCTGCACACAACACAACCAAAATACTTTGCCCCAACGGTACAGTGAGGTTGTCAATCTCACCGGTCTTGCTGAAAACAAAGATTAGACGTATAGTGTAGAAAACAGTGTATGCTTGCAGTAAATATAAAGAGCAGGAATTGTTGTGGTTTGTTTAACAGTGTGGAAAATGGACCGGGGTTCATAGATTCACTAGTGGTGTCTCTCCACAAAAGATAGCATGCTGGGTGAACAACTTATAGCTGGGCAATTGACAAATAGAGGTTGCACCGTAGTGCACAATATAACATGAAGATTACTATGATATTTAGTGTGGGCATTACAACAAGATACATAGACCGACATCCATCTGCATCTATGACTAATAATCCACCCTCAGGTTATCATCCGAACCCCCTTAGGTATTAAGTTGCAAGCAACAGATAATTGCATTAAACAAAGTGTGTAATGTAAGCAATGATTATGCACGCGGGCACTCTCACCACTGTTTTCTCCCTAATGGCAACAGCACATCCCCCCTTCACGTTTCTGTCACTCGAGCAAGGTGGTGAGGAGGCATGAACCCACTATCGAGCATAAATACTCCCTCGTGGAGTCACTAGCAACTACTTGGCCAGAGCAACCACTAGCAACGGAAAGCATGCAAGATCACAAATAGCATATGCAAATAAAGACTATAATCAACTTGGCATAAGTTCAATATTCATTGGATCCCAGCAAACACGGCACATAGAATTACATAAGATCAATCTCGATCATGATAGGCAGCTCCCGAGATCTAAACATGGAGGCATATGAGGAGAAGACAACCATCTAGTTACAGCTACGAACCCGTAGTCCAAGGATGAACTACTCACGCATCACTCCGGAGGCAGGTATGGTGATGTAGAAGCCTCCGGTGATGATCTCCTCTCTGGCAGGGTGCAGGAAACACCTTCAAAACCCCCTGATCTCGGGTTGACGATGACGGCGGCTGCGGAACTTTTCGGGGATTTTTGATCAAGTCCTTAGGGTTTTCCATCCGGTGGGGCTTAAATATGCGAAAGGTCAAAGGCGGTGGAGCTCCAGGGGCCCCACACCTATAGGTGGCGCGGCCCCCCTGTTGCCCCTCTTCGACTCCTCTTCGGTGTTCTGGATGCTTCCCGCGAAAATAGGAACTTCGGGCTTTGTGGGGTCCAATTCCGAGAATGTTTGGAGAACAACTTTTCTGAAACCAAAAACAGCAGAAACAGGGAACTGGCACTTGGCATCTTGTTAATAGGTTAGTCCCGGAAAACGTATAAAATGCTATAAATAAGGGAGAAAACAAGTAGCAATTAGCAAAATATGATCATGGAGCATTAGAAATTATAGATACGTTGGAGACGTATCATTTATCTGCAAGTGACATGTGTTAAGATTATTATATGAACTATCTCATCCATGTAACGCCCTGTACACCTGTTCTTTTGCCTACTGTATTTTAATCCTGCTGTTTACTGAGATCATTACTGATGTCTATGTTACATTGTTGCTACTGATACTTCACCACTACTACTGTTATATCACTATTGCTACTGATAAATTGTTCCAAGTAAGTTTATTTTCAGGTGCAGCTGAACGAACAATTCATCTGTTAAGGCTTATATTTATTCTTTGGCTCCTCTTATGTTGAATCAATAAATTTGGGTTTTAGTTCCCTCAAAGACTTTTGCGATCCCCTAAACTTGTGGGTCATCACTAATAAAATATAACTCAAGCATACCAACAAGCTCTGAACGAAATTCGAGTGAAAAATAAGAGCTAATCACAGTACTAGCAAAAACTAAACACTCGTAGAACAATAAGAGTGAAAACTAGAGTGTTCTAGGCAATAAAAACGGAGAGTGTCTCTCCCAAAATAAAAGTGCTAGGATCCAACCAAAAGCTACAACAAATAAAAAAAAACCGAAAGAAAAATAAAATGACACTCCAAGAATAACACATATGATGAGAAGCAATAAAAATATAGTGTTTTGAGAGAAACCTGATATTTTTCTTAATGAAGAAGAGGATGCCTTGGGCATCCCCAAGATTTGACGCTTGTAATTCTTTGATATGTATTGGGGTGACATGGGAATCCCCAAGCTTGAGCTTTTGTCCATCCTTCATCTCATCACGTCATTTTTCTCTCCTTACACTAGAAAACTTCATCCACCTAAAACCTCTCACAATCTTTATCAACAACATTAGTGTAATCGAAATAATAATCCACTTGGTTCAGTTTCAAAACAAGTCTCACACTTAAACTAAAACATTAGCTACTGTCAAAACTTCTTTTAAAGCTCTCCCTATCAAAAAAACACAAAAAGAAAGAGGTTAAGATGCAAATGCAAATATAGGTAGAAATCTGTCAAGACAGAACAATTGGTAAATATGATTTTTTTTCGAAAATCTTCTGTTTCTCAAATAAAAAAGTTGGAAACTAATAGAAGTTAGATAACAAACTGGGGCATGTGTCTATTGTTTTTCAAAGCAATCCTACATTGTGGCAGAGAGATATGAAAGTTTTGGTAACAACCCAGAAATCTGTTTTAGAACAGAAACTTCCCCAAATGGAATTACCTCTCAATTAGAGGTTACTCTTTGCACAAAAACAAAATAAAAATGATAAGGAGCGGTTTCTACATAGGTAACAACTTCCAAAACATAAAAATAACAGAAGAAAACAAGAGGATAATGAGGAAAGACAAAGGTGGGTTGCCTCCCACAAGCGCTTTTCTTTAACGCCTTTTAGCTAGGCATGAAGAACGAATCAAGTATTATCAATAGAATCATGGGTAGTCCTCACAAGGGACTCAAAATATAACTTCATTCTATTTCTAGGGAAATGATTGATGCCCTTTGTAAGGGGAAACTGAAATCTTATAATTACCTCTTTCATATCAATAATGGCACAAACAGTTGGAAGAAAAGGTCTCCCCAAAATAATAGGACAAGAAGCTTTGCATTAAATATACAAAACAAGAAAAAAAAGGGAAATAATTATCATTAGCAATAATAAAAACATCATCAATCCTTCCCAAAGGTATTTTAACAGTGGAGTCTATAAGATACACTCGTAAAATACTCTCATCCATTGCTTTCAAATCAAGCATATCATATAAAGTTGTTGGCATAATAGAAGAACTTGCACCAAGATCACACAAATCATTGATATCAAAATCATTCACTCTTATTCTAATAGTGGGCTCCCAACCATCTTGTAATTTTCTAGGAATAGAGGCTTCAAGTTTGAGCCTTTCTTCTCTAGCTTCCATGAGAGCACTAGTGATATGTTTAGTGAAGGCAATATGCATATTACTAGCACTAGGATCAGAGATGTTGCAATTATCAAAATCAAGTTTATCATCCTCAAACATGGACGGAAAAATTTCTCCTAAAGTCATATTATCCTCAATCCCACTTTCAACAATTTTCTCACTAGAAACAAAATTTAATCTCCGAACTTTTGGGACTCCTTCTACATAAAGTCATGACCTCTCCAATCCCATTTGTTTTGACATCAACATGTTTAGAAGCATTAGGATACTCATTGGTACTGAAAATTTTAACTTCCTCAAAGGGTCAGATGGTATATATTTTAACAGGCTCACTTTTAGCAGCTTTTCAGCAATGTCAGCTTCTCTTTCTCTTCTAGCATGTCTTTGAGCTAACATTCTCATGTTCCCATTTATTTGGACTTATATAGCATTTATGTTACACATAATAGCAAAGACAACGATAAAGTTAAGCAAGATCGAACCAACAGGGCACAAGATTTTACCGTGAAAAACCCTTCCAACAAGGAAGAGAAATAACCACGGGCGCCAGCCAACAATACTTCACTATTTTGGGTGAGGTTACAAACGCGCCAGGATTTACAATATGTGGCTTATCCCGTGTGGCGGTTTAGAAGAGAGATATATATAGGAAGTCCTGACCTAACAAGGTCAGTATGGGTGAATCCAACTCCAACTTGGAAACAACTCATACCATTTGCTTTTGAATCATAACTTTCTGCTCTTTAAAAGCGATCGACTAACTTCAGACTCTATGACGCTCCGCTCTACTCGTCAGAAGTTTGGCCTTTTATCAGCATAATTGAATTTGGATCACCCAAAAATAACAATGTATACGTTCATTTTCTAGGCTTCAATAGGTGTAGTCCTAATTTTTAAAATTTCTACATCATGAGAAAGACTATCAACTTTCAACACAAGATTATCTAGTTTTGCAAGCCTTTCAATAACAATTTTATTGAAATATTTTTGTGTAGTGATAAATTGTTTAAGCATGTTCCCAAGATCAGAGGTGGAACATTTAGGATTGTTATAAGCATTTCCATAATAATTCCCATATGAATTACAATTATTATTAGGATATCGCCTATAGTTGTTACCACCAAAGTTATTCTTGTAAGCATTGTTGTTGAAATTGTTTCTAGCAATAAAATTCACATCAATTTGATCATTATCTTTAGCAACCAGAGAGTTCACGGGAACATTATTAGGGTCTATTTTCACTTGTTTTGCTAGCAAAGAAGCAAGCATATCAATTTTATCACTCAAAGAAGAGACCTCCACAACAGAATTTACCTTTTTACCTTGTTGGAGTCCTTTCTGTGTGCCATTGGGAATAGTTTGTCATAAGATCGTCCAATTACTTATTTTATGAGCCTAGGGTGAGGTTCATGAAGGTTCCTCCCGTAGATGAATCTAATAAATTCCTTGAAAAGAAATTTAATCCTGCATAAAAATTTGGACAACCATCCACTTTGTTAGTCCGTGTGTGGGTCAATTCTTAACCATAGTTTTCATTCTTTCCCAAGCTTGAATAACATGTTCATTATCATATTGTCTAAAGTTCATAATTTTACTCCTCGGGTGTATAATTTTTACAGGTGGATGATACTTTCGAATAAAAGCATCTTTGCATTTAGTCCAAGAATCAATGCTATTTTTTGGCAAAGACAATAACCATTCCTTAGCTCTTCCTCTTAAAGAGAAAGGGCGCAATCTTAATTTCACAATTTCACCATATACCTCTTTATATTTTTGCGTGTCATATAACTCAACAAAGTTATTTAAATGAGAGGAAACATCTTATCCAATATCAGAAAATTGATCTTTCATGATTAGATTCAACAAAGCAGGTTTAATTTCATAAGAATCTGCTGTAGCAGCACATGGAGGAATTGGTGTACATATGAAATCATTATTATAGGTACTAGTAAAGTCACAAATCTTGGTGCTATCCTTGGTAGACATGATTGCAAGAGAACACAAATAAAATACGAGAAACCAGAGAACTAATTTTTTGGGTTTTTGATAAAGAGAAAACAAGACTAAACAAAAGTAAACTAAGCAATAACAAACAAAAGAAAGAGAGTGGAAGTGTGAGACTCCCCTTGCAGAAGGCTAGAAGTCCCCGGCAACGGCGCCATAAAAAGTATTTGATGAGGACGTGATCACATGCTCCTTTTCGTCAGGTGTACTCATCAAGTACTTTAGACCCCAAGCGAAATGTATGATGCAGTATAGAGTAAGTTTTCCCATAGTAAAGAACCAGAGTTATCGAACTAGTAGGACTTTGTAGTCCTGAAGAAGGTTGATTTGTAAATGGTGCCAGAAATGTACTGACGTGTAGTTGACGGAAGCGTGGAGCCTGCACATAGACACAAACTCTCTCTTGCCCCAACTTTCAGGAAGGTTCTCAATCTTTAGGTCTTGCTGAAAACAGGAGAATTAAACGTATAATGTCTTGGAAAACAGTAAAAATAAAAAACAGAAAAATTATGAAACAATGATGAAAGTTTGCAATATGAGGAAAATAGGATCAGGGGCCATAAGTTCACTAGTGGTGTCTCTCCAAAGAAACCAAACATGTTGGGTGAACAAATTACAGCTGGGCAATTGACAAATCATGAACGTATAACAATAATATAATGGTGAGATAAATTTCACGGGTTCTAACATTTTAGGCATTACGTCAAGGCATATGGACCGCCATCTAGTATGCATCCATATCTAAAAGTCCACCTCAAGAAAGGTATCCAGCAAATCCCTTGGTATTAAGTTGCGACAACGAAGTGATCGCTCTGTGTGCAACAGACAAATGCATTAAGATCAATAGGTAGTGTAAGAAGTGATTCTCATCCATAGACAAGAGCACAACACATCCTCGCCCCCCCCCCCCCCCCGCATGTTTCTGTCACTCGAGCGCAAACAAAAAGGAGGCATGAACCCACTATCTAGCATATAAACCCTCTCTTGGAGGTGAAAACAACTACGTGGCCAAGGTATTCATAAACATTGTAGAGCATTGCAAGACAAGATTGAAACTCTCTACGGATATAAGTGAATCATCTCAGATTGACATGAACAAAACAATCATAGTCTCATGGTTCATCGAATCCTAGAAAACACAACATGCACAATTACATATCAGTGGTCTCGATCATGTGAGGCAGGTCAAGAGACTCTAAACATTGAGGAATAGGGGAGAGAACAACCAACTAGCTACTGCTATGGACCCGTAGTCCTGAGATGAACTACTCATACATCCGTCCTGAGGCGATCATGGCGATGTTGAGGCCTCCGGTGACGACCCCCTCTTCGGCAGGGTGCCAGAGCAAGACTCTAGAAGCCCTAGATTGGGCTTTCGAGGTGACGGCGCCTCTCTGCATGTTTCGTTGAAAATAACTCCCTCCCCGATGATTTTTGGGTAAGGGAAATTCATAAGCGGAGGGGGGCGTGAGGCGGTGCGGGGCCCACCAGGCACGGCCTAGGGGGCCGCGCCTAGCAGGCTCCTGGTGGCCTCCTGACCCCCCTCTGGCTCCCCTTTGGACTTTGTCTTCATTCCAGGTAAAAATTGATCTCCGTGGATGTTCCGCCTTTTTCGAGAATATTTCCTTAAGAATTTTTCTGAAATAGAAAAACAACAGAAAACAACAACTGGCCCAGGGCATCTTGTTGATAGGTTAGTATGCAAAAACATCCAAAAAATGAAGGAAAATGATAGAAAACATGTGTAAAACAAAATGTATTGGGTAGAAAACAAGCATTGATCATCAAAATCTATAGATATGTTTGCAACGTATCACCCGAGTGTCACTCGCTAGCCCACCTTCAGGAAGTACAACTATTGCGCTTGAACAGGCCCGACCCAGGTGGAACAGCCACCGGAGAAGGAGCCTTGCCGGGAGTCCACCCCGGGAGCACCGCTGGTAGACATGGATCGCCACGTGGAGGGACGGCGACCAACATGTCGGACCCATGGATATCAGAGTATCTTGGGCCGTCTACTGCAAGCCTAGCCCAATCGGCGCGATAGTGGCCCTTTCTAGGTCACCTCGAGAGGTAGCTCCTCTCGTGAGGGCGCCCTCCTGCTAGGGTGTGTTCCGATGAAGGATCTATCTTAAAGAGGCTCTCACTGGTTCCTCTGCCTCTGGAGAGGAGCTCCACAACTCCCTCGCTTCCCTCCAGAGGAGTCCAGCCTCACGGGGGAACAACCCATGTGGGGATGACACTTGAATCCCCGCGGAATGGTGAAGGCGCTACAGAGTGACAGAGTCACTTTGGCCACAGTTTCCATTCTTGTGTATAAAGCGCGCCAAAGCCTCTCCCAAAGCTTTCTCTTTGGTGCCAGAAGACCAGTCCAACGATACAAGACGAAGGAATGTCACCGGAGCCCCCACAACTCTGCCATGGACGGTGGCGTTGTCCTCGACAACCAAGGCTAGCTGGTGGCACAGAGCTCAGCTTGTCTCCAGTTTGGCACCTTGTGGTTACCCTTTCCCGCCAACAATGAGCGGGAAGGAGGCCCGAAAACGCTAGTAGAAGGGAGGCCCTTTGGCCTTCATGGAGGAGGACGGATTCAGAGCCTCAGTAGTCTGAAAGAGCACAAGATCACACTCTGTACTGTAACCATCGCAGTGTAATCCACAGACAAGCAGGAGTAGGATTTTACACCGCAACGGTGGCCTAATCCTGGGTAAACTCTCCGTGTCACCATTGACGACAATCCTAAGCTTCCCTTTGAGGCCTCTCGAGGTGCATAGCGAACGTGGTTAGCCCCTAGTGTTCGAACCTCTAGAGGAGTTCCTATGTTTGACAGACCACTCTCCGACATTTGGCGCGCCAGGTAGGGGCCTAAGGCGTTCTCTCGCATCCTCGTTGCCATGGTCGCCTCTCGCACCAACCGCACCTGTCGTGGTATGGAGAAGACAGATGCCATCGGATGGCTTAAGGTTGGGGCCTATGGACGCTGTAGGAATCCGGGGAGGGATCGCACGCCTAGCTGGCGCACTCACAACAATGCAAACACCACAATCTACCCAGGTTCGGGGCCCTCGTGTGGAGGTAACACCCCTACTCCTGCCTCTCTCTCTGTATATGTATGTGCCGAGTACAAGAGTTCCTCAAGCTCAAATAGCTAGAGGAAGAAGAACCTCTCTGCTACTTTCCTCTCCTAATGGTGTCTCAGCTCTCACGTGGAATGAACTAGTAACCAGTTGATCGACCCTCACGCAGGAGGGGGGAGGCCACCTTATATACTGGTGGCCACCTACTACCTCTACGAACACAAGTACTGATTAGGTGACTACACACTGTGCTACACCACACGCCTCCGTGTCCTTGCTGACAGTCGCCGAAAGTCTTCGCGGTAGGGACGCTGACATGTCCTGTCCCCCTTGTCAGTGACATAACATGGCCTCACCCATACCGCACACTGTACCCACGTATGGATACACATCATCACGCGCCTAGTAAGTTGAAACGCACACCAGTACTGCCCCTGGATACGCGGGATTCACCCAACGACTACATTGACTTTGCCTCTGAGTAGAGCAGCACCTTCTTCTATCAGTGGGATAGCGGGATCCCCCAAGTGCTACCCGGATGACCCAGATAGTTACTTGAATCTTCCCCTTGGTCTCTTGTTCTTCTTACCTGATAACATCCTATCCGGCCGGGTACCATCCTATCCAGCCCGTACCAACTCGGTACAGCCGAACTCGGTAACTAATACCTTGAACTTCATTTCTCACCAGCCTTACCCCTACTCGGGGGTAGCCCCTCCCCCCCCCCCCCCCGACATTAGTCCCCGAAGCTGGTAGGGTCCAGTGAACTCGGACGCTGGGCCGTGCCAGCTTAAACCAAAATTCCTTAATACACACAGCCGAGTTGCACCTCAACTCGGTGGAGCTCAGTCCGGACTCGAATCCACTCCATTGGTGCCTCTGGAGTTTTCCTCCTTGAACCGGATAGACCAAACTGCTTTGGATTTTGTCGGCATCCTAGCACTTAGCCAATTTTCCGGAACTTTGCAGCTCAAACCAGCATATTTCTCTATCTTGGCGTGTAAGGCTCTACACGTGGCGTGAATACATAGCCCAGGTCGCCTCGGCTCTGGTGCGGTCGCACTGCACGCGCTCCACCTGCGCCTGCCACTGGACACCGGGCCCATGCGCCCTTGTGTCTTATCATGTCATAGAACTCAAGTACGCACGTCGCACGACGTGGGATCGATTGCGATCGTTACGCGCGAGTTAATCGCTTCGCGCGTTTCTAACGGGCGCAGTAACTCCCCACGCACCCACGATCTCCGCCACGGTAAATCCCAGGGAGTAACTGCGCTATGGGGGGTATAAATACCCCCGCGCCGCCCGTTGCCTCGTCTTCGTCTTCATTTGCACCCTTTCCTCTCTCCTTCCTCTCGCAAAACTCGCATAGAGCGCTCCGCTTCGTCGCTAACCACTAAACGCCGTTGTGCCGCACGCAGAGAGAGGACAAGTTCACCCTCGCGCGCCACCGCTCGCCGGAGTGCGCCCGAGCCTCAAGTTCTTCACTGCAACGCGCGTCGATCCTCGACCTTGCGCCACCGTCGTCGTACGACTGCACTGCTTCTTCCTCGCTACCACTCTCAAGCAGTTCATCTCCGGAGACGCGCAACGACGTTTGTCTTCTGCGCCGCCACGACCCTTCTGTGATCGCTGCGGCCCAAGCCTGTCTTCACGCCCTCGCACCATCCAGATACATCTGGATCCGGATCTGCATCAATGGCACTTGAGCCCGTCGCCGAGCTAGATCTCGAAGGCCCCGCATCAACTCGTGCCAACTGGGAAGGGTCAGACATGACTGCCAGTGACACCCAATGGCTGGTGAATACCCATCGGGTACCGCCTGGAGTAATCTGCAGGCCACCCGGCCGCGAGTTGGAGCCGCAGCCCGAGCCCGGTGAGTATGTAGTTTTCCTTAGCCACTTCAAACGCGGCTTTGGCCTCCTGATATCCAAATTCATGCAACAGTTTCTTCGCCATTTCGGCTTGCAACCGCACCACCTCCCGGCCAACGCCATAGCCATGCTTTCCACCTTTGTAACCTGCTGCGAAGCCTTTCTCGGTGTCGACCCCACGATAGACATCTAGGCCAAGTATTTCCACTTCCGCCAGCAAGTTCTTCCCAATAAGGCCAACCCGGACGCGCCCAAAGTCATGACCTAAACTGGCATAGCCATGAATGTCTGCCGGACTCCCAACGCGTACCCCCGGTTCAGGGACTGGACACATGCCGGAAATGGCAAAGGGGATTTCTCTATGTGAAGAGCCCCACTCCGAAGCAGGCGCAGAGCCGTTTTATCTCATCGGCTTCCGGCTTTTGAAAACGTTCCTCCAACCGCCATGAAGAATTGGGGGTACACCCGAAGAAGATTGTGTCGGATGCCAACTACGCGGATAGCCGGCTGAAGAAATTGGTCGAGCTGGGACTCAGGACGGATGACCTGATTGCCACTTGGGTGAGCCGTCGGGTTCTCCCTCTCCAACTCAGAGCGCACAAGATGTGCTTCATGGGCGGGCCCCGCGACTGCACACGCACCACCACCTTCGAGCTCAGCAAGGAGGAGGTGGCCACCTAGGCTCGCTCCATCCTCAAGGCCACCCTCTCGGACACTTGGGATTATAGCTTCACGCCATACAGCCGAGATCGGCTAGCCCCGCGAGTAAGTTTTCTTCCGCATGTACTTAGTCTGACCTTGCTTTCTGTTTCTCACGCTTCACTGAGTAGGACTTATCTCAGTTTCTCTTGAGTAGACTTAGCGATTTATGCTTTATGATTCGCACGCTACGCCGAGTAGAATCTCGATCCGGTTTCTCCTGAAAGCACTTAGCCTTTTATGCTTTGTGTTTGCATGCTGTACCAAGTAGAGTCTCAACCTGATTTCTCTTGATAGCACTTAGATTCTTATCCTTATGTGTGCATGCTGCACCGAGTAGAGCTTATCTCAGTTTCCCTCGAATTCATTTTGGTTACTTATGCTTTGTGTTTGCATCTATAGCACATTCCTCGCCAGAAGACGAAAGACAAGGCGGTCCAGGAGGAGAACTGGCAACCAGACCGGACTGAGGACGACGAGCAGTAGTTCGACATCCAGGATACGCTCTGCATCCCGCTCGCCACTCCTCCAGGCCAAGACGGTAAGTACCGAGTCTCCACCTCAATCCGGGACTGGTCCGAGGTTGAAGAAGGTGACAGAGACCACTACTGTAAGTTCTCAGATGCTTTTCCCAGTCTCACTGTTGCATTTCTTTTTATTGCCTCGAGACGAGATGGAAGAGGAACTGATTGACGCAGTGGCCTTGTCTCTTGTTGCCCCCATCGGGACGAGGAAACGATCCGGAAGTGGAGCCGCCGAGGCCCCAACCAGCAAAAGGCAGAAGAAGGCATGAGGAAGAATACCAAGTCCACTGCGTCACGCAAGAGGCCACAACGGCCAACCGAGGACGGGTAAGTTTTCCGAGATGCTTTATGCCCGCGTTTTTCTCACCTTTTCTGCTTTTTTTTTGAATCTATATGCTTTGTGTTTGCATTTTGATTTACTTCTCTGTTTCTTCTTTCTTCCTCTAGCGATGCTATTGACGCCGATGCCCCTGAGGCACCCCCAAGGCCGAGTACCCCTCGCGATGTTGTGGACCTCGACCCCGACGATATTGAAAACCCAGTCGAGGACAGAGCAGAGATGCCCTTCTCGGACCGAGAAGGCCAAGACCTCGGCGCTGACAACACTGGCGCCGAGATGGAGACTAAAAAGACTTCGGAACAGCCGGAGTCCACTCCTGAGCAGCAACCCCAACAACAGCCACCAGAACCAACCACCGAACATCAGCAACAACCATTAGAAGATCAACAGCACCAACAAGCTGATGAGAAGGCCGAGCAGCAGCAGGCCGAGGAGAAGCTGCCCTAGCAGCAGCCACCTCCTACGTAGCAGCAAGTTTCTCCAGCAAGAGCAGGAGCCACGCCACCAACTCCACCGAGAAGGCCCACTCCCCTGGAGGTTGCGGCCACTGCCGAGACGGCCAACGCCAAGACCACCAAGACCAAGACGACCACGAGCATGACTCCCATGGCCACACGCCGGGCTCCAGCAGAAGCAGCAGCACCAAGCCCCTCACCACCGAGTAGAGACCCGACGCCCACAAGGTGCGGCCCTACCCAACGCACTCGGCAGCAAGTGTAGCAGCAGATTCATTTTGCGCCCTCGCTGAAACTTGCTAGAGGGGCGGGTAGCAGCGGCCAAGCACAGGGAGCAGAAGAACCCCTTGTGAAGGTCACAGTGCTCTGGCAGAAGGGGCAGCAGCAGCAAAAACTGCAGCAACAGCAGCAAATGCAGTAGAAGAAAAAGACCGGGGCGAAGACGGTCGGGGTGAAGTCGAAACCCGTCACCCTGGCGATTCAGCCGAGTACCCAACTGACACATCTTGCTGCGGAGCTGCAGAGTGATATCGACTACACCATGGGCCAGATCGGCTTCATTGAACCGGAGCACAATGGGAAGACGCTGGGCTCGCTGGACCACTACGGTAAATCCTGGAACCAAGCCGATGTCGGCCACGTCTCCAAGGCGTTTTCAGCCTCCAGCAGCACTCTGGCGCACAAGATGTACTGCCTGCACGCCGCTGCAGAAGATGCCGAGGTCACCTCCCGAGTAAGTTATGTTCTTTATCCAAAATCATACATCATCCAGTCCCCGAGATTTGGGCCGACTAGGCAATACTCCACCGAGTTGAAGCCTACTCGGGTCGAATCTTCCAACTAACTTTTTTCTTTTCTCTCTTTAGACTTGCACCGAGTCCCATGCTGTGATCTTCCAGAAGCTGCTCTGGGCTCACCGAATGCCAAGGACCAGAATCGCCAGCTGCAGGAGGAGCTGGGGTAGCAAGGTAATTTACTCTTGCCGAGTTACTGTCTATGCTTCTTTCGCACCAGTTTTCTAACTCAGTTTCTGTTTTTTTGTCACAACTATCATGGAGAAACAGTTGACGGATGCCGTCACCAAGATCTCTTCTCTGGAGAGTAAGTGTGACATTGTCTATCTCTACATTTTTTTTACGCCTATTGCTTTCTTTCTGGTTAATTTTGTTTTCTTTGCAGGTGAGGATCAGGCCTTCTCCGAGAAGCACCAAGACTGCACCGTGCTGGCCGAGTCGGCCCAGAGCAAGATCTCCGCGCTGGAGAGTAAGTTGTATCTTCTTTTCTCTTATCCAATTTCCGCATTCTCACTGTTTTGCTGACCGGACTGCCTCCTTCTCAGAAGAACACAAGCTATTACTTGATCAACACCAAGGGTGCGTCACCCCAGCCGAGGTGCAGTAGCAGGTGTAGGCTAGCCAGACCAAGTTGGAGGCAGACCTTGCTGCCAAGAAGAAATCAAATTGAAGCACGAGCTGGCTAAGGCGATCAAGATGGCGCTGCAGGCCGGGAACGACAAAACCGAGGCGCTAAGCTAGGCGGCTGTCGAGAACCTCGAGCTAGGGAGGGAAATTGAGTCCCTCAAGTCATGGAACGTCGTGCTCGACAGCATGCTAGTCAACTCCCGTGGCCTACTGGACAAGCAGCACGCCCTTGCGGAAGGATGGTCCAGGCGGCTCAAGAAGTTTGCCATGGAACTGCGATGTAAGTTATTGATTTTCACTAAGTTGCTCTATCTGGTCCTTCCTATCCGGTTTCTTCTACCCGGTCTCACTTCTTAACTCTTATTCAACATCTCCTCTCTTAGGGACATTTCCGGACTTCAACTTGGGCACTCACGGGGCAGTGGAAAGGGCCCGAGAACTGAGCAAGGAGCTTGGCCATGCTGTTGCTGAGTCGGTCACGATTGATGACCAAGTTGAAAGCATCAAGACCGGGGTTCAGTCCCTCAAGGACCTGGGCACTACCATTGTGTCCACCGGCATGCGGCTACACAGGGTCTTCTGGCCAGACGTCGAGCCCCCGAACACAGTTGATAAGCTGGCCTCCAACTTGCACTATGTCAAGGTCAAACTGCAGAAGTGGCGCGCCTCAGCAGCCCGAGCCGGCACAGATGAAGCTCTGCACTTCGTGCTTTCTTGGTATGAGAACTTTGACCTCAGCAAGCTCAAGTCTCTCCGGAATGGATCCAAGTGGACCAAGAAGGAGGACTTCATCCAGTGCCGCCAGGAGATTGCATATCGACTGGCCTCATACGCCGATTCCAAGGAATATATTGATGGCCCTACCGAGCCCGACATGGACATCGAGGGTGACGAGGATGAGGACGACGATGAAGATGGCGATGAGGACGACGCAGGCGACAAGGAGGCCAAGACGGACGAGGTTGTCATCAGAGAAGCCGAGTTGGGAGACGACCAGGAGGAGTCTGAGCCGAAAGACGACTCTGAGGAGGTAGACGAGGAGAACCAAACCGAGAAGCAACCGGCTGCTTCTTCCAAAGTCATCACCACCTAGATGGTAATCTCGATGCCCGCTCCCGAGCTGAGTGCATCGGAGGCCACTGCCGAGAACACCGCATCCGGGAGTCCGAGCCAAAAGAAGACTCTGAGGAGGTAGACGAGGAGAACCAAACCGAGAAGCAACCGGCTGCTTCTTCCAAAGTCATCACCACCGAGATGGTAATCTCGATGCCCGCTCCCGAGCTGAGTGCATCAGAGGCCACTGCCGAGAACACCGCATCCGGCCCCCCTACACCAATTGCCGGCTCCGCGACTCCTGCATCAATTGCCGCCTCCGAACCCGCCACCGAGTCCTCTGACCCAGCAGGTGCTGAAGAGACTACAACTCCCTCAACGGCGGCTTAAGTTCCTATTTTTTTCAGTCTCAAACTTTTTATCACATCCCCGGTATACCGGGTGTAGATGTATCCAACAATTATTATTTCGTGTTTGCTACTCAGTTTTAATTAAGCTCTTAACAAGACTGGCTAAATGCCGGATTGCGCTAATTCCGAGTCCCCGAGTCGGTTTTCTTATCCACCCGGATCTTTCATCTTTGATCTTACCTGCCACTTGTGGCTTGTTGGTAGTCGAGTCACAAGATTTCAAAAACCGAGCTTCTAATACTTAATAACTTTGAGATTTGAAATTAACACTGCCCAACACTTAGCCGAAAAAACAGAAGAAAAAGGCACTCAACTCGGTTGATAAACTCTTTCTTTCCTTAGTAGTTTTTCGTGTGTTTATTGACCTTTGTGTTGTTCTCTTGCTTGCCGGGTTGTGGACAGCAGCAGAGTCGAAGAGTTGGCCCTTAGGTTTGAACACATTACTAGACTTACACATGAAATTCTGAGTTGATTAACTGACTAGACAAAGTAAGTAGGCAAATGACACAAAGCAAGTTTTGGCCCAGGCAGTCCTCGATTTCGAACTCGGAGTGCTGACTTGGAACTCAACATGGTAAGGAGATACGTACAGTGATTTTCAGGAATGAAAACGGCGGAGTAGAGCTACATTCCAGGGACGCTTGGATTCCTCTCCGGATTTATCCGCCCTGTTCTTGCGTGGTGCCTGTGCGTCGATGAGGTAGTACGCATCATTGTGCAGAGCCTTGCTCATGATGAATGGCCCTTCCCATGGAGGGGAAAGTTTGTGCATCCCGGTTGTGCGTTGCACAAGCCTAAGCACCATGTCCCCTTCTTGAAAAACCCTTGGGTTTATTTTCCGGCTATGATAGCGCCTCAAATTCTGTTGATATACAGCTGATCGTGATAGATTACCTCTCTTGCTTCCTCGAGCAAATCAACATCATCTTCTCGGGCTTCTCTTGCCTCTGCCTCAATATAGAGGGTCACTCTCGTTGAGTCATGCTCAAGGTCAGTGGGCAACACGGCCTCTGCTCCATATACCAGGAAGAATGGTGTGTATCCGGTTGATCGGTTAGGGGTAGTCCTTAGACTCCACAACACCGTCGGCAACTCATCTAGCCAACAGCCAGGTGTTTTCAGTAATGGATCAATCAGCCTTGGTTTTATTCCGGATAGGACCATGCCATTTGCTCTTTCAACTTGCCCATTTGAAGCCGGATGGGGGACTGATGCAATGTCTAGCCGGATCCGCTTATCCTTACAGAACCGAGCAAAAGCTTCTTCAGCAAAGTTTGTCCCGTTATCCAAGATGATCCCATGCGGGTAGCCATATCTCAGGATAATATCCTTCAAGAGGCTTACAGCTGTGTTTCCATCATACTTCCGGATAGGCTTCACCTCAATCCACTTGGTAAATTTATCAACCATGACCAGGATGTGGGTCATGTTACCCCGAGCTGGCTTGAAAGGACCCACCTTGTCCAAGCACCAAACTGCCAATGGCCAGGTGATGGTGATTGTATTCAACTCGGAAGCTGGCATATGTATCTTGCTTTCATATCGTTGGCACCCATTGCACTTTCTCACTAGGTCTTCTGCTTGTTGCATGGAAGTAAGACAAAAGAATCCATGCCGGAAAGCCTTCTTGACTAGTGCCCGGGATGAGGCATGGTGCCCACATTCCCCTTGGTGTATTTCTTTGAGAATTTCATCTCCCTCTTCCGGCTCAACACAGCGTTGGAGCACGCCAGTGGCACTTCTCTTGTGTAGCTCTTTGTTGACGATGGTGTAGCCCCTTGGATCTTCTCTGTATCTGCCTGGCTGTGACCTCGTCACTCAGACAAGTACCATCCACCAGAAAGGATAATATGGGCAGAGCCCAACTCGGCGTTTCCCGAGTAGGAAACACTGGTTCATCCACCTCCATTGGATCAGCTTTCATGACTTGCTCCAAGTTGGAGACGAGTCCACGAGTACTGAGAAATGATCCCCGAAATGAATGTGACAGTCCCCGGGTTTACTGAGGCAGTCCCCGGATTGAATGGGTAAGTCCCCGTGTTCTCCTTTGCGATCCCCTCATCGATCTCCACGGGAACAGCTTCTGAGTCCGGTAGGGCCAGAATGAATATGGACGCTGAGTTGGGTGAGGGCTTGATAGATGGTTTCCTGAAATGCTCCAGAGCAATCCCTTCCGGGATGAATTGCCGAGAAGAGCCCAATTTGGACAGAGAATCCGCTGCATCATTTTCAGCTCGGTGGATGTGGTGGAACTCACACCCATCAAAGAACCCGGACATATTCTGGACAAGGAACCGTTAAGATGCCATGTTGGCATCCAACGCATCCCAAGTCCCCGAGGCTTGTTGGACTACCAGGTCCGAGTCACCATAGCATACAATCCACCGGATACCAATCTCCTTGCACATTTTCAATCCGTGGACGAAGGCCTCATACTCGGCAACATTATTGGATGCCGGAAAATGGATCTGCAACACATACTTGAGTTGATCCCGCTTGGGTGAGGTGAGCACAACACTAGCACCGAGTCCTTCTTTCACCTTAGAGCCATCGAAATGCATCCGCCAGAAATTTGTTTCCGGCAAAGGAGGCTCATACTGCATTTCGGCCCAGTCAACAAAGAAATCCGCCAGAGCCTGGGATTTGATAGCTTCTCTTCTCGCCTACGCTGGGGCGTAGGCAGCTAGCTCATTGCCCCCTTTGCTACCCGGACGCTTGCATCCTTGTTTCCCATAATCTCCGATATGGGGGCAGTGCTCATCGCCGTAATCGGATACTCTTGGAAATAGTGCTTGAGTTTCTTGGCGCCTAGGTAGACTCCATATGTCATCTTCTGATAGTGAGGGTAGTTTTGTTTTGAGTTGGATAGCACCTCACTAAGATAATACACCGGCCTCTGAACCGATTTTCCTTCTTCTCGCTCCACAACTACCACCACACTCACAGCCTGGTTGGTAGCTGCAATATAGAGCGGCATCGGCTCTCTAGGCAGAGGAGACGCCATAACTGGAGCAGTAGCCAGCATGGTCTTCAGCTCCCGGAAATCCACATCATCTTGTGGTGTCCAAACGAACTTATCACTTTTCTTCATGATCTGGTACAGAGGTAGGGCCTTTTCGCCCATTCTACCAATGAACCGGCTAAGGGAAGCCAGCCATCCGGTAAACTTCTGCATATCCTTCAGTGATCTCGGTAGAGACATGCTCACAATAGCTTTTATCTTGGAAGGATTGGCTTCAATGCCCCGACTAGACACAAGGAAGCCGAGTAGCTTCCCGGCTGGGACACCAAACATGCACTTGGTCAGATTCAGCTTCATCCGGTACCTCCGCAGATTTGCGAATTTTTCTTCAATGTCACTCAGCAGTGTGTGTTTTTTTTTGGTTTTGATTACTATCTCATCCACATACACCTGCACATTTTTTCTGATCTGCTCATGCAGGCATTTCTGCATGAACCTCTGGTACGTGGCCCCAGCAATTCTCAATCCGAAACACATGACACGATAGCAATAAGCCCCGTACCGGGTGATAAAAGCAGTATTTATTTGATGAGCCGGATTCAGTGGAATCTGATGAAAACCAGAGTTGGCATCAATAAAAGACAAAAGTTCACACCCGACAGTGGAATCGATCACCTGATCTATTCGGATCAGTGGGAACGGGTCCTTGGGGCAGGCCTTGTTTTAGTTTGTGTAGTCAACACACATGCGCCACACCACAGCGACCATGGGGTCGTCCTTCTTCTTTTCTACCATGACCGGATTGGCCAGCCAATCCGGATGCAGTACCTCCATGATGAATCCACTTGCTAACAGCCATGTGATCTCGTCACCAATGGCGTTCCTTCTTTCTGCCGCAAAACGACATGGAGCTTGCTTCACCGACTTGGTATCCGGCCGCACATGCAAAGAGTGCTCAACCAACTCCCTCGGGACACCCGGCAGGTCCTGATTGAACCATGCAAAGACATCCCGATTCTCATGGAGGATGTGGATGAGCGCGCTTTCCTATTTCTCCTCCAACCCAGCACCGATGATGGCAACACGCTCGAGAAACTCTGGGTCAATCTGCACCTTCTTGGTCTCTTGAGAGGCCTGGAAAGTGGCACCATGCTGAGAGCTTGGCATCCCGGGCATGCCGAGTTGAGCTGCTTGGGCCATAGCCACCACCTCATGTATCTTCTTCTTCTCGGCCGCAATGACCATGGACTCGGCTAGCCAAGATCCAGCAGATGCAAACTCCAGAGAGCGCTTGTAGTCACCTGAGATGGTGATGATGCCATTGGGACCGGGAAGCTTCATCTTTCGATAGACCGCATGAGTAGAGGCCATGAACTTGGATAGAGCCGGTCTGCCGAGTAGAGCATGGTAGGGACTCTAGAGATCAACCACCTCAAACTGCAAACACTCAATCCAGCAGTTCTCACTGGTGCCAAAAAGCACATCAATCCACACCCGGCCAATAGGAGCACAATATACGCCGGGTACGATGTCGTAGAAGGTAGTCCGGCTAGGCACCTGCATGTTCTCGGAATAACCGAGCTTCTCCATGGTGTCTCCGTACAGGATGTTGATGCTGCTACCATTGTCAATCATCACCTTGCTAAACTTCACGTTCTTCTTGGTCCCAAGGAAGGTTGGGTCCACCACCAAGGCACATGTACCCGGGTTAGGCATAATCTTGGGATGATCATCCCGGGCTAGACAATGTCCTGGTCGCACTAGTGCATGTACTCCGGCACTGCCGGCATCACATCGTTTACTTCCATCGCACGGCTACGCATGCTTTGCTTGTCATCCGGCTCGGTGGTGAACACCATGTAGCTCTCATGATGCTCCTGATACTGGTTCCGGTCTCCACCACCATCATTGTTGTTGTTGTTGTTCCGGTTTAAGTTGTTGTTGCGGTTGTTGTTGCTGTTGTTGCTGCGGATGTTGTTGTTGTTGGCCCCCTGCGCCACTGGGTTCACATTTTCCCACTCTGGTTCTTGGCAGGCCTAGGAGGAGCTGCCCGGATAGGCTGCACATTAGAGCCTGAGACCAGAAGGGAGGACGAGGAGGCAACTGGCCAAAGCCCTCTCTCTTGATTCGGTCCCACCAGCTGCATTGCCGAGTGGTGTGATTGGCTGGCCTACTCGGATGCCAAGTATGAAAACTGCATGGTCCCTCCTTCATGGTCTCAAAGATAAACCTAGGAGCCTCTCTGGATTGATTAGTATCATTGTACTGCTTCTTGAAGTCCTGGCCCTGATTCTGGTTTTGCCCATACTGGGTCCGAGCAGTTTTTTGCCTTTGGCTGCTCCAGCAGCGGGCTGATCCTGATTAACTACACCCACATGGTCCGATTCGTAGCAGATATCAGGACGGTCATCTCTCCTCTTGTTACGGTAGTCCTGGCGATCATTTAGCCTACCACTATCATTGCCTTGGTTTCTTCTTCTCGGCTCGAACGAATCGAGCAGAGGCTGAGTAGGGTCACCGAGCGCATACATATCAGCAATCTTGATCGTCTCGGTGAGTGTACTCGGCATCTCCCTTTGTAACTTCTGCCATAGCATGCTGCCATGTCGGCAGCCTTGAGCGAACCAGGCAATAGCCTGTGACTCATTCACACCCTCACAGGTGTTCCTCAGAGTACTCCACCGAGTGAGATACTCTCGGTCTGTCTCCTCTTCCCTCTGCTTTCATGTCGAGAGCTGTTGTGGCCGGTTTGGCTTCTTGTAGGTGCTCGCGAAGTTGCTGATGAAGGCCTCCGAGAAATCAAGCCAGCAATTGATGCTGTCTCTCGGCAGGTTGTTGAGTCAGATCCGGGCTGGGCCTTCCAACATCTAAGGCACATATCTCACCGCCCACCTATGGTTACCACTAGCAATGTACACGGTAGTGACATAGTCGTTCAGCCAGTCCTCTGGCTTGGTGCTCCCATCATAGGTCTTCCTTCCTCTTGCTAGCTGGAACTTTTGCACAGTAGGCTCATTAATGATTCTGGGACCAAAACAGAGTGGTCCCGGCGGGCCTGCCCGCTCCATCTCCTCAGACTGATAGATCTTGTCCATCTTGTACCTTGCGTCACTCGGCTGCAGCACACGTGCCCCCAACCGAGATCCAATTTCTCCATCATCATATCTCTCATTCCTTTGGTACCCGGCCTGCTCCATTACCGAGTATCCATCATTGTATCTGTCTTGTCGCACGGCACCGGGTTGGGGAACCGGGTTGACCACAGCGCCAACGACTTGCGACTGAACAACAAGACCTGCACCGGGTTGAGGCTGAACCGGTTTGGCTATCGAGTGCTGAGATGGACCATCTCAGTTGCCTCCTTGCCCCTCTTGGTGAACTCGGGCAGTAGCATGGCCACCACCTTGCACAATGTGCTCTTGGTCGGGCTGCCGCTTTACAGCGTGCTGTTTTCCGGCGACAGCCGTGTCGTACACCTGCATCTGCTTATATTTCCCGGAGTTCACACTCGGAGATCTCCTACCACCGGGAAGAGGTGAGGAGGCCTGGCCTCCGTATTTCACTCCATGTGACTGAACAACATGAGAGGCACTAGCCCCCGGATTCTCCTTTCGGAATGCTTCATTCTGCCTACCAGCTTCAAGAACAAGCTCATTGAGCCGGTCATGCTGCCTAATGCGAGCCTCACCACTCAGGTGTGGCAACTCAGTAGAAACTGCTTCTGCCGCCCTAAGCGTTTTAGCAGGAGTACTATACTTAGGCCTATCAGCCGAGGTCAAACTAGAGGACTTGCTGGCAGCTCGACCATCTCTAGCCAAATCGGCACGTAGGTTGCGCCGAATAACTCCTATCCGGCTAGGGTTCTTTGCAACCGGAGTGAAACCATGAGCCATATTGTACTCATTCTGGTCAAGACTGAATTCGAGCCTAAACTTTGCCATCTCTTGGGCTTCCAGGAGCATGGCCTGGAGCCGCTCCTCGAGCTGCACCCTCAACACCGTCGGATCCGTATCCGCGGCCAAGGGCATGCCCAACTTTTCAATGACACCAGCTAGAGGAGCCGGTATCGCCTTCGATGTAGAAGGAGCCTTGTAGCCCGGTTGGTTCTGGGGCTTGTCGTATGGATTGTGGCTCGGCCGAGCAGCCGGCTCGTCAACAACCTCAGGCGCAGCAGGCGCGCCTTTCCCAATAGCCGGGACCGGGCCAGTCATCATCACCTCCACGCTGCCCGCAGAGCCGCCGGTTGGCTGCCCGCGGACGGCGAGAACGGCAGGAGGGTCCGCAGCAACGAGCACCACCTCGGGGTACTCGCGGATGACGGTGGTGGTGACATACAGCAGATGCGCGCCGAAGCTGACGATGAAGCCGCCTGCGGGCACGGGCCTGCCGCAGAAATCGCCTGCTTTGTCGATGACAAAGTCGAGGGAGCCGAATCTGTACGCGCTCCCCCGAACGAGAAATGGGTCCCGTCCGGATAGAAAGCCCAGCCAGCACTGCTGCTGGCCCCATGGTGGGCGCCAACTGTCGTGGTATGGAGAATACAGATGCCATAGGATGGCTTAAGGTTGGGGCCGATGGACGTTGTAGGTATCCGGGGAGGGTTCGCACGCCTAGATGGCGCGCTCACAACACTGCAAACACCACAAAGTACCCAGGTTTGGGGCCCTCGTGTGGAGGTAACATCCCTACTCATGCCTCTCTCTCTCTGTATATGTATGTGCCGAGTACAAGAGTTCCTCAAGCTCAAAGAGCTAGAGGAAGAAGAACCTCTCTGCTACTTTCCTCTCCTAATGGTGCCTCAGCTCTCACGTGGAATGAACTAGTAACCAGTTGATCGACCCTCACAGAGGAGGGGAGAGGCCACCTTATATAATGGTGGCCACCTACTACCTCTACGAACACAAGTATTGATTAGGTGACTAGACACTGTGCTACAACGCACGCCTCCGTGTCCTCGCTGACAGTCGCCGAAAGTCTTCGCGGTAGGGACGCTGACATGTCATGTCCCCTTGTTAGTGACATGACATGGCCTCACCCATACCGCACACTGTACCCACGTATGGATACACATCATCACGCGCCTAGTAAGTTGAACCGCACGCCAGTACTGCCCCTGGATACGCGGGATTCACCCAACGGCTCCATTGACTTTGCCTCCAAGTAGAGCAACATCTTCCTCTATCTGGATCCCCCAAGGGCTACTCGGATGACCCAGATAGTTACTCGAATCTTCCCCTTGGTCTCTTGTTCTTCTTACCGGATAGAATCCTCTCCGGCCGGGTACCATCCTATCCGGCCTGTACCAACTCGGTACAGCCGAACTCGGTAACTAATACCTTGAACTTTATTTCTCACCAGCCTTACCCCTACTCAGGGGTAGCCCCCCGATAGCACCGGCCACAAGGATCGGTCCTGGAAGCGGGCATCCCTTGGCGGCCCCAGTTCCAGCATCTCCACGAGCGGACCTCGCCGCTTCTGCTCCCCCGTGTTGTGCCGCGGAGGTGACACGACGCCTATCGACGAGTCTCGCACGGACCCGACTTGGTCCCTGTAGTCTCCTGTGCAGGCGATGCTCGCCTTGCAGCCATTGGCCGTGCACTCTCATAGTCGATAGTGCTGGCAGGAACCCTACCAGGAGCACACGGGATGCAGCGCTGTCCGTCCAACGCTGCCGCTCGCGACTCTTGGTCGGTGCCCTCCACTGAGCTCACCTAGGCTACGGGAGCAAAGTCCGTGGCTCCAGGTGCTCCTTCCACCACCTGGGAGCGCACTAGCTCCATCATGGAGGCCACGCCTGTGGCCGACACCATGGAGTCTCGCGCGCGAGAGACTAAACCCTATCGAACACGCAACACAACACCGCTTGCCCCCGGGTGACGCCCACGCAAACACATAGCAGCCCAACTACCATGAGCGTCGCACAAGCGCCACGACAGGGTGTTGCTACGCATTCTCCAAGAACCTTTGGGAGGCAAGGTGGCCTTCCGTGTTCAATCCTTGCCTCCCACCTCGCTACACTGGCGATGCTCCCCCCCTCTGGCTTTCTACGGAGGTATGAGGCGAGAGTCCAGGCGGCTGGGGGTGCGACAGGTGCCTCATGATGTACTTCCCCCTGGTGCTCCGTGGCGTGCCCCTCGCATGGCTGCTGAACCTTCCAGACAGCTCTGTGAGGACGTGGGAAGCCCTGTCTGGGTTGTTCCTCTGCCGTTTTCGGCACTGTGACCATTTCCCCCTCGACGAACCTGGGGATTACATGACCCTATGGCGTTTTACCATGGGAAACGCCAGCGCCAACCCCTCAAAGTACAGTATGGTCAACTAGAGGGGGTGAATAGGTGACTAACAATTTTTCTTCTTTTCCTTTTTAGTTTGGGCTAAACAAGGAAACACAAGGTTATCTAGACGTGCAACTACGTGAACACCCTATGTGATACGAAACAAAGAAGCAATAAGTAGATAACCACAAGTGTAAACAAGGAGACAATGATATAATTCCCGTAGTTCCTTCCCAAGGGAAGTACGTCTACGTTGGAGAGGTGTGGAGCCACCTAGGCGCTCCAATAGCATGCATGTGCACACCTTGTTCCCCTTGAGCTTCTCCGATGAGGGAGATACTCGTTTCCACTATGAGGTCGACATGAAGGCGGTTGCCAAACCTTTACACAAGGTTGAGGCTACTCCACAAGATAGATGGAGTCTCTCAACAATCCGAAGCTTCTTGAATCAAAGTGAAAGCAACAACAACTAGGGTTTTCTCTAGGGTTAGAAGGTACCCAAGAGATCTCAAGATCCTGGGGGATTGAGTGGATGGACTTGCAATTCCTTTGATGGAACCACGGATCTAGTTCTCCTAAGGCACTCCTCAAAGTATCGACACGAATGAGTGGATGGAGTGGGAGATCTACTATGTTGAAGCTCGCATTAATGGCAAAGAGAGAGAGAGAGTGTGTGAAGCTTGGAGATAGAGGAGGGAAAAGGAGTGCAATATATACACCCATTCTCAATCCAGCCATTAGGCACCTTCCCGCACCAGCGGTACTACCGGTGTTACCACTGGTGCAGTTAATACCTTAGGGAACAAATTACCGGTGACTTTCGTAGGGACCTCCGCCAGTTGCGACCCGAAGCAGGATTTGGTGGTACCACCACCGGTGGGGCACAAACTCTTGAACGCATCTCGATCCATCGGTACCACAGATGGAATTTGCGGTACCACCGGTGGGTTCCGCTGGAGCCTCCGCCACTTACTAACAGAGTGCATTTTTGCGGTACCGCCACCGGTGGTAGAGGGGCTCCACGCAGAGGAGGTGTTCCTGCGTGGGAAATGCCAGGTAGAGGTACTACTGCTGGCTTCACCGGTACTACCGCTGCCTGGACTTTGGCTTGGCAGAATCCCCTTTCTATTCTCTTTCTCGACGGAATCTCGTCACGGTTCCCTAGAGATATGGATAGGAAATACGGAGCACCGTGCATTAGTGCTGCAAACAAACCTTGCATAAACTTGAAAAGAGAGATTAGTTCTTCAATTATGGTGTTATCAATTATCAAAACGAATATGATCGTTCAATCTCCCCCTTTTTGGTAATTGATGACAACACAAAAAAATTGCAGCACAAGGTCTATACAACATGGACGGAGCTCCCCCTAGAGTTATGCTCCCTTAATGAAGAAATGACTGAGAATGATATATAGAGAGAAATAAAACAATAACTTGCTCACACACAATATAATGAACCGAAGAAGTACGAACGATAATTAAAACAGGTTCACATGTTGTCGGGGCGCTACCCCCGAGTAGGGGTAAGGCAGGTGAGAAACAGGTTTCAAGATGATGTTTATCAAGTCCAGCTGTACCGAGTTGGTATTGGCCAGGTAGGCGTCTACCCGGTATCCAGTATCTGGTAAGCGTTATTCGGCAAGAAGTATAGAAGACCAAGAGAAGATTCGAGCATCTGTCTGGATCAACCAGATAGCACTCAGATGATCCGGATAGAGGAGACGCTATTCTACTCGGGCACAAAGTCAATGGAGTTGTTGTGGAAGATCCCGCGTATCCAGGGGCTGTACAGGCATGCGGTTCAACTTACTAGGAGCGTGGTTATCCGCGGTGAGACGTGGGAACAGTACGGGTGGGTACCTGTCAAGTCCTGTCACTGACAAGGGGGACAGGACATGTCAGTGACCTACCCTAAGAGACTGACAGGGTGGACAAGACCTGTCAGCCGGACGGCGCAGCGACTTTCGGCAATGGCGTCAGCGGGAACACGGAGGCGTGCGCCATTGTCACAGAGGTGTTGTCTAATCTGTACTTTCTATTCATAGTATAGTGGCTGGCTACTAGTATATAAGGTGGTCAGCCCACTCCTGCGCGAGGGAGATCAGACCGGAGCTCATTTATTGCGAGGCTTGGTAGTAGAGAGAGACAATAGTAGAAAGAGCTAAGCACTGGCTACTCGGCAGAGAGCAGGACACTGAGAGTTGGTAACTTCTGTACTCGGTGTGACCCAATACAGAGAGGTAGCAAAGAGTAGGGGTGTTACCTCCACACGAGGGCCCCCAACCTGGGTAGATCTTGTTGTTTGTAGTACTCCTGAGCGCGTCTACTCGACGTGCGATCCCTCCCCGAAAATCTACAGCGTCCATCGGCCCCAACTTTAGCCATCCTATGGCATCTGTCTTCTCGACACCACGACAGTTGGCGTCCACCGTGGGGCCAGCAGCGGCGCTGGCTGGGGTGCATATTCGGACGGGACTTGTTTCTCCGTTGGGGGAGCGTGTGGTTTGTGGCCTTGTCCACAGATTCAGCTCTTTCGACTTCGTCAGCGACAACGCAGGTGATTTCGGTGGCAGGCCCATGCCTGCAGGCGGCTCCGTCCTCTCCTTCAGCGCGCATTTGGTGTACGTCGCCACCACCGTCATCCGCGAGTACCCCTAGGTGGTGCTCGTCGCTGAGGACCCTCCCGCTGTTCTCGTTGTCCGCGGGAAGCCGGCTGACTGCTCTGTGGGCAGCGTGGAGGTGATGATGACCGGCCCGGCTATCGATGCCGGGAAAGGCGCGCCCACTGCGACTGAAGTCGTCGACGAGCCGGCTTCTCGCAAGGGCCACAAGCCCTACGACATGCCGCAGAACCAACCTGGCTACGTGGATCCTTCCACATCTACTGTGATACCGGCTGCTCACGCTGGTGTCGCACACCTCGGTATGCCTATCGCCACAGACGTGGATCAGTATGTGGTGTGGGCGCAGCTCGAGCAGCAGCGACTCGCTTTGCTGCAGGAGGCCCAGGAGCTGGAGAAGGTTAGGCTTGAGCTTAACCTGGACCAAAACGAGTACAATAGAGCACATGGTTTTACTCATATATCGAGAAATCCTAGCAAGATAGGAGTTATTTGTCGTAACTTAGGTGCTGAGCTAGCTAGAGATGGTAGAGCTGCTAGAAAGTCTGCCAGTCAAACCACTGCTGGTAGGCCGAAATATAGTTCTTCTGCAAAAACACTTAGAGCTGCAGAGGCAGTCGCTGCCGAGTTGCCAAATCTGACTGGCGAGTCCTGTGTTAGGCAGCAGGAGCGGCTCAATGAGCTCGTTCTAGAAGCGGGTAGGTAGAATGAGGCTTTTCGGAAGGCCAATCCGGGAGCGGGTGCGTCCCATGTTGTTCATTCGCATGGGGTAAGATCCGTAGGACAGGCCTCATCGCCACTTCTTCCCCGGCGGTGAGAGGGCCCAGAGTGTGAACTCTGGAAAGAACAGACAGATGCAGGTGTACGACCCGCCTGTCGCCGGAAAACAGCACGCTGTAGAGCGGCAGCCCGGCCAAAAACACAATGTTGCTGGTACTGGCCGTCAGGCCGCCCGAGTTCATCAAGAGGGCCAAGGAGGAAACCGAGATGGCCCATCTCGGCAGCATGTTGCTAACCCCGTTCAGCATGTTGTTCAGCCACAGGTGGTTGCTGCGGTGGCCAACCTGGTTGCTAAACCCGGTCCAGTATACCAGGACAGCTACAACGACGGGTACGAGGAAATGGAGCAAGCCGGGTACGCCGACCCAAGAGATCTTGCGACTCGATTGGGAGGAAGGATGCTAGAGCCAAGCGATGCAAGGTACAAGCTGGATCGAATCTACCGGTCCGAGGAGATAGAAGCAAGAGGCCCACCCGGGCCAAGCTGTTTTGGTCCCAGGATCATGGGGGAGCCGCCTGTGGCCAAGTTTCAGCTGGCTAGTGGGACCAAGACCTATGATGGAAGCACCAAGCCAGAGGACTGGCTGAATGATTATGTGACTGCCGTGTACGTTGCAAGTGGCAACAGGAGATGGCGAAAGACAGTATCAACTACTGACTTGACTTCTCTGAAGCCTTCATCAGCAACTTCACCAGCACTTACAAGAGGTCAAACCGGCCGCAGCAGCTCTCGACGTGCAAGCAGAGAGAAGAGGATACTGACCACGAGTACCTTACTCGGTGGAGCACTCTGAGGTACACCTGCGAGGGTGTGAATGAGTCACAGGTCATTGCCTGGTTCGCACAAGGTTGCCGACATGGCAGCATGCTGTGGCAGAAACTGCAGAGGGAGATGCCGAGTACCCTCGGGGAGACAATCAAGATTGCAGATATGTATGCTCTCGGTGACCCTACTCAGCCTCTGCTTGATTCCTTCGAGCCCAACAGGAAGCACCATGATGGATCCCGGCGCCATGACCGCCAAGAATTCCGCAACAAGAGAAGAGAAGACCGTCCGGATATCCGCTATGGGTCTGACCATGTAGCTGCTGTTACTCAAGATCAAGGTGCTGCCGGGAGCAGCCAAAGGCAAAAAACTGCTGGAGCCCAATACGGGCAAAACCAGACTCAGGGCCAGAACTTCAAGAAGACGTACAATGCTCCCCAGCAGAACAATGCCTCCAAGGAGTCCGAAGACCCTGCAAGATTCATCTTTGAGAACATGAAGGATGGACTGTGCAGCTTCCATACAGGCCAGCCAACCACACTACCCGGCAGTGCAGCTGGTGGGACCGGATCAAGAGCGAGGCTTTCGGTCAGCTGCCTCCTCTCCTCCTCTTCCGCTCTCGGGTGCAAATGTGCAGCCTATTCAGGCAGCTGCTCCCAGGCTGGCTGAGAACCAGAGGAGCGAGAACATGAACCAAGTGGCGCAGGGAGCCAACAACAACTACAACCACAACTTCAACAACAACAACCGCAACAACAACTACTACACCCGCAACAACAACCGCAACAACGACAATGCCAACCAGAACAACAACAACAACAATGGTGGTGCTGGGGACTGGAACCAGTACCAGGAGCATCATGAGAGCTACATGGTATTCACCACTGAGCCGGATGACAAGCAATTCCTACGCAGGCGCGCGATGGAGGTGAATGCCGTGATGCCATCTGTGCCGCATTACATGGAGTGGTGTGACCAGGAGATAGTCTGGTCCAGAGCAGATCATCCCAAGATAATGCCCAACCCGGGTACATATGCTCAGGTGGTGGACCCCACTTTCTTGGGGACCTAGAAGAACGTGAAGTTCAGCAAGGTGCTGATCGACAACGGGAGCAGCATCAACATCATGTACCGAGATACCATGGAGAAGCTCGGCCTTGCCGAGAACATGGTGCTACCCAGTCGGACTACGCTCCATGGCATAGTGCCGGGGGTGTCCTGTGCCCACATTGGCCGAATCTTGATGGATGTGCTTTTCTGCACCATGGAGAATTACCGGACCGAGTGCCTGCAGTTTGAAATGGTTGATCTTCAGAGCCCTTATCACGCTCTACTCGGCAGGCCTGCTCTGACCAAGTTCATGGCCTCAACTCACCTAGTCAAAGAGATTACCATTCTCGGTCCTATGTTTCTATACAATATGTTCCCCTTTGAGAGGTTCATGGGAGTCTTAAAGAAATATGTTCACAACCGTGCTAGGCCAGAAGGAAGCATCTCCAAGGGTTATGGAACAGAGGAGGTAATTGAGCTTTGTGTTGACTTTCTTCCAGACCTTAAGTCGATTGGTGTTCCCGAATCGCGGCATGAGGGAAGAATGAGTGGAAAAGGCACGCTAGTAAGGAAAGCAAAGATATTTATGGATGGACATTCTTTCACTAAAGCACACTACACATTTCTATAAATGTCCACCTTGGTGGCTCCTTATATCGAGGAACACAAGAATATTATACAGTCCAAAAACCCGGGGTTGTCTGAATCCTTGATTAATGATGAACACATGGATAGTTTTAGCGCCTGGTTGCAGACAAAACTCATGAATAACAACATAGTTGGAGATCAGCTCCACTTGTTGGCCAGGTCACCATCTTCGACTGTACTGACTTTCCAATGGTACGAGATAAATGGGAATACATTTTAAACGATTGCACAAGATAAAAAGAGCACCAACCAGAATAGTTGTGTCCGTTTCGATGCAACCGGATACAATGGGAAAAAGGACACATATTATGGTTACATAGAGGAGATATGGGAACTTGACTATGGACCTAATTTTAAAGTCCCTCTGTTTCGGTGCAAATGGGTCAAGATGACATGAGTAAAGGTAGACCAGCAGTACGGAATGACAACAGTGCATCTCAACAATCTTGGGTATAGAAACGAACCATTCGTCCTAACCAAAGATGTGGCTCAAGTATTCTATGTGAAGGACATGTCTATCCAACCGAGGAAAAGAAAAATAAGAATTCTAGTACATCATGCGGTGAGCCGAAGCGGCACATAGTTCTTTCAGGGAAAAGAAACATTGTGGGAGTGAAGGACAGGACAGACATGTCAGAAGATTATAATAATTTTGAAGAAATTCCTCCCTTCAGAGTGAAAACTGACCCAAGCATCGCGTTAAATAATGAAGATGCTCCATGGCTACGGCAAAAAAGTAAACAATGGCGGCACTAGTTGGTGATAACGTATTAAACCTTCATGGTTCATGTAATATTGCTAGACTATTTTGTAATAATGTATACAACATTACAGATTATCCATATCATGTGTGAAAACATTACACATCTCTTCCTCTTCTTCTTCCTGCTCTGGATGGCGTTTTAAAAATTGTTACTTATTTAAATAGTTAGAATAATTATTTTTTAAAACATACAATGTATTTTAACTGTTTATGCAATTTTCAACACTTTTCATATTGAAAGTTTCTCCAAATTCAAAACCATTCATAAACTAGGTTTTTAAAATGGCAAAATTTGTTACTAGTCTAAATAGTTAAAATAATTATTTTTTAAAACAGAAAATGTATTTGAAATGTTTATGCAATTTTTAACACTTTTCATATTGAAATTTCTCCAAATTCAAAACCATTCATAAACTAGGTTTTAAAAATGTTTGAAAATTCAAAAATTGTTACTAGTTTAAATAGTTAGAATAATTATTTTCTAAAACAGAAATTGTATTCGAAATGTTTATGCAATTTTAGACACATTTCATATTGAAAGTTTCCCCTAATTCAAAATAATTTGTAATGTATTTTAAAAAATATTTGAAACGAGGCAGAAAAAAAATGGCGGCAGAACAAAAAAAACGAAAATTTGGGCCTTTTGCCCCGGTTCGTGTTACCAACCGGGGCAAAAGGCCCCCGCCTATATAACCCCGGGCGTAGCAACCGCCCGGGACGAAGGCGCAGAATTCCTAAGTCCCCCCCGACGACGAGAACCAGAACGACGCCGTTAGGCTGTCTGATTTTCGCCGTCAGGGATCCTCGCCGCCGCTCCTTTACGCCTCCTCCCGCGCCGCCCGTCCTCTCCTCCGCGCCGCCCGTCCTCTCCTCCTCGACTCCGCCCGTGCCGCCCGTCCTCTCCTCCGCGCCGCCCGAGATCGCCGCCGGCCCTCCTCGCCTCCTCCCGCGCCCAAGCCCTCCTCCTCGCTGCCGTGCCCTCCTCCTCGAGGTGAGATCGCCTCCTCGCCGCTGTGCCCTCATCCTCCACAATATTTTTAGTTAATTAATTTAATTACATTGTTAGTATTAGTGTTGGATTAATATTAGCACTGTTAGTAATATGTGGTGATGTTAGTATTAGGTACTGTTAGTACCATTAGCTCACTTAGAGATAAAAAATTAGTTTTAGGTATCAGATCACTTAGAGAGAAAAAATTTAGTTAGAGGTTTAGAGGAAAAAATTTAGGTCTTGGACTTAGAAAAAATTTAGGTTTTGGACTTAGCAATTTTTTTAGTACCATTTTTTCTTTTTCTTTGTACAATTATAGCTATTAGCTATATTTTTTCTTAGTACCATTAGATAAATTTTATAATATAGAATTTTAGTTTAGAAATTTACTTAGTGAATGTTTATAATTAGTAGAATTTTTACTTAGTGAATTTTGACTTAATTAGGAATATTTACTTAGTCCATATATCATGCATCTGTTTTTAGTTTATTTTTCTTGGCGACGATGTCTCTGTTGGACACGACGGGCGATGTCCGGGACTGGACCCCGCCGGGCTGGCACTGGGAGGTCCTTACTACCGGGAAACGTGGCTTGGTGAGAAATCCGGGTGACGTGGTCGGCCCGGATATTCTTTGGTGGCGATCGCGTGGGCCACGATCGGTGCGGAGAGAGCCGGCCCATGAGGAGGTGGTACATCAGCGTATCAGGGAGGAGGACGAGTACGTCGTCGATACATGTACTTGCTCGAAAGGGAGTATAGCAGCGGTTGGTCGATTATTCGGAGGGTTACTTACCGCGTGAGCTATGACCCTATGAGGGTTCGTTACCTATGGATGCGTAGCACCCGGACTCAGCACCCCGCGGCTTAAGACCCGGTCGGAGTTAATTAGTTTGAGAGATGTTTCATGAATATGTATAAGTGATATTATTCGATCGTGATGTATTAGTGTTAAATAAAATGAACCCGAGCTATGTATAAGCCATATTATTCGATCGTGATATATTAGCTAGAGGCATATTTTAGTACCATTAGCTATTTTATTAGTACATTAGCTATTTTAGTACATTAGCTATTTAAGTATGAGGCACACAGACCGATGACCATCTTGTTCTTGTTAAGAGGAGGCACTACATGCGGTGGTGATCCGGGGAAAGAAATGCGAGGGTTTCTGGACTTCATTGAAACTAAATAACGTCACATATGTAATATTATATGGTTGGTGAGATCCGAACGAAGTTGAACCCTTTGATGCACATTCGTAATGGTGATATTTCTCAGAAATCCCGTCCGGTGTTATGAAGAATGTCGCCGTTATGGATGTGCACAAAAGGGTCCAATTTTTTTCGGATCTCACTATATTACATATATGATTTTGTTTAATTTTAAAGATGTCCAGAAACCCTTCCTTCCCCCGCATCGCCATCACGTGTACTACCTCGTAACAAGCAAAAATGTGAAGGTCCAACTTCACAAAAAATTAGTTAGAGGTTTAGAGGAAATTGATGAAATTTGCAGCAATTTTGATGAAATGGATGTTATTAGCTATATTTTTATTAGACTATGACAATTACTTATGATGTTATACATTTTTGTAGCCATGGCGAGAGCTCCACGACGCAGTGCGCGTGTTGCCGGTGGGCGCGGCACCGTCCGCGTCGAAGAAACATAGTCGTACCACGTGGTGGACGTCCACGTGGATCGCGTACAGCGCGTGGACGTGGTGGCATCTTAGCCATCAAGGAGGAGGAAGCGGTGCCTCCAGCTCGTGGACGTGGACGTGCAGCACGGTGGCAGCACGCGCAGCACGGGGGCATCACGCGGTGCACGGCGCGGCGCTGTTGCTGCAGCGGAGGAGGCTGCGGCGGCGGAGGAGGAGGAGGCTGACGGTCTCCGACTACCGGAGTTCTACGTCCACCTGTTCCACCCACTGCGGAACAGGCTTTGTCTGCCGCAGAAGATATCGGAGATCCTCCTCGAGCACGGCGGGCCCTTTAGGTTCAGCCTCCAGTTGGAGGGCTGCCACAACGGGCCCTTTCACGTGGTCCTGCAGCGACGTGATGACCTCTACCTGTGCCATGGGTGGGGGCAGTTCGCGCGCATGTACAACCTGGATACGGGCAACATTCTCATATTCAGCTACATCAATGACGACATGGAGGACAACGTGCTGGAGGTGAAGATCTTCGACGGCACCTTAGTCCTCCCCCCCCCCTTGCTGCCAAGATAGCTCGTCTGGCAGCAGCTCCGCCTTCGAGGCTGAGAAGTCTGACTCCGGCGAGTCTAGCTCGGGCAAGGCTGCCTCCGACGCCGAGGCGTAGTATTTTTGTGTCGCTCTATGTTTATGTCGCTCTATTTATATGTCGTACTATGTTTGTGTCGAACTATGTTTGTGTCGAACAATGTTTAGTTATGTCATCGTGTCGAACAATGTTTGTATTCGTGGCAGACTATATGTTTATGTTATTGTTCGTTTTCATCTATGTTTTTGTTCGATAATTTTTCATCTTTCTTACTATACATGTTTAGTGCAGAGAACAGGAAAACAGAAAAGAAAATAGAATTTCTAATCTACTGCAGAGAACAGGAAAACAGCTAAAAAAAAAACCTTTTACCCCGGTTGGTGGCGCCGGCCTGCTCGCTGAGCAGAGCCCACATGTGCACGCCTTTTACCCAGGTTGGTAATACCACCAGGGCATAAGGGGGGCCTTTACCCCGAGTTTGGCAAACCGGGGCATAAGGCCCTTCCCAACCGGGGCTAATGCCCTATTCTGCACTAGTGTGATGTGTTCTAGCCCCCGCCTAGGGCCCGAGTCCTTGAGGTGGATTCCCTGATCCAAGTGATCCAGCTTCTGTCTTCATGGACCTACTTGAAACCGATGAACCTCGTCAATATGTATATTTACTTGGTATTATAATGTTCACGAAACAGGCTTTCTCCTCGCTTTATAAATAAAGCCCAACGGCCGAACAGATACAAGGTGGTGGGGAAACCCCTTACAAGCAGAACAAAGAGAGAAAAAGGAAAAGCACAAAGGAGATCCAAACTTGCCACCGAGAACCGGACCGAACCCGACGAACGAAGCTCCACAACGATGCCCCTAAGAGGGTAATGACGTAATCCGACACCGCCGTCGAGACCGAGAAGGTCAAGGGTTTTCACCCGGAGCACTAGCATGGCGAAGGTACCCTCAACAGCGCCCCCAACAGGGTAACGATACCCGCAGGCATCGCCACCATTGGCGCCAGGGCGCAGAGCTTTCGCTCGGGAACCGCTTCACACACACTTCGCACAGACGGACCGCCCACTGGTCTCGAGAAAGGTCTCCCGAACACGCTCTGGGAGAAGCTTCCACCAACTCCAGGTCCCCCGCTGCTCTCTCCACGCCACCCACATGACCGAAGATCGAGACCACCACCACTGCCACGTCTCTTGTCATAGAAGCGCGCGTGCAGTCCACCTTCCAGGGCCGCCGCCCCGGCGTCCGCAACCTTGTGCCACAGTGTCGGCATCCGATCACTGCAGGAACAACATGTCGGGTGAGATAGATCGACGACATCAACATGCCCGCGATGTCGGCATCCGCAACCAATAGAAGGAGAACATCCTTCGCCGCCATAAGCAGCCACCGACCGGACGCAGCAGCAGGCCTGTCAGGCACGGATCAACCCGACTAGCCCAGTAAGGCCTGTCAGGCCCAGATCAGGCCCGATGAGCACCGCCGCCACGCTGCAGTGTCGAGGTCACTGTTGCCAACCTGCAGATATCCCACCACCACCGCTCCTCCGCCTCCGCACCGCCACCGTTCAACCGCCGCCGGCCCCGTCGACACACATGCCACACCAAGGTCAAACACCTCCGGCTGGCCGAGCACCCGCATCCCACAAATCCAAGAACACAGCCATGGAGGCGATGAACTGGACCACGCAGAAAGCCCGATGCCCACCAGCGGCCCAGATCTGGCCTAGGCCCAGGACAAGATCATGGTCGGCCCGTAGCCCAGCCTTCCGGCCAGGCCACCACCGACAACGCCACCGCTTTCCAGCGAGGGCCACCACCGCTGTCTCCTCCCGCTGCAACCTGGACCCGCCGGCCGCCGAGCTCGACTAGGGCGCCGCCAGATCCGCCCGTCGCCTCCAACGAGGATTGCGCCGTCTCCTGGAGTCGTCATCATCGCACCCACCGGTACGTGATGCCACTGCAGGTTGCCACACCGCCGCGGGACAGCCGTGCCGCCGCGTCCCTTGCCCAGCACAGAGCCCACCACGGCGCCCTCGGCCCGCGCCGCGAGGGAGCAGGGGATCCCCGTCGCCGCCAGCGCGCGGCCTTTGGCCGGCGGCGCCGTCCGGCGGCGGCGAGGAGAGGAAAGACGAGGGGGAGGGTCGAGGGGAGATTGGGCTAGGGTTTCCGCCGCCGTCGCCCACGGGGACGAGCGGGGCGGAAAAAAGTCCAACGCTTCCTAGCTCCTAGGCCATAAGCTGATGCCCGACTCTTTCTGCCCACCATCATTCATCGACAAGCTTTCGAGGCGGTGCGAATCGGAGGCGGAATTGCTCGGCGACGGAATTTGATTTGGGTCTCGGGGAGGACCGCCCAGCTGTTCTCTGGTATTATAATGTTGCTTGTCTTGGAAGCTCCTTGTTAGATAAGGTTGTATATGAAGTGCATACAAATGCGATGGAAGTGAAAACTTGTCTGCTTTTGTAGCGGCGTGCTCCTGCAAATTTAGGTTTCACAGATAAAAAGCAATTATTGCGCAATTTAAAAATGAAAAACTAATGCTCTAAATATGTCTCAAAACTAAAAAGTTATGTTAGCACAAAAAACCAAATATTCAAAGCTTTTGCCCAGTACAAATACGGAACGCCTTTGGCCCAAGTACAGAAATGCAGTCTAGTCTGGTTAGTTGTGAACAGAGATGGGAAGCAAAATGTTCACTTGTTCAAACCCCTACAGGCGCTCGATTTTTGTATACATATTTTTCCACAAACACAAACCGGCTCGAATCACTGTCCGACGACTGACGACTAGACTGTGCTTTAAGAAAAAAAAAGGAGCTTTAAGGAAGTCTGAAAGCATAGATGGAGTAAATCTTTGCTCTCTTCCGACGTTATGTTTGATCATGGTCATGTTTTTCCGAGGCCAACAGCACCTGAACAGATCCAGCCATCCGTTCCAAGATCTAACGGCTGACTGTCACCATTCGATTGGAAACTTCCGACTATGTTCTACTTGTATGGTTGGAGGCGCCGTGATTCCCGTGGTCCCACACCACCCCATTCCAAGGACAACACCGCTGAGCTGGCGGGACCCACCTTAGCCGATGCAGGAGCTAGCTAGGGAGTGTCTCCAGCCTCCTACGTCATCTCCTAGCCTTGGCCTCTATATAAGCTGTACCCCCTCTCCCCTCCTCTTTGCACCATCAATCACCATTACTACTGGTCGATCAGCTCTGAAATCCATATAGCTATCTAGCTCTTAGCAAGAACCTCCAAGTCAAGCCAAGTATCATACATACAGGCTAGCTAAGCGAATAGCATGACTGGCGTGTGGGTGTTTGAGGACGGGATCGTGAGGCGGGCGGACAGCGAGGCGCCCGGCCGCGGTGGAGGCGGAGCCCGGCCGGGCAAGGCGCTGGTGCACGTGCCGAGCGGCGAGGTAGTCACCTCGTACGACATCCTGGAACGGCGGCTTCGTGAGCTGGGGTGGGAGCGCTACCTCAACGACCCCTGCCTGCTCCAGTTCCACCAGCGCTCCACCGTGCACCTCATCTCCGTCCCGCGCGACTTCGCCCGCCTCAAGCTCGTCCACATGTACGACGTCGTCGTCAAGACCCGCAACGTCTTTGAGGTCCGCGACGCCTGAGCCTGCCTGCCTCGTGCCGGCTCCTGCCGTTGACGTCTTCCTCGTCAACACTGCCGGCGGCCGGCCGGCCGCCATCTATATAACCGGCTGTACGTGTGTGTATTGTATTGTATGTGTGCAATCAAACTGCGATCGAGCGAGCGTACTATAGAGCTCGGTACTAGTACGTGCGCGTGCGTGCGGCTGGCCAGTCTGCATGTACGTAGCTCAGCTCTGTACGCGCGAGCTAGCCAGCGCTGCCATGAACTCCGGCCCACGAGTTTGGGTCTTCTGGCTTGTGCATATATTGTAGTGTGTGGTACTGTGGTTTGCTAAGCTTTGACTGATAGATTCCCTGGAGCGGATCAATCATTCATGCGCTATAAGATGAAAAAGAAGCAAATTCCTTGGTGAACTCCCACCTTTCTGTTGCATATTAGAGGTGTCACCCCTGACACTTGACATGAAACAAATATAACAAAACAGAGTGCTCAACAAAATATAAACAAACGAATGAATCCGGACTGGCAAGTCACGGTGGTCAGTGGTCACTTGTGGCGTCACGCTCACAATTGATTTGATCTCGTCAAAAGTTGGTTCTGTACGGACCAGTGCACGATTAATTAAGAAGAGTTCCGATGGTTGCTATATTCTTATAGCAGCATATTTACTAGGGATTTTTTGGCCAAGTATTGGATGACCTGCTCTTTTAGTATAGATCTGCCAACAAGATATTACTAGTTACTAATAAAACATAGCTTTGTGTCCGACCCGACAATTACACACACCCGCCTTGTTGAACTCTCGAGTATCGTCTTTCTGGCAAGTTTCTAGTCTTGATTGCACGCGGCATCAAGGATAAAATTAATCATTGGCCATCATAACAGTGACGTCGGTGCGAGTGTGCACACCTGTTTAAAGTGTGCTTCCGAAGATTTGCGACTTAATCGCAGGTGCTTTTTGTGTCATCTTTTCATATGGTTCTGACATTAATTCATTTACTCAGTCTGTAAGTTGATGTCTTGGCCTTGCCGTAAAGATGCAGAGATTAAGAGGTTTAGCCATCATTTAACAAAAAAGGCTAGCCATGAATATTAACTAACTGGGAGAAAGTTGAAGCGAAAGCATGTACATTTCCATGCACTCCATGGAAAGTGGAGAGTGCATGCGCACCTCAAATATACTCTATGGTAGGGTTTCCATGGTTGTCATGGCACCCCCTGCAAATATTAAAAAAAAAACTGTGTACCATATAGTATCTACATTGCAGGAAACAATTTTTCAATACTATTTTAGGACTATTTGTTCAAATTATGAAGATATTGAAGCCCGAATTGTACTATTTGTATTGTAATTTTCATAAATTTCAAATCGAAGTGTTGCATTTATAACATGTGGCACACCAGCTGGAAGGATCTCCGTGATCGGCAATACACATTATTGGGACGTTTTCAGAATAATAAAAGGAATAGAACAGAAGCCTTAGTCGTTGTGCTCGTTTCTATGCATTAAGAGTTTCAGAATATAATAAAAGGAACTGAAAAGAAGCAGGAAAGCGATGCAAAAACCTTGCGTCTCACGTTGGTCTTGGACATGTGATCGAATAATGCACCGGGCAGGCATACATTGGTGCGCCACGAGTAAAATTTTAGTTCATCTCCAAACCCTAATCCCCACCTACCCATAGTCGTGGCGCGCCCGTGTTTTGGTGCGCCACGGGTAAGTTCTTAGCTCTCGCGCATCAATATGTAGTGGACCACGGGTGCGCTGGCATATCTTGATGCGCCACGGGTATCCAACCCACTTATAGCTGTTTTCCTTGTATTGCAATATCACATACTGAACTTGCACCAAAAAAAATTTAGATGGATATGGAAATCCCACGTTATGCCAAAACACAAGTTGTTCTTCTGGTTAATTCTGCGGGATCGGTTGAATACCAAAGACCTACTTGCCAGAAAACATTTTATGATTGAGTCATATGATCGTGTGCTTTGCACTGTTAAAGAGACCGAAGATTATATGCACATATTCTTTGATTGTGGTTTCAGTAAGCAATTCTGGTGGAAAATCATTATGGAATGGATGATCTAATGAGCATGCCTCTTGATGGCAGGAAAAGTTACGAGTTTATCTACTCCCTCCGTCTCATACTAATTGTCTCAAAGTTGGACAAAAATAGACGTATCTAACACTCAAATATTCAAATATGTCTAGATATAATTATTTTTGTCCAACTTTAAGACAATAAATATGAGACGGAGGGAGTATTTCAAAGAATCTCTTATCATGGGTTGCTGGAGTATTTGGAACCACAGGAACATATCCATATTTGATAATCAGCCAGTTCATGTGGGGGCGTGTTTTAAAGATTTCAAAACCTTTTTTCCATCCTGTCTTGCATAGAGCCAAGTCCTCTCTTAAAGAGGGTATGACCCAAATGGGTGGACACTTTATAGTTGTTCCCGATCGTAACCGGATTGTATATATTTATAAAATGAAAATGTGCCTTTCTACTGTTTTTAGTTAAAAACCAATATAAATTTTAAAATAGTAATACTATTCCTTATCGTAATAGATGTAGATTATCTCCCCTTGCCAGAGTCGGAGCCAAGGCCTCGGCATTGTCCATAGCGGCATTATCCTTCCCCCGCACATTCTGTCTTTTGTGAGCTTCATGGCCATGGACTTGTCTGTTGGAATATATGTCGAATATGTGTACGAGTAGGGCTACGCTAGGACTTGTAATTAAACGGAAGGTTAGGTGTTTGAGTCGGACACGTGTAACCTGGCCTAATATATAAAGGCACCGGGAGTAGCCCAAATAGACACGACGAAAGCTGGTAGGCTAGACACAAGATCACGAGGGGACGGTCCGGCACCCGTGGCAGGGGCGGCCGGACCGGCGTGGCGTTGAGATCTGGTGCGTCTGTATTGCCTCGGCGGGCTTGTCGTCGATGGCGACTTGATAGCAGCAGGCGCACAAGGGGAGCCGGCGGCTTGTGCCGGCGACCAAGGCGGTCGGTGCAGCGGTATCGATGGGGAGGAGCGCCCATAGTCATGCCCCGCAGATGTAGGCGAGTTCGCCGAACTGCGTTACCAAATCTCGGTGTCGTCATGTTTGCTGATTGCTTGTTCCTCGGTAGATCGACTAAGCGCCTACGATTTGGAACAAGTGGTATCAGAGCAAGGTTCGAAGGTTGCGGTACGTTGATCTAGAGGTTCGATGGATGGTGGTGGCAGTGGACAGGCAGTACGGCGTGCATGTTGCAAGGCAGCGCTGGCAGTAGGAGCAATGCGGCTACAGGTAGGCTGATCCAAGTTGCAGGCCATGTGCAGCTGTCTCACGTGCTAGCAAAGGTGCAGCCAAGCCGAAGGCCAGGAGAGCTAGACCTGATGCAGTACGTCCATGTATGTGAGGTTTGTTTTGAGAAAAAAAAAGGCAATCTGCTGCATGGTGATACGGTGATGCATGGAGTGGCAACATAAAGAAAGAAGTTTTGGGTGTTTGGGGCACACGCTAGGTGGACCCATGAAAGCTACCAGGGAAGCTATTTTTCTTTTGGATACGTTGCTAATTGCACACGGGTTTTACCAGAAGGTTGACAGATTGGCGATGTGCGTATAAGGCTGGGAGCAGTCTGAAGTACGTCGCGGAGGATCATGCATATACGGGCGCTGGACAGTGCACGACAATTTGCCGGGTGTACTAGGCGCAAGGTGGAGCATGGTTGCAGTCGGATGCGTTCGGCTGGGTTGGACTGGACAGTCTGACGGGACAGAATACGGTGAAGATCGGCGATGACGACGTTGGAGCGTGACGGCGGATGGTGTCTGAATTCTGTGGCGTGGAAACATGTGGCGCATGCCTAAGGGCTGCGTGCTTCGACATGCGATGGCGCGGGGTTGATTCAAGATGTTGCACTCATGACATCTTGAGGTCGACGGGGCGCGGGGTGGACCGATCATCTACCATGTAGGCATGTTGAAGGTGGAGCTGGAGTCTGACGATTCCACTCGGCTGATGGAGGGGCTACGGCGTAAGATATCGGAGAGTCGAAGCCTATTTCAGCAGGAAGGCGAGAAGCACGTTGTTTCGGACTGGAGCTCACAGTTCGGAGAGATGCGTGGAACTCGGCATTGGTCAGGTATGACCGATGGTTATCTGCAGTGGAGCCTGAGGTGGTGTGGGTTAGCTACCCGGTATATCTTGGCCAAGATTGCAGATGCTCGACGCGGTAATAGCGGCGAGGCGTGCGGTAAGCACGGGACACAGCGACAGACCAGGGCACTGGCGGTCCGACATGTGGTCAGGCATGAGTGCAAGGGGTGCTGAAGTAGTGTTGGCGAGTAGCGGGTTCATGATGGTAACTATCTATCAAGACCATGGATATGGATTAGTGTTGGCCATGGAGAATCTGCGAAAGCGGCGATGAGATAGTTGTGAATTTGACTGGAGATGACTTAAGGCAACGGCGAATTTTTTTCAAGGTTTCAGAGATGCAGTCAACAATAGCGAGAATGATGAGTTCAGGTAACTCTTATTTGTGACACCTAATATGTGAGTTGTTCACCTTCACATGGATCAAGGACGAGGCTACCAATGTGACGATGCAATGGCGTTGTCGATATGGTGACTTTATGATCGGTGTGTGATGGCGGTGGACGGATACTCCGGAGAGTTGGGAGCACAAGACAAGAGTGAGAAAGAACTTAATTTTCGTGGGAGCATTGACTGTGGTGAAACAAGGAAGGAAGTACGGTTGCAGGTGGAGTCATATGGAGTCAAGGGAGTAGCATCTGAGCTCATGATTAATGGTTCAAGTCCAGATATACAAAGATTCGGCATGACGGCTTCAAGATGGCGAAGGGCATATTCGCCAAGGTGGAGTTTGTTGGAATATATGTCGAATATGTGTACGAGTAGGGCTACGCTAGGACTTGTAATTTAACGGAAGGTTAGGTGTTTGAGTCGGACACGTGTAACCTGGCCTAATATATAAAGGCACCGGGAGTAGCCCAAATAGACACGACGAAAGCTGGTAGGCTAGACACAAGATCACGAGGGGACGGTCCGGCGCCCGTGGCAGGGGCGGCCGGACCGGCGTGGCGTTGAGATCTGGTGCGTCTGTATTGCCTCGGCGGGCTTGTCGTCGATGGCGACTTGATAGCAGCAGGCGCGCAAGGGGAGCCGGCGGCTTGTGCCGGCGACCAAGGCGGTCGGTGCAGCGGTATCGATGGGGAGGAGCACCCATAGTCATGCCCCGCAGATGTAGGCGAGTTCGCCGAACTGCGTTACCAAATCTCGGTGTCGTCATGTTTGCTGATTGCTTGTTCCTCGGTAGATCGACTAAGCGCCTACGATTTGTAACATTGTCCACATTCTACTATGTCACTTGTGTCCACCTAAGCATTCTTGGCCTCGCGCACAGCTGCTACGGCCTCCTCGGCTTCGAATTCAGCCTCATTAGTCTCGTGTTCACCCAACTCACACAGCTCATGCTGCAGCGAGTTATCCTCTAGCGTTGTCGTTGTTGTGTCCTTACTTAGTCACCCACTCCTTGTACTCTAGGCACCCATGCTCGGCATGGAGATGACGCACATCTGAGGGGAGGGGTATTCCCGGACGCCGCGGGTGGTGCGACAAGATGCCACTAAGACACGCACGAAAGGCGAGCAGTCTTCTTCTAGTGAACCATTGTACTATGTGATTATACAGTGCGAGACTGCGGTGTTCACTAGGATGGCGGAGAGGACCATTTATAGGGCTCATCCATCCAGACAATAAAGTTTCCTTGTCGCTAACATGTGGCAGGCGGGAGGAAGGCGAGAGGGCTTTACAAGCATCAAACAGACTTCGAAGGGGCAATTCAAATTACACATGATTATTGACACACAAACCATGTGTGATGCTTCACGATAATGCAACTGGTTTAGTAAGTAGAATCGTGTGCGGCACTTAGATAGAATCACCCGTGGCACTTAGCACATGGTTCACAACAACAAACTAAATGTGAATAATCGATAAACGTCGTTTGATGCTTTACACATGGATTTAGTTTCTTAGGCCAAGCGATAGGAGATAATTAAAGACACAGAGAGGTCCATCGGTATGCTCTATAGAAGGTTTAAATCGGCCCGGTCTATACGAGTGATAATGAAGGAAAGAATAGCGTGCTATATGCTATTAGCATGCTATATCGCGCTATAGCGTGCTATTTATGAGGTATTGTACACGGATTGATTTAGCGAGACAATTCTCAAAACGCTATAGCGTGCTATTAGCGGTGCCATAGCGCGCTATTTTTTCCATGAATCATACATTTCGTTGTGCTTTTGTTTTTTATAGTGCAACCAAAGGCTAGGCCCAAGTTAGCACTCGTGCCTGGTACGTACATTTTCTAGGCGTATTCTCCTTTGAAGTTGATCAACTTAAAATATTTTATACTAAAATCAAGTACTCCGTTTCATCATAATATAAAATGTTTTAGGTGTTTCACATGTTGTCTAAATTTGAACTAAAATGAGTGAACATATATACTAAAACATGTCTAAATACATGTATGTATATGTGAATATGGAAAATGTCTAAAACATTTTATACTGTATAGAACGGAGGGAGTGGTTTCGATGGGCTGATAAGGCCAACGGTACCTGTTTGGCTGGTCCAGCCACAAGTGTTCAAACAATGCACTTATCCAGAACAGCTTTCCTATTCGCAACACATTTGTCAGCCATAGCTTTACAAGTCATTTTCTTCTTTCCTAAAACGATACCCGCCAATGTAACCTAGTATTTAGAATTCCCCTGAATAGAAATATTAATATGTTTAAGATCAAATGATAGCGACAATTTTCATATAAACATATATTGTTCGAAATATTTTCTTAATTTATAGTAATATGCTATTCAGGATGAAAGAGGAAGAAAAACTGGAACCGATACTTCCAAGAAGAATAATGTGTCATTCTAAACTTTATATGCATATAGTCAAAAGATATACGAGTGAAAGCTACTTCTTAGAGTATGTTTCAATCATACAAACAAGGTCACAATCTACAATTAATTGCATGCTTCGGTGATATTTTTCATGACAGGGACATTACAAAATAACAATATAATATCTCAGTAGTATGCATACCTTAAAAAATTAAAACCAATACGTAATTGCCAACCCAATATTTGTTCAGTGGATAAAACTGCACGGGACGAACTTTCTCATTGAACATCCACATTCCTAGATGCTAACGATCGAGACACTTGAGGTTACAAATTTGGCTAGCATCAGTGCTAAGGAAGTGACGCCCAGGCTTTGAAAATATTCCTGGGTCCAATCTCGAAAAAACAAAAATTCCTGGGTCCGACAATGGTGACGGTGGCTGCTAAGGTCAAACAGCTTAGCACCACCGCTAAATAAAATATAGTCCTGTATTGCTATCGCGATCATTAACATGTATCCATGGCAATAAGACTATATATAGAAGCTAAAAGCATTTTTAACCGGTCACCCCAAACCCGCTCTATATGTCTGGCTGGACAGCCAAAAAAAGCCACCAAACCACCTTCTCATACTCCGCTTAAATGATCGGTCTATCCGGCAAACCCCAAACATGGTCTATATGTGGGGAGAGCTTGGGGCGGCCCAGACAAGTTCGGGCGAGTCCGTCGTGTAGGATCTGTCAAGAAGGACCCACCCCATTTCACCTCTATCATCCGTAAACCGTTGCTACTCCCTCCTCCTCCCACTCTTCGCTCTCGCGCTGCACCTCCTCCTCTGCTGCCGTTCACATTCTCCTCCTCCGCTGCCGTTCACATTGAGTACCCGTCGCCTCTCAAAACCTCCAGTAGAAGGAGTCAAGCCTCCGCGTTCGTTGTTCATCCGTCCAACGTATACCTCGGATGTATGCTCCGCCTCTGATACGCTTTACATCGCCCCTACAAGTTTTTGTGTGTTTTCTGGAGCGATATTTTGATTGGTAATTTGTAGGCATGGATTCGTCCGATGATGAGTTTGATTACTCGAAAGTAGATGCTTTCATGGAAAAAAAAGTTCTTCTACGACTCTAGTGAAAACGGCATGAATGTCGAAAGAGACAGCGAGGACGTAATGTCCATGATGAACATCCAAGAGGAACTGGAGAAGAAGGAGGCACGTGTTCTCAAATTCTGGTGGTTGATCAAGGGAAGGATTGTTGTGCCCCGTGATACGAAAAAAACCGTGTGTGATCTTTATGACGATTATTTCGTCCGTATCCGGTGTTCCATCAGGGGTTTTTCCGGCGTCGCTTCCGGATGGGCTCAAGACTGTTCCGACGGACAATAATCCCTATCTCCTATGCACAAATGCACCACAATTTTGAGAATGCTAGCCTATGGACGGGTTGTGGTTGATGTTGATGAGTATGTCCGGATTGGAGAGAGCATATGCACTGAGGCTATGGAAATATTTGCATTTGTTGTGGTAAAAATATTTGGAGCGGAATATCTGACAGAACCTAATGCCGAGGACACCAATAAGTTACTGGCCATAGGAGAATCAAGAGGATTTCCAGTTATGCTTGGTTTAGTTGACTGCATGCATTGGCAATAGAAAAAAAACCGTCTAACACCAGTTCTCTAAAAACCCACATCACTTTCGATTGGTTCGCCAACACCACTATCACCTTTAGTAAACACTCACAGTCCTAATTTACTTCCACATTTGAACTTCTTTATTTTCACTCTTTATTTTCACTTTACTGTCTGAGATTATAAGATATGTATGGACATTTAAAAAAATATGCGTGTAGTGATTTGATGAATTTAATATTTCATATTTTTTAATTGAAATTTGTTATTTTATTTTAATGGGCGATGGGGAGGAGGGAATTTTCGTGTGTGTATTACTTTTTGGTTGTCCTTAAGTTTTTATGATAAGTTTGCCGTTACCCCATGGTATGGCTCGGTGAGTCTCACTACAAAATATGAAACTGTCGATTTTTTATTTTTTTTCTATAAATTCAGTATGTCAATATGGTGCGAAAATCAGCTAAATGTCCGCAGACGATAACCAATGAAACCAGTTCTGAGTTGATGATAACTCATAATAAAAGGGTTATATGCATCGCTTGTTGTGCATGCCGGTGTTTTACCCATTTTTCAAAAAAAAAAGGTTAAACTAAAGAAGCCAAATCAACTGCCCTCATAATATATCAAAATATAATATTGGATTTGCATTTGTTTCATGTTGTTCGTGAATTGAATGTATTTTGCAAACAAATAATAAAATCTTGATAGTAAACCTTGCAACTCGTATAGGTTTCTTTTTACCTTCTCCGACGTCAATTCACGGCGTCATCAAACAACAAGAGATTAATTGTCCATTACATATTGCTCTTTTGTGGATAATAGTACTTACCTTCCTATTATGACCCTGAGTATTATCTTGCGTTATCTAAACAAACACGCAATCTTGAATGAACAAGAGTAGAAGGATCAGCCTATACAACAATAGTTATTTTTCTAGCAGGGTTACTATGTAAAAGTAGAATACGGTAAAGACGGCATACCAACTATATATTGCATATTTTTTGAAATAGTTTCATATATAATGTTCTATGGGAAATAAAAGGGACCAAATTAATTTCTTCAAAGAACAAAATCAAAAGATTTGTTAAAAAGACAGCTCAATACAGTATGGTGCTTTCTGTTGCTGAAATATACATATTAATCGGAAAGGTGCTTCAGACCTAATTAAGATAACTATATGATAGTGACACTGATATTTTCTTGATACTGTTAGTAGCGCTGATCTAGAACATATAGTCCCTCCTAGTTCGCTTGATGAACAAGAGTAAAACGATCAGCCTATGCAATAATAGTTATTTTAATAGTAGGGTACTATGTAAAAGTAAAATATGGTAAATACGGTATCCCAGCTATATATTGCGTATATTTTGAAATAGTTTCATATATAAGGTTTTATGCGCAATAAAAATGGACCAAATTAATTTCTTCTATGAACAAAATCAAAAGATTTGTGAAAAAGACAGCACAATACACTATGGTACTTTATGTTGCTGAAATATACATATTATTCAGAAAGGTGATTCTGCCCTATATGATAGTGACACTGATATTTTCAGGATACCGTTGGTAGCACTGATCTAAAACATATACTCCCTCTAGTACGCTTTAAATGTCGTAGAAAGAGTACTATGGTAGTAGAAAATACTACTCCCTCAATCCCAAATATAAGGCGCCATTTAATTTCGCTGGCCAACGTAATTCAATTTTGACTATGATTTGTATTTATAATATGTATAACAAATTGGTATAAAGATATATGCAATGAAATAATTTTGCAAAACGAATCCAACGGTACCGTTTATACATTCTGAATCGATATAATTTATTATTGATAGTCAAAGTCGAGCATAAAAGACAAACATAAAAATAGCCCACATTATATTTTGGGACGGAGGGAGTACTTTACGAACTTGCAACACTATCTCATTTCGCCGGTTTCTTCGCCACATTGGTCCGCAATTTGGTGGTAACTTTTAGATAAAATTGCTTCTATATCTTCGTCAACCTCTGCAATGGCTTATTAGTCATCCAACAAAGCTCTATTTCTTATTTACCAACCACAAACAAAATATATTGCTTATTTGTCATGGTTGTTAGTCTTATGTTACCGAGTCCCAATTTTTCTGTCAGTTTTTTCACAAAATCCAATTTTACTCTCACTTTAAAAGAAGAGAAAAAAAAAACAAAGTTCAACTCACGCATACACCCGACCTTCCCCATCTGTGCGCACACACCCGACCCACCCCAATCTCCATGCACGCACACCGGCCTCCAGCGAGCCGCAATGGCGGAACCGCCCCCGGTGACCCCATACGTCGTGCCTCCGCTCCCCCAAACACCGCCAGTGCCGCGGATTCCTGGCGCCGCTATGCCTCAAGGATTCTTGCCGATATCATCTTCGACGCTTTTCCGGCGATGCCTCTTGATTGAACCGCTGGTGGCGCTTCCCCTGCCCCTGTCGCACGTTCCCGTCACTGCAATGCCTCTAGCCCTCGCGTCCATTGTGTCTTCAACGACCTCCGTGGGACATATCATCTGCGACGGACAGCCCTACAATAGGCACTCGAAGCGACAAGAGAGATGTGCCTAACAGCCAAGCGATGGCCACTCGAAGCACAAAAAAGTTGAAACTGTGATAGTCTCGCGTATTATTTATGTATCACACATCTACATGTGTATACTATTTTTATTTATAAAGTTGCTTGTGTGAACTACATATTTAGGTTGTGGTATTTTCGTTCATCGTGATCTAAACTCGATACTTGACTGGTGGTGTAAGATTGAATATGGTGTTTGTTGAATGTCTTCTAAATGCTGTGAATTTTCTTGAGTACTACTCTGTTGCTGGAACTCTACATATGCTGGAATTATTAAATTGTCACTGTTATTTTGCTAGAAAGCTGAAAATAGAGGGGAAGTGTTGGAAAAAAAAACTTCTATTTTCCATTGGGGCCAAGACAGTCATTTGGGCCACTTAACGGACTAAGGTAACGCAAGACTAACTGCTAGTGGTATATACTTCCTCCGTTCCTAAATGTAACATGTTTAAGCCCTTTTCCATATTCACACATATCTACATGTATCTAAGTTATATGTTTACTCATATTAGTATGTATCTATAGACAACGTGAGCAATAACTTTCACTTATATTTAGGAACGGAGGGAGTACCTACTAGAATCTGTTTGTGTTTAGTACTGTTTGTAAACCTGTAGGCATGCGTATGGGTTTTGGAAAATGGAGAACATGGACTCGATTGAACATGTGGCACCAGAATGAAGATTTCTATGTAGGTTCTCTTTGATCAAGCCGGGGTGTCGACCCGAAAGGCTCCACCGGTGAACTCCCATGGGCGACGCCTGGAGATTGCTGGATCGGTGGAATTCGGTCACAATGCTCAATCATCGAAGGTGAGATTGGAGTACTAGCAACGGTGTTCGGAGTCTTTGCATCGATGGAGAACTGGCTTGGAGTTACAAGATTCATCGCAGCCGTATGTAAGTGGGGGCGACAACATGCGTGAAGTCCAAAGTCCTACCTTTCAGGGTGAAAGCCCAAGGTCTAGCCTTAATTGGTTGTGCCTGGCACAGATCTTCTTGGAGCCGTTGTTTTGAGAGCGAGGATTATCTTCAGGGTGAAAACCCAATGTCTGGCATTAATTCGTTGTGTCTGCCACCGTTCTTCTTGGAGACGTTGTTTTCGATGAGATGGACATCAACTGTTGTTTAGGTGGTGGTTGTGCGGATACCGCGAGGACTGTAGCTCTGTAGCGGGACTTTTTTTTTTATTTCTTCTTTTTATTGTCTTTCGGCTGTGTGCATCCATTGCGTTGTTGCAGAGGCCCGGTGTAATTTGTATCTTCGCGATATTAATATACTTCCCTTTGTCAAAAAAAAGAAAAATGAATAGCCCATTTGTTTCCGGCAAGAATGAAAGGGACTGATCCACTCGAGTTACCGAGCGTCGATGGTATAGAAGCCATTTTCTCTGGCTTTTACGCATCAGAATATGCTGTATATGGAATAGGTTTACCCCGATAACCAGGAAAAGGTGGATACCACGAGGAGAGGACAATTCGAACACGTTCTCTTATGCAACGGCTGGCAAACTTTCATTTATGCATGTTTCTTGTTGACCCAGGTGCATGCATGTTAGGCATCATAGCCAGGTAGGCATGTGCGGTAGAGTCCCTACACATAGACGTGCATGACAACTTCTTTGGTCATATATATGTGCTGACATCCAAATATCTTCGATCGCGCAAGAAAGTATCTGTGATTTCTTTTTCGAGGAAATTGGTCTGCAAAGATGACAAGCTAATCATTTGTTACTTTTCTATATCCCCAAAACCAAGGTTTGTATATCTAGTAATACTTGGCAGTGTCAGTACGTGTCTCATTGTTCACCAAGTCAGTTTATTCTTTATCATGCATGGAGTGTGCCTAGTGACCACATGCAACAACTCCATCTACCTTCATGTTTTAGACGAAAGGCACACAGTGTGTTGAATAACGAGTTGTATTTCTCTACGTATAGGCATAGTATAGTATACCGCCCTACATGTGGACCCTTGTATGTGCCGCGACAGGGGCTTTTCCTGCCCATATAACACGTACCCCGATCCTCCAACGAGGGCTATCGGTTTCCGCCACATCCCTCTGACATGGTATCAGAGCGAGTTGCTCCTTCGACCTAGCAACCGACGAACCAAGAAACCAATCTACGATATTCACTGATCGGAAAACCCACAAGAAATAGCCCACGGTCCTCCTTGATCGGAAAACTACAACCACCAACGATCTTGCAGATCGGAAGACCACAAAACCCTCGCGATCTCGATTCTCCTTGATCGGAAAACTACAGCCACCAATGATTTTGTAGATCGGAAGACCACAAAACCGTCACGATCTCTTAGATCAGAAAATCGCATCGAAGGTCTCATGTCGACCTCAACCAACTTCGTGCCGCTCGCTACCGCACTGGGACATCCTCCGACGCAGAAGCTTACGAGATCGAACTTTCTTTTTTGGAAGACGCTGGTTATGCCAGCCCTTCGTGGTGCCCAAGCCCTTGAGCTCTCGGACGGCACCGAAGCAGAGCCGGTGAAGTTTCTGGAAGCGGCTGACAAGACCAAAACCCTCAATCCGAAGCAGATCAAGCGGTGCTCACGTGGCTCCTCAACTCGTTGTCGCCTGAGATCATCGCCCATGTTGTTGGTCTTGACGCCACGGCAACAGTTTGGGCTGTGATCACAAACATGTTTGAAAGCAAAGTATGGGCACCTAGAGGGGGGGTGAATAGGTGCTACGACCAATTTTAATTTTTCTTAAAGATTAGGCTTGACAAGAAGGTAAATTCTCTAGATTGTGCAACTAGTGGTGAATTTACCTATATGACAAGGCACGCAATTAATGCAACTAGTACAACACTTAATACAACTAGTACAACAATAAATGTAACAAGTACTAGTAGGTAAAGAGAGGGGAACGAGATAACCGAGGGAAGCACACGGAGACACGATGTATTCCCGAGTTCCTCCTTGTTAAGGGAGTACGTCTCGTTGGAGGGGTGTGAGCTCGCCACGAAGGCCTACTCAACGCCACGAAGGCCTCACCCTATTCTCCGATGAACTCCGCCACAAAGGCCTAGTTCACCTTCCACTATTGAACCCCTTTGAGGCGGGGATCGAATCCTTTACAAACAAGTTTGGGGCACACACCCACAACTTAATTGGGGGCTCCCAACACTCACAAATCACCAAGAGTAGCAAGAGGCCTAGGTTCTCCACAAGAGGAAACCCTAGGCAAGAATCCCTCAAGCAAAAGAGAGGGGAAATGAAATCCGGTTGGTGAAGACGTAGATCGGGGCCTTCTCCTTCAATCCTCCAAAGATCTAGGCTTTTGGGTGGTTGGATTGAGAGATCTAGCAAGGTGGTAGAGCTCCAACAATGGTGTCTTTGATTCTGGTCGAGCTAACTGAGGTAGGCGGAGGGGAGGGGGTATTTATACCCCTCATAAATGCAAAGAGCCGTTGGAGCAGATTCTGGCGAAATCACACCGGAGACTCCGGTGTAAAGGCCGGAGACTCCGGTCTGGGCCGGAGACTCCGGACAGTTTCCGGTGTCCCTTTTCTTCAGAGAAAATCCACTCCGGAGACTCCAGTCTGGTGGACCGGAGACTCCGGTCTTGGCGCTTCGAATAGGCACAGAGGGAGTCTGTGGTCTTGCGGTTGAAGGATAATTGTACTCACACCGGAGACTCCGGTAAGTATCCGGCAAGTCTCCGGTGTGGGTACAGTGCGCGACACCACCAAAGTCCTTAGCGAAAATCTTGGAGCAAATCCCACACCGGAGACTCCGGACACTCTCCGGTGTGGGTACAGTACGCGACACCACAAATCCATAGCAGTAAAACCAGGGAGAAATCTCCACACCGGAGACTCCGGTCTGGTGGACCGGGGACTCCGGCCTGGAGAAAAACTCCAGTAAACAGACTTGGACATCTAGCTCCTTTTTGTACCACATTACCACCATCGATAATAAATTGAAGTAAACCCCTGAAATACATCAACACCTATTAGAGTACATGTGTTGTTAACAAAGACCAAAACAAGATGATTTAAGCGCGTTTGCACTTTCAATCTCCCCCTTTTTGGTGTTTGATGACAACACACATATTTTAGCAAGTAAAACATAGCTAGGCTAAGTTTGTAAAAGATAGAACACTCACAAAGTGAGCTCCCCCTATATTTCACAAACCAAGCCCTACTAGAGCAAGCATTAGTGAGCAATTACATGTAAGTAGAGACAAGGATAAGGCATACTGAATAATGATAAATAAAAGGTAGCTTCACCACAAGGTCTCTCACAAATAACAACCATTGTTCACTAAACACGCAAAACGAAATCAACTAAGATAGTGGGAACACAAGTCATAAGAGGCAAATCAAGTTCAACGACTTGTGTTCCGAAGCAAATAAAGCAAAGTGGAGAAGACACAAAGCTACTTCTCCCCCTTTGGCATCGAGACACCAAAAAGGGGCGAAGAGAACAACGTGGTCCAAAGGCTCAGTCCTCATCCTCGTAGTCCTCGTCCTCATCCTCCATCTGGTCCGTGGCATCATCATCATCATCATTAGCTCCACTATCATCATCATTATTTCCCTCATCATCATCATCATCCTCGTCACCGGAGGCGAAGTCGCCAAGGTCCTCATCCTCATCATCACCCTCAGGCTGATCATCAACAAAGTCTTCCTCAAACTCCGGAGTCCTAGCATGGTGAGTCGAGGTAGAAGGAGCTGAGGTGACATCCTCAAAGTCACCCCATGGAAACTGATCAATGTTCCACCCCTCATAGGACATAGTCACAGAAGCGGTGGGAGGGGTGGGTGGAGTAGTGGGAGGAGTACCCATAGGAGGTGTAGCACCAAGACCCGCATGGTCATGCAACTTGGTGACCATCTTCTTCAGCTCGCGTCTCTCCTTATAAGCCGCTTGGTTCTCTTTGTGCACAGCCACAGTCATGCAAAGAATGTTGCGCTGGAACCACGTGAGCTTCTTCATCTCATCCTGAGTCTCCTCCCTGCTAGAGCGGCGAGAGGGAGGATCGGCATTCTTCCTCCTAGAGCGAGAAGGTGCCTCAGCATCCCCAACGGGAGTGTCATCATCACGAGAGCGGGAGGTCAAGATCTGGAGAGAGCCAACCGGGTGCACAGTCTCGGTAGCTAAGCCAGGCAGCTGGTCAAGAATGAGCTTCATCACATAGGGGGCATAGACAGGCACCTTCTTGATCTCGATCATGGCACAGTATATTTCCTCCTTAATGAAGTGCATCACATCAATCTCAAAACCCTCTCCATCAGGGCCAGCAAGGTGACACTGGAAGGCCTGATAGAGAAGGTTCACAAGACCACCACGAATAGCATCAACATTCCCAACCTTGGGAGCAATGTTGCAGCGGAAAAGGCGAAGGCAGATGTTGTAAACCCTCTTCAGATTCTTGGCAGTGCCGCAGCTGGAGAGCTTGTCATACATAGGAGCCATGCGCTTCTTGTCATAAGCCACTCCGTGAACGTGCATACGCTCACCATTCCCTTCACCCCAAGGGTAGCCAAGAAGCTCTGTAAACCGTTCCATGGACGAATCGCACTCCACAGTCCCAGACATCCACCTCATAGTGACCTGATCATCCTCAGCAAGAGTGACAGTGGCGAAGAACTGCTGAATGATAGGAGGGTTGTAGTTCTGCTGAATGCCTACAAGATGCGCGAGACCCAGCTTCCTAGTGATCCAGACTGCCTCCTCAAAGTACTGAGAGCTGCCAAGTGCATCTAAGTCAAGGACTTTCTGTGGACACACAGGCTGCCTGAAACGAGTATAAATCTCCTCCATGATCAACTCGGACTCCCTCCTCCAGTAGTGAGCTGAAAGAGCAGTGCGAGTCATATCGAAGAAAGGACGACCCCTCATAAGCCTGTATTCCTTCTTGCTCAAGGATACCACTGAGTATATAGCATCAAATCTTGCCTTCTTTGCTGCTTCAACATTCACTCTGTGCTCGTGCTTCTTTTTCTGACGCCTCTCACTCTCAAAGGCACCCCTCTGACCATAAAGACCGGTGGCTTCATCAATAACCAAGTAGTTGCGGGAGTGAGGACGAGAACCACGCTTAACAACAGACTTCTTCTTTCCTGAAAGCGAAGAAAAAAAACACCAACAGAGAAAAACAAAAATGAGCACACAAGTCCAAATAGGTGCAGAAACACTACTGATGCAACAGAAGACGCAACTGGAAGAACCACACCGGAGTCTCCGGTCTGAGACACCGGAGTCTCCGGTCTGAGACACCGGAGTCTCCGGTCTGATATACAGCAGAGTACAAGGTTCTTAACAGGGGGTGCTACTGGTGAATCTAAGCAGGTTCTACACAAGATAGCCTAGCCAAAGGAAGTGCTACCAACAGCAAATGCAACATCTCCAAAGGAACCACCTAGTTTTTTTTTATCTAGATGCAAAAACAGAGAAAAAACATGGTGAGATGTTGTACCCTTGCTTCCTTGGCCGGCCATTGTGCCTCCCACGGATGGGAGAGGCGAGGGGAGGCAGGGGGACGACTTCAGGCGGAGGAAATCGCCCCGGGAAGGCTCCTGGCAGCGGCGGCGGCGCAGCAATGCTATGGGGGGCGTGGGGGAAGTGGGGAATGAAACCCTAACTTCCCTCAGCCCCCAGCTTATATAGCGCGCGCAGCACACCGGAGTCTCCGGTGTTAACACCGGAGTCTCCGGCCTGGCCGGAGTCTCCGGTATGGTACACCGGAGTCTCCGGTCTTTCGCCAGAAACACTTCCCAAAAGTACATGTAGTGCTCAAAAACCAACAAACATGAGATTTTGGCAAGACAAACAGAAGCAACACAAGGAGGGAAAAATGTACTCAAGAACAACGAGAAAAACGAAGAACATCAAATGGTGAGTGCATCCCTCAACAAAATGCCAAAAATCTCGCAAATAAGAGCCAATTCTTCACGGAAGAGGTTGGTGGCCTAGACCACCATGTAAGAGTTTATGGTATGCAACCGCGAAGATATATCTTGGGGGCATTGCCATTACTCAACATTGAAGCTCACAATTCAACATTAGAAAAAGAGAGATCACAATGAATTTTTGATTTGGGCATAATGGGGGGAGGGAGAACCCAATGTGTTAGGATAACACTCCCCCTATGTCCATGCCTACATCTAAACTCGAACACGTTTCATCTATAGGGGTGTGTGCAAGATAGTCAAGTCAAGCTCCTTGAATCAATCACATTTAGCTCATTCCTTAAGAACAAGAATCTTGCATCATCAAGTGGCTTCGTGAAAATATCCGCAAGATTGTCCTTGGTGGGCACATAACTTAGTGCAATGTCTCCTCTCGCCACGTGATCACGGATGAAGTGGTGGCGAATCTCAATGTGCTTCGTCCTTGTGTGTTGCACCGGATTGTATGCAATCTTGATAGCACTTTCATTGTCACATAGAAGAGGCACTTTGTCCAAATGAACTCCATACTCCTTGAGAGTTTGCCTCATCCATAGCAATTGAGTGCATGCACTTGCGGCGGCAACATATTCGGCTTCGACGGTGGAGAGTGAAATGCAATTTTGTTTCTTCGAGGACCAACTTACAAGGGACCTACCAAGAAATTGGTAAGCCCCGGAAGTTGACTTCCTATCATCTTGATCACCCGCCCAATCGGAATCCGTATAACCATTGAGAGAGAATTGTGCCCCCTTTGGGTACCACAAACCAAATCTTGGGGTATGGACCAAATAACGAAAGATCCTATGAACCGCCACTAAGTGGCAATCCTTAGGAGCCGCTTGATACCTTGCACACACACCTACACTCAAAACGATATCAGGCCTAGATGCACAAAGATAGAGCAAAGAACCAATCATAGAACGATAAAGCTTTTGGTCCACATCCTTACTCCCTTTTGGATTACGAGAGAGATGACACTTGACTTGCATAGGAGATGTCTTGATCTTAGCATCTTGGAAGTTAAACCTCTTGATCATATCTTGGGTATACTTGGCTTGAGAAATGAAAGTCCCACGAGCCAATTGCTTGATCTCAAAGCCAAGGAAGAATTTAAGCTCACCCATCATAGACATCTCGAACCTGTCAGTCATAAGCTTAGAGAACTCATTATTGAAAGCTTGGTTAGTTGAGCCAAAGATGATGTCGTCCACATAGAGTTGGCATATGAAAAGCTCTCCCTTTACTCTCTTGGTGAAGAGAGTGGGGTCAATCTTCCCAACTTCGAAACCACGATCATCTAACAACTCCCTAAGGTGCTCATACCAAGCACGAGGTGCTTGTTTGAGACCATAGAGAGCCTTGTCAAGTTTGTAAACGTGGTTAGGAAAGTTGAGATTCTCGAACCCCGGAGGTTGCTTGACATATACCTCCTCTTTTAGTGGACCATTCAAGAAAGCACTTTTCACATCCATTTGTTGCAATTTGAAATTATGTGAGGATGCATAAGCAAGGAGGATACGGATGGACTCAAGGCGAGCCACGGGCGCGTAGGTTTCATCAAAGTCAATGCCTTCAACTTGGGTGTAACCTTGAGCAACCAATCTTGCCTTGTTCCTAATGACAATGCCATTCTCATCTTGCTTGTTCTTGAAAATCCACTTGGTGCCAATAACATTGTGGCAATCCTTGGGTTTCTCAACCAATCTCCAAACTTTGTTGCGCTCAAAGTTATTGAGCTCATCACGCATAGCTTCAACCCAATCGGAGTCCTCGAGAGCTTCATACACTTTCTTAGGCTACACCATAGAGATATGAGCTTGATGCTCACAAAAATGAGCCAATTTCCTTCTAGTGGATCTTCTAGTTTGAACATCCTCCAAGACCTTGTCATCTTGGGCATCAATTTGCTTCAAAGCTCTTCTTATCCTTTTGATGCGACGGGCTTCGATCTCCTCATTATTGCGAGGAGGGATCACTTGATCATCTTGATCATTTGGGTCCCCATCTTGACCAATATGGCCTTGATTATCAACATCGTCATCAACAATATCTTCAATACTAGCTTCAACTTGAGAAGAGGATGAAGAGTATGATTGATCTTGGCCTTGATCTTGACTCGCATTAGAGAGAGGAGTGGGTACGACTTGCGGAGTCACTTGATCAATGAGAGGAGGGTCTTGAATATGTTCTTGGTTAGGTGTTGTAGTGGGCTCCTTGGCTTGATCTTCTAATGTAGAGGAGGGCTCCACTTGAGTAGAGCATAGTCCTTCTCGAGTCGCCATAAGGTGTCCCTCGATGGGGCGGAAGAATCCCACACCCATCCTTCCTATGGCTTCTTGAGGCATTTCAACATCTACATTTGAAACATGAAATTGCGCCACTTGGGAGCCGTCATTTTCCTCGAAAACCACACTACAAGATTCTATGACAATCCGTGAGGATTTGTCATAGACTCTATAAGTGTGGGATTCGGCACCGTAACCAACAAAAATACCCTCAATAGTTTTGGATTGAAATTTCGACAACCTAATACCCTTGATCAAATAGAAGCACTTACAACCGAATACACGGAAGTAGGATACGTTGGGCTTGTTGCCGGTGAGGATCTCATATGGGGTCTTGCACAAGCCTTTGCGGATGTAGAGGCGGTTGGAGGAGTGGCATGCGGTGGATATGGCCTCGGCCCACAAATATTGGGGAGAAGAGTACTCCGCCAACATGGTCCTTGCCATATCCAAGAGAGTGCGATTCTTCCTTTCGGCAACACCATTTTGTTGATGAGTGTAGGTGGCGGAGTATTGGTGACGAATGCCTTCTTCACTAAGAAATTCATTCAATGTATAGTTCTTGAACTCCGAGCCATTATCACTCCTAATAGCCATGATTTGCACATTGTGTTGACGTTGAACTTCGTTGGAGAAGTCGATGATGGTTTGTTGAGTATCACTCTTGCACTTGAAGAAATAAACCCAAGTGTATCTTGAATAATCATCGACAATCACCAAACAATACTTCTTGCCGCCAAGACTTGCCTCGGGCACGGCACCAAAGAGATCAACATGGAGAAGCTCCAAGATCCTCTTTGATGAAATAATAGTCTTGGCCTTGTGCACAATGTCATGCATCTTCCCTTCAACACACGACCTACAAACGCGATCCTTTGCAAAGGAAACATTTTCTTTTAGTCCTGCAAGAGATCATTGACTAGAGTTAGGACCCAAGTTGGGTCCCTTCATGTTAGCAACAAGGGTCTTGGGAACCCAAATAGTGTAGTCAATGAAACCCTCAATAGGACCAACATATTTAGCTTGCACAACACCATAATAATCAACATATAAGAAATGGTGTGGATTGTTAGTTCCCGCGGAGGTGCTACGAGTAGTGTTGTCCCTCATGACAATACCACCCGAAGCACTACGTTGGTTCTTCTTCTTGTTCTTTTTCTTGGCTACATAGCCAATACCTTGCTTACCCACTTGTTGCCTTGGAACACTCAATTGTGGTCTAGTGATGACCGCGTTTGAGCTAGGGGCAACCACTTGTGGGGTGGCTAGCACCACCTTCTCAACTTGAGGGCTTTTGCCCTTGAGCCTTGCTACCTCATCCTTCAACCTAGCATTTTCCTCAATAATATTTGCATAATCACAAGAAGAAGTAGAGGTCCTAGGATGGTTAGATTGAGTAAGTTGAGTTTGAAGTTGTTCATGCAACTCTTTGAGGGATGAGTGTTGGCTTTCCAAAGCTTTGTGAGCATTGGTTAGCTTTTCAAACTCCTCGGTTAGTTTACCATGACCAACCCCAAACTCCACTTTGTCCTTTTTAGCCTTTCTATATTTAGCAATAGCGAGATCACGTTCCTTAATGATTTTAGAGACAAGTTCATTATGGGTAGTTTCAATAGTTTCAAGTTCATCCTCTAGAGAAACTCTACCATCATGCTCTTCTTCAAGAGTCATTGAGAGGGATGCAATTTCATCCGCATCCCTTCTCTCAACCTCACCTTTCTTCTCAAGGGCCTCTTGGGCCTCTCCCAATTGCCTCATGAGATACTCAAAGTATTTCTTGGTCTCCCCTTGCATGTTAGACATAAAACGGTCCAAAGAGACCCTTTCTTCTTCTTCTCTAAGACTAGCAATATGTTCTAGTTCACTAGGGGTCTTAGAGATAGAGGAAGATGATACCTCCGTGGCCTTGGCCATTAAGCACTTGGCATTGCGTTGAGGGAGATCTTCATTGGGGGATTCAAAGAGGGATGACGAAGATGGAGTGGAGGCAATAGCTAGAGCGGCCACTTCACTTGTTGTTTCTTCTTCTTCATCACTCCCGGAATCATACTCTTCTTGAGTCAAGAGCACAAACTTGGGGGGGTTTTCTTGTTGAATGGTTTCTTCTTGAAATGAGGTTTCTTGTATTCTACCTTGGACTTGTCCTTGCGGATGAGCTTGCCACTATGGTTCTCTCTATTCTCGTAGGGGCACTCCGCAATGAAATGATACTTGTCTTGGCAATTGAAGCAAGATCTCACTTTTTGAGCCCCATCATTTCCATAACGAGACTTGGTCTTCTCCTCAACATATTTCTTGCCCTTGGGGGGATTGTTCCAAAACTTTTGCACGGTAAGAGCAATGAGATCCTTTAGAACGGGATCATAGTCTTGTTCCTTCAATGGGGGCAATGCTTCTTCACCATCTTCATTATTCTCAACTTCTCTTGATAACACCTTGGCCTTCAAAGCAACGGAAGCTCCTTGATGCATTCCAATGGCCCTAGCACGGTTTTCAAGAGCATTCTTGGTTTGCACTTTGTAGGAGCACAATTCTTGCATCACTTGGGTAGAGGTCATGGTGGAGAAATCATGTCTCCCTTGAATGATCTTCATATCCGTGCCCTCAATAGGCATCACGGCAATTATGTACTTCCTCTTGATCCAAGCATCATCAATATGTGTTGCACCCGCACTAGAGAATGCGGTGGCAAGAGTTTTGAGTCTTCGATACATGTCAACGTGATCTTCTCCATCACGCATGAAAAATCCTTCGGCCTCATTGGTCAAGGTGTCATAGCGGTTTCTATGCATGCTTTCATTCCCAACAAACATGATGACAAGTGCATCCCATGTTTCCTTTGCGGTGGAGAAGTGTTGAAGATGCGGCATGTGATTGGGGCCCACGGCTTGATGAAGGATGGATAAAGCGGTGTAATTGAGTTGGCAATCTACAACCTCTCTTCTTGTGAGATTCTTTGGATCAAATGGCTTGTATCCGTCACGAGTGATTCTCCAAAGATCTATACAAGAAGAGTTCAAGTGAGTTTCCATATAGTATTGCCATTCACGAAAAGAATAAGCATCAATTTTAGGTGGATCTCCTCTAGGGATTATATGGGGAAAAGGGATGGGGGGATCGGGAGAATATAGGCCTTCAACGGCATGATAATCTCCCTTATCACCCGCACCCTTCTTAGCGGATTGTTCGGCGGAAGCAGTTTTAAGTGGTTCACCATCTACCCCTTTCTTGGCACCCTCCGGATTAGTCTCCGGAGGGGATGAGTCGACCACCTCCGGTCCTTTGTCTTTGAGGAGTTGTGCCATGAATTGACGCAACTCATCAAATTTTGCGTCTATGGATGAGGTCAATGAAGTTCTCAATTCATTGAGATCATCCATGGTCACATTGACATCGGATGGAGTGTCAACCACATCATCTCCCATACTTAAACTCTTAGGCGGTTAAGCCCGATAGAAGAGCCGAGGCTCTGATACCAATTGAAAGCAAAGTATGGGCACCTAGAGGGGGGTGAACAGGTGCTACGACCAATTTTAATTTTTCTTAAAGATTAGGCTTGACAAGAAGGTAAATTCTCTAGATTGCGCAACTAGTGGTGAATTTACCTATATGACAAGGCACGCAATTAATGCAACTAGTACAACACTTAATACAACTAGTACAACAATAAATGTAACAAGTACTAGTAGGTAAAGAGAGGGGAACAAGATAACCGAGGGAAGCACACGGAGACACGATGTATTCCCGAGTTCCTCCTTGTTAAGGGAGTACGTCTCGTTGGAGGGGTGTGAGCTCGCCACGATGGCCTACTCAACGCCACGAAGGCCTCACCCTATTCTCCGATGAACTCCGCCACAAAGGCCTAGTTCACCTTCCACTATTGAACCCCTTTGAGGCGGGGATCGAATCCTTTACAAACAAGTTTGGGGCACACACCCACAACTTAATTGGGGGCTCCCAACACTCACAAATCACCAAGAGTAGCAAGAGGCCTAGGTTCTCCACAAGAGGAAACCCTAGGCAATAATCCCTCAAGCAAAAGAGAGGGGAAATGAAATCCGGTTGGTGAAGACGTAGATCGGGGCCTTCTCCTTCAATCCTCCAAAGATCTAGGCTTTTGGGTGGTTGGATTGACAGATCTAGCAAGGTGGTAGAGCTCCAACAATGGTGTCTTTGATTTTGGTCGAGCTAACTGAGGTAGGCGGAGGGGAGGGGGTATTTATACCCCTCATAAATGCAAAGAGCCGTTGGAGCAGATTCTGGCGAAATCACACCGGAGACTCCGGTGTAAAGGCCGGAGACTCCGGTCTGGGCCGGAGACTCCGGACAGTTTCCGGTGGCCCTTTTCTTCAGAGAAAATCCACTCCGGAGACTCCGGTCTGGTGGACCGGAGACTTCGGTCTTGGCGCTTCGAATAGGCACAGAGGGAGTCTGTGGTCTTGCGGTTGAAGGATAATTGTACTCACACCGGAGACTCCGGTAAGTATCCGGCAAGTCTCCGGTGTGGGTACAGTGCGCGACACCACCAAAGTCCTTAGCGAAAATCTTGGAGCAAATCCCACACCGGAGACTCCGGACAGTCTCCGGACACTCTCCGGTGTGGGTACAGTACGCGACACCACAAATCCATAGCAGTAAAACCAGGGAGAAATCTCCACACCGGAGACTCCGGTCTGGTGGACCGGAGACTCCGGCCTGGAGAAAAACTCCAGTAAACAGACTTGGACATCTAGCTCCTTTTTGTACCACATTACCACCATCGATAATAAATTGAAGTAAACCCCTGAAATACATCAACACCTATTAGAGTACATGTGTTGTTAACAAACACCAAAACAAGATGATTTAAGCGTGTTTGCACTTTCAATGTTTAGCACTGATCGCACAAGAATTAACCAGTTACGTGCATCTCTCAATGGCACCAAGAAGAACAACCTCACAGCAGCTGAATACTTTGCCAAGATGAAGACCTTCGCTTTTGAACTTGCTGTAGTGGGAAAATCGGTCGAGGAAGACGAGATGGTTGGATATATCAGCAATGGGCTCGATGCAAGCTACAATTCAGTTGTTTCTGCTGTCAATGGTAATGCAATAGCCGCCTTAGATGATGTGTATGCTCAGATTAGTGCACATGACATTGCGGCAAGATATGCTTGCCGAGTCCGGACAAGGGCATGGCTTTGTCTCCTCAGCTAATGCCTCCTATCGTGGCCGGGGTGGTGGACGTGACTACGGCTACCGCGGACGTGACGATGGGCGTGAAAATGGATGGGATGGCGCAAGGGACTACTGTCCACACAACTATGCCAGTCGTGATCGCACTGCAGAGTGCGGCGATCGCGACCGCGCACGCGGTGATCGCGGTGAGCGCCAAGATGCAGGACGCTATGATGTCGGGGCGTCAGCGTGATGATCGTCGCCGAGAGGATGCTGGACGTTGGGAGCCCGACCGACGTCGCAATGGTGATCGCCTCCTTGAGGAGGGTGGACGCCGCCGTGGTCACGGCCGTGTGCCTACTCCTTTTGTTGATACAACTCGTCAGATATGTAAAATATATGGTCACCCAGCTGCTGACTGTTGGTGGCGATACAAGGACAACAAGGAAAACTCGGATGATGATAATGGACATGATCAGAAACGTGCCAATATTGCTTCATATGGCGTTGATACAAACTGGTACTCTGACACCAGTGCTACAGATCACCTTATAGGTCAGCTGAATAAGCTCACTACCCATGACAAGTACAAGGGTCATGATCGTGTCCACACTGCCGATGGAAATGGTATGCCTATTAGTCATGTTGGTTATTCTATGTTCCATACCCCCCATAGTACATTGCATCTAAATAATGTTCTTCATGTTCCTAATGCATCAAAGAACCTCCTTTCTGTTCACAAGCTTACTTCTGATAACGATGTGTGAAGGGAATATGCCCGAGAGGCAATAATAAAATGGTTATTATCTTATTCCTTGTTTATGATGAATGTTTATTTCTCATTCTAGAATTGTATTAACCGGAAACGTTGATACATGTGTGTTTAATAAACAAACAATGGTTCCTAGTAAAGCCTCTCTTTTAACTAGCTCGTTGATTAATAGATGATCAAGGTTTCCTGATCATGAACATTGGATGTTGTTAATAACGGGGTCATGTCATTAGAAGAATGATGTGATGAACATATACCCAAAGTGAATATAGAAATGCGATCAAGTAATTAAGTTTACATTGTTATATCATACATACAAAGTAACTTATTCCTTAGACCATGAGTTCATGTCAATCACTGATACCGGAAGGGTGCTTTGATGTCATCAAACGTCACACCGTAACAGGGTGAATATAAAGGTGTTGTTAGGTATTCGGAAAGTATTAGTTGAGGATCATGGATCAAGAGTGGGATTTGTCCATCCAAAATGACGGAGAGATATACTCTGGGCCCTCTCGGTGATATCACATCAACACCGCTTGCAAGCACGTGATATGATCACAAGGATGTTATATCATGGGAACGAGAAAAGAGTACTTGTCAGTAACGAGATTGAACAAGTTATGGTTGATACCAATGATCGAATCTCGTACAAGTAAAATATCGCGAGACAAAGGGAATAGTTCACGAAGTTGTTGGTTCACACGATCACGAGAGTCATCGCTGAATATATAGGAGTCATCACGGATCTCCAGATCCCGCTGTTGATTATTAATCGGAGAGGAGTCTCGATCATGTCTATCTTATTCGCAAACCGTAGGGTGACACACTTAAGGTTCGATGACGCGTTTGAGAGGATACGGAATATCGAAGAATATTTTGAGCAGCACCGAAATTGTTTCGGGGAAAATTGAAATAGTTCAAGGGGTTTTTCGTCGAATGGTTGTTAATAGAATTAACAAATGATTCGAGGTGCTATATGCAAAAGTTTGTTAATAGAATTAACAAATGCTGAAATAAAGAAATAAAAATGTTTTATATATTTATTAAAGAAAAACTCTTGGATTTTTAAGGGAAATGAGTGGATGTGAGTGGGGCTTTCACTCACATGAAAAAGGAATAGGTGGGGGCACCACCATGGCTGGCCGCACCCCCTCTTGGTCCTCCTCCCCCTCCCCTATAAAAGGAGGGTGAGAGCTCCTCTTCTCACACACACTTGCCCACCTTATTTCCTCTCCACCTGCTCCTCCATTCCATGGTCTCCAGCTTGGCGAAGCCCTGACCGTGGGATTCTTCACCACCACCACGCCGTCGTGCTGCTGGAGTTCCGAGGGATCCTCTACTTCCGCGCCCCGCTGGATCGAGGGAACGGAGTTTGTCATCAATCGTACGTGTGACCGATCACGGAGGCACCGCCGGATTGCGGTGCACATCTTCTCGCTATCGGGATAGGTGTGAGTACGACTACGCCAACAACATGATTTGATCTCGTAACGCTTTGTGTCTTCAAGGGTATGTGTTCTCCTTAACCCTCTCTTTTCCCGTTGCACTTCGTCTTCTAGATTAGATCTTGGCCTTTCGGGTGTCTCTCGCGTAGGAATAATTTTGTTTTCTATGCAACGACCCCCTTCAGTTGTATCAGAGCCGGATCTATGCGTAGATGTTTTGTACGGGTAGAACACATAGGTTTATGTGGGAGTTGATGATCATGTTATTAACTCCTTGATTATTTTATGATCTTAGTGGCATAGTGGGATGAAGCGGCCCGGACTAACCTTACATGTCCACATACATGAGACTTGTTCCACAACTGACATGCAACTTGTATTGCATAAGTGGCTTGCGGGTGTGTGTTTCTCCTACTATAGTTAAGATCTAATCTACGAAGGGTTGTTAAAAATGTGTTTATCAACGTTGTGGTTGATGTTCGTAGGTATGAACAGTTCTATCCTCGAAAGCCCTAAGCCACGTAAAATATGCAAAAATAAATTAGAAGTGTCTAACTAGTTTTTGCTGGGCATGTCAATTGATATGGTCAATGTTACAAATTTGATTATGGGATGATATCTTTTGTAAATTATTGATATACCGTAAGATATCCATACGATTGTCTTATTATTGATGGACAATCAAGATTGGGGCGCCAAGGTACTTGGTACCACGCCGGTGGAATGATGGAGATCATACCATGATGCACATGATGGAGATCAAGTGCAAGAAGGACCATATCATATCACGTTATCCTTACATGTGATTTCTGTGATGTTAATCCTTTTCATGCATCTTATTCTGCTTAGATAGCGACGGTAGCATTATAAGATGATCCCTCTCACTTAATATCAAGATAATAATGTGTTCTTCCTTAAGTATGCACCGTTAAGAAAGTTCGTCGTTTTCGAGACACCACGTGATGATCAGGTGTGACAGACTCAACGTTCGCATACAATGGGTGTTTTCAAGCCTAGCATGTAGAGACATGGCCTTTAAACACACGCAATACTACGGTTCTACTTGGCGAGCCTAGCATGTACAGACATGGCCTCGGAACACGTAACCAAAAGGTAAAGCATGAGTCATATGGATGATATGATGAACATGTCGATGTTCGCCTTTGAAGCTACATTATCTCAAGTGATGATCGGTTTTGGTGTAGTGAATTTGGTTCGTGTAATCACTAAAGATGACTAAGCGGGATGTTGGTTTGAGTGGGAGTTCATGGCATAATTTTGAATTAACTTGAATTTATTTTTCATGAACAACCAATCAAAGTGAATTTGCACAAATTTTAGTATTCATTGGCATCCAAAAAACTACCTTACACTTAGATTGTTGATTGAGATATAACTGTTATGATCTGGTAAAAATCATTTAAGATTGGTACCGTATTAGTGAAATTTAAAATTGAGTCCTATTGTAGATTTTTGGTATTTCCTACCTAGCTCCATATGATTAATGATTGATTCATCTAGAGAGCAAATAATTCCTACTTAGAATCCAGAGTCATGGTTGCTTCCATATTACTTTATCTTCAAAACAATGTTTTGTTGATCAAGGTGATTTAGGAACTAAAAAGAGTTGTTTTCAGAAACAATCAAGTGAAAGATATATTGATATCTACCAACTTATTTGTGGCAACATGAATGAGTATAATTTAGCGTGACAATATTTGCTTATATTATCTGAATATATGTAATGATTGAAGACGCTAGGCGTTTGAATATTCCAAGAAGTTGGGCGCTAAAACAATTATCCTCTAAATTCCTTCCTTCAAGCTATAGTAGCTTAATCATAAAATTGTTATGATGGGATGGATTAAAATTATGGTTAAAGTCGTTTACCTTACTTGGAGATTGCTAAGAGTGGAATCTAGAAGAATACAATTAATATGGTGACATTAGTAGAACAATCAAACTCAAAGTATGACTCAATGGGTGATAGTATATGACTAACACGCCAAAGAAAATGAGCTAGTACGACTAGCATTGTTTGACGTTGAATGCTTATTCTATAAAGGAAAGGAATATCGAAAATAGAATTACAAAAAGATATATGGCAGAAAAAAAAGATAAGTGGAGAAGTCCAGCTCAGGAGTATATGCTTGATATAAAAGTTATAGATGTATTACTAGTTAACAAAGTATTTTTGGGTATTTTGATTCCCCATTGGTTGGTATGAGTTGTCATACAAAGCAACGCAATGCAAGAAATACAAGGGCCTAAAAGGAACTAGTAATAGATGTGGAATCAATTATGACAATAACATAAATAAAGTGTTATTGTGTTCATTGTCGTATCAAACCAAACATTCAAGATTTATTTTAAGAACTTAATAAGTTGTTATTTTGTTCTAGTCTTTTGTGAGAACAAATGAGATTGTTCAAACTATGACCATATTCCATAATTGATGGATATGTTAATATAAATCATGTTGGTAAATTAAACATCTATAAGACTAAATGCTAAACGTTGCAAGATGTAAAAGAGTTTCGCTTAAATTGTGACACCACAATTTTAGTTCATATCGGAAAGGAAAAACATGAAGGAACTCCATATTGATGGACTTCCGGAGTCATTTTGTTTTAAACAAATTGACGCTTGTGAGACCTCTTCCAAAATATGACTAGAATTCCGTTCTTAGGCCAAAGTAGAATGGACGACTAAATTAGTGGAGATTATACATATTGATGTATATATTACATTATGTGTAGTCATGTATGGTGGATTAATTTTTCCTTCATAAAATTCTATCGATTATTTGAGTAGATATGTGAGTATATCTATTTAAAGAGAACAGAGTTTGACTTTTTGAATTGGTTCAAATGGTTGTTAATATTAAGTAAAAAACCAATGTAACAACATAATCAAGTTTTTATGATTGCATCATAAAGGATAAAGTTTGAGTTACAAGTTTAGTAAAACATCTGAGGAGTTGCAGAATTGTTCTACAACTTATACTTCTCAAATACCCCACATTAGTTTGGAGTATTCAAGAAACAAAATCAAACCTTGTTGGACATGGTAAGATTAATAAAATTGTCATTATAACTTTGTAGTTTATACATTAAGGACAACCGCTTTTCCACTGAAAAGAGCACCATCATGATTCGTTGAAATTGACAACATATAAGATATGGTTTGGGTAGTGACCCGAATTGTCATTTTCTTAAGTTTTGGTATGCATAGCATGTGTAAAATGTTTACAACCAGAATAGGATAAATATATGTTTACAAGGTTATCCCAAATAAAAAATTGGGTATTTCTCCTATCACCAAACCAAAAGACAAATGTTGTTTGTCAGAAAGGGTTAATTTCTCGAGAAAGTAGTTCTTGCAAAATAAGTGAGTGGGAGCACAGTACAAACTCAACGAGATTAGAGAATCTTCGTTATCATGTCAAGAGTAGCGCATCACTGGAAGTTTTTCCAGGGTTTGCTATTTTGACAAAGTAGAAGACACTACATGTGTTGTAGATACTTCGGATGAGTTTGCGTACTAAACCACAAAAGTCCTAAAACTTTGTACTTAGACCAACTTGTAGTTTAAGAGTAAAGTGTTGTTTTGACAACAAAAGGACCTGGACCTTATAAAGGAAGAAAATGATGGGCCCTGACTTCGTAAAATTGACTATGAGTCATTATATCTGCCATAGTATCCTTGTATGTATATCAAGTATATGACTTGGTAGTCCTTTCGATAGGTTTGATGCCTAACGATAGCAAAAGGGTCTATATAGCGACAAAGACATGGATTTTTACATCGTTTGAAAGTTGTACTTATCGAAAAGTTGTTTTCGACGAAGTTCAAAGAGTTGAATACTACAAGATTTTGATCTTCCGTAGTGATGCTTTAGTCTTTGCGGATAGTTCTAGCAAAAGTTACATATTATGATATGGCAGTTGAATAACAAAACCAACTCTCCTCTCGAGGAAGTTTGATAGAGGATGTGTATTTGACACAGTCTGAGAGTTTTTAAAATTCAAAAGGTTGCTAGAAAGGCATGCACACTTCAATGGTTGAAGTGAGCATAACGAAGTTGAAATCTTTACCTTAATGAAGTTATCAAAAGAGTTTGATTCCATCATGAACGATAAAGTTGCTTGTAAAGTTACAAGAAATTAAGTGGGAGCGCTATGACATATTTCCAATACTTTATGTAGATGACATATCGTTGATTGAAAAATATGTATTTTAAATTAACACGGTTAAGATTTTCATATTGATAAAAGGCTTAGAAGATATTGGGCATCGATATCTATAAAAGATGGATTGAAGCGCCTGATATGATTGAAGCCAAATTACATATATGAAATATTGAAGTAAGTCAATATCGAAATGACAAGAAGGAGTTCTTGTCACATGGAAAATAATTGAGCAAGATTCAAGTGTTTTGACACATGATGAGCATCAGTGAAATTGAGATTTCTAAGTCATGTTTCCATGCTATGTACACAACCAGATGAGTTCTATGCTATAAATTGTTATAGCAGGATAATTCATATGATCATTAGACAACAGTGGGAGAGATCCTTGTGTCATTTTAGAAATTCTAAGGATATGTTTTCCTATGTAGTAATGACAAAATATTAGTTGTAATATGTTACACTAATAGTCTTGTCATTTATTCAAGTAATTTTATCTCAATTAAAATATGTGATGAAGGGTAGCACAATAGGATGGAAGAAAGTTTCATGCTGGATTTGAAAGAGTTTCAAAATTAAAATATTGTGACAGATACTACAACAAAGGCTAAAGTATATCGTTGTGTTGACAAGTGATAGTAAGTGTATTTTGTGTCAAGGAGTTCTTTATTGAACTTGGTGAATTTCCAAGAATGCTAACACTATGAAGCTACATTTTCACAATGTTAGTAACATTAGTTAAAGCTGAGGAATTAAGGTATCACCGGAACTTGGTGAATTTCCAAGAATGCTAACACTATGAAGCTACATTTTCACAATGTTAGTGACATCGGTTTAAGCTGAGGAAGTTTCACCGATTGATCATATATATTAGAGAATGAGTGATGCGTGTAGACGCAAAGAGAATGCAAATACAATAGGACCTGAACAGTTCAGATCTTTTTGATGATGTTTAGCACATGCGAAGCATGGTAATAACACTGGAACGCCGTATGTGTTAAGTGCTTACAGAATAGATTATTGACACTAGTGCAAGTGGGAGACTGAAGGGAATATGCCCGAGAGGCAATAATAAAATGGTTATTATCTTTGTTTATGATGAATGTTTATTTCTCATGCTAGAATTGTATTAACTGGAAATGTTGATACATGTGTGTTTAATAAACAAACAATGGTTCCTAGTAAAGCCTCTCTTTTAACTAGCTCGTTGATTAATAGATGATCAAGGTTTCCTGATCATGAACATTGGATGTTGTTAATAACGGGGTCATGTCATTAGAAGAATGATGTGATGAACATATACCCAAAGTGAATATAGCAATGCGATTAAGTCATTAAGTTTACATTGTTATATCATACATACAAAGTAACTTATTCCTTAGACCATGAGATCATGTCAATAACTGATACCGGAAGGGTGCTTTGATGTCATCAAACGTCACATCGTAACAGGGTGACTATAAAGGTGCTGTTAGGTATTCGGAAAGTATTAGTTAAGGATCATGGATCAAGAGTGGGATTTGTCCATCCAAAATGACGGAGAGATATAGTCTGGGCCCTCTCGGTGATATCACATCAACACCGCTTGCAAGCACGTGATATGATCACAAGGATGTTATATCATGGGAACGAGAAAAGAGTACTTATCGGTAACGAGATTGAACAAGGTATGGTTTATACCAATGATCGAATCTCGGAGAAGTAAAATATCGCGAGACAAAAGGGAATAGTTCACGACGTTGTTGGTTCACACGATCACGAGAGTCATCGTTAAATATATAGGAGTCATCACGGATCTCCAGATACCGCTGTTGATTATTGATCGGAGAGGATTCTCGATCATGTCTATCTTATTCGCGAACCGTAGGGTGACACACCTAAGTTTTGATGACGCGTTTGAGAGGATACGGAATATCGAAGAATATTTTGAGCAGCACCGAAATTGTTTCGGGGAAAATTGAAATAGTTCAAGGGGTTTTTCGTCGAATGGTTGTTAGTAGAATTAATAAATGATTCAAGGTGCTATATGCAAAAGTTTGTTAATAGAATTAACAAATTCTGAAATAAAGAAATAAAAATGTTTTATTTATTTATTAAAGAAAAACTCTTGGATTTTCTAAGTGGAGTTTTAAGGGAAAATGAGTGGATGTGAGTGGGGCTTCCACTCACATGAAAAACGAAGAGGTGGGGGCACCACCATGGCTGGCCGCACCCCCTCTTGGGTTGCCTCCCCCTCCCCTATAAAAGGAGGGTGAGAGCTCCTCTTCTCACACACACTTGCCCACCTCATTTCCTCTCCACCCGCTGCTCCATTCCATGGTCTCCGGCTTGGCGAAGCCCTCACCGTGGGATTCTTCACCACCACCACGCCGTCATGCTGCTGGAGTTCCGAGGGATCCTCTGCTTCCACGCCCCGCTTGATCGAGGGAACGGAGGTCATCATCAACCGTACATGTGACCGATCAAGGAGGCACCGCCGGATTGCAGTGCACATCTTCTCGCTATCGGGATCGGTGTGAGTACGTCTACGCCAACAACGAGATTCGATCTCGTAACGCTTTGTGTCTTCGAGGGTATGTGTTCTCCGTAACCCTCTCTTTGCCCGTTGCACTTCGTCTCCTAGATTACATCTTGGTCTTTCGGGTGTCTCTCACGTAGGAAATTTTTTGTTTTCTATGCAACGACCCCCTTCAATGTGTTTATTGAATTCCACCCATACTTCTTTTTTATAAAGGATCGGGCCACGGGAAGAACTATGTTTGAAGGGTCATGTCATGGTGGCCTTTACCCCCTAGTTTCTTCAACTACGGGGCCTTCTAAACAAGCTTTCGTCACAATAAAGACATCTTCTTCCACATGGCATCGCCGTTTAGGACATGACTCTTCGTTTGTAGTGCAACAAATACTTAGAAAAAATCATCTTTCGTTCAAGCCAGAAATAAATCCTTAAATTTGTGATTCCTGTCAGTTAGCTAAGAGCCATCAGCTACCATACCCTGTATCATCTAGTGTTTCTATTGTTCCTTTGGAACAACTATTTTCTGATGTATGGGGTCATGCTCCGGTTACTGTAGGAAAACACTTGTATTATGTAAGCTTTATCGACGAATTCAGTAAGTTCACATGGATCTACTTTCTTAAAAGTCATGCTGATGTTTATCAAGTCTTCCTTAATTTTCAGGCTCTTGTAGAATGCAAGTTTGATAGGAAGATCATCACTATGCAAACTGACTGGGGTGGTGAGTATAGAAAGCTCAATGGTTTCTTTCAGAAAATTAGCATTACTCACCATGTTTTATGTCCCCATGCACATCCACAAAATGGCTCTGCTGAGAGAAAACACCATCATATTGTTGAGGTTGGCCTAGCACTACTTGCTCATGCTTATATTCCCTTGAAATTTTGGGATGAGGCATTTCTTACAGCCACCTTTCTCATCAATCTACTTCCTAGCAAAGTCATCAATTTTGACACCCAACTGAACATCTTCTTCATACTAAGCCAAATTATGACTCATTGCGCATTTTTGGGTGTGCGTGTTAGCCCAACCTTTGTCCATATAACAAAAGGAAACTTGCATATCATTCAACACGATGTGTGTTCTTAGTCTATAGTCCTCATCACAAGGGTGTCAAATGTCTATATATTTCCATGGGGCGTGTTTATATGTCTCGTGATGTAGTATTTGATGAAAATGTGTTTCCTTTCTCTGAGTTACATCCTAATGCTAGAAAGCGTTTCCGAGATGAAATCTTACTTCTTCCTGCACATTTACATTCATTTACTAATGGGGATGTCCAATGTGATGATCACATGACTTTACCTATCATACCTATTGTTACTAATCATGAACTGCAAAATCACCAACCCAATGGTTTAGCTTATGACACTTCTGAAGATGAAGCAGATGATTCAAATTTGAGAGGAAACAGTGAAGAAAATGCCTCAAATGAGGAAAATACAAATTCTCGAGAAGAAGACGAAACTAGCGCTCGATCCGAGGATGATCCAGCATCTGGCTCGGATCCTGTGTCCTCTGATTCCAAAGAAGATTCTCCTATGCACGGTCCCGCGCCTGGGAGAACGATGTGCCACCCTGTGCCTGCCACGTCGCGCGCTGGGAACCTCTCTCCGACACGTCTGTCCCCTGTGCAGGCGCACTTCCCCGATGACCACATGCAGCACGACAGCGACATCGATGCTGCCCACACTACGCGTTCGCCCGACAGGGACAGATCCCAGAGCTGCCAGCGCTGACGCTGGCGAGTCAGCGGCCTTGGATTCAGTAGAAGATTCTGATCCCGAGGGGGGTCCTATCTTATTTGGATCTTCAGCGTCCGGTGCTCCTACTGCACCTGTCGTGGCTAGAGTTCAAACACAGCTTAAAAAAGGTATCACAAAACCTATAATTTATAAAGATAACACTATGCGGTATGGTAAACAACTAAGGCTTTATACCGCACTGTAACATCCCTGATTTTTGGAAAATGCAAAAATCACAAAAATTTGAAACGTTTTGTTTTCATGTTATGCAAGTCACCAAGAACCAAATGAGAAGCAAGCAAAAAAAGAGAATAATACACAATTCAATGAAATTGAGTTTACCAATCCAATTATGTCTTGTTCCTTAAACTCTAAAAACCTTCTTCAAAAATAAATTTATTATTATATAAAGGGAGTATCTTTTTATTAACAAACCCTTACCTAAAATGTTTGCAACTCAAATATTACCTTGAAAATATTTTATGGCAACATAAATCAAAGATTTATAACCCTTAATAAAGTTCTAAGCCTCAAAATTATTTGATGCTGATAAAATATTTTAATAATAACCTTTAGTTGTTATTCCAAGTTTTAAACATGAAGGCATGAAAATAAAAAGCATTGCTTTGAAAATAACATAAAAGAGGGCATTGAAAACAATATTAAGACTTGTGGTTTTATTCTAAATTTTATCAAGCCACATTAATAATTATTGGTTTTTTCTATTCTAAAATGGCATTTAGTTGCTATTAATAAATCACTTATATTTCAAAATATAAAATTGTGAAAACAAGATGAAATGAATTTCAAAAATATGTTTTCAACATTTAGTATGTCACTAAAATTTTATTGGACTAATAATTATATTTTATATTTTTCTAAATTAAAAATCACATTAAGTTACTATTAAGGAATTATTCAAATTTCAAAATTCAAAATAAAAATATGTTCAAATGTTTACAAAAATGGTTTGGGTTGAAAGATATTAATATTACAGGAGTTTAGAAATTTATTTGAGCTCATTTGGATTATTTAAACAGAAGTTATAAAATAAATAAGAAAACAGAAAATAAAAATTCATTGATGACGTCATGAATGACGTCATCGTCTTCAACCTTCCGTTCCTGGAGAAAACTGCCTCTGCCGAAATTGAAACCCCTTGATTGCGTGAGAATTAAACCCCAAATCAATTCTCCGTTTCCTCCTACTTATAGCCCACGACTGCCTCCCCATTTCCCCTCTCCCACCCTCTCAAATCGTGCCCCCAATCGCCGAAATTTCGTCGCCGGAGTACTCACGGTCCGCCGCCGTATTTCTCCATCTCCGACCACCCCCCGTGAGTTCTCGCCTCCCCTCTGTGGCTATCTTGCTTCCCCGTGATCATGCGCTCCTCCTTGAGCCCTTCCCACACCTTTTTCCACCGCAGGTTTGTCATCGCCGTGCACATCCGTGGCCGCCGGAGTCGCCGCCACCTCCATCTGCATCGCGCCGTCGCTACGGGCATCGCCGAGGATCCCCGAGGCCACCATCGAGTTCGCCGTGTCACTCTGCCCCTCCTTGCAACCTCCCCGAGCCCGGAGCACCTCGGAAACGCCGCCGCCATCAACGACTGCAACTCCGGCCGCCGCCTCGACATTTTCCGGCGATATCCCGCCGCCCCGGTGAGCTTCCTTTTGTCCCTGCCCGTTAGATCTATGACGGAGGGCCTAGATTAGATCTTTTAAACGAAGAGGTACCGGCGAATCAGAGAGCGCCGCGTCACCACGCGTGTTACTTCCTTATCCGCCGCCCAGCGCTGCGCGTAAACAGCCCAAGACCAATTCCTGTCCATCGCCCTGCGCGACAGATAAGCCATTTCCGGCCCAACTTTCTCTCGAATTTAATTTCGAATAAAAATAGAAAAACAATTTTGCAGATTAGTCCCTAGAACTTTGAACTAGCATAACTTTTGATCCAGTTAGCCAAATTTAGCAAACTTGGACTTTTTGAAATCCCCTGGCTTTGTAGAATCTTTTAGCACTGTCCAAATTCAAATTTGACTAACTTAAATTGGTCCAAATTAAAATATGCTTGTTTGATGAATTTTGGCATAATTCAAATTATACAAATCCAAAAATTGCAAATAAAATGTTTTTAGAAACCTTAGAATGTGTACTTTCATACCCTCTGCCCCAAAATAATTTTTGAACAAACTAAAATTGAATTTATAATTAAGTGATATAATTGAGTAATTTTGACATAGATTTAATTCTATAAATAATTTCAATATAGTTCCTTTTGCAAAATTGTTCCATTTTATAACCTTGAACCATCGCCATCTTTGGCCAACCATTTTGGACACTCTTGGACCATGACCATGTATTTTTTTAACCAAACTTCCATCATAGTAGTCCACCTAGTTGATTAGGTATTAGGGTTGTTTCTATCATTGTTTACCTTTGTTGTTATGGCTATTTTGGAGCCAAGACCAAATCCCTAGTATATGTCAATCACATACAAGACCAAGTAGTGAACCTTAGACACTAGTACCTTTGCTTTCTATCTACTCCTCCACTCCCCATGCTTGCTTCAAGATTTCACCAAGTTGGGATTTGTGAGAACCATGAAGTGCAATGGAGGACTTAACCATCTAGAGATTTTTCAACATGAAGATAGAAGACCGATGAAGGACTTAGCAAATGAAACAAACTTCAGAAGCATCTCCAAGAAGTGGAAGCACTTAGAAGAAAACCAGAGAAACTTCTAGAAGACTAACCCCCTTTCTCTCTAAGTCTTTTTTTCCTTCCCGTTTTCTATTCTTCTCCTTTCAACTTGATGGCAACATGAAGAGAAACAAGGAAGATCATTGAAGAAATGACTTAGGCTCCACAACAATCTGAAGCATACTCCATCAAGTGCAAGTACATGAAGAAATGAAGAAGGCTACACCTCCCATTCTATCCTCTTGTCTCATTTCTCCTCTATTTTGACTTAGTGATATTTTCACATTTGTTAAATAAAACACTTAGTTGTGACCACACCACTTGGGAAACAACTAGTGAGATAACCATGAAGACTATCAAGACCAAGAGAAGCACCACACCAAGGAAGGAAACAACTTAGATGGCATGATGATGATATTCAAGAAGGCAATCACATGAGGACTAGAAGCAATCCATACAAGTTGATGAATAACAAGTTATTTTTGTCCAACCTTTGACCCAAATGGAAAAAACCCAAGACTTTAACTTGTTATCTCCATTGTTATGAAGTTAGTTGAACCTAGACCTACCCTAAACCAAAATGGAAGGACTAACTTAGATCACTCAAATGTTTTGATGAAAACAACTAAGTGTTGCACTTTATGATGTGATACTTTAGTTGAAATAGTGAGATCACCTTGGTGAACTCTTGGAACTTCCTCGACAAGTATGGTATTAATAAAGTTTGATCTCTTCAAACCCAACCAAGTCCAACCCAAGTGTTTTCTAGGAACTTACTTATGAATTCATCATAGAATGAATCTTTTCAAACTCCAGCTTTAACCAACCCTGGCCATAGTAGATAACCATAAACCATTTTGCTATGGTTGCTACTTTGTATGTTTTCTTCATTTGTTTGTATGATTGCTAGGATGTTTTTTTATTTTTTTATTGTGTTTTCAATGAATAGATTGTACGGAGAGCAACGATCTTCTGTGAAGAGAGTGTGATTTCTTCACCAACTTAAACAAGGCAAGTAACATACCATTCACTACCCATTATTTTCTATATGCATCATTAGAGTTTTCAGTAGTATGCATGATAGAAAATTTTACTAAGTTATATTGTGCTATGCTATTATCCTAGTAGTGTGTAGCCATCTATTTTACCCTTGTTATTTTGATAGCCTTAGAACTTAGTAGATGCTATGCAATGTTACAAATTGTTTTACTAGATGTTGAGGAAAAATCCTAAGTATAACTAATGAATGAACCACCTGGGTGGAAGTGGTAAGACTGGATTATGTTGAGTGTTTCCTCAGGGCCCTTGTCTAAGGGTTATTCCACTTGAGGTTGTCACTTGCGGATGGCCACCCAGGAACAAAGAGATTACTATGTCCTTCTAAGTTTAGTAGCTTCCCGTGCATCCTTTTGACATATGGGCTCTGTCTTGATCAACTAAGTTGTGAGAGTTCAGCCCAGGCTTGACTAGCAGATGTAGCAAAATTATAGGTGGAACGGTCTTGCCGGTGGGTTTGGACTTCTTCTTCTGAAAGATCTCGTCTCAATTCTCTCCTTTCCATGATGCACTCCGGGTGTATAGGATGTTTGGGCTAATTGAAGACAAAGGGTGAAAGTGCACAACCTCTGCAGAGTCAACAAACTAAGATCTTAGCCGTGTCCCAGGTTATGGACAACTATGAGCAGCTGGACAAGGATTGACGGAAGAATCTCATCACCATTTTCAATAAGTAAAATTTTGAACAAGTGAACAGTATTGTGGTGCTTGGATCTTAATCCAATGTTGCCGCCCTTTGAAAATAAAAGTTTGTTTTACAAAAGAGATAGGAAAAAACTAGCTTTATGCAAACTTAGCCAAAAACTCCACCCAGCCAAATAAGCATGTAGTATTAGTCTTGCCATTTATATCCACCATAGTGTTACTTGCCAATACATTAAATTGTATTGACTCCCTTGTGGCTGCATATTCCATATTGCAGATATTTCTGAAGACGAGTGAGGATTTCGTTTAGGATCTCGAGACTATCGCCAACATGTTTTGCCTGTGGCACATGAAGAAGATGGACTCAATGTTATTCATGTTTTCCGCTGTATATCTTTGTTTACTGCTAGTCTTCTAAGACTATGCAAGTTGTAATACTATTTTGTAAAGACTGGATCTTGCGATGTAATAGAACTTGATGCATTTGCATGATATTTCATTTTGTACTGTGGTGCTAGCAATTGATCCAGGGACTAGCACGATAACACAGGTGTCCTTACATTATTTAAATGTGGGAACGCTACACGCACGACATGGCATGCTTGCAACTGTAGCTGAACCACATCCGTTGTCTGAGGCTCTTGAATATTCAAATTGGCGTAAGGCAATGGAGTATTGATGGTGCATATCTTGCACTCGTTGGGAGACCCGAAGAGGAAGGTAGAAAGAGCACTGCAGCAAGTTTTCCCTCAGAAAGAAACCAAGGTTGAATCAACTAGTAGGAGAAATAAATCACTTCCGAAGGTTGATGCAGCTGAGGTGGCAGCACTACCGGTTCAGAAGCAACGTGGAACCAACACAACACAATCAAAGCACTTTACTCAACGAAGCAGTGAGGTTATCAATCTCACTAGTTTTGCTGAACACAAAGAGGTTAAACATACCGTGTGGAAAATAATATTTGTTTGCAGTAGATGAAAGAGAACAATGATGGCAGTAGGAAAACAGTAGCAACAGTATGAAAACAAATATTGCAGTATTATCAGTATGAGGAAAATGGACCAGGGTCCACAATTCACTAGAGGTGTCTCTCCCAACACAGATAGATATCATATGTGGTGAACAAATTACAGCTGAGCAATTGACAGATATAAAGGCTGCACCGTAGTGCATATGCATGACATAATTATTACTATGTGATTCATGCGGGCATTACAACAAGATACATGGACCGTCATCCAACTGCATCTATGACTAATAATCCACCCTCAGAATGCATACGAGAAAACCTTGGGTATTAAGTTGCAAGCAATAGATAATCGCAGTAAGCAAAGTGTGTAATGTAAAAAAATGTAAACATCGTTGTTTTCTCCCTAATGACAACAGCACATCCCCCATTCGTCAAGTTTCTGTCACTTGAGCATAGATGCAAAGGAGGCATGAACCCACTATAAAGCATAAATACTCCCTCTTGTAGTTACTAGCATCTACTTGGCCAGAGAATCTATTAACAACGGAGAGCATGCAAGATCATAAATAAGATACACATGAAAAGAACATGATAGATTGATAATCATGAGATATATCATTCAATATTCATCGGATCCCAGCAAACACAACATGTAGCATTACAATAAGATGATCTTGATCATGTAGGGAAGCTCACAAGATCTAAACATGAGGCATAAATAAGAGAGACTACTATGGACCCGTAGTCCAAGGATGAACTACTCACGCATCATTCCAGAGGCGGGCATGGTGGTGTAGAGCCCTCCGATGATGATTCCCCCTCCCGGCAGGGTGCCAGGGAGACCTCCAGATCCCACCCGAAATCGGGTTGACGATGAAGGCGGCTGCGGATAGTTTTTGTTGAAAAGGCTCGGGTCTTTAGGGTTAACCCTTCAGGGACAATATATAGGAGAGAGGGCGACATCGGTGGGCGAGCAGTGGGGCCACACCTCCCCTGGGCTCGACCGTGGGCGCGCCCACCAATGGTGTGGGGCCCATGTGGCTCCCCTCCGGGTCTCCTCCAGACTCCATGTGCGCGACAACTTTCTAAGACTTCCGGGCTTCGAATCGCCAAATTCCGAGAATATTTCCAGAAGAACTTTTCTGAAACTAAAAACAGCAGAAAAATAGGAACTGGCTCTGTGGTATCTTCTCAATAGGTTAGTCCCAGGAAATCGATAAAAATGACATAAAGTGTAAAGGAAACATATAGCATATGGCATGAAAAAAACATGTAACATCAGAAATTATGGATACGTTTATGACGTATCAACATCCCCAAGTTTAGTTCCTACTCGTCCTCAAGTAGGTAAACGATAAAAACAAATAATTTCTGAGGTGACATGCTACCAACATAAACTTGATCATCTAAATTCTAAGAGCATAAGTATAGTTGAGATCACAGTACTTTAAACACAAGCATGATAGATATAATTTTAACAATGAAACTTAGCAATCACCTTGCATCATGAAAAGTAACACAAATAAGAGATCATGAATAATAATGCAATTGAAAGATATACGTTTGTTTTGAGCATAGAGAAAACATAGCAAAGTGATATTTCACTTGTCCTTAAGAGTGGGGCAAAACATTAATGCCAGGACACACTCGAAGTTCAAGTGGATGGCTAGAACAAATAATTTGAGAGCAAATCATAACACATCATGAATCAATTAATAATGTTTCTGGGACAAATGCACATTGAACTCATAATGGAAACTATGCTCTCTCAATTGTGCATAAAGTTAGAAGATGGAGACTCAACATAAAAGTAAAATAAAGGCCCTTCGCCGAGGGAAGCAGGGATTAACTCATGTGCTAGAGATTTTTATTTTATTAAACACGGGTATTAAAAACATTTTTTTAGAGAGGTGTATGCTTATGTCAACGAATGGTAAACAGAAAATACGGTACGCCACAAGCCAACTAGACTTCACAAGAGCGGCTCCCATTGAAGGACGCAACTAGGGTCAGAAGGTCATCCCTCTTTCTCTTTCGTTTACACAATTATGCTTTGACTGATAAATTAAGGGAAAAAATAGTGAAGAGAATTTAATAGTAACCAATTTTGGGGCTGGGCACCCCACTGTCAGCTCTTCTATCATTTGGATAAGCGGATCAAGCCACTAGTCCAGCTGTGTAAAGTACAATCAACAAGTGAGATAAAGATTCCCTTATTACATCCCCATGAGCTAAAACATGCGCAAAAAACAGGAATAATTTTTGAAATTTTTAAAGATAGTACATGAGAGATTTACTTGGAGTGTCGGTTAAATACCACATGTAGATAGGTATGGTGGACACATTTGGCAAACTTTTGGTTTTTGGGAGTTGGATGCACGAGTAGAGCTCATACTCAGTACATGTGGAGGCTAGCAAAAGACTGGGAGCGACAAATCAAGTGAGCAATAATGGCCATAATCATGCATAGCAACAACAAAAAATTAATCAAAGCATAAAGGGTATTACAATCAAAAAATAAATGATCATAGAGGATATAAGTGACTGGTTTGTAGTCATAAACATGGTGTAAGCATGCACCAAGTCAACCAAATAAAGCATTCGAAAGAGAACACCACATATTCATTTTTCAATATGACAAAAACAACTCATGATTCTTTCAATGGCACATTAAGCACTCTCAGCTATTTGAGACAATTCATGCTACAATTAAAACTACGAAGCATAGAATTAAAATAACATCTAGCATGACATGAAAAATTCTAGCCACAGTCTATACAAGCTTCTATTTGCACCGTTATAAGCATGAAAACTGTACTATTGCCTTCCAACACCAAGCATTCTATACTAACCAAAAAAACTCTCCAAGAGATATAGCAATGAAACAATAGAGTACTAACACAACTCTACTAAAACTAACAGCTCTGAATAAGAGATGCATGAAAAACAGGAGCTAAAAGGGATTGTAGTAGCTAGAAGAAAAACTATGAATACGAGCATTACGAGTATTCGTATGAAAAAGAGGAGCATGTATCTCTCCCACACAAATAATGCTAGGTTCCAACAATATTATTGCAGCAAGGAAAACAAAAGAAAAGCAAAATAAAATAAAAAACAGACGCTCCAAGTAAAATTCATATGATGTGACCGAATAAAAATATAGTTTCACTAGAAGTGACCTAATAAATTGTTGACGAAGAAGGGAATTCCTTGGGAATCTCCAAGCTTAGACGCTTGAGTCTCCTTAGAATTTACTGGGATGAACCACGGGGGCATCCCCAAGCTTTGGCTTTGCACTCTTCTTGATGAAATTATATCACCCTCTTCTCTTGACCCTTGAAAACTTCCTTCACACCACACTCAATGTAATTCGCATTAGAGGGTTAGTGCACAATTAAAAATTTACATGTTATGCATGGACACAAGCAATATTGATACTTTTAAACATTAGCTACAACCACCGATGTTTCGTGAAGCAAATAAATCCACTCGACATAGTAAAAGAGAGAATGCAAGTAAAAAGGCAGAATCTGTCAAAACCAGAACAGTCTGCAAAGACGAATTTTTCGGACACTTAAGTTGCTCAAATCTAAAAACATACAGAACGAAAAAGTTTCAAAAGTAGATGAGAATAAGCACAAAATATTTCAGGTCATTTTGATATTTCTGTGAATTATGCGATTTTTTACAGTGGACATCAGAAATATGTTTCCTACGCAGAAATCCAAAACCAACTCCAACTTGCGCTAGAAACTTTACTTGGTACAACTAATACATGAAAATAAAGATACAAAGGAGTGGCTACATAAGTTTACAACACTTTGACTCAAACAAAACAGAGAAAAACAAAGCAAAAATAAAACCATGGGTTATCTCCCAAGAAGTGCTTTTCTATAACACCTTTTAGCTAGGCCCAAGAAAATAGAATCAAGTGTTTTCAAGTGAAGAAGAATCCAAAACAATAATTTCCTCCAAAACACCACTTGTAGAAATTGGTACTTTAGGTACCGCTGAAGATGATTCAACATGCAAATCACTTTTAGTTTCATTAAAAAAATTATCGATTTTAAGCACATTAGGGGGTTTTGGTTTAGCACCTTCGGACATACATAATTTTTTTCTCTTTTCCCATAAAACTTTTCTCCCTCTTAAACTTAAGAGAAGAAAAAGTTGAACTTAAAGTTTTCATAGCCTATTCTAATTTACCAATCCTCATATTTTGACTATCACGGATATTGCTAGTCTCTAAAATAATAATTCTATTATTGATACTTACTATTGATTCATTAACTTTGCTAGCATTGTCAAGGAAATTTGGAAAATAATTCTCCATAGATTTTAGCTTTTTAATAACATCATCTAAAGTGATATCATTTTTAACAATCTTAGTAGGTGGTGTTGCAACTAAACTTTCTAAATTACAGGCTTCCAAAGCAGGAGTTCCCACCTATAAGAGTATCTAGAACATACATATACCAGCTAGTAATGCCACATAAAATTCCTAAGAAGGATTAAAGTGGAGTATTTCTTAGTACATCTATGATGAGCATCACTTATTGTACCAAGCATCCTTCAAACTTTCTCCCCCTTGTTGTTTAGAAGAACGAACCTCAACTTCAGGAACACTCATTTTAGTAAGATTAAAAACAAGATTAAAATAACAACTAGAATTAGAACTAATTTTTTTGTGTTTTTGATAAAGAGAAGCAAACAAGACAAGATAAAATAAACTAAGCAATACAATAACAAAGTAAAGAGATTGGAAATGAGAGACTCCCCTGCAGAAATCCTCTTTATCCCTGGGAATGGCGCGAGAAATATGCTTCATGGTGCAGATCTTGCACTCGTTGGGAGACCCCAAGAGGAAGGTATGAAGAGCACAACAACAAGTTTTCCCTCAGAAAGAAACAAAGTTTGAATCGACCAGTAGGAGAAAGAAATCAATTCTGAAGGTTGATGCAGCTGAGGTGGCAGGGCGCACTACCGGTTCAGAAGCAACGTGGAACCTACATAATACAATCCAATCACTTTGCCCCACCGAAGCAGTGAGGTTGTTAATCTCACCGATTTTGCTGAACACAAAGAGGTTAAACGTACCGTGTGGAAAATAATATTTGTTTGCAGTAGATGAAAGAGAACAGTGATGGCAGTAGGAAAACAGTAGCAACAATATGAAAACAGAGATTGTCGTGATTGTATTATCAGTATGAGAAAAATGGACCGGGGTCCACAGTTCACTAGAGGTGTCTCTCCCAAGACAGATAGATAGGATGTGTGGTGAACAAATTACAGCTGGGCAATTGACATATATAAAGGCTGCACCGTAGTGCATATGCATGACATGATGATTACTATGTGATTCATGTGGGCGTTACAACAAGGTACATAGACCGTCATCCAACTACATCTATGACTAATATCCACCCTCAAAATGTCATCCGAGCAAACCTTGGGTATTAAGTTGCAAGCAACAGATAATCGCAGTAAGCAAAGTGTGTAATGTAAACAATGTAAACATCGTTCTTTTCCCCCCCTAATGGCAACAACACATCCCCCATCCGTCACGTTTCTGTCACTCGAGCACAGATGCAAAGGAGGCATGAACCCACTATCGAGCATAAATACTCCCTCTTGGAGTTACTAGCATCTACTTGGCCAGAGCATCTACTAACAACGGAGAGCATGCAAGATCATAAATAACATACACATGAAAAGAACATGATAGATTGATAATCATGAGACATAGCATTCAATATTCATCAGATCCCAGCAAACACAACATATAGCATTACAATAAGATGATATTGATCATGTAGGGCAGCTCAGAAGATCTAAAAATGAGGCATAAAGAGGAGAGAACAACCATCTAGCTACTGCTATGGACAATTAGTCCAAGGATGAACTACTTACGCATCATGGAGGCGGGCATGGTGGTGTAGAGCCCTCCGGTGATGATTCCCCCTCCCGCCAGGGTGTAGGAGAGAGCTCCAGAACCATCCCAAACTAGGTTAATGATGACAGCGGTTGCGGATGTTTTTGGTGGAAAAGGCTCGTGACTTTAGGGTTAACCCTTCGGGGACAATATATAGGCGAGAGGGTAACGTTGGTGGGCGAGCAGTGGGGCCACACCACCCCTGGGCGCGGCCCGGGGCGCGCCCACCCATGGTGTGGGGCCTTGTGGCTCCCCTCCGGGTCTCCTCCGGACTCCGTGTGCGCGAAAACTTTCTAAGACTTCCGGGCTTCGATATGTCCAATTCCGAGAATATTTCCAGAAGAAACTTTCTGAGACTAAAAACAGCTGAAAACAGGAACTAGCTGTGTGACATCTTGTCAATAGGTTAGTCCCAGGAAATCGATAAAAATGCATAAATTGTAAAGGAAACCTGTAGCATATGGCATGAAAACAACATGGAACATCAGAAATTATGGATACGTTTATGACGTATCAATGATGTGTTTGCAGCTTTAATTAAAAACAAAACTTGGCACTTAGTTCCACCTAACTCGGGCAGAAATATAATTGATTGCAAATGGGTATATCACATAAACAAAAATGCAGATGGTACTATTGATAGGTTTAAGGCATGTCTTGTTGCAAAATGATGTAAGAAAAGGTATGACATTGATTACGAGGATACTTTCAATCCAGTTGTTAAAGCTGCTACTATTAGAATTGTTTTGTCTATCTCAGTTTCAAGAGGATGGAAGCTAAGGCAACTAGATGTTAAAAATGCTTTCCTACATGGTGTTCTTGAGGAGGAAGTGTATATGAAACAACCTCCTGGTTTTGAGTGTCCCAATGCTCCTGAGTATATTTGCAAGCTTGATAAAGATCTGTATGGTTTGAACCAAGCCCCTCGAGCTTGGTATTCTTGTCTCAGTTCAAAATTGCTTGAGCTTGGATTTATACCTTCCAAATCACACACATCTTTGTTTATTCGTCAAAAGTCAGAGGTTACTATGTTTATTCTAATTTATGTTGATGACATAATTGTGACAAGCTCATCAGATAATGTTATTGATGTTCTACTTCGAGAGCTCAATGAGAACTTTGCCATTAAGGATCTTGGAGATTTGCACTTCTTTCTAGGTATTGAGGTAAATAAAATGCACGATGGTTTGATTTTGACATAGGAAAATATGCCTCTGAGTTGATTGATAAAGTTGGTATGGATTACTACAAGTCTATACCTACACCATTATCTTCGACAGATCATCTATCTCTTGGTGTAGGAGATCTTCTCGGTCCTGAAGACAACACAAGGTATCGCAATGTTGTTGGTGCTTTGCAATACCTTACTCTCACAAGACCGGATTTGTCATTTTGTGTCAACAAAGTGTGTCAATATTTGCATGCTCCTACTACTGTTCATTGGGCAGTTCTTAAAAGAATCTTGAGATATGTGAAGGATACTATTAAACTTGGCATTACCTTTCATCCATCATCCTCTACACTGTTGAGTGTGTTTTCATATGCTGACTGGGCTGGATGCCTTGATGATAGGCGCTCAACTAGGGGATTTGCAATATTTGTAGGACCAAACCTAGTTTCTTGGAGTGCCATAAAACAAGCAACAATTTCACGCTCTAGTACCGAAGCTGAGTACAAAGCCCTGGCTAATGCTACAGCTGAGCTAATTTGGGTTGAAGCCCTTCTTGGTGCGCTTGGTGTTAAGTTACCGGAAAGACCATGTCTTTGGTGTGACAATATTGGTGCAACATACTTGTCAGCAAATTCAGTCTTCCATACTCGTACCAAACATATTGAGATAGATTTTCATTTTGTTAGAGAGCGTATACCATAAAAAGGTTAGATATCAAATTTATTTCTAGTAAGGATCAAGTTGCAGATGGCTTTACTAAAGCACTTCCTGTTAGAAACCTTCATTAGTTTAGGCGTAATCTAAATCTTTCTCAAGTTTAGATTAAGGGGCTATTGAATAACGCGTTGTATTTCTCTATGTATAGACACGGTATAGAATACCGCCCTACATGTGGACCCTTGTATGTGCCACGGCAGGGGCTTTTCCTGCCCATATAACACGTACCCCGACCCTCCAACGAGGGCTATCGGTTTCCGCTACGTCCCTCTGACACAGTGCTCCTTAAATTAATAAAGTCAGACGTCCAACATAATATAGATTTCTCCATGATTACAGCCAGGGGATAAGTGTCAAAATAATTAGCCAACATAGGATAATAAATCCTAAACCAAAATAGATAGCTAATGTCGAGTGCGAGGTTGTGGAGCAGAGAAGGTGACTGGAGAAGATATACTTAAGCGCGCTCGGCGACCACCTCGTCCATCAGCATCGCCACCTTAGGGTTAAAGATTGGTCTCCACCGCTGTAATAGAGTGAAGATTTTTAAAAAATGCACTCAGCAGGTTGGTTAGGAAACTTGTGTTCAATTATGAACTTTTTCTGAATAAACCACAAATCCCAACACACTCACCCTAAAGAGAGCCCTGGTTTTCCCTCTGAAAGGATGCAAAATGCGAGATAAATCTGCAAAATTTGCAGGATTCCAAGACACCAAGAAAATGGAACGCAGCCCACTCCAGACAAAGTGAGAAAAAATACAGTGAAATGTAGGTTCATATAAACGATCACTTTATTGAAGTTCATGTCTTCAATAGGATCTCACGACCTAACTAAATCGTATGTAACAAAAACAGTGCCATAGGCACGTGATTAAACACTTCTAATATAATTTGCCACAAGAAAGAAAATCTTGTAGTTTGTTGAGAGGGGTTGGTAAGATGTTGGCATTTGTACTATAAATTGGGCTACCAGATAATAATATTATTTTTATCGGGACTAGATTGTTCATTTTTTGCGGGGTATCCATATGGCTGATGGGAACCCCTGGTGTAGACAGTCCCGCCTTTGAGTCACTGCCAGGTGGGGCCCATGATACATGACGCCCACCTATGAGTGACCCAACGTTAGGGTAAGGCAAAGGATTAACACGTCAGAGGATCCATGTCCCCATATGGCTACGCGCCTGCATATCCTACCGGAAACGTGATGCGTATGGGCTTCATGGTTATGGTTTCCCGGCGGCTGATTTTGGTATAGGGCTTATGTAACCCATGAGTTGTAGTAACACCATGGCGCAAATTATAGTTGCGTGCATCTATTGCGCAAAACCAAACAATTTGGCGGAGCTTCATGGAGGCCATCCTGGGCCATCCCCTCCCCCCCTCCCCAAATTGTTTGGTTTTGTAGTATCTGTATGCAATATTTAGGCAAAATATGTAGGTTTAACAAAGCTTTGTATTAATTGGTCCCGCCAACATGTTTAGGCCCCTCCTTAATTTGTGATCAAGCGCCGCCGGTCAATGCCCTTTTTATATAAGAGGGAAAAAAGACGAAAAATGTAGTCTACCGTCCAAACATGGTTTCGTATCTACCTTTTTTTCAAACTTGGTATTTTAAGTTTTGAACAAATACGAACAAACAAATGTAGATATTGAACGAACTATGCACGTAAGTTTTCATAAAAATGATCGTTTGTTATTTACCGAAAACAAGAAAGCGGGTGCTACCATACCAAAAGCTAGTGCAAGTTACGTTTTAGGTTGTATAAGGATTCGTCGCAATTTTCACACAGGTCACAAATGGTCATACATGTCCATGAGAACTCATAACTAAGCGTGTGTTTTTAAGCAATATTGACGTGGGTAATAAAAATAACTGCTATTTTTTTGTTAACTTCGATATGCTATTTATATGTCTAGCCGTACCCAAATTGCGTTCCCGCTACAGGATAATATTGAAATAAATCAATATTGCAAGTTTTTCATATCGTACATACAAGAATGTGTGCTATCATATTGTACTTGCACTAGTAGAAAATATGCCTTCAGTCCCGGTTTGCAAAGGCCATTAGTCCCGGCCGCGCAACCGGGACTAAATATGCGCGACTAAAGACACCCCCTATAGTCGCGCCTCTTACGGACCGGGACTAAAGTCCCGTCCACGTGGGTGCCAGGAGTCCGTCGGGGCGGAGGACCTTTAGTCCCGGTTCTCGTGGCTAACCGGGACTGAAGGCCTCCTCCGCAGGTTTAGGGTTTTAGCCCCCCCCCCCCCCTAAACCTGGTTTCTTTTTAATTTGTTTTGTTTTATTTCTTTTATATTTTATTTTGTGTTTTATTTTAATTTTGATGAAGTTTCAGTACACATATATATTGTACGGTACTATATACATGCATATATGAAATTTCAAACAAGAAGAATTTCAATAGGAATATATAATATATATTCAATCTCGGGTGACCATATACAACTTCGAACAAGTTTCCATACACAATTACGATGGATATACACAACTTCGAACAAGTTTCAATCTAGGAGATGCATAAGGAAAAATCCTGCTAAGTCCTCTTGAATTGGTCTTCGTCGGACGTATAGTGTTCTCCTTTAGGATCGATGACATGCCTAAGAAAAAATCCTGCTATTTCCTCTTGAATTGGTCGGAAGCGAGCTTCTGGACTAAGCGTCCTCCGCAAGTTATTGAGACTCTTCCGCGTGCTCTCCGACTTCTTCTTCTCAGAGGTTTCTTTCTGTATGTTCTCACAAACATAGTATCCACATAGATTGGTCCCCGTGGCTGCTTATCCACACGAACTAAAATTTTAAATTCTAGCTGATGTTTGAATTCACCGATAGTTTCTTTTGAGAACCGTCTCCAAACTCTACAGGGGAAACAAAATTAAATGAACAAGGGAGTTATTAGCTACTGCATATTAGGAAATGAACAAAAGAGACCGATCGATATACAGCGCAAATGATTGAAAATAATTACTTTTGCAGCATTTTTCTCATGTCGATCCAAAGCTTTGGATCTGAATCCATAGAGTCCATGGTAAAAACTGTGGAGGTGTCAAGTTCAATTTTTAGCAGCATCCAGTGGAACCTGCGGACACGTTACATGCACAGTCATGCATAAGTTATCGATTAGACATACCATGCATGGAGTAAACAAAAGAGAATGGGCACAAGAGAGAGACACTCACCCAAAATGGTAAGGAAATAGAATATGACTTTTGAGTTGATGCTTTCTAAGAAAATTGTACAAGTCTTTCTCCACGTCTAGGGGATGATATTGTAACACATGTCCATTAATGATTTGTGGGTCAATGAACCCAACATCATGGATGTGTCTTATTTTGCATTCCCAAATCTTCAATCTGCATAATAGCGTGCGCAACAATATAGTTAGGACAATATATATATATATATATATATATATATATATATATATATATATATATATATAGTGCAGGCAATGAAGAACGAGATGAGGTATAAATAAATCACTTACAGAACGTAGCAACTCAGGATAGATTTGTCGAGCTCGCGCAGATTGAACAGCTGGAACAATTCACTCATCTCAACTGCTACAGAGTACTTTTTGGTGTGATGCTCCTCTGTAACATCCACATGAACATATTCTTTGTCGGAATATGATATGAAATTTTTGTACCAACGTAGCAGACTTTGCATTACTGGTGGTAGACTCTTCCTGCGCAGACTCGACGAGAGGCCCGTTCTTCACATATTGTAATGCTACCTCAGCCATTGGCGCATCGTCCATGCCTAACAAGGCATGAAGAGACATACCCATCTCGGACGCATTTTTCATGGCAGTAGCTACAGTCAATCCCATTGCTGCCGCAGTTTCTCTGACCTCGGGGTCCTGTTCCGGACCGGCTTTCACTATGAGCGGGGGGATCGATTGTTTACTCTGCATCCCGAGCTGGTCAACTTGTTTCCCGCTTTTTTTCCTTTCTTCTTTCTCCTCCGTCAATATATCTGCTTGCCTACGAAGTTCATTTTCATAGTCTTTAGGCAAATTCTTCTCGTCTTGGGACGGTGTCGACAAAAAACCCGTAGCCCACTTCTGTATCGACGGAGGGTATACTTCCTTGGGCTTAGGCTCCCTTAGCGCCTTCCGATCGGCCGACCATTTCTCATAGTCAGCCTTTGCGGCCAATTTGGTTTCAGCATCACTAAGTTCCCAAGCCCTTGGGGGGATAGGCTTCAGTGATGGCTCCGGTACCCGTGTGGTCTTAGGTACATAAGCCTCCGGGTTAATAGTCCAAGAGCGGGTTTCCTTGCTGTCCGTCTGCTTCTGTTTCTTCGCCGGAGGAGGAATGGGGGGCGACGGCTGCTTATCCGCCGGAGGAGGAATGGGGGGCGACGACTGATTATCCGCCGGAGGAGGAATGGGGGGCGACGGCTGCTTATCCGCCGGAGGAGGATTGGGGGGCGGCGGCTGCTTATCCGCCGGAGATTGTGGATCGGGGGACGGCGTCGAATGGCGTGAAGGAGGCGTAGGTGAACCATCACCAACACCACCACCACCACCACCACCACCACCTGCACCATCGGAGGGGGGTGGACTTGCTGGCCTTGGCGTCTCGCCTGGAAACACTATGTACTTCTTTTCCCATAGAATGAACTGGCGCTTGACATCTCCAAGTCTTCTCTCCCCTTTGGGTGTAGCTATGTCGATCTCCAGGTCCTCAAACACTTGGACTATGTCTTCCACCATGACACGAGCATAGCCATATGGAATGGGGTTGTTGTGGTGGAGTGCTCCAGGTGTATAGGGTAAAGCACTGCCGGTAGCTACCTTCATGGAAATGTTCCCCACGGGATAATGCAGTTCACATTCTTTCATCTCTTTTACATCATCCACGGGGTAGTGAGGCTCCGGTGCACGACTCTCGATCATCGGTGCATTAGCACCTGCAGGCGGGGCCTCTGTGGAAGCCACGCTGCTTCTCCGCTGATGCTGGCTTCCGAGATCCGCTTCATGATCATGCGGCCCTGCAGCCGTCGATCTTTCTTTCTCAAGTATTCCATGCACGGTCTGCTTCAACTCACTAACTTCCGATGCAAGCTTTGTCAGAAGATCTGCATCCCGGTCCGTCTTTCTCTTACGGCTTCTGTAACAGTACGGGTCATTTTCCTGGGAAAACCCTACTTTCCACGGCATTCTGCCTTTGCCTCGTATATGTCCTCCGTGTTCAGGATTCTCGAGGGCATGGGTCAGTGCGTCTCTCTCTCTGTTGAACGTGATCACGCCCTGTTGAGCTTTGGCCATTGCGTCAATAAGGTCTTGGGTGGGAGCAAACGTTTTCTGCCGATGAACACACGCCCCTGTCTCCGGGTCTAGCGATCCCCCATGCCCGTACCACCACATTTTGTCTCTTTCGTCCCATCCCTCTGTACCTAGAGGGATTCCTCGCGCCCTCAGGCCGTCCTCCATCTTCTGCCACTTAGGCGCCGAAACGCGGTATCCTCCTGGCCCCATAACATGATGGTACTGTTTCTTATCCGCATTAAGCTTATTTTTTTCGATATTTCCTTGAAATGCTCCAATTTCTTCAGCGTCACAAATTCTGGCCAATCAGCTCTCAGTTTCTCATGTTGTCCAGTGAAAATCGGAGTCTTGCCCTTGCTGACATATTCACGGAACAATTTTTTCTTGAAGTTCCGGAATGCTTCGGCCATCTTCTGAAGAGCGAACTCTTTGACTAGCCTCCTCCTCTGACGTCTAGCCGGAACCTCGTTATCGAATTCATCTTTTTTGTTGTATTCCGGAGGTAGAATGAAATGTACCATAAGCTTTCTCCACAGATCCTTTTTCGTTCTCATGTCGACATAACTGAAACCAAGACGTGCTTTCTTTGGCTCCTTCCATTCCTGGACGGTGATCGGGACGTTGTCTCTAATAATGACTCCGCATTGGTTGATAAACTTTGTGGTGTGCTGTAGGGGCTTGCCGGTTTCACCGACTGATTCGATGGTATATGTTTCTCCTTCTTTCATCGCCCTGGATTTGCCACGCTTTGTCGTACTCGATCCGGCCGAGGGCTAAAATAAGAAAGAGAGTCGCGCGCGTTAATGCATATGTATTCACATTTCGGTAAGTTTGTATCACGAGATGCTCAATGTATATATATATATATATATATATATATATATATACCTCGCCGGAGGTGGTTGGTCTTTGCAATTGGAGATCGTCGTTTATCGACGGTTCACCTTCGTCGACAATGTCCGTTCCTTCACCCTCTTGATCATCGACAATGTCCGTTTCTCCACCTTCTTGATCATCAAGGTTCAGATAAGAAGAGACTACATCATCTTTTGGTCCCGACACATAAGGGATCTCATTGGCTATCATGCCGTATATAATACCTTCAGCCTCCTGATCCGTAAGCGGCCCGGCTCTATTGTCCGCCATATGTCACTCCTGCAGACATGCATGTAGTAAAAATTAATTAAGTATATAGGAGACTTAGCAAATATTGTTGTAGAAGGAGGGAAAACAGATTGCTAGGGTTTTGGGTGGACGATGACCACCGGAGGGGGAAAACCATACTTTAGAGGTGTGTCCAAGATTAGTTGCTCAAATGACTTGGAGAACCCCATAGCTAGGTTGCATTTGCTTTCCTGGTCTTTTTGGTATATTACACTTAATATTCTGAATTTATTGAATTAAAACTTATTTTCATTATTTTAATGAATTTAATTCAAACTCCAAATATGGCCTCATTTTGAACTTTGTCAAACATGGATTAAAATGGTATAAACAGTTAGCTCATATTATTCTGAACATTTTGCACATTTTTTTTATGATTTTTGGAGTTATAATTCTTAAAACATCGTTTTATTCTCTATTTTTTATAGCAGAGGGACTTAGTTGTAATTCTCAAAACAATGAGGGGGTATCAAAATTTTGTTTCTTTTCTCCTTTCTTCTTCCTCTGCCAGAGACTATGGCGCGCATGCAGCACCTCCATGGCCACCGCTCCTTCTTGTGTGCCTCCTCGTAGAGGATAAGGGAGGCAAGCCGTCGTGCCCCTCTTCGCTTCTCATCTCCCATCGCCGGTAACCGCCGTCGTCGGCTACCCCGTGAAGAAACGAGGGCGCGCACGGGAGAAGAAAGGGCGTCGTCGACCTGTGAAACCGGGCGCACGCGGCGGCGGGACCAACCAAATCGAGCGCGAAATCGGGCGCACGCGACGGCGGGCACCTACCGGAGACGAGGGCGGCGCGGAGAAAATCGATCCCCAACCGGTACTAAAAGGTACCTTTAGTCGCGGTTGGTGTCCCCAACCGGGACTAAAGGGGTACCTTTAGTCGCGGTTGGTGTCACAAACCGGGACTAAAGGTTTTTTCGCGGCAGTTCCGTTCCCGCGCGGAAAGAGCCTTTAGTCGCGGTTCGTGACACGAACCGCGACTAAAGGTGCTTTTTCAAATACTTTTCTTTTCACAATCTTAAAAATACAAATAATATATCAGAAAATTCAAAAAAATAAAACTAATTCATTTTAAAATCTTACAAATACAAATAATATATCAGAAAATTCAGAAAAATAAAACTACTTCATTTTAAAATCTTAAAAATACAAATAATATATCAGAAAATTCAGAAAAATAAAACCCCTTTAGTCCCGGCATGTATTACCAACCGAGACGAAATGGTTAGGGTTTTGTTCCCTCCAATCAGAAAGATTCACACACATCTTGGATATATATAGATAAAAAAAGGCAGTACATAATGGCAAGAGTGGATCTAAACCTAAACGGAGAGCATAGATGCATGATCGATCTACATAATGGCAAGACACTGTGGATCTGATATCTGCTAGTCATACTCCTGCCTAGGCCTATAGTACTCTGACTCGTAGTCGTCGTAGTCGCCGCCGTCGTCGTCACTATCGTCCGACGGTGCTCTGCACTCCCTCGGAGGATCACGACTCCAGGACTGGGTGTGAGGGTAGCGCAGGCGGGGGATATCGCCAGCCCTGATGTAGTCCATGACGCTCTGTAGAGTCCGGCCGTACCACCATAGCCGACGACCGGCCTCGTGAAAGTTCCCAGGAGGCAGACTGTCCTCCTCATACCTGGCGAGCGCCCTCTCACGCCGATTGATGAAGAAGGCATCCCAAGTATGTTGGTTATCGGGATGCCAACTGGGATTCCTCCGCTGCTCCGGCGTGAGCTCGTGGTAGTAGTGGTTCGTGATGGCCGCCCGACGCGCCACACCTTGAGGAAGAGGAGGGACCGGCACTCCTCCGGCGCTCAGCATCCAACCGGCGGGAACGTTGTAGCCGCACGGGCAGGGGTAGTTCGAGACGGAAAGTGCCTCCGCCTGGGTGAATGTTAGAGTGGGTACGGTAGAAGCCATGAGAGAGTGGTGAGTTTGTATGTGTTTATGCGAATGGTGTGGCAATGCATACATATATATAGCGAGAAGAAAAGATATATCCCTTTAGTCCCGACCCGTTTTACGAACCGGGACTAAATGGTACGGGTTTCATTGGGAAACGGATCATCCCTTTAGTCCCGGTTGGGGACACCAACCGGGACTAAATGGGTTAGGGTTTCGTTTGGACCAATCAGATAGAATCACATGGATCGTGTGTTTCTTTCAAGCGCTTGTGAGTCGTTGATCCGGGGTGTGTTTCTTTCGAGCTGTTGTGAGCCGTTCGATCAGGGCTACGGTGTGTTTCTTTCGAGCTGTTGTGAGCCGTTGGATGAGGGTGTTTCTTAACCGTTGGATCAAAACCCTAGCACAACACTTTGTGAGCCGAAGGACCCTATATATAGCCCACCTTCTTACACCCGTCAGTTCATCGAGCAAATACAAAACATCCGGATTCGCCATCATACGTCCTGCCGTGCATTTGGTATGCATATTGCACCCAGTAGCCACGGTGGGGCTGTATGATGGCGATACCGATTGTTTAATTCTACATCCCCCTTTAAGGTTTGATACATCATATATTCAGTTTATCAAGCAAATACAAAACATCCGGATTCGCCATCATACGTCCTACCGTGCATTTGGTACGCATATTGCACCGAGTAGCCACGGTAGGGCTGTATGATGGTGATACCGATTGTTTTGTTCTACACACCCCCCCTTTAACACATCCATCCATGCTTGGGTCAGTGTTCACTTTGAGCTCGGGTAGTAATGTGCAACTATTTGCTTGGTTGTGTTAGGGTGGCGCGTGGCGCGGGAGTTGTGACGCGTGGCCAGGAGGGCGCGGTATAAACTGTCGCGCCTCGAGCGTGTCTTCTCCTCTCCACGCGCCCACTCCTCTCCACGCACCGTCGCGCTTCCACCATGCCTCCGAGGAGGAACAACACCACCGGCTTCCGCGGCGTCCGAGCACGGCAGAACGGAATGTTCAGCGCAGATATCCGCTGGGGGGACGACCGCATCCCCCTCGGCTCCTTTGCGACGGCGGCGGAGGCCGCCCGCGCCCGGGACGCGGCGGCCTGGCGCCTCAACCGCCAGCGGTCGCTGATGAACTTCAACGACTGCCACACCGTCTGGGAAGCGGAGGCCAGGGCGCCGAAGCCGCAGATTATCACTGCCGCCGACCACCTCCACCTCTGTCACCGCGCGTTTCAGGGCCTAGTCGACGCCAGGGAAGACCGTGTCGTCCGTATTACCGGAACAACCCGGGGGAGGAGAGCGCCGACGAGGAGCTCTGGCAGATTGGCGCGGCTGAGCGGGCGGAGCGCCGCCTCGAACGCCACCTCGCGTAAGATGCCGCTCGTGAGGCGAGGACGAAGGCGCTTCAAGAGTTTCGTCGGGCCGACCACGCCGGCGAAGTCTGGGCCTCCGACGATCCGAGGTGGGGGCCTATCTCGGACATACCATCATGCACCTCCTCCGACGACGAGGAGGTCACCGACGAGTTGGCCGTATCCATGGAGCATACTCATCATTTAACTTAATGCTTGGGTCCGTGTTGACTTTGAAGGGCGGAATTTCACCAAACATATTATAATCTTCTGACATGTCTGTCTTGTCCTCCACTCCCACGATGTTTCTTTTCCCTGAAAGAACAATGTGGCGCTTTGGATCATCGCATGATGTACTGATCGTTTTTTTTATCTTTCCGTTTCCTCGGTTTGCTACTCATGTCCTTCAAATAGAAAACCTGAGCGACATCTTTGGCTAGGACGAATGGTTCGTCAAGGTAACCAAGATTGTCGAAATCCACCATTGCCATTCCGTATTGCTCGTCCACCTTTACCCCACCTCCTGTTAGCTTGAACCATTTGCACCGGAACAAAGGGACCTTAAAGGAGGGTCCATAGTCAAGTTCCCATATATCCTCTATGTAGCCATAATATGTGACCTTTTGCCCAATCTCGGTTACTGCATCAAAGCGGACACCACTGTTTTGGTTGGTGCTCTTTTTATCTTCGGAGATCGTGTGAAATGTATTCCCATTAATCTCGTACCCTTGGAAAGTCGTTATAGTCGAAGATGGTGTCTTGGCCAACATGTACAGCTGATCTCCAACATCATTGTCATTCATTAAATGTTTTCGCAACCAACTGCCGAAAGTCTCCATGTGGGCCTTTCTAACCCATGATTCAGGCTTCCCCGGGTTGTCCGAGCGTAAAATATTCTTGTGTTGCTCGAAGTACGGAGCCACCAAGCTCGAATTTTGCAGAACTGTGTGGTGTGCTTCAGTCATAGAATGACCGTCCATACATATCGTTGATTTCCTTCCGATCGTGCCTTTTCCACTTAGTCTCCCCTCGTTCCGCGATTGAGGAATACCAATCGGCTTAAGGTCAGGAACATAGTCAATACAGAACTCAATTACCTCCTCATTTCCATAGCCCTTTACGATGCTTCCTTCTGTCCTAGCACGGTTACGAACATATTTCTTTAATACTCCCATAAACCTCTCGAAGGGGAACATATTGTGTAGAAATACAGGACCGAGAATGGAAATCTCTTCGACTAGGTGGACCAGGAGGTGCGTCATAATATTGAAGAAGGATGGTGGAAACACCAACTCGAAACTGACAAGACATTGGACCACATCGTTCTGTAACCGTGGTAGATCTTCTGGACTGATTACCTTCTGAGAGATTGCATTGAGGAATGCACATAGCTTCACAATCGCTACTCGAACATTTTCCGGTAGGAGCCCCCTCAAAGCAATCGGAAGCAAATGCGTCATAATCACGTGGCTTTCGTGAGACTTCAGGTTTTGGAACTTTTTGTCCGCCATGTTTATTATTCCCTTTATATTCGACGAGAAGCCAGACGGGACCTTCATACTACTCAGGCATTCAAAAAAAATGACCTTCTCTTCTTTTGTAAGAGAGTAGCTGGCACGACCTTGAAACCATTCCGGATGCCGGTCATCTGGGTCTTTCAAAAGTTGCTGGTCCTACCATGCTTCCTTTGTATCATTTGTCTTCCCGTACACGCCAAAGAAGCTTAGCAGGTTCACGCAAATATTCTTCGTAACATGCATCACGTCGATTGCAGAGCGGACATCTAGGACTTTCCAATACTGTAGCTCCCAAAATATTGATTTCTTCTTCCACATGGGTACGTGCCCGTCAACTCCCAGCGGAACTGATTGTCCGCTAGGACCCTTTCCAAAGATGACTTTCAAATCCTTGACCATATCAAATATCTCAGCTCCAGTACGTTCCGCAAGCTTCGGCCGGTGATCTGCCTTGCCGTTGAAATGCTTGCCTTTCTTTCTTACGTTATGATTTCGGGGAAGAAATCGACGATGACCCAGGTACCCGTTCTTCCTACAATTATTCAAAAATACACTCTCAGTCTCATGTAAGCAGCGCGTGCATGCTTTGTATCCCTTATTTGACTGTCCCGAAAGGTTACTGAGAGCAGGCCAATCATTGATGGTTACAAAAAGCGACGCTCGTAGGTCAAATTCCTCTTCTTTGTGCTCATCCCACACAGGTACACCAGGTCTGCCCCACAACTGTAAAAGTTCATCAACTAATGGCCTTAGGTACACATCGATGTTGTTGCCGGGTTGCTTCGGACCTTGGATGAGCACTGGCATCATAATGAACTTCCGATTCATGCACAACCAAGGAGGAAGGTTGTAGATGCATAGAGTCACGGGCCAGGTGCTATGGCTGGAGCTCTGCTCACCAAAAGGATTCATGCCATCAGTACTTAGACCAAATCTTATGTTCCTTGCGTCAGCTGCAAAATCTTTGAACTCTCTGTCGATCTTTCTCCATTGCGTTCCATCAGCGGGGTGTCTCAACTCCCCGTCGGACTTACGGTCCTCTTTGTGCCATCGCAACAACTTGGCATGCTCTTTGTTCCTGAACAGACGTTTCAACCGAGGTATTATAGGAGCATACCACATCACCTTGGCGGGAACCCTCTTCCTGGGTTTCTCGCCCTCAACATCGTCACCAGGGTCATCGCCTCTGATCTTATAACGCAATGCAGTGCATACAGGGCATTCATTCAAATTCTCGTATGCACCGCGGTAGAGGATGCAGTCGTTAATGCATGCATGTATCTTCAGAACCTCTAAACCTAGAGGGCAGACAACCTTCTTTGCTTCGTACGTACTGGCGGGCAACTCGTTATTCTTCGGAAACATATTCTGCAACATTTTCAGCAAATTTTCAAATGATGAGTCAGCTACACCTTCCCGTGCCTTCCATTTCAGCAAATCCAGTGTGCAGCCCAGCTTTTTCAGACTATTGTCGCATTCTGGGTACAGTGACCTCGTGTGATCCTCTAACATGCGATCCCAATTCTCCCTCTCCTTGTCAGTTTCGCAGCGTCTACGTGCATCAGCAATGGTCCGACCAAGATCATCAGCGGGCTCATCATGTGCCTCTTCTTCACCTTCACCAAAACCTTCCCCACCTTCAGCATCATCCTCCATGAAAGCGTCATGATAGTTGACATCGATATCACCCTCTTCTTCATCTTCTTCCATTCTAACCCCTATTTCTCCATGCTTGGTCCAACAATTATAGCTTGGCATGAAACCGTGCCGAAGCAGGTGCATGTGAGCAACTCTTGAGGAGGAGTGACCCTTCTGATTCTTACATTCAGCACATGGACAGATAATAAAACCTCGCTGACTATTCGCATTTGCCACTACGAGGAAATCTTTCAAACCCGTAGTGAACTCGCCGGAGAGTCGGTTACCGTACATCCATTGCCGATTCATCTGCATTATTATTATATAAAGTATATAATTATCCATCATGCATTTTTTAAACTAACTAGCTAGAAATAATACAAATCATGAAAGGTTCAAGTTGCTAACCGCGATCGCGGAGGAAAAATAAATAAAAAAGCTCAAGTGTGGCTCGGACACTTCATATCATGTGTGTTTCATGCTCTCGGTCATTTCATCGAACACCTTGTGTGCATAGAGGAACCAAAAGCAAACCCACCACCCCTTGTGAATATTGTGAGTAGAAGTGACACCAAATGTGGCTAAGTGCAGCCAGCTGAGTCCTATATATAGGGATGGGCTTTTAGTCCCGGTTGGCCTGGACAACCGCGACTAAAGTCCTTCGGGGCAGCCTGAGGACCTATTAGTCCCGGTTGGCCTGGCCAACCGGGACTAAAGCCCCTCCCGTCCGCCAGTTGTGGACCGAGCGCGATGGGCCCAGACTGTTGGTCGCGGGTCTCCTACCGAACCGCGACTAAAGACCCCTATGGTCGCGGGTCGATTATTTTGGGGACTAATGGGGGCGTATGGAAGGCCTATTTTCTACGAGTGTTGTGTGCTATCATATTGTACTTGTGCATACCAAAACTAACATGCATGTGTATTGATGGTCAACTATTGTGGTGATCCTTAGGACATCTCCTACAGGGATGCTTACTTCGCCCGGACCGGCCCGATTTAAGCAGCCCGGCCGAAATGCAGACCCCTTCTACGCTGCCTAAACGGACCGCGGTCTGTTTTTTTTTCGCGGCCGCTCATATCCGGCCCAAATTTGATCCAGATTTGAGCACCGTCCGGACACGTCGGGGACATCGCTCATGTCCTGATTTCTCCCCTCCTGGACGCGTCGGGCCCGCCCACAGCATACCCCTACCCCTGTGTTTCCCTCATCCTCATCCCACCTTCGCGCCGCCGCCGGCCGATTTGGCCATCCTCGGCCGCCGTTCGCCCATCCCGCTGGCTCAAAATACAGCCCACCCTGCACCCGTCGTCGGCCACCCCTAGTACCGTACGCGCTTGGTCGCCCTCGCCGCCGAACTTACTGCGCCGCCGAGTGCACCGGATCGGCCGCACGCAAGGTGCTCGTCCATTTGCCTGGACCGAGACAGCCCCGTTCCGGCCGAAAAAATGGCCGACAGTGGGGATGAGTTCTTCTTCAACAACGTCCTCATGTACTTGTCCTCCTCCTCCGACGACTCGAGGACGAGAGCGACATCCTCGTCGCCACCCTTGTTGTCAATGACCACATTGCGAGGATGCGACCAGTTTTCAGAGGGTCCATCTCTGGGCATGCACTTTCCTTGGATAGGGGCAGAGAAGCTGGCCATATCCAGATGTATAATGACTACTTTCATCTCACCAATCCAGTCTACAATGTCAAGTTATTCCGGCGCCGTTTCCGGATGAGAAGAGACTTGTTCAACCGTATTCGAGTTGGACTCATGGACTACGATGATTTGTTCAGTGCAAACCGGATGCATGTGGTAAGCTTGGCTTCTCCTCTTATCAAAAATGCACTGCAGCAATTAGGATGCTTGCGTATGGAGTTGCTGGAGACTTGGTAGATGAGTACATGCACATGAGTGAATCTGTATGCCTGAATTCAATGTACAAATTTTGTGAAGCTGTTGTTCATGTCTTTGGCCCGGAGTATTTGAGGGAACCAACTGTTGAGGACACTCAACGACTGTTGTCGATCAACGAGTCCAGAGGTTTCCCTGGATGCTTGCAAGCATAGACTGTATGCACTGGGAGTGGAAGAACTGCCCATTAGGTTGGCAGGGGCAGTACAAGGGACATGTAGGGGAGTGCACTGTCATTCTTGAAGCTGTTGCATCACATGATCTCTTAATTTGGCACTCTTTTTTTTGGCATGGCAGGTTCTCACAATGATATCAACATACTGCAGCGCTCTCCGGTGTTTGGTCGACCGATTCGTGGCTGGCAACGCCCCCGAGGTGAGCTATCAGATCAATGGCCATGAATACACCAAGGAATACTAGCTAGCTGATGGTATCCATCCCCAATGGGCTACTTTTGTGAAGACTATCTCCAATCCCCGGGGAGAGATGAGAAAAAGGTTCGCGAAAGAGCAGGAGAGTGCTCGGAAAGATGTGGAGCGTGCCTTTGGTGCGCTTTAATCTCAATGGGCTATTGTTCGGCACCCTGCTAGGGCGAGAAAACCGGAGATTTTGTGGACTGTGATGACAGCTTGTGTGATAATGCACAATAGAATCATAGAATATGAGCGTGACGACAGTCTTTACGATGAAAACTGGGAGTTCCAGGGTCAGAATGTTGGGCCTCAACTTGGCGTGTCAACATTTCAGGAGTTTCTCCAGTTTCACGTTGAGCTGCGTGATCGCGACGTGCACACCCAACTTCAGGATGACCTTGTTCAACATGTCTGGAACTTCGTCGGAGGCTAGTAGCACTATGCATTTTGATTTTATTTATTTATATTAATTCATCCGGTTATGTTGTAAAACTATGAACTTGCCATATTTGTTAAACTCTCAAATTTTTCATACAATATTTTGATTTATTGAGAAGTTGAGTTGTTTAAAGAGAGAGCAATTGTGAGAAAAGAAAAAAAAAAGGACAGTCCCAAGTAAGCAGCCCCGTAGGGTGGACTGCCCAGAAACGTGCGGACAGTGGCCCGGACGGCTGTTTATACGCATCAAAATGGGACAAATCCGGTCCGAATTTGAGCAGCCCGTAGGAGATGTCCTTGAATTCCTTTATCACGGTTTTCTTGTTGTTGTCGGCCAATCTAGCAGCATGCTCGCTACCAGATAACGCAGCACCCTGCCTGCCGCATGCAATGGCTCCTAGCAGATCCAATGGGCAATCCCCCGGGCCGGCAGGATAATCCGATGTATATCTATCTATCTGGAGTATAGAAGCTTCGTAGAAGAAAAATATCTAAACCAATTCTAGCTACACAGAATAGTATACGCTCCACCCAGGTGTCGAGAGCTGCACGGACAAAACGGTGAGCATCCGGTCCGTCCGGTCGAGGCCTTTTCCAGTGTGTGGTTTTGCGCGCGTACGTAGTCCGTGAACAGGTCCAGCCGTCAGCAGAGGGCACTTGGGGGGGAATGGATATCCATCCTCCTCCACGCGTGCCTGCCATCCACGTCGAGTTTTCCCCCCGCCGACGTCCCTCTCGCCGCGCGCGCAAGTGGCATCCTGGCCACCGATCGGCGTCACCGTCCGGCCGGGGAATAGAGAGGGCGCGGGGCCGGGCGGTTCAAATCAGAAAAAGGCCACGTGAGGAGCCATCCCGGCGAGCCCGGCCACGTGGTTGCGCACGCGCGCCGTCGACCTCGGAGGCCCACCTCATCCTCTCGGGGTGGCGGCCCATGAGAGCGACCACGTACGTCGTCTACAGGGCTATATAGATGTCCTTCCTCTCTCTCTGTTGACGCTGTGGTGTGGTGGTGTACGTACCTGTCCGGGGCGTCGCCACCGCGTCGACCAGTGACGCGCTCCCCAGATTCATGAGGATCGGATGACGTTACAGCTCACGTGTACATCACACGCGGGGAGGTGCTATTTGCACCAGCTTTAAACCCGGAACCTTCACGTGTCACGCGTACCATCCCCGCGAACTGGATTCGCTCCGATTAGTCAGCTCTGCCTAACGGAAACGGGTGCCCCTCCCTGACGACCTGGGGAATCCATTCGCCAATGCCCGGGCCATCTCTGCTCTGGTTTGGCTCAACTGATCCGGCTGTTGGGTCGGCCCATTATACTGGGTCTTAGAGCATATCCCAGGCCGACGGTCTCCGGACCAAATTCGTGACAGACAACCCGTTTGGTCTGCGTTCATCCCAACGGCCCCTATATTTTTTCCCTACATCTCCAAAATTCATAGCTGTACAAATATTTCAAACTACAATTGTTGAACGGCAAGTGGGCCATAGCCCACACGAGATGACCAATAAAATACGAAATACACAAAATAGATATAGATGGTTCCGAGGATCGGCGAGGCGAAATCGATCGACTACTCTGTCTGCCCGCCTGTCGCAGAAAGGTGATGACTTGGGTGCTGCCCTACTGCTGCCGACGACGCTCGATCCCGGAGAACCTGTGACTGCCGTCCCGGCCGCGCGCACGTGACGGAGACATGAGGAGGTCTCGCTCCACGGCCGGAGATGGGCGGACGTCGCAGATGAAGTCGATGAGGAAGCGGCGCTCGCCGCGGAACTCACCGCACGGTGCACGATCCCTCCGTCGCCGACGCTGGGGGAGTTCCTCCTGCGCGCCCACCGGGTCGAAGCTCCGCGTCGTCGAAGGGGGATGCTGGTGGCTCGCCGGCCGCGGGGGATAACCAAGGACGGCTAGGCACGGCCCCGCGGCGGCCAACTCCGGGGACTCCACCTCCTCCCGTGCGCAGCGACGGTGTCGAGCCCCCGACCACGGGGAGGCGACCTGTGGTGGGTACCGCATCGGATGCGACGCCGGTGGAGGGTGCGATTGAGCGCACGGAGAGACTGCTCGTCGGCCGCAGGCGGCGGCGTCGGTCGCCTCTGGCGCCTCGCCCAGGAGAGAGACGGCCTGCCCTAGCGGGCCGGATGGGCCTAGCAGGCCGGCCCAATCCCTTCCTGAGTGGCGACGGGGTGTGGCCCGGACGATGTCCTTCCGCGCGTGGGCCTAACGGCCCAGCCCAAGGCACCCGATGGGCCGTGGCTGTGGATCCGACGCGGATCGTTAAATCTGGGACTAGGGTTCCCGGCTCACCCATCCTGCATCCGCCGCCACGCCTCCAGCGCACGCGGAGTTACCCCGACGCCGCCTCCGCCGACCCTCACCCTCTCCTTCCGCGACGCCACCATGAAACGCTCTCGCGCGGACGAGGAAGACGTAGACGTCCATCCTCGCCGGCGGGCTCGCTCTCCTTCTCCTCCCCCAGCTCCCGCCCGCGCATGTTCCTCGACCCCTCGCGCCTACCGACCGCCTCCGGCGCCCCGAGACACTACCCCGCCCCGAAGCTCCTCGCCGTGGCAGGCCTTGCAGGAGGAACCCCGGCACTCGCCACGCCGGGCTGAGAGCCGCCCTCGGGCGAGGTCCCGATCCCCGCACCGTGATGCAGCGGGGTTGTCAATCTCACCGTTTTTTCTGAACACAAAGAGGTTAAATGTATGGTGTGGAAAACAGTAGGAAAAAAGTAGGAACAATATGAGAGTAGTATGAAAGCAGTAGGTGTTTTAGCAGTATGAGGAAAAAGGATCGGGGTCCACAGTTCACTACTGGTGTCTCTCCGTGAAAGATAAATAACATGTGTGGTGAACAAATTACAGTTGGACAATTGACAGAAATGAAGGCTGCACCGTAGTGCATATGCAAGACATAAAGATTACTATGTGATTCATGCGGGCATTACAACAAAAAAGTAGGGAAAAAGTAGGAACAATATGAGAGTAGTATGAAAGCAGTAGGTGTTTTATCAGTATGAGGAAAAAGGACCGGGGTCCACAGTTCACTACTGGTGTCTCTCCGTGAAAGATAAATAACATGTGTGGTGAAAAAATTACAGTTGGACAATTGACAGAAATAAAGGCTGCACCGTAGTGCATATGCAAGACATAAAGATTACTATGTGATTCATGCGGACATTACAACAAAATACATAGACCGTTATTCAACTACATCTATGACTAATAATCCACCCTCCGAATATCATCCGAACAAACGTTAGGTATTAAGTTGCAAACAACAGATAATTGCAGTAAGCAAAGTGTGTAATGTAAACAATAACATCATCTTAGATAAAGCATTGTTGTTTTATCCCTAATGGCAATAGCACATCCTCCATCCGTCACGTTTATGTCACTCGAGCATAGATGAAAAGGAGGCATGAACCCACTATCGAGCATAAGTACTCCCTCTTGGAGTTACTAGCATCTTGTCGGGGGGTTACCCCCGAGTAGGGGTAAGGCCAGTGCTACAGGCAAGGTCAAAGGTGCTGTTTGACTGGGTAGATGGCTACCCGGTACTCGCTACCCGGTAGGTTTCTATCCGGCCGTACCCACCAATGGCCAAGAGAAGAAATCAAGCAAGTTATGTTCATCCGAGTAAAGAAGTTGGTCCGAGTAGAGGGAGTGAGTTCCTACTCGGGCCAGAAGTCAATGGAGCCGTTCTGACAAGGGATCCCGCGTATCCTGCGTCCGTACCGGCGTGCGGTTCAACTTACGGAGCGCGTGATTATCCGCGCTACGGCATGGCTACAGTGCGGTAGGCGCCTGTCAAGTCCTGTCACTGACAGAGGGGACAAGACAGGGCTAGGGGCCTACCCTATCTCACTGACAAGGGTGGACAGGTCCCATCTCCGAACGGCGTGACGACTTACGGCGCCCGCGTCAGCGAGAAGCCGGAAGCGTGCTCTGTTCTGTAGTGCTCCTATCACATCAGTTGTACCTTTTAGTCTTATTCTATTCGGCTGGGCACCAGTATATAAGGTGCCCTGCCTCCTCCTGTGAGAGGTTCGCGACACATTCTAGAGGCAACACCAGAGAGAACTTGAGAGCTAGAGTGGCTACTCGGCTGAAGGCCTGATTCGTACTATGGTTACTCGGTAACACATATATAGAGAGAAAGGCAGGAGTAGGGGTGTTACCTCCATACGAGGGCCCTGAACCTGGTAAGATCTTGTTGTTTGCAGCGCTTGAGACATCCCACACGCGGCTACTCGCCGTGTGATCCCTCCCCAAGCACCTCCAGCGTCCATCGGCCCCAAACATTAGCCATCCCATGGCATCTGCCGTGATACCACCACGACAGTTGGCGCCCACCGTGGGAAGAGTAGACAGATGCAGGTGTACGACCCGGCTCTCGCCGCAAAACAGCACGATGTGCCGCGAGAGTCCGGTCAGAAACACAACTCTGCAGGAGCAGTCTATCAAGCCCATAAAGCTCACAGTAAGAGGCAAGATGGAGGCAACGAGGGACCTTCTCGGCGTCCTGCTGGTCAGCCTACTCGGCAGAGGATGTAACAGCCAGCTGCAGCACAGCCGCGTGCGGCTGCGCCAACAGCCAACCCGGTGGTGCAACCCGCTGTTGTGTAGGAGAACAGATATGATGATGGCTACTCGGCGTTGGGGCTAGCCGGATATGCTGAACCAAGGAATGTTGCTGACCGTCTGGGTGACCGCATGTTGGAGCCCAGTGATGCAAGGTACAAGCTGGACCAGATTAATCTGTCCGCGCAACTCGAGAACAAGGGGCCGCATGGCCCAGAGTGCTTTGTCCCTCGTATCATGAATGAGCCATCCGTGAACCACTTTCAGCTGGCCAGGGGGACCAAGTGCTACAATGGCAGCACCAAGACAGAGGATTGGTTGAGTGACTACGTCACAGCTATGCACATCGCAGGCGGCAACCGGAGATGGGCTGTGCGGTATGTTCCGCAAATGCTAGAGGGTCCAGCTCGGACTTGGCTCAACAACCTACCCAAGGACAGTATCAATTGCTGGCTCGACTTCTCGGAAGCCTTCATCAGCAACTTCACCAGCACCTACAAGAGGCCGAATAGGCCGCAGCAACTGTCCGCGTGCAAGCAGCGGGAAGATGAGACCGACCGCAAGTATCTCACTCGGTGGAGCACCTTGAGGAACACCTGTGAAGGTGTGAATGAGGCCCAGGCCATTACTTGGTTTGCGCAGGGCTGCAGGCATGGCAGCATGTTGTGGCAGAAGCTGCAGCGCGAGATGCCGAGTACTCTTGCTGAGACCATCAAGATCGCAGATATGTATGCACTCGGCGACCCAACTCAGCCTCTGATGGACTCTCCTGAGCCGAGAAGGAACTACAACAGCAACAAGCGCAATGATTTCCGCAACAAGCGCAGAGGTGACCAGATTGATACTCGGTATGATCCCGAGGAGGTGAATGTTGTGACCACCGCTGGTGGGAGTAGCCAAAGGCAAAAAACTGCTGGAGCCCAATACGGGCAAAACCAGAATCAGGGACAAGGCATCAAGAAGCCGTACAATGCTCCCCGGCAGGGTAGCGGCAACTCGGATCCTGCTCCGAACTTTGTCTTTGGGAGCATGAGGGATGGGCCGTGCAGCTTCCATACTCGGCATCCGGCCAGGCCAGCCAACCACACTACTCGGCAATGCAGCTGGTGCGAACAGATCAAGAATGAGGGTCTGCCCCCTCCTCCTCCTCTGCCAGCTGCGAATGCCAATGTGCAGCCTATTCGGGAAGCTGCTCCCAGGCCTGCAGTGTTTCCAAGAAGAGAGAATGTGAACCAGGTGGCTTTAGGAGCTAACCGCAACTTCAACAACGACGGCTACCGCAACTACAACAACAACGACCGCAACCACAACTTCTACACCCGCAACAACAACAGAGGCAACAACAACAACAACAACAACAACAACAACAACAACAACAACAACAACAACCAAGGCAACAACAACAATGGTGGTGGGGACCGCAACTAGTACCAGGAGCACCATGAGAGCTACATGATCTTCACCTCCGAGCCCGCCGACAAGCAGTCTCTGCACAGGCGTGCGATGGAGGTCAATGCTGTGATTCCTGCTGTGCCTCATTACCTGCACTGGTGCAACCAAGAGATCACGTGGTCCCGAGCTGATCATCCTAGGGTGATGCCCAACCCGGGTAGCTATGCTTTGGTGGTGGATCCCACCTTCTTGGGTACTCAGAAGAATGTCAGGTTCAGCAAGGTTCTGATCGACAACGGCAGCAGCATCAACATTGTGTACAGGGACACACTCAAGAAGCTCGAGATGGCCGAGAACATGTTGCTACCCAGCAGGACCACGTTCCATGGCATTGTGCCGGGAGTGTCTAGCTCTCCAATCGGCCGCGTCTGGATAGACGTCCTATTCGGTACCAGGGAGAACTGCCGCACTGAGAGCTTGGCGTTCGAGGTAGTTGATCATCAGAGCCCCTACCATGCCCTACTCGGTAGGCCTGCTCTTAGCAAGTTCATGGCTTCAACCCATGCTGCATACTTGAAGATGAAGATCCCTGGTACCAATGGAGTCATCACCATCTCTGGTGATTATAAGAGGTCTTTGGAGTGTGCCTCTGCTGGTTCTCAGCTGGCGGAATCCATGGTCATTGCTGCCGAGAAGAAGAAGATGTATGAGGTGGTGGCTATGGCGCAAGCAGCGCAAGGTGGTGTGCCTGGCATGCCGGGTTTCCAGTATGGGACTGCGTTCCAGGCGTCCCAGGAGACAAAGAAGGTCCAGGTTGATCCTGAGTTCCCAGACCGTGTTGTCATCATTGGCGCCGGGTTGGGAGAGAAATAGGAAAGCGAGCTCATCCACTTCCTCCGTGAGAATCGGGACGTCTTTTCCTGGTCCAATGAGGATTTGCTGGGTGTCCCGAGGGAGTTGGTTGAGCACTCGCTGCATGTGCGGCATGATGCCAAGCCGGTTAAGCAGGCTATGTGCCGTTTCGGTGATGAGAGGAGGAAAGCTATCGGTGATCAGATCACCAAGTTGCTGATAAGCAACTTTATCATGGAGGTATTGCATCCGGACTGGCTAGCCAACCCGGTTATGGTTGAGAAGAAGAAGGAGGACCCCAAGGCCGATACCGCATGGCGTATGTGCGTGGACTACACCGACCTGAACAAGGCCTGCCCCAAGGATCCCTTTCCGCTACCCCGCATACATCAGGTGATCGATTCCACTACTGGTTGTGAGCTTTTGTCTTTCATAGATGCCTACTCTGGTTTTCATCAGATAGCTCTCAACCCTGCTGATCAAATAAAGACTGCCTTTATTACCCCGTATGGGGCTTATTGCTATCGTGTCATGTGCTTTGGGTTGCGGAATGTTGGGGCTACCTATCAGAGATGCATGCAGAAATGCTTGCATGATCAAATTGGCAAAAATGTGTAGGTGTACGTAGATGACATTGTCATCAAAACGAATAAAACACATACTCTGCTTAGTGACATTGAGGAAACATTTGCCAACTTGCGCAAGTACAAGATGAAGCTGAATCCAACTAAATGCAGCTTTGGCGTCCCGGCTGGCAAGCTACTCGGCTTCTTGGTATCTAGTCGGGGCATTGAGGCCAATCCATCAAAGATAAAAGCTATAGAGAGCATGTCTTTGCCGAGATCACTGAAGGATGTGCAAAAGTTCACTGGTTGCTTTGGCTTCTCTGAGCCGCTTCCTGGGCAGAATGGGCGAGAAGGCTTTGACTCTGTATCAATTGATGAAGAAGAGCGACAAGTTTGTCTGGACACCGCAAGCTGATGTAGCATTCAAGGAGTTGAAAGCCATGCTGGGTAGCGCTCCCATCTTGGCTAGTCCGCTACCCAAAGAGCCAATGCTGCTGTACATTGCTGCGACTAACCGAGTGGTCAGTGTTGTGATTGTGGTGGAGAGAGAAGAGAAAGGCAAGACTGTGCAGCGACCAGTATACTATCTCAGTGAGGTGCTGTCCAGCTCCAAGCAGAACTACCCGCATTACCAGAAGATGACTTACGGCGTGTACCTGGGCGCCAAGAAACTGAAGCACTATTTCCATGAGCATCCCATCACTGTGGTGAGTTCTGCTCCCATCTCGGACATCATGGGCAACAAGGAGGCAAGTGGCAGAGTAGCCAAGTGGGCGTTTGAGCTAGCCGCGTACGCTCCTTCGTACGCAAGACGAGAAGCCATCAAGTCTCAGATCCTAGCAGATTTTCTGGTGGATTGGGCTGAGGTGCAGTATGAGCCTCCTTCTCCGGTAGCCAACTACTGGAAAATGCATTTTGATGGCTCCAAAGTGAAGGAAGGCCTGGGTGCTGGCGTGGTGCTCACGTCACCCAAGCGAGATCAACTCAAGTATGTGCTGCAGATCCATTTCAAGGCATCCAACAATGTAGCAGAGTACGAGGCCGTGGTACACGGCTTGAAGGTGGCCAAGGAGGTTGGCGTGCAACGCATCATATGCTATGGTGACTCGGATCTGGTGGTGCAGCAAGTATCAGGCACCTGGGATGCTCTGGATGCCAACATGGCATAATATCGGTTTCTGGTGCAAACCATGACTGGTTTCTTTGAAAGGTGCGAGTTCAAACACATACACCGAGCAGAGAATGAGGCAGCTGATGAGCTGTCCAAGTTGGGGTCTTCTCGGCAGTACATCCCGGCTGGGATTGCCTTGGAGCATTTGAGAAAGCCATCTATCAATCCATCCCCCAACTCGGAATCCATATTCGTTCCATCTCTACCCGACGAGGAAGCTGTTCCCATGGAGATTGACTGGGAGGTTGCAAAAGAGAACCCGGGGACTGGCACCTACAACCCGGGGACTGTCCCTCCTAACTCGGGGACTGTCGCATTCATTGAGGGGGTCCTTGCCAAGTGCTCGGGGACTCGGGGACTCGTCCCCAACTCAGAAGAAGAAGAAGTGGTGGCTGATCCAATGGAACTGGAAGAACTAGTGTTTCCCATCCGAGAGACACCGAGTTGGGCTCTGCCCATATTATCCTTTCTAAAGGACGGCACCTTGCCGAGTGATGAGGTTACCTCGAGGCAAATCCAGAGAAGATCCAAAGGCTATACTATCTTCAGAGATGTGCTGCATAGAAGAAGTCCTACTGGTGTGCTGCAGCGCCGTGTAGAGCCAGAGGAAAGAGTGGAAATTCTGGTGGAGATACATCAAGGGGAATGTGGGCATCACGCCTCTTCTCGGGCTCTGGTCAATAAGGCTTTTCGGCATGGCTTCTTTTGGCTCACTGCCTTGAAGCAAGCTGAAGATATCGTGAGAAAGTGCAACGGCTGCCAAAGATTTCCAAGTAAGATTCATATGCCCGCTTCCGAGTTGAAGACCATTCCCATTACTTGGCCATTTGCTGTTTGGTGCTTGGATATGGTGGGCCCTTTCAAGCTGGCTAGAGGCAACATGACTCACATCTTGGTCATGGTTGACAAGTTCACAAAATGGATTGAGGTGAAGCCTATTTGGAAGTGTGATGGAGCCACTGCTGTGAGTTTTCTGAAGGATGTGATCCCGAGATATGGCTACCCACACATCATTATCACTGACAATGGCAGAAACTTTGATGAGGGTGCTTTTGCGAGGTTCTGCAGAGATAAGCGCATTCGGCTAGATGTTGCATCTGTTGCGCATCCCGCCTCCAATGGGCAAGTTGAATGAGCAAATGGCATGGTGCTATCAGGCATAAAGCCAAGGCTAATTGAGCTGCTGATAAAAACACCTGGGTGTTGGCTAGACGAGTTGTCAGCGGTGTTGTCGAGTCTAAGGACTACCCCTAACCGGTCAACCGGCTACACACCGTTCTTCCTGGTATATGGAGCTGAGGCCGTGTTGCCCACTGACCTAGAGCATGACTCGACCCGTGTAACGCTCTACACTGAGGCAGAGGCTAGAGAAGCTCAAGAAAATGACGTTGACCTGCTAGAAGAAGCAAGAGAGCTAACTCTGTCACGTTCAGCTGTTTACCAGCAAAACTTGAGGCGTTATCACAGCCGGAAAGTGAACCCAAGGGTTTTCCGAGAAGGAGACATGGTGCTTAGGCTCGTGCAGCGCACGACCGGGATGCACAAGCTTTCCCCTCCGTGGGAAGGGCCTTTCATTGTGAGCAAGGCCTTGCACAATGATGCCTACTATCTAGTTGACGCACAGCCACCCCGAAGAACAAGGCGGATAGGGCTGGAGAGGAACCAAAGCGCCCTTGGAATGTAGCTCTACTCCGACGTTTTCACTCATGAGCAAATTTTGTATGTATCTTCTTATCCGAGTTAAACTCCTATTCGGCAATCTGAAATTGAACTCGGGGACTGCCCTCGTCCAAACTGTTCCTTGTGTTTACTTTGTTTTACTTTGTCTATTCGGTTGAACCACTTAGAATTTCAAAAGCATACAAAGTAGTGTGTTTAAACCCACCGGACACTCTGCGACTCTGCTGCTGTCCGCAACCCGGCTTCATGGCAAGCCAGAGAACAAGCCAAAGGGTCAATGAACACATGAAAAATTGCAAAGGAAAGGAAGCGTGTGGCAACCGAATAGAGTGTTTTTACTGTTTTTTCTTTTCGGCTAAGTGGTGGGCAGCGTTACTATGATTTTTCTAAGTGGCTAAGTATTTGAAACTCCAACTTTGAACTCTTGTGACTCGACTACCAAAAAAGCAACAAGTTGCAGGTAAGAGCTGAGATAAAAAGGAAGAGTGGATAAAAAATGCAACTCGGGGACTTGCATATTAACGCAACCCGGCATTGAGCCAGAGTTGCTAAGAACTTCAACTAAGATAAAATTGAGTAGCAACAAAGACTTAATAGTTTGATACATTTGCACCCGGCATCCCGGGGATCTGATAAAAGTTCTAGAGAATAAGTTTTTTCAGGAGTCACTTGGAGGTAGCATCGGTGTTGTCCGCAGTAGTGTCATCAGCTTCAGCCTTCTCGGCATCAACATCTGCCTTGGCGCTGTCAGCATCAGCTTCAGTGTTGGCGTTGGCAGCTGGTTCTGAAGTTGCAGTAGCAACAGAGATGGGATCCGTGGCCGAGGTGGACGCTGCAGACTGAAAGCTGGGCATCGGGAAGCTGTTGGTCGCGCCCAACTCGGGGGCCGCTTGCTGGATCACCATCTCGGTGGTGATGGTGGTCTCCTCGGTGTTGGGGTGCGGCTTCTCGGCGTTGTCGTCAACCTTTGCCTTCCCCTTCTCGGCGGATCCATCGATGCCATCTTCCTCAAACACGCTCAAGCCCTCCGACTCGGCGTCATCGTCATCGTCCCCTTCATCTTCGTCCTCGTCCTCACGCTCGGTGTCTGGTTTGGGGAGGCCGTCGATGTAGTTGGCGGTGTCGGCATAGGACACTATCTCGTAGGCCACTGCCTTCCAGCGAGCGACGCAATCGGGATTCTTGGTCCACTTGGAGTCTTCGCGCATCTTGAGGATCCTGTCAAGGTTAAGGTTCTCATACCAGCTTGTGATGAAATGGAGCAGCTCGTCAGCTCCTGCCCGAGCTGCAGAGGCGCACCACTTCTTCAACTCGGCCTTCACGCCGTCCAGCTTCTCGAAGAGCACGCTGAAACTGTCTGGCGCAGATTGATCCGGCCAGAACAGATCATGGAGTTTGTACGCTGTGGACACCATGGTGGTGCCCAAGCCCTTGAGTTGGCGGAGTTGGGTCTTGATGCTCAGAAGATTGTCGTTGACAGTGGACTTGGTATCGATGGGCATCCCGGATTCAGCTCGGAGTTGCTGTGCCTTCGCGAGAGCAGGTGTGCTAGCGGCGTGGAGATCAGGGAAGATATCTGAAAGAGAAACCAATAAGAATTGGAAAGGGAGGCAGAAAAGAGATGAAACCAGATAGAAAAGTGGCAGAGAAGAGGAAACTTACGTTTGAGATCCACCAGCAGCGCATCCAGCTTTATCTTCCAGTCCTCCTCGTCGGCAATATGCCTATCTTCGATGCGGCGTGCGTCGGAGATTTGGAGGATGAGCTGCTCGTTGTGCTTCTTCAACACCGAGATCTCCATCTCAAGCGCCTTCTCTTTGGCCTTGGCAGCTGTCTTGACCTTGTCCTTCTCGGCAGGCTGTTCGAGAGCATCCTCAAGAGCAGATTTCAGCTTCACTTGCATCTCTTCAAACTCAGCTCTTTCAGCATCGCGCTCCTTCTGGATCTCGGCGTATCGGGATTCCAGCTGTTGCCGCACTTCGGCGGGCATCAGACAGTTAAGGTGTTGTTCCCGAAATTTCTTGTATTCTTCTGCGAGAAGAACAACAGTATTAGCAGAGTAACCAAGTAAAGGAAGAAGCACAAGTGCAGAGTGGCCAGCAACTCACCTTCCAAATGCTTGATTTTGCTTTCGGCAGAGGAAGAGAAGATGTGGCAGTGTTCATGCTGCTCCTTCAGTTCATTAAATTTGCCTGCAGAGTACACATGGTTATAGCAAAAAGCAAACGCGGGCGTAAACACAAAACGCACAAACCGAATAGCTAAAGGCTTACTTTCTATCTCAGAGAGTTGGAGAGCGCGGTCCAGCGTCGCCTGCTCCATCGCGGCATCATCTTTTCGTTCGGCTTCACGAGCCGCGATGCGGTCCTTGGCCACGCAATGGTTCCACAGCAGCCGGCGAAACACCTTGGTCCGCTTCAGAAGGCTATTCTGTGGAAGAGAAGAAAAGGAGTTAGAGAATTTTGGAAGATTTGGCCCGAAAAGACGGCAACTCGGTTGAGTAACCGTCTTCTCGGCCCGAATCTCGGGGACTGGGAGTGACTAAGAGGAAAAGAAGAGAAGAAGAAAAGAGAAACCACAACTCGGAAAAACAAGAATAGCAAGAAAAACTTACAACATATGCTTGCTTGACGTCCTCGACAGCTTTGCGGAGGCAGAACAGCTCCCCGACCAAAGTGCAGGTTGGGGAAGCGATAGTCATTGGCACGGAGCAGACATCAGCCTTGTTCCAGTCAATCCGGTAATGATCAACTGGACCCAGCGTGATGCCATTCCATTGAGGGACGCCATGGGCGTCGCTCTCCCAAACCTTGTCCACGAAGGCTACCCGGTCCAGGACCGCGGTCAGGCCTTCTGACTTGATCTCGTCCTCGCCGGCCTCGCGCGAGTGGAACTCAGGAATTGGTTTTGTTTCCTTGCCTTTGGACTTGACGTCCACAGCCTTGGCCTGGCCTCCCTTCAGAGCGGAAAGCTTCTTCTCGCCTTTGGACAGCGAGATTTCATGTTGCTTGGACACCTCCAGCAGGTACTGCGGCCAGCTGGCTGGGGTGCGGACAGCATCTCCGGCACTCGGCCCTGCGCCAGGGCCGGCAGATCCAGCAGCAGCCATCTTGCTGCTAGAGGTGGGCCCGCCGATGGTTAGCTGTTTGCTCTTTGCTGCCGGCTTCTCGGCTGGCACAAGCGGTGGCTTGGGTGGTGGCATCAGATCTCCACCCTGTGCAGCCTTGCGCGCTGGATTCTTCCGGGTAGGCGCTGCTTCAGGCTTGTTGATCTTCTTGGGGCTGGGCACAAGGTCCGTCCGAGAAGCGGACGGAGGCATTTGGCATGAAGCAGATGGAGGAACTTGCTGAGAAGCAGTCTTGGATATACTCTTCTTGGGTGGAGGGCTTGGCGCAGTCGGTGGAGTTGCCTGCTGGGTAGGCGGCACAGGGGGCCGGCTACCCTGCGCAGCGTATGGCTGCGTTTGGCTCTGGAGGACTGGCTCCACCACCGTCTTCTCTACCCGCTGCTCGGCAGCGGGATCAGGTGTTGTGTCTACTGTTTCTTCTACCCGCGGCCTGGCCACGGGGTCATCTTGAGCTGCAGCTTGTTCTTCCTGCTGCTTGGAATTGTCTTCTTGCTGCTCCAGGGCGGCACGGTCTTGGATCTCGGCGTCTTCTTCGGCATTCTCCCCAGCTGACGCGGCTGGGGGAGAGGGGGGCATCTCGTCACGAGCAGTATCCTGCGCGGTCTGCTGCGCGTCAGGCTCCTGCTGCTCGGTGGTTAGATCTTCTTCACCAGCGCATGTGTTCTCGGCACCGGCATCCTCTTCCAACTTAATGGGGGAGGACGCACGCGTCTTGTCCTGCCGAACTGGCTCGTCCTCATCCTCGGAGAGTTCGACGAGCTTCTCGAGGTCCATAACAGCTTTCCTCTTGGAGCTAGTGGGAGCTGCTGCAGCGTCAGCGTCCAGAGGGGCGCTGGAAGAGGGAATGATTCAGAAAAGGAGAAGGAGAAAAGCATAAAGAGAAACAGCAACAAAGTGATACTCGGATGGAGTGACTTACCCTTTGGCGGTGGGAGGTTTTCTTCTGGCAGTGGTGGTCTTCTTCTTCTCGGTCTTCTTGGCCTTCTTGGCAGTAGGTTCTTGGGCACCACTGCCCGTCCTCTTCCGAGTTGTGGGAGCAGCCACAGATAGAGGCTGGACATCGATGGGCTCCTCGTCATTGTCGTTCAGCTCAGGATCCTCTGCAGAGTGGAAGAGAAAAGGAATTGAGAAGCAGAAAAGGAAGTCAGAGTGCGCTACTCGCGATCAAAGAGGTGAACTTGGTCACCTTCGTCATCCTCGGACCAGTCCCGGATAGACGCGTCAACTTGGTGCTTACCAGGCTGGTTGGCGTGGGGGATGCAGAGGGTGTCCTGGGTGTCGTAGGCGGTCTCGTCATCCTCTTCTCAGTCATCCGACCAGTTGCCCTCGAAGACTTCAACGTCTTCTTCTCCCTGGCGATCGATGTGCTGGAAAGGCAAATAGATGGCACAAGTAAGTTGAGTTCTAACCTAAGGAGTTCTACCCGGTATAGAATGCAAACACAAAGCATATAAGGCTAAGGGGTTCTACTCGGCATGGCATGCAAATACAAAGCATATAAACCTAAGGAGTTCTACCCGGCATAGCATGCAAACACAAAGCATATAAGGCTAAGGGGTTCTATTCGGAATAGCGTGCAAACACAAAGCATATTCAGCTAAGGATTTCTACTCAACACGGCATGCAAACACAAAGCATATAAAGCCAACAAGTTATTTATGATGTTCTACTCGGTGCAGCATGCAAAGACTAAGCATACTAAGCTGAGAAGCCACCTACTCGGTATCAAAGTGCAGAAGCAAAGCATAGAAGGCTAACCCGTTCAATTCGCTTGAGGCAGCTATACGGCTCAAAGCCATACAGCCAGGTGTCGGAGAGTGAGGTTTGCATGATGGATCTTGCCCAGATGGCCACCTCGGCTTTGCTGAGCTCGAAGGTGGTGGTCCTTGTGCAGTCCCGGCTTCCTCCCATATAGCACATCTTGTGGGAGCGACGCTGGAGCGGGAGCACTCGGCGTGAGATCCAGCATGCGATGTGATCATCTCGGCAGAATCCCTCGTCCCGCAACTCGGCCAGGCGCCGCTCGATCTGGACAACATCCTCGATGTTTCTCTTCGGATTGTAGCCCCAGTTCTGCTGGGTTGGCTTTGCGTTCTTCCACTTCGGGAGCCCTATCCGGTCCTGGATTGGCTTCCCCTCTTCGGTGGCGATGTTCTTCACGTACAGGAAACTGTGCTGCCATTTGCGCACAGTTTCCAGTCCCTTCACGCGCGGGTGATGGCCAGTGGTGCGTTGCAGCATGATGGCGCATCCCATCTGCGTCATCGCGCGGGCGCTCTCGGTGTGCCCAGGGTTGGGGATGCTCTGTTTGCGGAAGAAGAAGTAGCGTGCCCAAATGTGGATAGTTGGGTAGACGCCGAGAAAAGCTTCAGAGACCACGGCATGGATGGAAAGCATGACCATGGCGTTGGGGGGAAGGTGATGTGGCTGGAGGCCAAAGTTCTTGAGGAACTCGGAGAAGAATTTGGAAATTGGGAGGCCAAATCCGCGCTTGAAGTGCGCAACGAAGACTACAAACTCATCTTTCTCGGGCGTGGGGATGATCTCGCTGCCTGGCTGCCTGCACCTCACGCCGGGAGGGACGCGGCGGGTGTTGACGAGCCACTGGCAGTCCTCCGCCGTGACCTCCGATCCCTCCCAACCGGCACGGGCGGCGACATCGTCTTCTCCGCGAGCCATGGAAGCGAAAGATTTGTGCGAGATTTGGAGTTGGAGATTGAGTGGAGGAATTGCTCTCGGTCTCTCTGGCGGCGTGTGGAGCAGCGGCGCAGCACAGATTTGTGGTGGCGGTGTGCTTGATGGCGGCGGAGAGGCGAGGGGGCGTGAGATTGGAAATGGCTGGAAAGAGGAGAAGAGGGCGTCGAGGGGGTATTTATCTCTCCCCCTCGAGTTGCCGTTACCAGCGGATTATTCGCGGATTGATCGTGCGCCGTGGGCTGCGCACCGGTTAGAAACGCACATAGCGCATATCGCGCGCGTAACGGGCGCAGTTAATCCCACGTCGAGATCGTGGGCACTTTAGTGCGGTTGAAGTGACTTAACAGGCTAGTGGGCTGGGGGTGCAGTTATTGGCGCGTGGCCTGCTGTACTCCAGGCACCGAGGCGTCGGGGGCACAGGGGTGTGACACGTGCCCCGTAGCGACACGCAGAGGTGGATTCGCACCGTTTGAGCGGGATTGTGTTCGAGATTTCGCTAAGTCATTTTACTCGGCGTCACGGAGGAAGAATACTGCTATTCGGAGAAGCAGAGTTGCAAGCAAGAATTGAAGGGCCGTGTGGAGGAGCTACTCGTCCCCTTTCAATTATGAAGAGAAGGGTTGTTTTAAGCTTGCAGGGCCCAGTGAACAAGTTCGTAGGACTCTACCAGCTTCGGGGACTAATGTCGGGGGGTTACCCCCGAGTAGGGGTAAGGCCAGTGCTACTGGCAAGGTCAAAGGTGTTGTTTGACCGGGTAGATGGCTACCCGGTACTCGCTACCCGGTAGGTTTTTATCCGGCCGTGCCCACCAATGGCCAAGAGGAGAAATCAAGCAAGTTATGTTCATCCGAGTAAAGAAGTTGGTCCGAGTAGAGGGAGTGAGTTCCTACTCGGGCCAGAAGTCAATGGAGCCGTTCTGACAAGGGATCCCGCGTATCCTGTGTCCGTACCGGCGTGCGGTTCAACTTACGGAGCACGTGATTATCCATGCTACGGCATGGATACAGTGCGGTAGGCGTCTGTCAAGTCCTGTCACTGACAGAGGGGATAGGGAAGGGCTAGGGGCCTACCCTATCTCACTGATAAGGGTGGACAGGTCCCATCTCCGAACGACGCGACGACTTACGGCGCCCGCGTCAGCGAGAAGCCGGAAGCGTGCTCTGTTTTGTAGTGCTCCTGTCACATCAGCTGTACCTTTTAGTCTTATTCTATTCGGCTGGGCACCAGTATATAAGGTGCCCTGCCTCCTCCTGTGAGAGGTTCGCGACACATTCTAGAGGCAACACCAGAGAGAACTTGAGAGCTAGAGTGGCTACTCGGCTGAAGGCCTGATTCATACTGTGGCTACTCGGTAACACATATATAGAGAGAAAGGCAGGAGTAGGGGTGTTACCTCCATACGAGGGCCCTGAACCTGGGCAAGATCTTGTTGTTTGCAGTGCTTGAGACATCCCACATGCGGCTACTCGCCGTGTGATCCATCCCCGAGCACCTTCAGCGTCCATCGGCCCCAAACATTAGCCATCCCATGGCATCTGCCGTGATACCACCACGACACATCTACTTGGCCAGAGCATATACTAATAACGAAGAGCATACAAGATCATAAATAACATATGCATGAAGATAACATGATATAGTGATAATCAGAATACATAGCATTCAACATTCATCAAATCCGAGCAAACACAACATGTAGCATTACATAAAGATGATCTTGATCATGTTAGGCAGCTCACAAGATCTAAACATGAGGTACAAAGTGGAGAGAACAACCATCTAGCTACTGCTATGGACCCGTATTCCAGGGATGAACTACTCACGCATCACTTCGGAGGAGGGCATGGTGGTGTAGACCCCTCCGGTGATGATTTCCCCCTCTCGCTGGGTGCCGGGGAGAGCTCCAGAACCCTCTCGATCTCGGGATGACGGTGACGGCGGCCTCGTGTATTTCTCGGGTAAAAGTGGGATATCCTTAGGGTATACGTCTCGGGGGATTATATAGGCGAAAGGTTAGAGGTGGTGGAGGCTCAGGGGCCCCACACCACCCCCTAGCGCGGCCAAGGGAGGGGGGCGCAACCCTATGGTGTGGGCCCCCTGAGGCCCCCCTCCGGGTCTCTTCGCGACTCCGTGGAACATCCGACATTTCTAAGACTTCCGGGCTTCAAATTTTCCAATCCGGAGAATATTTCTAGAACAACTTTTCTGAAACTAAAAACAGCAGAAAACAGGGAATTGGCTTTGTGGCATCTTGTCAATAGGTTAGTCTGGAAAATCGATTAAAATAACATAAAGTGTATACTAAACATGTGGGAAACAATAAGAAAACAACATGGAACATCAGAAATTAAGTATACATTTATGACGTATCACACATCCCCCACCCGTTATTTTTCTGTCGCTCGAGCGTGAGTGAAAGGGAGGCATGAACCCATTATCGAGCATAAATACCCCCTCTTGGAGTTACAAGCATCAACTTGGCCAGAGCATCTACTAATAACGGAGAGCATGCAAGATCATAAATAACGTAAACATGAAAGAACATGATAGATTGATAATCATTGGACATAGTTTTCAATATTCATTGGATCCCAGCAAACACAACATGTAGCATTACAATAAGATGATCTTGATCATGTTAGGAAGCTCACAATATCGAAACATGAGGCATAAAGAGGAGAGAACAACCATCTAACTATTGCTATGGACCCGTAGTACAAGGTTGAACTACTCACGCATCACTCCGGAGGCAGCCATGGTGATGAAGAGCCCTCCGGTAATGATTCCCCCTCCCGACAGGGTGACATGGAGAGCTTCCGAACCCTCCCGGACTAGGGTTGACGATGACGGCTACATAACTTTTGGTGGAAAAAGGCTCGGGTATTTAGGGTTAACCCGTGGAGGAGCTTAAATAGGCGAGAGGGAAACGTCGGTGGGTGGCCAGGGGTGCCACACCACCTGGTGGCGCGGCCAGGGGGGCCTCGCCGCCCTATGGTGTGGGCCCCTGAGGCCCCCCCTTGGGTCCCCTTCGGACTCCATGTACGTGACAGATTTCTAAGACCCTGGGATTTTGTTACGTCCAATTCCGAGAATATTTCCAGAAAGAATTTTCTGAAACCAAAAACAGAAGAAAACAGAAACTGGCTCTATGTCATCTTGTCAATAGGTTAGTCCGATAAAATCGATAAAAATGACAGAAAGTGTATAGGAAACATGTAAGATATGGCATGAAAACAACGTGGAACATCAGAAATTGTAGATACGTTTGAGACGTATCAGGTAGCAAAACATAAATGCCATGACACCTTCAAAGTTTAAATGGTCACCAGATACAAATAATTTGAGAGCAAGCAATACCATAATCATGAATCAATCAATAATAAATTTTGGGACTATGCACATTATACTCAAAATAACAACTATGCTATCTTAACGGGTGCATAAAGTAAGAAGATGAAGACTCGGAATAAAAGTAAAACAAAGGTACTTCGTAGAGGAAAGCAGGGATTACTCATGTGCTAGATCTTTTTATTTAATAAGACAGAGGTATTGAAAATCTACTTGAGAGAGGTGTATGTCTGTGTCAATGAATGGTAATGAAAACTTATCATAACCCATGTCAAACAAAGTGTTTAGAATTTTGTGAGCGGTTTCCATTAACATTTTTTTATTTATGGTTGACACTTCCCCCCACCTTGACTTTCCAAAACCAGAGCTAGCCGTATCCACGGGTGCGCACCAACATTCATAAATCCATGGTGAAGTGTCTTCTTATATTATTTGGTTCATATTATTTGGCACGAGCTCTCTGAAAATTTAGACGAGCATAGATTCCATACTCATCCGTTGAAATAAGGGAGAAGAACTTTTCTTGACATAAATCATGACTAATTTTAAACTACTTCCTCGTGTGCTAAAACAGGAACAAAAAACATGTTTAATAATTTAGAAGGTTTAAAGGTAGCACACAAGAAATTTACTTGGAGTGGCCGTGAAATACCACATATAGGTAGGTATGGTGGACACACTGGAAAACTTTTGTTTTGGGGAGTTGGATGCATGAGTAGAGCTCATAATAAAGGATGAAGGCTAGTTAGAGACTTGGAGCGACCAACTAAGAGAGCAATAACGGCCATAATCATGCATAGTGACAAAACATTATTAATCAAAGAATGAAGTGATATTACAAGTAAAAAACTAAATGATCATCAAGTCTAAATGTGACTGGTTTATAGTCATAACATGGTGTGAGCATGCGCCAAGTCAATCCAGATAATAATTCAAAGGAGAATACCACAATACCATGCTTCAATATTAGGGAACAACATATGATTTAATTTCAATGGCACATTAAGCACTCTCATATATTTGTGACTAGTCATGATACATCATATAATGTTATGCACACAATTAAAATAACATCTAAAATGACATGCCAAAGTCTAAGCCACGGTCAAAACAAGCATCCTATTGTACCACTATAATCATGAAATATCTTACTCTTCTCCAACACCAATCCAGTTATTTGAAACAACTCTCAAAGAAAATACTCATTAAATACCAGAGAGCTAATCATATATAACTGAAGCGAACCAACAAGCTCTAAACAAAATTCTAGGATAATCATATATAAGACGTAGTACTAGCAAAAACTAAACACTCACAAAACAATAAGAGTGAAAACTAGAGTGCTATAGACAATGAAAACGGAGTGTGTCTCTCCAAGTAAAATTCTAGGATCCAAAAATTTATTACAGACAGAAAACAAACAAAACTGAAAGTAAAATAAAATGACGCTCCAGAAGAACACATATCATGTGAAGGAATAAAAATATAGTGTTTTGAAAGAAGACTAATATTTTTCTTGATGAAGAAGGGAATGCCTTGGGCATCCCCAAGTTTTGACACTTCTACTTCTTGGATATGTCTTGGGGTGACATGGTCATCCCCAATCTTGAGCTTTTGTCCATCCTTCATCTCCTCATATCATCCTTCTGTCCCTACACTTGAAAACTTCTCACAATCTTCATTAGCAACGTTAGTGCATCAAAATAATAAATCCACTTGGTTCAGTTTTAACACAAGTCTAACACTCTGTTTAAGACATTAGCTACTGTCACAACTTATTTTAAGTCTCTTCCTAAAAGAATCACAAAAGAAGAAGATTAAGAGGCAAATGCAAATATTGGCAGATTTGTCAAAACAGAACAATAGGTAAAGATGAGCTTTTTCGACAACCTTCTGTTGCTCAAATAAAAAAGTGATAAATTAACAAAATTTAGATAACAACCTGGGGCAGGTGCCTATAAAATATCAAAAAATCCTCACTTTATGGCTGAGAGAACCGATGTTTTTGGTGAAGCGCAAAAATCTTGACAGAAAAGAGCAAATTCCCCAAATCACACTACCTTTCTATTAGAGGTTACTCTTGGCACAAAAACGCAAATATAAAGGATAATGAGAAGTTATTAAAGAGGTAACAACTTCCAAGACTCAAAGAAAACAAAATAAACTGAAAGAAAACAAAAGGAAAACAAAGTGGGTTGCCTCCTACAAGCGCTTTTCTTTAACGCCTTTTAGCTAGTCATGAAGAACGAATCAAGTATTATCAATAGAATTGTGGGTAGTACTTATAACGGACTCAACAGGTAACTTCATTCTCTTCTTAGGGAAATTTTCCATGCCCTTTTTAAGGGGAAACTGAAATCTTATAATTCCGTCTTTCATATCAATAATGGCACCAACGGTGCGAAGAAAAGGTCTTCCCAAAATGATCGAACAAGAAGCATTGCATTCAATATCCAAAACAAGAAAATCAATGGGAACATAATTATCATTAAAAAATAATAAGAACATCATCAATACTTCCCAAAGATCTTTTAATAGTGGAGTCTATTAGATGAACTCCCAAAATACTCTATTCCAATGGTTTCAAATCAAGCATATCATATAAACTTTTAGGCCTAATAGAAGAACTTCAACCAAGATCACATAAAGAATTGCAATCAAAATTATTGACTCTTATTATAATAGTGGGCTCCCAACAATCTTGTAATTTTCTAGGAATAGAGTCTTCAAGTTTGAGCCTTTCTTCCTTAGCTTCAATGAGAGAATTAGTGATATGCTTAGTGAAAGCAATATTTAACTTATTAGCATTAGGATCTTAAGATAATTTGTGTAAAAAACTTAATAACATTAGAGATGGTGTAATTATGAAAATCAAGTTTATCGTCCTCAAACATGGTGGGAAAAGTTTCTCCTAAAGTCGTATTATCATCAATCCCACTTCCAACATTTTTTTACTAGAAAAAGTTTCAAACTCCAATTTTCTGGGACTCGTTCTACCTAAATTAATGACCTCTCCAATCCCATTTGTTTTGACATAAAAATGTTTAGGAGCATTAGGATACTCATTGGTACTGAAAGTTTTCACTTTTTCAAAGGGTTGTATTGTAGAAATTTTAACACACTCACTTCTAGCAGTTCTTTCAGCAATTTCAGCGTCTTTCTCTTCTATCACAAATTTGAGCTAACATTCTCATGTTATCATTTATTTGAAGTTGTATAGCATTTATAGGTTCATTTTTCTTGGCCTCAAGAGGTGTAGCACTAATTTCTAAAATTTCTACATCATGAGCAAGACTATCAACTTTCAACACAAGATTATCTAGTTTCGCAAGCCTTTCATCAACCGTTTTATTGAAATATTTTTTTGAACTAATAAATTCCTTAAGCATGTTTTCAAGATCAGAGGTGGAACTTTTAGGATTTCTATAAGCATTCCCAATAGAATTTCCACATGAATTATCATTATTATTAGGATATGGCCTATAGTTGCTACCACCAAAATTATTCTTGTAAGCACTATTGTTGAAATTGTTTCTAGCAATAAAATTCACATCAATTTGAGAATTCTCATTAGCAACCAGAGAGTTTAAGGGAAAATTATGTGGATCCATATGTGGGGACCCTGGATTAGCAGTCCGAGACCTCCAATATGCGTACACTCATGATCACAGATCTATAGGCACGTGTTTAGCTAGCAAATAAGCAAGCATATCAATCTTATCACTCAAAGAAGAGACCTCCTCAATAGAATTACCTTTTTATATGTTGGAGTATTTTATGTGTGCCATTGCGAATAGTTAGTCATTAAATCATCCAGTAACTTGTTTTCTGCATCTAAAGTGATGTTCATGAAGTTTCCTCCCGCAGCTAAATCCAATAAATTCCTTGATTTTTTTAAAATCCTGCATAAAAAGTATGGGAAACCATCCACTTAGTTAGTTCGTGTGTGGGAAAGTTCTTAACCATAGTTTTCATCCTTTCCCAAGATTGAGCAACATGGCCAGTACCATTTTTTTTTGTAAATATCATAATGTTACTCCTTAGTTGTATAATTTTTGCAGGTGGGTAATGATACGTCATAAACGTATCCTTAATTTCTGATGTTCCATGTTGTTTCCTACATGTTTGCTATGTACTTTATGTCATTTTTATCGATTTTCCGGACTAACCTATTGACAAGATGCCACAGAGCCAGTTCCATGTTTTCTGCTGTTTTTAGTTTCAGAAAAGCTGTTCTGGAAATATTCTCGGAATTGGAAAATTCAAAGTTCGGAGGTCCTAGAATTCCCGAAGGTTCCATGGAGTCCCGAAGAGGCCTGAAGGGGGACCACAACATAGGGCGGCGCCCCTTGGATGCGCCATGGGCTGGTGTGCGCTCCCAAGCCTCCACCGCCTTTGCCCTTGCACCTATTTATACCCACCCGGCATATCAACCCTAAAAATATACCACTTCATCCCGAGAAACACCCGAGGCCGCTGTCATCATCATACCGAGATCGGGATGGTTGTGGGGCTCTCCCCGGCACCCTGCCGGGAGGGGAATTCATCACCGGAGGGTCTACACCACCATGCCCCGCTCCGAAGTGATGTGTGAGTAGTTCATCCCTGGACTACGGGTCCATAGCAGTAGCTAGATGGTTGTTATCTCCACTTTGTACCTCATGTTTAGATCTCGTGAGCTGCCTCACATGATCGAGATCATTTTATGTAATGCTACATGTTGTGTTTGCTGGGATCTCATGAATGTTGAATGCTATGTCTTCTGATTATCAATCTATCATGTTATCTTCATGCATATGCTATTTATGATCTTGCATGCTCTCTCTTATTAGTAGATGCTCTGGCCAAGTAGATGGTAGTAACTCCAAGAGGGAGTATTTATGCTCGATAGTGGGTTCATGCCCTTTGCATCTGTGCTCGAGTGACAGAAACATGACGAATGGAGGATGTGTCGTTGCCATTAGGGAGAAAACAACGGTGTTTACCTAGTTTACATTGTTTACATTACACACTTTGCTTACTGCGATAATCTGTTGCTTGCAACTTAATACCCAACGTTTGATCGGATGATATTCGGAGGGTGGATTATTAGACATAGATGCAGTTGGATGACGGTCTATGTATTTTGTTGTAATGCCCGCATGAATCACATAGTAATCTTTTTGTCTTGCATATACACTATGGTGCAGCCTTCATTTCTGTCAATTGCCCAGCTGTAACTTGTTCACCACACATGTTATTTATCTTTCACGGAGAGACACCACTAGTGAATTGTGGACCCCGGTCCACTTTCTCATATTGCTTTCATACTTCTTTCATATTGTTGCTACTGCTTTCATATTATTTTCCTACTGTTTTGCACACCATGCGTTTAACCTCTTTGTTTTCAGCAAAACTGGTGAGATTGACAACCTCACTGCTTCGTTGAGGCAAAATGATTTGATTGTGTTGTGTAGGTTCCACGTTGTTGCTGAACAGGTAGTGCGCCCTGCCACGTCAGCTGCATCAACCTTCGGAGATTGCTTGTCGTCCTACTGGTCGATTCAACCTTGGTTTCTTTTCTAAGGGAAAAATTGCTTCTGCACTCTTCACACCTTGCGCTTGGGGTCTCCCAACGAGGGTGGGTTCACACTCCATCAAGCTTTTCTGGCACCGTTGCCGGGGAGGAAGAGAATTTCTGCAAGGGGGGTCTCTCACCTCCAATCATTTTTACTTTGTTATTGTTTTGCTTCTTACTTGCTTTATCATGCTTGCTATCAATGTTTGATACCTTTGAAACTAGATCTTACTGGCAAGGTGGGTTCACGGATGAACAACAAAAGATTATAAGGAACTCCGCTTATCATAAAAGGGATAGACTTATGGGAGAAAATTAATAAATTGCATGACTATGCTAAAAATTTGTGCTCCACTTATAATCTTTACCTAATAATAAAGAGAGGAAGGCTTCTTCCGGTCCAACCTGATGTTTTACCGTTTTGCCCTTCCACCAAATCTTTTTTTCGTCCGTGTATTTCTCCTCCGTCCGTTTTGGTTTCCGTCGTACATATGCCGTTTTGTTTTCGTACGTCGCGCTGTAGGCATGCATCTGCCTCCCGTGGGCTGATCGATGAGCAAGTCTTTCGTTACCCTTTTTCCAGTATGAATCGACTCAGGATGCCATACACGTACAGTCAATCGCTCTGCCTAGGCCTGGCCCAAGCCAACACGTTTGTAACTCTATATCAACATGTATTTGAGGTGTGGTACATGAGCAATAAATGGACGGATCCTTTTGACGGAAAAACTGTCGAGGAGAGAGACGTGCGAGCCGGCGGTTTTCATCATATCCTGATAGCCAAGACTGACCTACTCTTGAGGAAACAAACGATGCTGAACCATCGTTGACCTGGATGCCAGCTGGTAGCAGTACCGGACCTCGCTTCGCCACCGGCAGCGACGGCGTCCCACTTGCTGGTGATCTCCACAACCAGGCGGCCAATTCGTTTACCTCATCTCGACAAGGACAGAGCTCGCCGGCGGCACGCGTTGGTGTAGATCCTAGGGGATCGAGACGGTCATCTCTCGCCACCATCAGCTGTCATAGCACCGGAGTTCCTACGCTCACATAACTGCCTCTCTCGCGTCCGCCACCAGTCCACGTCGGTGCTAGGTGGTCGCCGCGCTGGTCGGAGAGGACCAAGCGTCGTGGGAGGTATGGGTCAAGGCAACAACGGACGTCATGTACGCTTGTCTGGCGTTCGGTGTCGTCACCGTCGCTACCGGAACTGACTGCCGCAACTCAGCTTCCCAAGAAAGCCATCGCGGCCACGGTATCCGGGCAACCGGCTACGCGGGAGATCCAGAGGCTGCTGGGCGCCTTGATCTGGCAAGAGCAGGCTATGCTAACAAAGAACATGGTATCAAGATGTATGTGTGGCTTTATCCCGATCGAATTCCACTTGTACTCGGGATCAAACTTGTACGTTATCAACACCTCCAGCGTCACGACTTTGTAGCCGCATGTCGCCCGCGGCCGACTCGAGACGACCGATGCGGCTTCTGATGGTGTCCACGAGACGATCCCAAACAAAGCTTCCCGCTCGCGTCCAAAAGGATGTTGGACGGATCGATATTTCCATGGACGATGGAGTGGCATTGGAGGTGCTCGATCCAGAGGAGGTTGATCTCTGAGCGAGGAAGGTTTCTGTCGCTCTACTTCATATTCGACCAGCACGAGGCGATTCTGTCATTCAAACTCAAGATCATGGAGTTTTTTCTCCAATTTATTATTGGCTCCTAGCCCTGCCCCTCGAGTCCCTGGCGCTCGTCCAAGATCCACCGCCGGCCGGGCTTCTCCTCGGTCTCCTCCGTCGAGAGTTGCTCATGAGGTTCAGCAGATTCCTCGGTCTTGTGGCCAGCCATGTTCCCGATTTGCTTGTTCATTTGGTTTTTTCCCGTGTGATTTGCCTCTTTCATGTACCGCTACAGAAATTACGGATGGTTATCAGCGGCTGCCTCAAGTGTTTGGGCTACGGAAACTACAGAGCAGATAGCAGGGGCTTTAGAGCATGGGCAAGCTCTGTGCTTATATAATCAACAAGAAGTAACAGCAGGAAATTCGGGCATGCCTTTCGTTTGTACACAAAATGCTAGCGCACGGACAAAAACATATGCATCCCATCTCTTCTGCATGTACGTCGTACGTTGTAATCTAAATATTTAGCTATTCAGGTTGTCCGTAGATTTCTAACAAATAGATTTATCTAGATGACAAGCTTGCATTGTATAACTGAAAATCATTTGTTTTCCATGATCCTAGAGCTAATTTATTGTTCATGATGGTTAATTTTAGAGATCTAGAAGAGTTTGTTCATTGAAGATGAAACATATTCATGAACTATGCTGAAGATTTACATGATTTTGTGTATGATTCGAATAGTGATAAAGAAATTTCTAGACCTTCCTTTTTCGTTTGTTGGTCCTGGGTTCAGAGAACTCTTCAAGTAATGTATATATGTGCCTTAGAAATTATCATATGTATATCTACTTACTATGAATGCTTATTAACAGATGCTTTAGAGTCATGTTATCCAATCACAGCTTTTTTTTAACAGTGAAAAATTTGCAGCTCCTTAGATAAATTGGCGACCACATGTAAAAATGCAAAGAACCTAATCTTATGTTGTCTCTCAACCATCTATCAGCTATTTTATTCAACCACTGAATTAAGTGGAAAAAATTAGCATGCTCAATTACGCAAATTAAAATGAATGAAAAACATGTCACTACACTTCCTCTGCTTTCCCTCTCCATGCCCTTGTGCAACAAGGTAATACCTGGGAAATCATTATTATCAGGTTTGTAAGCTTTTATACATTTTTAATTATTGCACCATGTCTTTCTACTTTTAGAGAGACCTAACTATTCTTTCACAAATTATGTAAGTTACACTTGTAGTGTTTGGATTTTTCCTTCTCCTTTGTCCAAATAGAAATATAACACAGATGGACATTAAAAGTAGAAATGTAAGTTACACTTGTAGTGTTTGGATTTTTCCTTCTCCTTTGTCCAAATAGAAATATAACACAGATGGACATTAAAAGTAGAAATGCAGCTAGCTGGAGATTAAAACTAGAAATGCAGCTAGCTAGGAGGCCGTGGGAACTATCATTGAGCAAATAGGAGATGGAGAACGGTGGCGGAGTAGCGGAAGGAGGATGGCGACAAATCTACTGGCAATGGCACGATGGAGACAAATCTATTGGCAATGGCACAAATCTATAGCGCCGGACTAATTTTTCTAACCCGTAGCAACGCACGGGCAAATTTGCTAGTATTACTTATTGCTTTGATAAATCTTGTTGCTGTAGGAGGTATAAACACCTCCCTTTTCAATGTGAGTATAATGATAATGTTACCATATCTTCTTATGTTAAGGGAAATTATGACTTCGATGATGTGGAACAAATTGAGGAATTTATTTCTTGGAAGGGTGCATTTGAAATTGCCTATTTGCTTGAAAGTGTTGATGATGCACCCTATAAATATGAGATTTATGATATACTTGAATATTTCTTTGATAATTACAAGGATTGTACTTGCTACATACTTCAATATATTAACCAATTCTCTCCTCCAAAGGGAGAGACTACTGCCTTGCAGAAACCTATGGAAGAAGAAACTGCTGAATCTGGAAGCTCATTGGACGAAAAAGAGGAGGAGAGTGATGATCAAGAGGAGGAAGAATGGAGCTACCCATGTATACCTCCCACTGAGAGTGACTCTTTAACTCATACATTATTTGATGAAATTGATACTTTCTATACTTGTGACCTTGATACTACTATGAATGAAACTTGTGAGAATGATATTGCTACTGTTATTTATTATAATCCATGCTACTTGGATAAATCTTATGATAATGTTGTTGATGATGGTCCTATGTTACTTGATGTTATAAAGTATAATGCTACTGGAAATAGGAATGCTATAATGTGTCCTATACCTTTCATGAGTGATCAATCATCTTGCTTTGCTATTTCTAAAAGTGAGAAAAAAGAGGAGCTGATTTTAAATTTTGATCCCACTGTTTTTGAGCTTGATATGAATTGTGTTCTTTTAGGCCATAACAAGGATGCTTTATGTGATAATTATGTTGTTGAGTTTGTTCATGATGCTACAGAAAATTATTATGAGAGAGTAAAATATGGTTGTACGAATTTTTATGTTACTAAAACACCTCTCTTTTTGTTGAAAGTTTTGAAGTTGCTCTTGTTCTACCTTCCCATGATTTCTAGTTTCAGCTTCTTTAATTTATTTCTTTACAAAATTCCTATGCATAGGAAGTGGGTTAGACTTGAATTTGTTTTATACTTGCTTATTGATGCTCTCTTTTACTTAATTCATATTTCTTATGTGAGCATCTACTTGATTCCACTTTTCTGGGCCTAGCTAAAAGGCGTTAAAGAAAAGAACTTCTTGGGAGATACCCATGGTTTTATTTTTGCTTTGTTTTTCTCTGTTTTCTTTGAGTAAAGGGGTTGTGTACTTATGTAGAAACTACTTTGTATCTTTATTTTCATGTTTTAGTTGTGCCTTGTAAAGTTTCTGACGAGAGTTGGAGTTGGTTTTTGGATTTCTACGCAGGAAACAAATTTCCGATGTCCACCGTAAAAAATCGTATAATTCACAGAAAAATCAGAATAACCTGAAATTTCTTGTGCTTATTCCTTGGATAATTCCAAAACATTTTCCTTCTTTAAGTTTTTTCGATCTGAGCAACGTAAGTACCTTGAAAAAATTCGTCTTTACAGACTGTTCTGGTTTTGACAGATTCTGCCATTTTTCTTGCATTTGCTCTTTTGCGATGTCAAGTCGATTTCTTTGCTTCACGAAAAATCATTGGCTGTGACTAATGTTTAAAATCATCAATAGCACCTGTTCCCTTACAGAACCCATGGATTTTTGATTCTTGCACTAACCCTCTAAAGCGAATTACTCTTTGAGTGTGGTGTGAAGGAAGTTTTCAAGGGTCAGGAGAAGAGGGTGATATATGTGGTAAAGAAGAGTGCAAGGTCAAAGCTTGGGGATGACCCCATGGTTCATACAAGTATATTTTTAGAATACTCAAGCATCTAAGCTTGGGGATGCCCAAGGCATCCCCTTCTTCATCAACAATCTATCAGGTCACTTCTAGTGAAACTATATTTTTATTCGGTCATATCATATGAAGTTTACTTGGAGCGTCTGCTTGTTTTTATTTTGCTTTCTTTTTTTTCTTCGTTTTCCTTGCTGAAATAATATAGTTGGACCCTAGCATTCCTTGTTTGGGAGAGAGACACGCTCCGCTTTTTTGTTTGAATACTTGCTATGCTAGTATTCTAAGTTTTTCTTATAGCTGCTGCAAAATTCCTGTTTAGTTCGTGTTTTCATTGCATCTCTTGTTCAGAGCTGTTAGTTTTAGTAGTTTTATGTGAGTACTCTCATGTTTTTTTGCTTTAGCATTTAGAGAGTTTTTTTGTTAAAACCATGTTTTGTATGGTGCTAGTTGGGAAAATAAACTGCTGCTTGTGGTAGAATTTATAACGGTACAAGTAGAAGCTTTTATAGACTGTGGCTACACTTTTTCATATCATGCTAGATATTATTTTAATTCCAAAGACTTGTGGTTATTTAGTAGCATGATTAGCCTCAAATAGTTGAGAGTGTTTAATGTGTCATTGAAAGAATCATGAGTTGTTCTTGTCATATTGAAGCATAAATTTGTTGTGTTTTCCTTTGAATGTTTTATTTGGTTGACTTGGCGAATGCTCACACCATGTTTATGACTATGAACCAGTCACTTATATCCTCTATGATCATTTAGTTTTTGAACTTTTGGTACCATTTATGCTTTAATTAATGATTTTTATGTTGCTATGCATGATTATAGCTCTTATGCTCTCTTGATTTGTCGCTCCCAGTCTTTTGCTAGCCTCCACTTGTACTGAGTATGAGATCTAATCGTGCATCCAACTCCCCAAAACCCAAAGTATGCCCAATGTGTCCACCAGACCTACCTACATGTGGTATTTAACTGCCACTCCAAAGTAAATTGCTCATGTGTTACGTTTAGAACTTTCAAAATTACTCCTGTTTTGTTCTCCTGTTTTAGCTCATGAGGACGTAAATAGAGAATCTTTATCTCACTTGTTGATTGGACTTTCACACCCTGGACTAGTGGCTTCATCCTCTTATCCAATGATAGAAGAGCTGGCAGCGGGGTACCCATCCCTAAATTAATAACAACAAATTCTCTTTACTACTTTTGCCCATGATTTATCAGTCAAAGCATAATTGTGTAAGCAAAAGAGAGAGGGATGACCTTCTACCTTGTGAAGTCTAGTTGGCTTGTGACGTACTGTATTTTTTGTTTACCATTCGTTGACATAATCATACACCTCCCTAAAAAAATAGACACTCCTCCACGGTATGTGATTGTTGGCATGCACCCGAGGATTCGGTTAGACATGGTTTGTGTAAGATGGATGGGAGAAGTGTCAAGCTTTTATACCTGTGTTTAATAAAATAAAAAGCTATAGCACATGATTTGATCGCTCTCCCTCTGCGAAGGGCCGTTCGTTTACTTTTGTGTCGAGTCTCCATCTTACAACTTTATGCACAGTTGAGAGAGCATAGTTGCCATTCTGAGTTTTATGTGCATTTGTCCTAGAAACATAATTAATTGATTCATGATGTGTTATTGCTTGTTCTTCAATTATTTGTTCTATTCTTCCTCAAGGTGTTCTGGCATTTATGTTTTTCCCCACTCTTAAGGACTATCGAAATATCACTTTGCCATGTTTTCTCTATACTTTAAACAAACGTATATCTTTCATCGCATTGTTATTCATGATCTTTTATTTGTGTTACATCTCATGATGCAAGGTGATTGCTATGCTTTATTGTGAAAATTCTATTTATCATTCTTGTGTTGAAATTCTATGATCTCAGCTTACTTATGCTTTTACATTATTGATGATCAAGTTTATGTTGGTAATATGTCACCTCAGAAATTTTGTGTTTTTATCGTTTACCTACTCGAGGAAGAGTAGGAACTAAGATTGGGGATGTTGATACGTCATAAACGCATCCTTAATTTCTGATGTTCCATGTTGTTACCTACATGTTTGCTATATACTTTATGTCATTTTATCGATTTTCCGGACTAACCTATTGACAAGACGCCATAGAGCCAGTTCCATGTTTTCTGCTGTTTTTAGTTTCAGAAAAATTGTTCTGGAAATATTCTTGGAATTGGAAAATTTGAAGTCCGGAGGTCCTAGAATTCCTGAAGGTTCCACGGAGTCCCGAAGAGGCCCGAAGGGGGGCCACACCATAGGGCGGCGCGCCATGGGGTGGTGTGGGGCCCCCAGGCCTCCACCGCCTTTGCCCTTTCGCCTATTTGTACCCCCTGACATATCAAACCTAAAAATATACCACTTTGTCCCAAGAAACACCTGAGGCCGCCGTCATCGTCATACCGAGATCGGGAGGGTTTTGGAGCTCTCCCCGGCACCCTACGGGGAGGGGAATTCATCACCGGAGGGGTCTAGACCACCATGCCCTCCTCTGAAGTGATGCGCGAGTAGTTCATCCCTGGACTACGGGTCTATAGCAGTAGCTAGATGGTTGTTCTCTCCACTTTGTACCTCATGTTTAGATCTCGTGAGCTTCCTCACATGACCGAGATCATATTTATGTAATGCTACATGCACTACCAAATTCCGCACGGTCTGGGACATTTCAATAACATCGCGGATGAGATCCAAACCATCGCTAAGGGCAATCCACGACGGTTTACGCGACGAAGTGAGAATGTGCCTGATCGACTGTCACGGACGATTTTGCGACGTTAATTTGAACTGGAGAACGTCGAGGCTCAATAAGCGGCAAAGTTTTTTTTCGTCACTGTCGGCTGACACGTGGCAAAGGATTAACTGACGGTCGTTAGCATAATCAGCTGACGTCACACTACATACAACTTATGTCATTACGATCGCAACAATTTTTTTTCTTCAAGAATATATTCTGTTAATTAAGGTCCCGTTTATGACATCACCAATCCGTTCATGACGTCATAACCGCTGATCGCATTGATGACTTTTTTTGTTGTCACGGCCTCGACCAATCAGGTGAAACCATGTGGATGCCATCTGTGACAAACTGCTAGCGTCATGGTATGAAATGACGCAACAAGATGACGCCACGTGGAACAATCGTAGGTCGCCGCGTGGTTTTTTTCTGGGACGATCTCCGGTCGTCGTGGGCTACGCGGTGACGTATTTTTTTCCGACGCGAAGCGAGCGACAAAGCGACGCCACATGGACCATATGCACGGTGCCACGTGGCGCCCTTTCCGCGACGTTTTGTTTCGTTGCGTAACTGCCCAATCGTAAAACGACACGTGGACCAAATGTACGGTGCCACATGGCGCCCTTTTCGCGACGTTTTGTGTCGTTGTGGAACTGCCCAATCGTAAAACGACACGTGGGCATAGCATACGACACGACGTGTCCTAATTCGTGTCTCTTTTTACGTTACGATACTATGACGTTTTTGTTTTCGTGCCAGATGGGTGCTTAAATCATCGTTCGAATTGACCTTTCCATGTTCCATGTGCAGAAAAGAAAACCACATAGCAGGCATCAAATACAGAAATTGAAGCACTACTGGTTTATTTTATAGAAAACCAAACCAACATACAGAAATTCAGTTTTCACAACACGGCCATAGTTTCAATTACCACATATGCGCTGAACTAACTACTGAACCAGGGCAACTCCTTCTTGTTGGCACGTTTTTAGCTCGTCTTGTTCCTTCCGCATTTCTTCTATTTCAAATGCAAACCGGAGCCTCATTCGCTCGGATTATGCAATTGCCACCCTCAAATCAGCAATTGTGCTGCGCATATTGGCATGCCCCCCTCTCTAAACATCAGTTTGCACTTCAAGTTCAGACTTTGAAATACTTGTTTCCACACGGAATTTCTTCGACAAAGTATGCTTTCCACGATCCAGCATGACACCTAAAGTATCATCCTCATCCTTTGAAGCTGATTTCGCATCATTCTTTTCTTGCTTGCCTATCAAGCAAGCAAAGAAAATAGATGTAAGTATGTATAGAAAACATATGAAACTAGCAGGTGACCAGCAATGTACAAAAAATAGATGAAACTAACAAATGGCCAGCAATGTACAAAAAATATATGAAAAATAGCAGATGACAATCAAACAAGCGTTTCTGTAATGACCAATGACCTAGCAGATGTCAAGCATGTCAGGAGCATAGATGGAAACCATGTTGAAATGACAACCACAACGTTAATTAGCTTGCCAAAATGTCTTATGGTATGGAATAGATGAAGTAGCACAAAATATATGACACAACCATAATCAAACTGTTCAACGCAAGATAAGTAAGTTGCGCCCTAGTTGTTTTTTTTTCCACTAAAGGGAGTTTCTATTACTTAAAGAGTTTTAAGTGTTACACCCTAGTTGTTGTGATATCATGGAAGGATGTTGAGCTGCCGAATTAGGGAATAACCTGCAGCTCATTGTCCTCACTGAATAGTCATTGACATGACCAGTCTCCTTCACTGGAATCTATTCCTCTTCAACATCATCCTTAGAGTGTACTCAGATCCAGAGTCTTCCTTCTTGATCTTTTTGGGTGTGAATACCGTAGAAAATGAATGAATACTTGCTAAAGACTTTACACCCAGTTGATGCATCCTTGCATTGTTTGCCATGATAGTTCGGGCACGCTCTTATTATATTGGGAATATTGGTGATCCTAACATGCATAAATAACTCAAGGTAAGCTCCAAATATAAAACTTGGTAAGAACCTAATACATCATAAAAAATTAAGGTACTCATCCTGTAAGAACAGTCCAGTGTAAGTAAGATAAATTCTGATTGTAACTAAGACTGATAGGATCATAAGCAAAGTGAGCTTAAACCTAATAGTATACAGGATGAAATAAGCAAACTTTTACCGTAGGAAAACAAATTGTTATTTTTCTGCAAGATTAGAAATAAGGCCCCCCTTCCGATTTCCATTAAAAGAAACCATACAGTCTTTTGTTACAACTCTACTACGAAAGCAAATAATTAAAAAAGGAGCATCAGGAGGGCAACACACCCATTTCTGCTACAGATTTGTCAAAATTAACACATGGACAAGCCTCTGTTTACCACTATACAAAGTTATAAATGCAAAGGCAAGAACAAAGATAGATATAAGGAACCATCAATCATACAACTAAACAACAAAACAGTTTAGAGAAATTTATTACATTAAACATTAGCAGGATAATTAAGAAGCATCGATCAAACAATTTAGATAGATTAATTGCATCGAACATAAGAAGGATCAATCATACAATTAAATAGACAACTAATTCAGAAAGATTAATTACATCGAACATATGAAGAGCCATCAACCTTACTATGTTTCTCGCCTTCAACCTTTACCCGTCTCGGCGTGGTTGGAGACATTGACGGTGAAGTTTCGACGAGGTTGGAGACGAGGTGGAAGATCTGGACATACGGCGAGGTTAATGGCGAGGTTAATGGCGAGGTGGCACACCAGCGAGCACATGAAGGCGAGGTTGGTGACGATGTGGCCGACTGGTGAGCACGACGGCGAGGTGGCACACCAGCGAGCATAGGACGGCGAGGTTGGTGACGATGTGGCAGACTGGTGAGCACGACGGCGAGGTGGTGGTCTTGGACGGCGACCTGGGCGGTGTGGGGGATCTCGACGGCGACGTGGGAGATCTTTCAAGCGAGATATACGGTGATGTGTAAGAGGGATGGGATCTGGTGTGGGAGGACGGGGACTGGAGGGGATAAGCGGGAGTAGTCGATTCTTTGGGCGAGGGCCGAGGGGATAAGGGAGGGTTTCAAAATGATTACAGAAATGCCCTCCGTGATAAAGTTTGACCATTGTGTGCGGGAGGGCTGAGAAGTAATAGTCTTGTGCAAAAAAATTGAGTGGACTATCCTGGCGCAAAATTTTCGGAGGTCACGAAAGTTTGGCGAAAGTGCGGGAAACTATGCTAGCCGTCGGATGCTTATGGGTGGCTTAAACAAATTGACCATTTATGCAATAATTTACTAAAGGGGCCTTGTGAGGAAATAAAGAAGTATTATGAAATAATTTTGGAGTTGAGGTCGTCGGGCATAAAATGTGTTAGAATATGCTGAACGGTTCTCTGTGAAACCAACAATAACTAAAGAACTACAGATAACTGAGTACTTGCAACACAACACAGATTAACTTAATTATAGAGTAGCCAAACACAATCACAACACACACAGACGTGTCGACAAGTAAAACACGACGAGTCGATGATGTAGCAGGTTACACATATGCTCTATAAGCACACTAGTTGCCGCAATCACTTGTAGAAAATAGGCCTTCAGTCCCGGTTCGCAAAGGCCATTAGTCCCGGCCGCGCAACCGGGACTAGATATGCGCGACTAAAGACCCCCCTATAGTCGCGCCACTTACGGACCGGGACTAAAGGCCCATCCACGTGGGCGCCAGGAGTCCGTCGGGGCGGAGGACCTTTAGTCCCGGTTCTCGTGGCTAACCGGGACTGAAGGTCTCGTCCGCAGGTTTAGGGTTTTAGCCCCCCTAAACCTGGTTTCTTTTTAATTTGTTTTGTTTTATTTCTTTTATATCTTATTTTGTGTTTTATTTTAATTTTGATGAAGTTTCAGTACACATATATATATATATATTTTACGCTACTATATACATGCATATATGAAATTTCAAACAAGAAGAATTCAATAGGAATATATAATATATATTCAATCTCGGGTGACCATATACAACTTCTAACAAGTTTCCATATAGACAATTAAGATGGATGACCATACACAACTTCGAAAAAGTTTCAATCTCGGAGATGCATATAAGCATCATCGTCGGTGGACGCATAGTGTTCTCCTTGAGGATCGACGACATGCCTAAGGAAAAATCCTGCTATTTCCTCTTGAATTGGTCGGAAGCGAGCTTCTGGACTAAGCGTCCTCCGCAAGTTATTGAGACTCTTCCGCGTGCTCTCCGACTTCTTCCTCTCAGAGATTTCTTTCCATATGTTCTCACAAACATAGTATCCACATAGATTGGTCCCCGGTGGCTGCTTATCCACACGAAGCATATTTTTAAATTCTAGCTGATGTTTGAATCCACCGACATTTTCTTGTGAGAACCGTTTCCAAACTCTACAGTGCAAAGAAAATTAAATGAACAAGGGAGTTATTAGCTACTGCATATTAGGAAATGAACAAAAGAGACCGATCGATATAGAGCGCAAATGATTGAAAATAATTACCTTTGCAGCATTTTTCTCATGTCGATCCAATGCTTTGGATCTGAATTCATAGATTCCATGATAAAAACTGTGGAGGTGTGAAGTTCAATTTTTAGCAGCATCCAGTAGAACCTGCGGACACGTTACATGCACAGTCATGCATAACTTATCGATTAGACATACCATGCATGGAGTAAACAAAAGAGAATGGGCACAAGAGAGAAACACTCACCCAAAATGGTAAGGAAATAGAATATGACTTTTGAGTTCATGCTTTTTAAGAAAATTGTACAAGTCTTTCTCCACGTCTAGGGGGTGACGTTCTAACATAGTTCCATTAATGATTTGTGGGTCAATGAACCCAACATCACGGATAAGTCTTATTTTGCATTCCCAAATCTTCAATCTGCATAATAGCGTACGCAACAATATAGTTATGACAATATATATATATATATTTAGTGTAGGCAATGAAGAACGAGATGAGGTAGAAATAAATCACTTACAGAACGTAGCAACTCAGGATAGATTTGTCGAGCTCGCGCAGATTGAACAGCTGAAACAATTCACTCATCTCAACTGCTACAGAGTACTTTTTGGTGTGATGCTCCTCTGTAACATCCACATAAACAAATTCTTTGTCGGACCATGATATGAAATGTTTGTACCAACGTAGAAGACTTTGCATTCGTGGTGGTAGACTCTTTTCCTACGTAGGCTCGACGAGAGGCCCTTTCTTCTCATATTGTAATACTACCTCAGCCATTGGCGCATCGTCCAGGCCTAACAAGGCACGAAGAGACATACCCACCTCGGACGCATTTTTCATGGCAGTAGCTACAGTCAATCCCTTTGCTGCCGCAGCTTCTCTGACCTCGGGGTCCTGTTCCGGACCGGATTTCACTATGAGCGGGGGGATCGATTGTTTACTCTGCATCCCGAGCTGGTCAACTTGTTTCCCGCTTTTTTTCCTTTCTTCTTTCTCCTCCGTCAATGCTTGTGCTTGCCTACGAAGTTCATTTTCATAGTCTTTAGGCAAATTCTTCTCGGCTTGGGACGGTGTCGACAAAAAACCCGTAGCCCACTTCTGTACCGACGGAGGGTATACTTCCTTGGGCTTAGGCTCCCTTAGCGCCTTCCGATCGGCCGACCATTTCTCATAGTCAGCCTTCGCGGCCAATTTGGTTTCAGCATCACTAAGTTCCCAAGGCCTTGGGGGGATAGGCTTCAGTGATGGCTCCGGTACCCGTGTGGTCTTAGGTACAAAAGGCTCCGTGTAATAGTCAGCTTCTGTTTCTTCGCCGGAGGAGCAATGGGGGGCGACGAGAGCTTATCCGCCGGAGGAGGAATGGGGGGTGACGGCTGCTTATCCGTTGGAGGAGGAATGGGGGGTGACGGCTGCTTATCCGCAGGAGGAGAATTGGGGGGCGGTGACAGCTTATCCGTCGGAGGTGGATTGGGGGGCGACGACAGCTTATCCGCCGGAGGAGGATTGGGGGGCAGCGGCTGCGTATCGGCCGGAGGAGGATTGGTGGGCGACGCCTGCTTACCCGCCGGAGATTGTGGATCGGGGGACGGCGTCGAATGGCGTGAAGGAGGCGTAGGTGAACCAGCACCACCACCACCACCACCACCACCTGCACCATCGGAGGGGGGTGGACTTGCTGGCCTTGGCGTCTCGTCTGGAAACACTATGTACTTATTTTTCCATAGAATGAACTGGTGCTTGACATCTCCAAGTCTTCTCTCCCCTTCGGGTGTAGCTATGTCAATCTCCAGGTCCTCAAACACTTGGAGTATGTCTTCCACCGTGACACGAGCATAGCCATATGGAATGGGATTGTTGTGGTGGAGTGCTCCAGGTGTATAGGGTAAAGCACTACCGGTAGCTACCTTCGTGGAAATGTTCCCCACGGGATAATGCAGATCACATTCTTTCATCTCCTTTACATCATCCACGGGGTAGTGAGGCTCCGGTGCACGACTCTCGATCATCGGTGCATTAGCACCTGCAGGCGGGGCCTCCGTGGAAGCCACGCTGCTTGTCCGCTGATGCTGGCTTCCGAGATCCGCTTCATGATCTTCATGCGGCCCTGCAGCCGTCGATCTTTCTTTCTCAAGTATTCCATGCACGATCCGCTTCAACTCACTAACTTCCGATGCAAGCTTCACCAGAAGATCCGCATCCCGGTCCGTCTTTCTCTTACGGCTTCTGTAACAGTACAGGTCATTTTCCTGGGAAAACCCTACTTTCCACGGCATTCTGCGTTTGCCTCGTATATGTCCTCCGTGATCAGGATTCCCGAGGGAATGGGTCAGTGCGTGTGTCTCTCTGTTGAACGTGAGCAAGCCCTGTTGAGCTTTGGCCATTGCGTCAATAAGGTGTTGGGTGGGAGCAAACATTTTCTGCCGATGAACACACGCCCCTGTCTCCGGGTCTAGCGATCCCCCATGCCCGTACCACCACATTTTGGCTCTTTCGTCCCATCCCTCTGTACCTAGAGGGATTCCTCTTGCCATCAGGCCGTCCTCCATCTTCTGCCACTTAGGCGCCAAAACGCGGTATCCTCCTGGCCCCATAACATGATGGTACTGTTTCTTATCCGCATTAACCTTATTTTTTTCGATATTTCCTTGAAATGCTCCGATTTCTTCTGCGTCACAAATTCTGGCCAATCAGCTCTCAGTTTCTCATGTTGTCCAGTGAAAATCGGAGTCTTGCCCTTGCTGACATATTCACGGAACAATTTTTTCTTGAAGTTCCGGAATGCTTCGGCCATCTTCTGAAGAGCGAACTCTTTGACTAGCCTCCTCCTCCGACGTCCACCCGGAACCTCGTTATCGAATTCATCTTTTTTTGTTGTATTCCGGAGGTAGAATGAAATGTACCATAAGCTTTCTCCACAGATCCTTTTTCGTTCTCTTGTCGACATAACTGAAACCAAGACGTGCTTTCTTTGGCTCCTTCCATTCCTGGACGGTGATCGGGACGTTGTTTCTAACAATGACTCCGCATTGGTTGATAAACTTTGTGGTGTGCTGTAGGGGCTTGCCGGTTTCACCGACTGATTCGATGGTATATGTTTCTCCTTCTTTCATCGACCTGGATTTGCCACGCTTTGTCGTACTCGATCCGGCCGAGGGCTAAAATAAGAAAGAGAGTCGCGCGCGTTAATGCATATGTATTCACATGTCAGTAAGTTTGTATCACGAGATGCTCAATGTATATATATATATATATACCTCGCCAGAGGTGGTTGGTCTTTGCAATTGGAGATCGTCGTTTGTCGACGGTTCACCTTCGTCGACAATGTCCGTTCCTTCACCCTCTTGATCATCGACAATGTCCGTTTCTCCACCTTCTTGATCATCAAGGTTCAGATAAGAAGAGACTACATCATCTTCTGGGCCCGGCACATAAGGGATCTCGTTGGCTATGATGTCGAATATATAACCTTCAGTCTCCTGATCCGTAAGCGGCAAGGCTCTATTGTTCGCCATATGTCACTCCTGCATACATGCATGTAGAAAAATTAATTAAGTATATAGGAGACTTATCAAATATTGTTGTAGAAGGAGGGAAAACATATTGTTAGGGTTTTGGGTGGAAGAACGATGACCATCGGAGGGGGAAAACCATACTTTAGAGGTGTGTCCAAGATTAGTTGCTCAAATGACTTGGAGAACCCCATAGCTAGTTTGCATTTGCTTTCCTGGTCATTTTGGTATATTACACTTAATATTCTGAATTTATTGAATTACAACTTATTTTCATTATTTTAATGAATTTAATTTAAATTCAAATATGGTCTCATTTTGAACTTTTTGTCAAACATGATTGAAAATGATATAAACAGATAGCTTACATTTTTGCGAACATTTTGCATATTTTTCCATAATTTTTGGAATTATAAATTAAAAGTTATTTAATTTAGAAGATTTAATTATTTTCTGTAATTCCATATACAGTGGGCCCCACGTGTCACGATGATGTCATTTAAAAAAAAACTCGCCAACACGTGGCCAGGTGACGTCATGATGACGTCACCCTGGCGTCACACGGTGGCCGGCGGTGTGGCAGTTTCTGCTCTCGGGGTCTCCGGCGATTCCGGACACGGGGAAGGGTCTCCGGCGATTCCGGCCACGGTTCGAGGGCGGCGCGAGGGCATCGTTGGTTCGTGGTCGCCGTTCGAGAGCGGGAGGGTGGCGTTGGTTCGAGGGCGGTGCGCGAGGCCCGCGGGAAACCTACCGGAGACGGCGACGGGCGGGGCCGGAGCAGGGCGGAGGCGGTGGAGAGAAGGGCGCGGGCGACTGCGACGACGACGGCGCGGTACTCTCGCAGAGTCTCTGCGCGGGCGTCGACGACGGAGAGGAGAAGATCAGACGAGCAGGGCGCCGGCGTCGGGAAGACGAGGGTTTGGGACTTAGAAATTTTTGGGGCCGGGAATATATAGGGCCAGCCTTTAGTCCCGGTTGGGGACACCAACCGCGAAAGGTCCCCTCCGGGTACCCTCCGCGGGTCTTTAGTCCCGTTTCGTGACACCAACCGGGACTAAAGGGGTACCTTTAGTCGCGGTTGGTGTCACGAACCGCGACTAAAGGTTTTTCGCGGCGTTTTCGTTCCCGCGCGGAAAGAGCCTTTAGTCGCGGGTAGTGTCACGAACCGCGACTAAAGGTGCTTTTTCAAATACTTTTCCTTTTTCCAATCTTAAAAATACAAATAATATATCAGAAAATTCAGAAAAATAAAACTACTTCTTTTTAAAATCTTAAAAATACAAAATAATATGAAAATTCAGAAAAATAAAACTACTTTATTTTAAAATCTTAAAAATACAAATAATATATCAGAAAAATTCAGAAAAATAAAACTACTATATTTTAAAATCTTAAAAATACAAATAATATATCAGAAAATTCAGGAAAAATAAAACTACTTCTTTTTAAAATCTTAAAAATACAAAATAATATGAAAATTCAGAAAAATAAAACTACTTCATTTTAAAATCTTAAAAATACAAATAATATATCAGAAAAATTCAGAAAAATAAAACTACTACATTTTAAAATCTTAAAAATACAAATAATATATCAGAAAATTCAGAAAAATAAAACTACTTCATTTTAAAATCTTAAAAATACAAATAATATATCAGAAAATTCAGAAAAATAAAACCCCTTTAGTCCCGGCATGTTTTACCAACCGAGACGAAATGGTTAGGGTTTTGTTCCATCCAATCAGAAAGATTCACACACATCTTGAATATATATATATAGATAAAAAAGGCAGTACATAATGGCAAGAGTGGATCTAAACCTAAACGGAGAGCATAGATGCATGATCGATCTACATAATGGCAAGACACTGTAGATCTGATATCTGCTAGTCATACTCCTGCCTAGCCCTATAGTACTCCGACTCGTAGTCGTCGTAGTCGTCGCCGTCGTCGTCACTATCGTCTGACGGTGCTCTGCACTCCCTCGGAGGATCACGACTCCAGGACTGGGCTTGAGGGTAGCGCAGGCGGGGGATATCGCCGGCCCTGATGTAGTCCATGACGCTCTGTAGAGTCCGGCCGGACCACCATAGCCGACGACCGGCCTCGTGAAAGTTCCCAGGAGGCAGACCGTCCTCCTCATACCTGGCGAGCGCCCTCTCACGCCGATTGATGAAGAAGGCTTCCCAAGTATGCTGGTTATCGGGATGCCAACTGGGATTCCTCCGCTGCTCCGGCGTGAGCTCGTTGTAGTAGTGGTTCGTGATGGCCGCCCGACGCACCACACCTTGAGGAAGAGGAGGGACCGGCACTCCTCCGGCGCTCAGCATCCAACCGGCGGGAACGTTGTAGCCGCACGGGCAGGGGTAGTTCGAGGCGGAAAGTGCCTCCGCCTGGATGAATGTTAGAGTGGGTACGGTAGAAGCCATGAGAGAGTGGTGAGTTTGTATGTGCTTATGCCAATGGTGTGGCAATGCATACATATATATAGCGAGAAGAAAACATCCCTTTAGTCCCGGTTGGGGACACCAACCGGGACTAAATGGGTTAGGGACCAATCAGATACAATCACACGGATCGTGTGTTTCTTTCAAGCGCTTGTGAGTCGTTGATCCGGAGTGTGTTTCTTTCGAGCTGTTGTGAGCCGTTCGATCAGGGGTACGGTGTGTTTCTTTCGAGCAGTGTTGTGAGCCGTTGGATGAGGTTGTTTCTTAACCGTTAGATCAAAACCCTAGCACAACACTTTGTGTGCCGGAGGACCCTATATATAGCCCACCTTCATACACCGGTCAGTTCATCGAGCAAATACAAAACATCCGGATTCGCCATCATACGTCCTGCCGTGCATTTGGTATGCATATTGCACCCAGTAGCCACGGTGGGGCTGTATGATGGCGATACCGATTGTTTTGTTCTACATCCCCCTTTAAGGTTTGATACATCATATATTCAGTTTATCGAGCAAATACAAAACATCCGGATTCGCCATCATACGTCCTACCGTGCATTTGGTATGCATATTGCACCGAGTAGCCACGGTAGGGCTGTATGATGGTGATACCGATTGTTTTGTTCTACACCCCCCCTTTAACACATCCATCCATGCTTGGGTCAGTGTTCACTTTGAGCTCGGGTAGTAATGTGCAACTATTTGCTTGGTTGTGTTAGTGTGGCGCGTGGCGTGGGAGTTGTGACGCGTGGCGCGGGAGTTGTGACGCGTGGCCAGGAGGGCGCGGTATGAACTGTCGCGCCTCGAGCGCGTCTTCTCCTCTCCACGCGCCCACTCCTCTCCACGCACCGTCGCGCTTCCACCATGCCTCCGAGGAGGAACAGCACCACCGGCTTCCGCGGCGTCCGAGCATGGCAAAACGGAATGTTCAGCGCAGATATCCGCTAGGGGGACGACCGCATCCCCCTCGGCTCAACCGCCCGCGCCTGGGACGCGGCGGCCTGGCGCCTCAACCGCCCGCGGTCGCTGATGAACTTCAACGACTGCCACACCGTCTGGGAAGCGGAGGCCAGGGCGCCGAAGCCGCAGATCGTCACTGCCGCCGACCACCTCCACCTCTGTCACCGCGCGTTTCAGGGCTTAGTCCACGCCAGGGAAGACCGCGTCATCCGCGAGTATTACCGGAACAACCAGGGGGAGGAGAGCGCCGACGAGGAGCCCTGGCAGACCCGCGCGGCTGAGCGGGCGGAGGGCCGCCTCGAACGCCACCTCGCGTTAGATGCCGCTCGGGAGGCGAGGACGAAGGCGCTGCAAGAGCTTCGTCGGGCCGACCGCCGGCGAAGTATGGGCCTCCGACGATCCGAGGTGGGGGCCTATCTCGGACATACCATCATGCACCTCCGACGACGACGAGGAGGTCACCGACGAGTTCGCCGACGACGGTGACCCGGAGGAGGTCACCGACGAGTTCCCCGACGACGACGACGAGGAGTAGTGTTCGTCTGTTCTCTCTTTTCAATAAAAGAATTTGTATTCCGGCGACACTGCGGCGCGCTAGCGCGTCTGTTTTCTGTTTTTAATAGAAGTTATGAAATCAGATATTTTATCTCACAAGGTTTTGAGACATTTAAGTAACCTTCTGTTTTCCATGTTTTCCACTCGTTTTCTCAAATATTTTACAAAGGAGTTAGTCTTAAACACATCAGAGATAATATAATTCACATGATCCATTCAAAAAAGTTTGGTACAATAAATTATTACACATCAATTCTTCCCTTGTGTCCCCGCTTTCTTACGATTTGGCCGTATCCATGGAGCATCCTCATCATTTAACTTAATGCTTGGGTCAGTGTTGACTTTGAAGGGCGGAATTTCACCAAACATATTATAATCTTCTGACATGTCTGTCTTGTCCTCCACTCCCACGATGTTTCTTTTCCCTGAAAGAACAATGTGGCGCTTTGGATCATCGCATGATGTACTGATCGTTTTCTTATCTTTCCGTTTCCTCGGTTTGCTACTCATGTCCATCAAATAGAAAACCTGAGCGACATCTTTAGCTAGGACGAATGGTTCGTCAAGGTAACCAAGATTGTCGAAATCCACCATTGTCATTCTGTATTGCTCGTCCACCTTTACCCCACCTCCTATTAGCTTGAACCATTTGCACCGGAACAAAGGGACCTTAAAGGAGGGTCCATAGTCAAGTTCCCATATCTCCTCTATGTAACCATAATATGTGACCTTTTGCCCAATCTCGGTTGCTGCATCAAAGCGGACACCACTGTTTTGGTTGGTGCTCTTTTTATCTTGGGAGATTGTGTAAAATGTATTCCCATTAATCTCGTACCCTTGGAAAGTCGTTATAGTCGAAGATGGTGTCTTGGCCAACATGTACAGCTGATCTCCAACATCATTGTCATTCATTAAATGTTTTCGCAACCAACTGCCGAAAGTCTCCATGTGGGCCTTTCTAATCCATGATTCAGGCTTCCCCGGGTTGTCCGAGCGTAAAATATTCTTGTGTTGCTCGAAGTACGGAGCCACCAAGCTCGAATTTTGCAGAACTGTGTGGTGTGCTTCAGTCATAGAATGACCGTCCATACATATCGTTGATTTCCTTCCGATCGTGCCTTTTCCACTTAGTCTCCCCTCGTGCCGCGATTGAGGAATACCAATCGGCTTAAGGTCAGGAACATAGTCAATGCAGAACTCAATTACCTCCTCATTTCCATAGCCCTTTATGATGCTTCCTTCTGGCCTAGCACGGTTACAAACATATTTCTTTAATACTCCCATAAACCTCTCGAAGGGGAACATATTGTGTAGAAATACAGGACCGAGAATGGAAATCTCTTCGACTAGGTGGACCAGGAGGTGCGTCATGATATTGAAGAAGGATGGTTGAAACACCAACTCGAAACTGACAAGACATTGGACCACATCGTTCTGTAACCGTGGTAGATCTTCTGGACTGATTACCTTCTGAGAGATTGCATTGAGGAATGCACATAGCTTCACAATCGCTACTCGAACATTTTCCGGTAGGAGCCCTCTCAAAGCAATCGGAAGCAATTGCGTCATAATCACGTGGCAGTCGTGAGACTTCAGGTTTTGGAACTTTTTGTTCGCCATGTTTATTATTCCCTTTATATTCGTCGAGAAGCCAAACGGGACCTTCATACTGCCCAGGCATTCAAAAAAAATGACCTTCTCTTCTTTCGTAAGAGCGTAGCTGGCACGACCTTGAAACCAATCCGGATGCCGGTCATCTGGGTCTTTCAAAAGTTGCTGGTCCTGCCGTGCTTCCTTTGTATCATTTGTCTTCCCATACACGCCCAAGAAGCTTAGCAGGTTCACGCAAATATTCTTCGTAACATGCATCACGTTGATTGCAGAGCGGACATCTAGGACTTTCCAATACTGTAGCTCCCAAAATATTGATTTCTTCTTCCACATGGGTACGTGCCCGTCAACTCCCAGCGGAACTGATTGTCCGCCAGGACCCTTTCCAAAGATGACTTTCAAATCCTTGAACATATCAAATATCTCAGCTCCAGTACGTTCCGCAGGCTTCGGCCGGTGATCTGCCTTGTCGTTGAAATGCTTGCCTTTTTTTTCTTACGTTATGATTTCGGGGAAGAAATCGACGATGACCCAGGTACACGTTCTTCCTACAATTATCCAAAAATACACTTTTAGTCTCATGTAAGCAGTGTGTGCATGCTTTGTATCCCTTATTTGACTGTCCCGAAAGGTTACTGAGAGCAGGCCAATCGTTCATGGTTACAAAAAGCAACGCTCGTAGGTCAAATTCCTCTTCTTTGTGCTCATCCCACACAGGTACACCAGGTCTGCCCCACAACTGTAAAAGTTCATCAACTAATGGCCTTAGGTACACATCGATGTCGTTACCGGGTTGCTTCGGACCTTGGATGAGCACTGGCATCATAATGAACTTCCGCTTCATGCACAACTAAGGAGGAAGGTTGTAGATGCATAGAGTCACGGGCCAGGTGCTATGGTGTAACATCCCTACTTTTTGTGTAATAAAGAGGAGTGTTGTGTACATGGCATGCATGCATGAAAATTGGACCAAATTTTTGCTTTTAAAATTTAATCAGAGCATTACCAGCAAATCACTTAAACTGGTTTCAAACAAAGTTGTTCTGCAAAGTTTTTCAAAATGATCCAACCTTGTGCTAGAAAGGTAGCAAATTTGAAGAGCTTTTCAACGACTATTTTTGTGTAATTTTTGGTTCACAAAAAGGCCCTCAAATCTCTGTTTTGGATCTGTTTTAAAAATGTCCAGGGGCTTCTTTGAAATTCTTATTTTCTCTCAGGGGTTTTTTTTTCGAAAATTCCCCTGTCGTCTTCCTCCTGTCCGGTGACAGGAGTGCAGCCGCCGCCGCGCGCCACCTCCTGCTCCCCTCGTTGCCGACGTGGAGGCTCCGAGAGCTTCAAGGAGACGTCCCAATCGGGAGCTCCTCACAGAACCCCCCCCTCGCTATCTCTTCTCCTCCCTCTGTCTCTCTCTTCCGCCCGAAACCGGCCGTCACCGTCGATCCGCCACCGCCGTCGCTCCGCTCTCTCCCCGGCCCTCCTGTTGGGCTCATCGGATCCGCGACGAGCTCCTCCCCGCCCTCGAGCAGACACAGCCGCCGGGATGGCCTAGCGCGTGCGAATCGCGCCGCCTCCTTCTTCCTCTCCGGTCGCCGGAATCTTCACCGCGCCGCCGTTTCCTTCCGTCCCTGGCCTCGTTGACCGCCTCGTTGAGCTCACGGTGAGCTAGCCTCCCTCCCTACCCCCTCTGTTGCCCTCCTCTCAGCCGGAATCGCCTAGGTCGCCGGAGCCCGAGCTTTCCGCCGCCGTTCTCCTCACGGCGGCTCGCCGTTGTCGCCTTCCAGCGGGCGGCGCCGCTACAGTTGGGTAGAGCCCGACGAGGCGCACCCAACGCGCCCAACCTCGCGCCCGGGCCTCGCCGGAATCGTCGCCGGCGTTGGCAACTGCCACCGGCCGGCCACCACCGTGAGGTCACGGTGATGTCACCGTGACATCACCTGCCCACGTGGCGTGCCAAGTGGCACCCCTCTGTCTCTTTTGAGTTGAACGGTGGGACCCGCAGAGAATTTAGAAAAACAGAAAATAATTAATATCTGTAAATTCAATAACTTTTATTCTATAGCTCCAAAAATTATAAAAAAAATATGTGTGTGTTCAGAAAGATGAGAGCTATTTATTCATGTCATTTTTCATACATGTTAACCAAGTGTAAAATGAAGCCACTTTTATAGCATACATTTAATTCAAATAAATATTGAAAATAAAGTTTTTATTCAATAAAAATAGAAAATTAACTGCAATATACCATTTTGATCAGTGAAACAAAGGCAAACCAACTATGAGGTTTACAAAGTCTTTTGAGCATCTCAGCTTGGTCACATCTCCAGTTTAGGGTTTTCTTCCCCTCCGGTGTTCGACGTTCACGGCGCGAAACCCTAGCTTCCTGTTCTATTCTTTAAGCTTCTTTTCAATTGCATTGTTTTACTCATGCATACATATTGTGCATTGCACGGTCGTCAAGTTTTGATTGTTTGCCTCCTTTCCGGTATTGCTCGCTATCGGTAGACCGAGATCCGGAGGTCGACCCGGCGTTCTACGACAATCCAAGCTCTACTTTCGACGAGCAAGGCAAGCACCACCTCATGGCTACCCATGTTTTGAGTCTTTCAACCTCTTACTCATGCAGTCGATTCAACTTGGTTTTGAGTCTGTTAGAGTTAACCTATCCACTGCATGACCCTCCCCCTCACATGTCACCTTCATACGTGTTTACCCTCCTAGTATGACTAGGGTTGTTTGAGTATCGTAGAGCCTTGTGTGTTATGCTTAGCCATGCTTAGTGTTCTGATCTACTACATCCGGTTGATGTTTTGGATCACTTCGATAACCTTGTATGTTGTTATATTTGTGAGTACTGAGCATATGAAACTGACTAAGGCTAGCACGGGAGGCCACTTGGGTAGTGGTTATTCGTTCCGTACTCGCCAACCCTAGGATTTAAGGTCTCGCCGCGGAAGCCAAGACTGAGCGTGCAACCACACGCGGGACCTAACTGACCGCGCTCGGCTAACTAACTTGTTTGATCACTTCCATGGGTCACATAGTTTGAGTTTTCCATTTGCGGGTGTGTCATAAAAGGTTTTGGAGAAAACTAGGGCGTGACCGGGACCAGTGATGGACGTACACGGATCTTGTCCCGACTCACAGAACAGGTGCCGTCAGGAGGTGGCCAACTCCCTGTTGACGGGGTGGCCCTGTTTGGGTTGACTCATGGAAAGGGTTAAGCAAGGTAAAGGCCGTGGTCGACCACACTCTGCCGCGCTCTTAGAGAGGAGCGTTACCGCGTGGCGTTAAGAGTCGGTCGATACGTGTGGGTAAAGTGTACCACCCTGCAGGGATAAATCTTTCGGAAAGCCGTGTCCACGGTTATGGACAACTTGGTGAAAGTCACGGGGTCATAGATAACTCTAACGGGATGACTAAAACTTGCTGGCAATGAATGAAGGATGCCTCCTCGACTGAGTCGAGAGGGGTGATTCTTGTAGATTAAGGTAGTCTGGGGTTGAGAAAGTACTTGGTGGACTAAAGAACATGATGATCTCAGTAGTTGAGTAGACTCCTCCTCTGTTTTATAAATGCTCTATTACACGTGCTTTTCTTCCTCAACTTCGGAAAACAAAGTTGGCTTTATGCAAAGAACCTTAAAAGCCAAGTCTTGCTGAGTACCTTTTGTACTCAACCTTGCCTCGTTGTTGTTTTGTTTCAGACTTCGGTGATGCAGCTGAAGAGGGGTTCTACCTCGACGTCGATGAGTAGTTAGGGGTTCCCAGGCAGCAGTCTGGTATCTGTAGTATGGGTTTGGCTACGTTGCTTATGTTTCGGACTCTTAGTCCTTTTGCTCTTGTTGTATAACAACATATTTGCTTTCGCTGCTTGTTGTAATGTTGGGTTGCTGGACCTATGTTGGTCTTGTAACCTCTGTGTGTAAGCTACTCTAGTATGTCTTGTTTAATACAACTTTCATGTCTAGAGTACTGCTTTGATCGATTGTTGGTCTCGAGCCCGTTGTTATACAGTTTTGGCTATGCCTGCATAGTTGTCGCAGTCGAGGGGTTGTGGAGCCGATGATCCATGACCGAGCCCAGCTGCCGGAGATATCCGGCCTGGGGCGAGGTAACCCCAGTAACCCTCGATTGTTGTTGCACTTTCTGGACACATAGCATCTCTGTATAACTCTGGTCCCGTTCCTTCAGTTTCATTCGACTCGTGGATGCTTGGGTATACATATCTGGTTATGACTAGCATGGACACAAGGAGTAGTAGACCGGGGATCCGGACTACGTGCCGATGAATCCGGTCTGCCTGCCGTTGTTTGTTGCGGCCGGGGCTGGTAACCCTGAAGCCCTTGTGGGTCCACTGCTAGGAGCACATGACAGTTTGTATATCTCGGGGTCCGGGGTCCGACAGGTCTTGGTATCAGAGCAGGACTGCCTGTAGGAAACCCTTGCCGTTGGTCGATGTTGAGTCTAGAACTTGTGAAAACTACTTTGAAAAGACAAAATGAGTTATGAAAACCCTCTTAGGATTCTTTTTGCTCCTTACCTGGTATCGCTCTAACTCTGAGTTACCGTATCTCATTTGTTTTTGCGTGTTGTTTCCTTGTTGTTGTCTCAAAACTTAGGAGTAAAACCGTTGGGTGTTTTTCTTCCGAGTACTTTGTCTCAAGTTGTTATAGTTCCAAATTCAACTTATTTCTTCATGTCTTTTGACATCTTGAAAATGTCTTTGTTTCAGATGCCTTCTGGTCAGGTTGTTCGACATACACTATGCCTTGGAGTTCCAGGTTTTTCCTCATCTCTTAGCCTCAGCCTGTGCAAACATAGGAGCCCCTTGGTATCTTGTGTACACCGTGTATGAGGAGTACCGTGACTTCCACCAGACCCAGTACTTGTGTGGTGTCCGTCTTCCACAACTAGATGGCACCATCTTTCCTGCTGAGCACTACGCTGAGGGTATTGGTTTCACCATTGAGATGGCTGTGCAGGATGCTGCACGGCACTGTCTTAATGAGCTTCGTTACCACTATCCAGATCACGAGCATAGCTTCTTCCGTTACTGCCCTGGTTCTGATGCTACTCTTGAGGGGTGTTATACCCACACCTTTGCTGATTCCTCCCTGGAGGAAGATCTTACACTTAGGTGCACCGCTGATCTCCTTGCTGCTTATGCTCGTCGCGAGCGTGAGCTTAGTGCACTAGTTAACACCCTTGCAGCTAGTCTCAGGACTGTGACAGCCAGAGTGAGGCCATTCGTTGAGAGTGGTATTGTTCAGGCCTCTGAGATAGAGCTTCCAGCTGTACTTGTGCCTTCCTCGGTTGCATCTCCAGATGTTGGAGGTGATGTTCCCCCTCGTGGACGCCTCAGGAGGCCTAGCATGGTGCGTGGTGTACCACAGTCTCCCCACGGACCGCAGGACGAGTCTGTTCGTCGCTACCCTGGTGCTCCGGTTCCACTTCCTTTCGACTTCGGAGGATACTGAGACCGTTGTTGGTTCCAGCTAGAGTAATGTTTGCTTTCATGTACTCGAAACCCGAAGTTGTAGAAAAATAATGTATAGGAGCAGAACTTCGGTGATGTGTATCTCCCGTACTTTCTTTCAGTGTTGTATGTACTTAAGCTTGTGAGCTTGTACCGCCACTATGTATGGTTTGTACTTCGACTGGTTTCAATAAATGTTGTAATATGTGTGTCTCCATGTTGATGAAATGATACACTTCATGCCCATTTATTCTATTCTACTACATTTCGGCATGTATCTTGTTTTTCCGTTGAAACTACTACATGTCGAACCATTGTATCTTTTTCCATGGATGTGCTATTCATGATTCCTCTTCCTTTTACTCAGGATGTCGGGTGGTACTCGTGGCCGTAATAACCCTCCTCCTGAGCCAACACCTCCGCCGCCACCCTCAATGGCGCAGGTGCTGCAAAGCATTGAGAACAATCGTCTGAGGAACGAACAACTTCTGGAGCGTGTGGCCCAGAACACTGAACGCCGTGCTGCCGGCGTTACACTCGTGGACTTCCTCAAGGCTCAGCCACCATACTTTGCTGACTCCACTGAGCCTCTCGATGCCGATGACTGGCTTCGCACTATGGAGCGCAAGTTCATTGCTCTCCGTGTCCAGGAACGTGACCGTGTGAACTTCGCCACCTATAAGCTTGAAGGTGCTGCTGGTGCTTGGTGGGAAGGCTTTCTGGCGTTGCAGGCGCCCGATCATGAGGTCACTTGGGCAGAGTTCCGTACTGCTTTCCGTGAGGCTTATATTCCGAAGGCAGTTATGGATGGTAAATGAAAGGAGTTCCTTGATCTCACTCAGGGCAGTATGGGTATCGAGGCCTATGGTCGTGTGTTCACTCGTTTGGCTCGCTATGCTCCTCGTGATGTCACTAATGACGAGGACAAGCAGGATCTGTTCCGCAAGGGCCTGAACCCAACTGTTCGATACGAGCTTCTGCCCTTCAAGTTCCGGAGTTTCCAGGAACTTTACAATCAGGCCATCACTCTTGAACGTGGCAAAAAGGAGATGGATACTGCTATGAAGAAGAGTGCTGGAGATTCCCGTGCTTCACCCTCTGGTCAGAAGAGGAAGCGCCGTGTGTTCATTCCATACAGCGCTGTTCCTAGGGCTCCATTCCAGCCAAGGCCATCTGGATATGCTCCTCGTCCACCTGCCCCACCTGCTACATCAACCTATGGTGGTGGACAAGGTTCTCGTCCTCCAGTTGCCGCTCCTCCCAGCAATGTGTGCTATCGCTGTGGCCAGTCTGGTCACTTCTCGAGGGAGTGCCCTCAGAATCATGCTGGACGTGCACCTCCTCCTCCTAAGAAAATGGCAAAGCCTGCTGGTGCTGGACGTGGTCGTCTGAACTATGTGACTGCCGAGGATGCTCAGGACGATCCAAGCGTCTTACTGGGTACGATTCGTGTCAACTCAATTTCGGCTTTAGCCTTATTTGATTCTGGAGCATCGCATACATTCATGTCAGAAGGGTTTGCTAAAATGCATGGGATACCTTTCGAAAAGTTGCAAAAACCGTTAATGGTAAACTCCCCTGGTTGCAACTGGCAAACCACCATGGTTACGCCAGAGCTTATGGTTGAGGTGGGATCCTTACAATTCCCTGCAACCTTCATTGCCCTAAAATCCACTGACCTTGATGTCATACTGGGCATGGATTGGCTTGCTAAATATGGAGCTGTTTTGGATTGTGCAACAAAATGTCTCACCTTGAAACATCCTTCCGGTGCCATCATCGACTATTGGTCTGAGTTCACCATTCCTCCTTCAGCACGCACACGACTCTCTCCTGAACTGCAGCTGTACTTCATGCAAGGTGATTACCCTCCTGAAATTCATGAGTTACCTGTAGTCAGTGATTTCCCTGATGTGTTTCCTGAAGAGTTACCTGGAATGCCACCTGACCGAAGTGTGGAATTTCTCATTGAGTTAGTCCCTGGTACCGCTCCTATGTCAAAAAGACCTTACCGTATGGCCCCAGAGGAGTTGGTTGAATTGAAACGCCAAATTGAGGAGTTAGAAGAAAAGGGTTTCATCCAACCTAGCACATCTTCTTGGGGTTGTCCCACTATCTTTGTCAAGAAGTGGGATACCAATGTTCCACGTCTGGTTGTTGATTATCGGCCGCTGAATGCAGTGACCATCAAAAACAAGTACCCTCTTCCAAGAATCAATGACCTCTTTGATCAGTTAGCTGGTGCAACTGTCTTCTCCAAGATGGACCTGCGATCAGGATACCATCAGATAAAGATCAGAAAGGAGGACATTCCTAAAACGGCGTTCACTACTCGTTATGGTCTTTACGAGTACACCGTCATGTCTTTCGGTCTTACTAATGCTCCAGCTACCTTCATGAGGCTTATGAACTCGGTATTCATGGAGTATCTTGATAAGTTCGTCGTGGTCTACATCGACGACATCTTGGTCTATTCCAAAACCGAAGATGATCATTCTGAACACCTGCGTTTGGTTTTATCCAAACTCCGTGAGCACAAGCTATATGCCAAGTTCTCCAAGTGTGAGTTCTGGTTGAAAGAACTCATCTATCTCGGACACGTAGTGTCTGCCGAAGGTGTTGCCGTTATTCCAGACAAGATCCAAACCATTCTGGACTGGGAAACACCTAAATCAGTCAAGGATGTTCGGAGTTTTCTCGGACTGGCAGGTTATTACCGTCGTTTCATCGAGAACTTCTCCAAAATTGCAAAACCTATGACTGAACTTCTTAAGAAAGGCAAAAAGTTCGAGTGGTCAGAAAAAGCAGAGGAAAGTTTCCAAACTCTGAAAACCAAACTGACTACCGCTCCTGTGCTTGTTCTTCCTGATACAAGCAAGGATTTTGTTATCTTCTGTGATGCCTCTCAACAAGGACTCGGTTGTGTGTTAATGCAAGAAGGTCATGTGGTGGCTTATGGTTCTCGTCAACTGAAACCACATGAGCACAATTATCCAACCCATGATCTTGAGCTAGCAGCCGTGGTCCATGCTCTCAAGCAATGGCGTCATTATCTTCTTGGCAACCGATGTGAGTTATACTCAGATCATCAGAGTCTGAAATATCTGTTCACCCAACCGGATCTGAATCTCAGACAGAGAAGATGGTTGGAAGTAATCAAGGACTTTGACTTGGGTCTCAACTATCAACCCGGCAAAGCAAATGTCGTCGCTGACGCGCTAAGTCGGAAGTCTTATTGTAACAACTTGATGATACAGCAAGCCCAGCCTTCTCTTCATGAGGAGTTCTCCAAGCTGAACCTTGAAGTTGTTCCTTCCGGATATCTGGCCAATCTAGAAATAAAACCTTCTCTCGAAGATCAAATAAAAGATGTTCAGAAGAACAACTTAGGCATTGCTAAGATTAAGAAGAACATTGCTAGCGGGGCTGCTAAGTGTTTCTCTGTTGATGATCAAGGCATTGTCTACTTCAAAAACCGTCTGGTTGTACCCAAGAACCGAAATCTGAGAAATCTAATACTCCAAGAGGCTCATGACACACCTCTTTCTATTCATCCTGGTAGCACCAAGATGTATCAGGATCTTCGTCTGAAATTCTGGTGGACCCGGATGAAGCGAGAAATCGCTCAGTATGTTGCTGAATGCGACGTCTGTCGTCGTGTGAAAGCAGAACATCAAAGACCAGCCGGTGTTCTTCAACCCCTGCCTATTCCTGAATGGAAGTGGGATGAGATTGGTATGGATTTCATTACCGGGCTTCCCAATACCAAAAAGGGGCACAATGCTATATGGGTAGTGATTGATCGTCTGTCAAAGGTTGCCCATTTTCTTCCTGTTCGTGAGACTATTCGAGTCTCTGATCTGGCAGATTTATATATCTCACGAATAGTCAGTCTTCATGGAGTTCCAAAAAGGATTGTCTCAGACAGAGGCAGTTTGTTTGTCTCCAGATTCTGGGAGAGTCTTCAAAAGGCTATGGGAACTCGTCTATCCTTCAGCACCGCCTACCATCCACAAACCGGTGGTCAAACTGAGAGAGTTAACCAGATTCTTGAGGACATGCTCCGAGCTTGTGTTATATCATTCGGTAAGGACTGGGAGAAGTTTCTTCCATATGCCGAGTTCACTTATAACAACAGTTATCAATCTAGCTTGGGCAAGGCTCCTTTCGAAGTTCTTTACGGCCGCAAATGCCGAACTCCGCTGAATTGGTCTGAAACCGGTGAAAGATCGTTCTTTAGTCCGGATGTAATCAAGGAAGCGGAAGAAATCGTTCGTGTCATTCGTGAACGACTGAAAACAGCTCAATCTCGCCAGAAAAGCTATTATGATCGTCATCACCAAGATGTTCATTATGAAATTGGCCACAAAGCTTATCTTCGAGTCACACCTCTGAAAGGTGGAAAACGGTTCGGAATCAAAGGCAAACTGGCTCCTCGTTATATCGGTCCTTTCCCTATCATTGGAAAACGAGGTCAACTTTCATATCAACTGCAGTTGCCTCCAGGATTTCCGGATGTCCATGATGTATTCCATGTCTCACAACTCAAACGTTGCTTCAAAGATCCTGTTCGTGGTGTGGACCACGAAACCATCAAGCTCAAGGATGATCTCTCTTACAAAGAGGTTCCTGTCCGTATTCTCGATGAGGCCGAACGAAGAACTCGTAGTCAAACTATCAAGTTCCTCAAAGTTCAGTGGTCGCATCATTCCGAGAACGAAGCAACCTGGGAACGAGAAGATCGTTTGCGATCTAAGTACCCCGACTTCTTTTCTAAAACCTAGGAATCTCGGGACGAGATTCTTGTAAGGGGGGTAGACTTGTAACATCCCTACTTTTTGTGTAATAAAGAGGAGTGTTGTGTACATGGCATGCATGCATGAAAATTGGACCAAATTTTTTGCTTTTAAAATTTAATCAGAGCATTACCAGAAAATCACTTAAACTGGTTTCAAACAAAGTTGTTCTGCAAAGTTTTTCAAAATGATCCAACCTTGTGCTAGAAAGGTAGCAAATTTGAAGAGCTTTTCAACGACTATTTTTGTGTAATTTTTGGTTCACAAAAAGGCCCTCAAATCTCTGTTTTGGATCTGTTTTAAAAATGTCCAGGGGCTTCTTTGCAATTCTTATTTTCTCTCAGGGGGTTTTTTTTCGAAAATTCCCCTGTCGTCTTCCTCCTGTCTGGTGACAGGAGGGCAGCCGCCACCGCGCGCCACCTCCTGCTCCCCTCGTTGCCGACGTGGAGGCTCCGAGAGCTTCAAGGAGACGTCCCAATCGGGAGCTCCTCACAGAACCCCCCCTCGCTATCTCTTCTCCTCCCTCTGTCTCTCTCTTCCGCCCGAAACCGGCCGTCGCCGTCGATCCGCCACCGCCGTCGCTCCGCTCTCTCCCCGGCCCTCCTGTTGGGCTCATCGGATCCGCGACGAGCTCCTCCCCGCCCTCGAGCAGACACAGCCGCCGGGATGGCCTAGCGCGTGCGAATCGCGCCGCCTCCTTCTTCCTCTCCGGTCGCCGGAATCTTCACCGCGCCGCCGTTTCCTTCCGTCCCTGGCCTCGTTGACCGCCTCGTTGAGCTCACGGTGAGCTAGCCTCCCTCCCTACCCCCTCCGTTGCCCTCCTCTCAGCCGGAATCGCCTAGGTCGCCGGAGCCCGAGCTTTCCGCCGCCGTTCTCCTCACGGCGGCTCGCCGTTGTCGCCTTCCAGCGGGCGGCGCCGCCACAGTTGGGTAGAGCCCGACGAGGCGCACCCAACGCGCCCAACCTCGCGCCCGGGGCTCGCCGGAATCGTCGCCGGCGTTGGCAACTGCCACCGGCCGGCCACCACCGTGAGGTCACGGTGATGTCACCGTGACATCACCTGCCCACATGGCGTGCCAAGTGGCACCCCTCTGTCTCTTTTGAACTGAACGGTGGGACCCGTAGAGAATTTAGAAAAACAGAAAATAATTAATATCTGTAAATTCAATAACTTTTATTCTATAGCTCCAAAAATTATAAAAAAAATGTGTGTGTGTTCAGAAAGATGAGAGCTATTTATTCATGTCATTTTTCATACATGTTAACCAAGTGTAAAATGAAGCCACTTTTATAGCATACATTTAATTCAAATAAATATTGAAAATAAAGTTTTTATTCAATAAAAATAGAAAATTAAGTGTAATATACCATTTTGATCAGTGAAACAAATGCAAACCAACTATGAGGTTTACAAAGTCTTTTGAGCATCTCAGCTTGGTCACATCTCCAGTTTAGGGTTTTCTTCCCCTCCGGTGTTCGACGTTCACGGCGCGAAACCCTAGCTTCCTGTTCTATTCTTTAAGCTTCTTTTCAATTGCATTGTTTTACTCATGCATACATATTGTGCATTGCACGGTCGTCAAGTTTTGATTGTTTGCCTCCTTTCCGGTATTGCTCGCTATCGGTAGACCGAGATCCGGAGGTCGACCCGGCGTTCTACGACAACCCAAGCTCTACTTTCGACGAGCAAGGCAAGCACCACCTCATGGCTACCCATGTTTTGAGTCTTTCAACCTCTTACTCATGCATTCGATTCAACTTGGTTTTGAGTCTGTTAGAGTTAACCTATCCACTGCATGACCCTCCCCCTCACATGTCACCTTCATACCTGTTTACCCTCCTAGTATGACTAGGGTTGTTTGAGTATCGTAGAGCCTTGTGTGTTATGCTTAGCCATGCTTAGTGTTCTGATCTACTACATCCGGTTGATGTTTTGGATCACTTCGATAACCTTGTATGTTGTTATATTTGTGAGTACTGAGCATATGAAACTGACTAAGGCTAGCACGGGAGGCCACTTGGGTAGTGGTTATTCGTTCCGTACTCTCCAACCCTAGGATTTAAGGTCTCGCCGCGGAAGCCAAGACTGAGCGTGCAACCACACGCGGGGCCTAACTGACCGCGCTCGACTAACTAACTTGTTTGATCACTTCCATGGGTCACATAGTTTGATTTTTCCATTTGCGGGTGTGTCATAAAAGGTTTTGGAGAAAACTAGGGCGTGACCGGGACCAGTGATGGACGTACACGGATCTTGTCCCGACTCACAGAACAGGTGCCGTCAGGAGGTGGCCAACTCCCTGTTGACGGGGTGGCCCTGTTTGGGTTGACTCATGGAAAGGGTTAAGCAAGGTAAAGGCCGTGGTCGACCACACTCTGCCGCGCTCTTAGAGAGGAGCATTACCGCGTGGCGTTAAGAGTCGGTCGATACGTGTGCGTAAAGTGTACCACCCTGCAGGGATAAATCTTTCGGAAAGCCGTGTCCACGGTTATGGACAACTTGGTGAAAGTCACGGGGTCATAGATAACTCTAACGGGATGACTAAAACTTGCTGGCAATGAATGAAGGATGCCTCCTCGACTGAGTCGAGAGGGGTGATTCTTGTAGATTAAGGTAGTCTGGGGTTGAGAAAGTACTTGGTGGACTAAAGAACATGATGATCTCAGTAGTTGAGTAGACTCCTCCTCTGTTTTATAAATGCTCTATTACACGTGCTTTTCTTCCTCAACTTCGGAAAACAAAGTTGGCTTTATGCAAAGAACCTTAAAAGCCAAGTCTTGTTGAGTACCTTTTGTACTCAACCTTGCCTCGTTGTTGTTTTGTTTTAGACTTCGGTGATGCAGCTGAAGAGGGGTTCTCCCTCGACGTCGATGAGTAGTTAGGGGTTCCCAGGCAGCAGTCTGGTATCTGTAGAATGGGTTTGGCTACGTTGCTTATGTTTCGGACTCTTAGTCCTTTTGATCTTGTTGTATAACAACATATTTGCTTTCGCTGCTTGTTGTAATGTTGGGTTGCTGGACCTATGTTGGTCTTGTAACCTCTGTGTGTAAGCTACTCTAGTATGTCTTGTTTAATACAACTTTCATGTCTAGAGTACTGCTTTGATCGATTGTTGGTCTCGAGCCCGTTGTTATACAGTTTTGGCTATGCCTGCATAGTTGTCGCAGTCGAGGGGTTGTGGAGCCGATGATCCATGACCGAGCCCGCCTGCCGGAGATATCCGGCCTGGGGCGAGGTAACCCCAGTAACCCTCGATTGTTGTTGCACTTTCTGGACACATAGCATCTCTGTATAACTCTGGTCCCGTTCCTTCAGTTTCATTCGACTCGTGGATGCTTGGGTATACATATCTGGTTATGACTAGCATGGACACAAGGAGTAGTAGACCGGGGATCCGGACTACGTGCCGATGAATCCGGTCTGCCTGCCGTTGTTTGTTGCGGCCGGGGCTGGTAACCCTGAAGCCCTTGTGGGTCCACTGCTAGGAGCACATGACAGTTTGTATATCTCGGGGTCCAGGGTCCGACATATGGCTGGAGCTCTGCTCGCCAAAAGGATTCATGCCATCAGTACTTAGACCAAATCTTATGTTCCTTGCGTCAGCTGCAAAATCTTTGAACTCTCTGTCGATCTTTCTCCATTGCGTTCCATCAGCGGGGTGTCTCAACTCCCCGTCGGACTTACGGTCCTCTTTGTGCCATCGCAACAACTTGGCATGCTCTTTGTTCCTGAACAGACGTTTCAACCGAGGTATTATAGGAGCATACCACATCACCTTGGCGGGAACCCTCTTCCTGGGTTTCTCGCCCTCAACATCGTCACCAGGGTCATCGCCTCTGATCTTATAACGCAATGCAGTGCATACAGGGCATTCATTCAAATTCTCGTATGCACCGCGGTAGAGGATGCAGTCGTTAATGCATGCATGTATCTTCAGAAACTCTAAACCTCGAGGGCAGACAACCTTCTTTGCTTCGTACATACTGGCGGGCAACTCGTTATTCTTCGGAAACATATTCTTCAACATTTTCAGCAAATTTTCAAATGATAAGTCAGCTACACCTTCCCGTGCCTTCCATTTCAGCAAATCCAGTGTGCAGCCCAGCTTTTTCAGACTATTATCGCATCCTGGGTACAGCGACCTCGTGTGATCCTCTAACATGGGATCCAAATTCTCCCTCTCCTTGTCAGTTTCGCAGCGTCTCCGTGCATCAGCAATGGTCCGACCAAGATCATCAGCGGGCTCATCATGTGCCTCTTCTTCACCTTCACCAAAACCTTCCCCACCTTCAGCATCATCCTCCATGAAAGCCTCATGATAGTTGACATCGATATCATCCTCTTCTTCATCTTCTTCCATTCTAACCCCTCTTTGTCCATGCTTGGTCCAACAATTATAGCTTGGCATGAAACCGTGCCGAAGCAGGTGCATGTGAACGACTCTTGAGGAGGAGTGACCCTTCTGATTCTTACATTCAGCACACGGACAGATAATAAAACCTCGCTGATTGTTCGCATTTGCCACTACGAGGAAATCTTTCAAACCCGTAGTGAACTCGCCGGAGAGTCGGTTACCGTACATCCATTGCCGATTCATCTGCATTATTATTATATAAAGTATATAATTAACCATCATGCATTTGCTAAACTAACTAGCTAGAGAAATAATACAAATCATGAAAGGTTCAAGTTGCTAACCGTGATCGCGGAGGAAAAATAAATGAAAAAGCTCAAGTGTGGCTCGGACACTTCATATCACTAGTAAAAGTGCACGTGCAATGCACGTGTAATATTATAAATGTATTCGTCACCGTTTTCCACCTCGTTATTCCTGAATTTTGTACTTCGACGATCATTAGCAATTAATTGCAAACGTTGCAAAAACATACTTCAAATCAAACAAAAAAAAATTATAACTTAGACATGCAATTTTATATAAACTCAGCAAGATCATTGAGAAAATAAGATATACACTTGCAATGTATTCATTAAGAAAATATGCGGACAAAATAAATGATGTTTGACATGACACACGCAAAAAGCACTCAATTCCCCGATTACAATTCCAACTGGATTTAAAATTGCCTCTGTAAATGACACCATCAGGTGAGATATTTTAGTTGTTGCTCTATACTGCACATACCAAATTGGCACAGTTCATTTCGATTTGTATGCATCTCATTCCCCGGTCAGCGGTCGCTCGGATTGCCTCCTAGCATCGACATAAAAATTCGTAAACTTGTTTTCGATACAAATGATACGTTAATTTCTACAGAAAAGTGAAGACATCCCCTGTATTCAACTGTGGAAAAAAATAGTAATCACAACTTCATTATGTATAAATTAGAGCTCGGAAAATACAATATATATTGGAAATAACCCAACTTGCCAAAATAATAAAGAATCTCAATTTATACACAGCATCTTTCAGAACATGAACCTTTACTTCGCAGAAAATAAGTTGTACAAATCTTTCGAGATGAAGCAGATACTTTTAATTAAGGCATATTAGCCACAATGCACTTCCTCTGTTGTACACGCACAGAGCCACAGTGCACTCTCCATGTGAAGGACAAAACTTGGCTAAATTAGGATTTATAGAGCACATGGAATCGACACATAATCTGAGTTTAATGTACACAGAATTCATAGTAAAAAATCATTGTTCATCAGACGTACTACCTAAAATTCGAACCATTTTGTACAGGAAACCCATATACAAAAATGATTCAACATAATTTGTTACACCTCTCTCCTAATCCCCAATTCCCACCTGCGTAAAGGTACGCTCTGGCCTGAATTTCCCAGGGTAATAGTTCTCCTTTATGAAATTACCATCAGTCGTAAACTGGCCTGTAGAAAAAGGAACGAAGGATGTTTAGTTTACAGAAAATTGACCTAAGCATGTCTGATGGTTAAAAATTGTATCTGGGAACCTTGCTAACAATATCAAAGCAAAGTGAAGATCCGCTCATTAGAAGTTCCTTTCAGAAACGTACAGTATGGTGCCAAGCTATTTGCAACAACTCACATTCTTGATTTTCTTTAGTGACACAGCTTACATCATTAATGCATTTTGTCCAAACTTTTTGCGTCTTTTCACATCTGCTTTGCTTTCATTTAAAAATAGGATTCAATAAAAGCAATGGTCAGGTGTTTTTTAGGTGCCGATCAGATGTTACAAGAGGTAAATAATTAATTGGATAACAAATAAAAGTACAATCTGCAGCTTAGAGATAGAGAGATATAAGGAAATAAGTGTACCGTATGCAGAGCTATGATACTACCTCTGCATCAACAATCTGTCGAACTGTACCAGAATCAGATTGTGACAATGAGCGATACAAACAAATCTACTCACAAGTAAAATCAAATCTATGAATCAGAAACAAACTGCGCGAGTCAGCACACATTGGCATGTTTAATGTCAGTTTATAGCTCGACTGGTTGAACAAATATGGGATGCAATACTCATTTCATGGCATCTGTCAATCTTTAGTCCAGAGACGACAGAGACGCCGTACCAATCAAATAGATACAGACTCGTCTAGCATAACATTCTTGCTGCATTGAGTGGTAAGATCCTTGTTCATGTCGCAATATGCATATCCAGTCTCCCCAATACCTGAACCAACAAAATATGAAACACATTGCTTGAAATTGCTAGATCATAAAGTATTTAGGATGTTTGAGCTCATCACCAGGTGTATCCTCTCCGTGATTGTGTGTGCACATACTCCCTGGGGTTTCATCTACACAAACTCCTGTACGGCGAACATGAAACAGTTAAGCCATATTTAACCATTGCAATTTTATCTCAAATCAGATTAATGTACCATTTGCATGTGATATGGTCATGTTGCTCAATAGGGTAGTCTGGCTCTGAGAGCATTAACACCCCGGGGATTTGCAACAATCTTTTGTTGGCGTGTCAAACGCTACCTTTGTATATACTCTGCTTTCTTGTCATGAGACAATCGTGCATACCAACTTTGACCACTTTGTCTTTCATTATTACCTCGACTAATATGTTTAGCACTAATGTTTGAGCAGTCTATAACAGAAGCGTCTGTTTGCTTGATGGAAACATTAGTGCAAGTGACATTCGCCTCAACACCTGAACACCTTAAACATCGGTACAAGTTGTTTCTTCCACATACATGTGGAAATATAGCTAACAACATGACGCGACATATTATCTTACCTGTTGTATGGTTGAGAGAGCCACCTAAATTGAATTGTGTTGAATATGATAGAGGAATTTGAGATGCAGTGGTATGTTGACCAACTGGAGCCACACCTACGAATTAAGTTAAATCAGTTTTTGGTAAAACAGGACAAAAATATTGTGGTAGTTAAAAATACATGACCTCTTGTAAGTGTTTTGTATTGCACTTGGGTGACTCCTGAATGTCCACCGTATGGTGTATGACATACTGTGTTTGGCGCTGACGCTTCAAAATAGCTTCTTTATTTTTTTCATAATACTCTCTATTCCTCTGCCTTTTGACCTCTTTAGGACCTGCATATATGACACCAATTACTATATATGCACATTGGTTAAGCCGATCGGAGGATGATAATTGTATTAACAGAATGATGGTTGTTAATCACCTAGGCTTTGGCCATTGGTTAAGTCCCGGAATGGAGTGCGATCGGAGGATGACATTTGTATATTTGCTTCCTTTTGTCCAGAGAAAGTAACATGTATCGATGAATACCTCCTCTCTGTACCTGTAATTGAAAGTAGCACATACAGTCATCGTGAGTCAAAATGTTGACAATTTAACTTTTCATGGTTGGTTAAATATCCTCTGTTGAATAAAGTGCAAAATCAATGTGAAAACCGGACATATAAGTTTATCCTCTGCTAAATATCTATCCTCAGCTGATGGCTACAAGATCATTTTTATCAATTCTGTAGTTGGATATTGCAAATTTATGCAGCCGGTTTGGAGGAGCAGGACGCTGCTTATTGTAGGTGATTTGTAGAATGCACAGGTACCTTCAAATGTCCGCCACTTTAGAGGAGCAGGACGGACGAACGACAGGTTCAGGTGTAGGCCGGCAGGTCGTAGGACTACAGGAGCGGCGGTGAAGGCGTCAGCGACGGGAACGATCGGTGAGCGGTGGTGAAGGCGTCAGCGACGGGGACGAACAGCGAGCGGCGATGAAGGCGTCGGCGACGGGGACGAACGGCAGATTGCAGGACGACTGGAGCGGCGGTGAAGGCGTCGGCGGTGGGGACGAACGGAAGGTGTAGGGCGGCAGGTTTAGTTGAAGGCCGGCCACGGTGAGGGCATCAGGTGCAGGCCGGCCACGGTGAGGGCGGCCGGTGCAGGCCGGCCACGCTCAGATGCAGGCCGGCCACCGGTGACGGCCGGCAGGTGCAGGCCGGCCACGGTGACGGCGCAGGTGCAGGCCGGCCACAGTGAGGGCGGCAGGTGCAGGACGGCCACGGTGAGGGCGCCGGCCACCGGGGAGAGTTGCAGGTTGGCCACCGGGGAGAGGACAGCAGGTGGGCGGCAGGTTGCAGGACGTCGAGAGCGGCGGTGAAGTCGTCGGCGACGGCAGCGTGCTGGCGAAGGGCGTCGGCGACGTCCAGCAGGCAGGGCGGCGCTGTGGCGGCGGCGTTGATTTGGGATTTTTGTTTTCTAATTAGGCAGTTGGCACTTGGCAGTTCGGCTATTGTGGGTGTACGTGGTTTGTAGTTGCCCTTTTTTCTTTTTCTTGCGTTGTGTTGTTAAGGTGGACGATGAGTCGATGACTGGTTGTTTTAGAGGTACTGAACGTAGGTGTCTCAACCATTAGATGGTGGTTTGATGGCTGGGATGATTTGGATCTGCCCCCTTCTGGGTTGTTTTATATTGGTTTAGATGTGTGTTTCATGCTCTCGGGAATTTCATCGAACACTTTGTGTGCATAGGAGGAACCAAAAGCAAACCCACCACCCCTTGTGAATATTGTGAGTAGAAGTGACACCAAATGTGGCTAAGTGCAGCCAGCTGAGTCCTATATATAGGGATGGGCTTTTAGTCCCGGTTGGCCTGGACAACCGCGACTAAAGGCCTTCGGGGCAGCCTGAGGACCTATTAGTCCCGGTTGTCCTGGCCAACCGGGACTAAAGCCCCTCCCGTCCGCCAGCTGTGGACCGAGCGCGCTGGGCCCAGACTGGTGGTCGCGGGTCTCCTACCGAACCGCGACTAAAGACCCCTATGGTCGTGGGTCGATTATTTTGGGGACTAATGGGGGCGTATGGAAGGCCTATTTTCTACCAGTGAATGAAGGACACGAACAACCGAACGCAACAGTGGGACAGACTTGTTCCAGAGGAGCAAAGGGTTGACCTGGACGCAGCACACTAGGGTGTTGTTCAGCTAGTAGAGGCCGCCGTGCAGATTTGTTCCCGAGCCATGCTCCCAAAGCCTGGCGTAGACCCCGCCGCCATCCTTGCCGTGGTCGATGATGAACATCCGCCGATCGGCGTACTTTGTGCCAAGCATGATGTGCGCGACGCTCCAAGCAGAGATATTTCCACCAGCGGTGAAGAACTGCACCACGACGGAGAGGTCATAGCCGTCGGGGCTGGTGTACTCCACTTGGTGTGCGACCTCGAGCGGTTCCTCCCCGATCAGCTCGATGGTCGTCCAGGCCATGACGCGCGCAATGAGCACAAAGCTGACCTAGCTCTTGTGTTTTGCACAAGCTATCTATTCGAGACGTGTTGATGAAGGGGGTGTGTTTTGCAGAGGTCCTCCAAATGCACCGATCGGGTAATATAGCGGCGGGGAGAGGTCGGCCGGCGGATCACCAAACACCATTAATTGGTGCCGAGGCCGACCTTTAACATTGAATTTGCTGTCCAGGCGCAACGATGACAACGAGCACACACAAATGGCCGGGTCATGCAGGCGCGGAGCAACACACATGCAGCACGGGCCAGTACGCATCCGGCCGGCGTCGACTTCGACCAACCAGAAGCGAGGCATGGGCATGCATGCACATGGACGAGCGCGCGCACAGGAACGCGTTAAGATCAAGGTCACGCAGCGCACGGAGGAAAAGAGTGCACATCTCGCGCGACATGCAGCTAGCTTTCCCAAAGTTTGCAGGCATGACGTGCAACATCTAGCTAGCTCCAAAGCAGGCTCAACACACATGTAGACAGAGCTGTGGCGACGTGCCGTCTTTCCCACTGAGACGCTAATGCACGTACTGTGGAGAGCTATTTTGGCTGGAGTTAAACTTTAAGGGGCCGAGCATCTCTCCTCCTCCACTCCTAAAGTCCACTCCTGCATTAGCTTCCCTCCTCCTCCAGTCCTAAAGTCCACTCATCCATTAGGTTCTCTCGTCAAACACTATGCACCAACGCCGACGCGACGCGGCCCGCCAACGAGCTCCCAAAAACCCTGCGGGTGCCCACGCGCCTCCATCTGATGACAATCTGCTGACAAGGAGGACACCCGCGCACTTATCCGCACGCACACTCCCGTTTCAGCTGCTTTACGCCTCCTGGAAGGTTGGAAGATCAACGCCATCTTCATCCCGGTGGCACCGCGTCTCGCCGGCCAGGCATGGGTCAACTACATCAAATAGTGCTACGAGAACATGCCGTGGCTGACGAGGCATCATCAACCCCACGACGCCATGTCTTCGTTGTACTGGGACCAACAAGTGGAGCTGGAGTACGTAGGGAAGCTCCACTCCTACCGCATCGACAGCAGCGTGGACTCCAGCGACACGGAGTGTTCCGACGAGGAGGTGGAGGAAGAGGACTCACCCGAGATAGAGTGGCACCCCTTGGCACCGCCGGAACCTGCCGCCCTGCCAGCAAACGCCTTCTTCCTCCCATGTAACTGCCCCATTTGCAGCTGGGCACTTGCACAGCCGGGAACCTGCCCAAACTGCGGGTCCGAGGAGTGCCACCACCTAGTTTAGGCTTTTATTGACTGTAATAATTATTATCTTAATTAAGTTCTCTTCCGTGTGAATGTTTTATCTTTATTTTGACTCAGGTTTGATTGGAACTCCCTAAATTTCAGCTCCAAAGGGGGTGTCCCAATTGTATATTTAGTTTGCCTGTGGTAGGCTTCTCATGCTCAAAGTCAACTTTTTCGTCTACCCCTTCCACCAGCGTCGGAAGGGGGTTTCCCAATGGGATATTATGTTTGGTTGTGTTATGGTAGGCCATAGGTACATGGAGAACTAATATCTACCACTAGTTCAGGTTCGTCAAAAGGGGGAGCTTCGAGGTGTAGTGGAAGAACCCTTCCTCTGTACAGGTGATGTCAGTGAAACCGGTCACACCTCTTATTAGGATCTTGGATCTCTCTCCGCTTCCAAACACACTTGTTGTCGTGGGATGATCACGGCAGATGTTACCAGGGGTAACTGATCTTGGGGCAAGTCGACGCAGGCGTTTGGGAGAGGGTTTAGCTCAGAGGAAAGCATGATGGAATTCAATCTGGTAGCCGGCGATGAAGTCGCCGAGTCTCCGATCTTGCTTTATTAACTCGATCTTTTTGTGTACAATGGATACTCGATATTCGGCGATATGAGTACTACTTGGATCTCTGCAAAGCTAAGCATAGGGCCGGTTTATAAAGCACCCGTCCCCCTACCCGGCTTGCCCTCCAAGGCGCAGATTGAGTCCTACCCGAACACCACTTACAAACCCTAGCTTTCCTTACTGCAACCCACAATCCGGGTTACAAGGCCTATAAACCTTGGGCCTTGTAGAAGTTTCTTTATCCTTAGCCGGATCCTGCGCAGCGTCCTTTGGGCCGGGTTATACCTTGGAGTTGGCCTACCGGGTTATCACCCCCCCATCACTTGTATAGACATGAATGGACCCCATCTAGGTTTTGTAGGGATTCCTATGCTCCGGAGCCCCCGCTTCAGCAAAACTCTGGCATGTTGACCGAAAAGTCAACCTTTTCGTCTACCATTTCCACCGGCGTCAGAAAGGGGGGTGTCCTAATGGAATATTTTGTTTGGTCGTGTTAGTGTAGGCTATAGGTAGATGGAAAACTAATATCTACCACATGTTCTCATAGTATTCCCTCGGGTTCGTTCGAAGGGGGTGTTTCAAGCTCTAAGTAGTCTTGGAACCCGCGAGAGAGAATCTGCCGCCGGTGAAGCCCTAACACAAAGAGTGAGAGGATTTTGGGCATCCAAGGCCCATGCCACACTATAACACACAAGGTATGCCAAACCCTCTCCGGAGATTCAAACGCTCCAGAACCCCTCTCCGGAGAAACTCTAGGCCCGCAGGAAAAAAGACGAAATTGTCGTTCTTGCCCCTCTACGTGAGCCTTAAGGGGGTAGAAAAGTGGAACTAATTGCTTGGTTGTCTTAGGTTAGGCCTAAGGAACACCGAAGAAAATGGTAGGGTCCACCTCTTGGCAAGATTCCCCCCGTCCCGTCAGATCCGGGAGTTTTGGGCTCTGAGTAGTCCTAGAACCCGAGAGAGAGAGAATCTGATGCCGGTGAAGCCCTAACACAAAGAGTGAGGGAATCTTGTGAATCCAAGACACATGACACACTCTAACAAACATTTTATGTGATACCCTAGGCCTGGGTGGGATTAAGATGCTCTAGAGCTCCTCTCCGGAGAAACCCTAGGCCCGTTGGAGAAAATGACGGAACTACCGATCTGGCCCACCTACGTGAGCCAGAAGGGGGTAGCAAAGCGGAACTAATTGCTTGGTTTTGTTAGGTTAGGCCCAAGGAAAACCAAATAAAATGGTAGGGCCCACCTCTTGGAAAGATTCCCCCCGTTCCGTCAGATCCGGGAATTTCGGGCTCTGAGTAGCCCTGGAACCCGCGAGAGATCGAGAATCTGACGCTGGTGAAGCCCTAAAACAAAGAGTGAGGGAATCTTGGGCATCCAAGACCCATTCCACACTCTAACAAACATGTATGTGATACCCTAGGCTTGGGTGGGATTAAGACGCTCTGGAGCTCCTCTCCGGAGAACCCTAGGCCCGTTGGACAAAAGGACGGAACTGCCGATTTGTCCCCTCTACGTGAGCCGGAAGGGGGTAGAAAAGTGGAACTATTTGATTGGTTGTGTTAGTTTAGGCCCAAGGAACACCAAATACAATGTAGGGCCTACCTCTTGTCAATATTCCCCCCGTTCCGTCAGATCCGGGAGTTTCAAGCTTTGAGTAGCCCTGGAACCCGCGAGAGAGAAACCGACGCCGGTGAAGCCATAACACAAAGATTGAGGCAATATTGGGAATCAAAGACACATTCCACACTATAAGACACATGTTCTGGCATACCCTAGGCTTGGGTAGGATTCAGACGCTCCGAAGCTCCTCTCTGGAGATACCCTAGACCCGCTAAAGAAAAAGACAGAACTGTCGTTATGGACCCTCTACGTGAGTCGGAAAGGGGTAGAAAAGTGGAACTAATTTCTTGGTTGCCTTAGGTTAGGCCCAAAAGAATACCCAAGACAATGTTAGGGCCCACATCCTGTCAAGATTCCCCCCGTCTAGTCAGATCCGGGAGTTTTGGGCTCTGAGTATCCTGGAACCCGCGAGAGAGAATCCGACGCCGGTGAAACAATAACACAGAGAGTGAGGGAATCTTGGGAATCCAAGACCCATTTCACACTCTAACACACATGTTATGACATACCCTAGGCTTGGGTGGGATTAAGACGCTCTATAGCTCCTCTCCGGAGAAAAAAGGACGGAACAGCTGTTCTGGACCCTCTACGAGAGCCGGAAAGGGGTAGCAAAGTGCAAATAATTGGTTGGTTGTGTTATTTTATGCCTAAGGAACACCCAAGACAATGTTAGGGCCCACCCCTTGGAAATATTCCCCCCGTTCCGTCAGATCCGGGAGTTTCGGGCTCTGAGTAGTTCTGGAACCACTAGAGAGAATCCGACTTCGGTGAAGCCCTAACACAAATAGTGAGGGATTCTTGGGTATCCAAGAGCCATGCCACACTCTAAGAAACATTTTACGTGACACCCTAGGATTGGGTGGGATTCAGACTCTCCGGAGAAACCCTAGGCCCGTTGGAGAAAAGGACGGAACTGCCGATCTGGCCCCTCTGCGTGAGCCGGAGGGGGTAGCAAAGTGGAGCTAATTTCTTTGTTGTGTTAGGTTAGGCCCAAGTAACACCCAAGACAATGTTAGGGACCACCTCTTGGCAATATTCCCCCGTTCCGTCAGATCCGAGAGTTTCGGGCTATGAGTAGTCCTAGAACCCACGAGAGAGAATCCGACGCCGGTGAAGCCATAACACAGAGAGTGAGGGAATATTGGGCATCCAAGACACATTCCACATTCTAACACACATGTTATGGCATACCCTAGGCTTGGGTGGGATTCAGACGCTCCGGAGCTCCTCTCCGGAAACACCTTAGGTCCGCTGGAAAAAAGGATGGAACTACCGTTCTGGACCCTCTACGTGAGCTGAAAGGGGGTAGCAAAGTGGAACTAATTTCTTGGTTGTATTATGTTAGGCCCATGTAACACCCAATACAATGGTAGGGCCCACCTCTTGGCAAGATCCCCCTGTTCTCCGTCAGATCTGGGATTTTGGTCCCTGAGTAGTCCTGCAACAACTAGAGATAATCTGACACTGGTAAATCCCTAACACAAAGAGTGAGGGAATATTGGGCTTCCAAGACCAATGCCACACTCTCAGAAACATGTTATGTGATACCCGAGGCTTGGGGGGGATTAAGACACTCTGGATCTGCTCTTCGGAGAAACACTAGGATCGTTGGAGAAAAGGACGGAACTGTCGATCTGGCCCCTCTACGTGAGTCGGAAGGGGGTAGAAAAGTGGAAATAATTGCTTGGTTGTGTTAGGTTAGGCTGAAGGAACACCCAAGACAACGGTGGGGCCCTCCTCTTGGCAAGACCCCCCCGTTCCGTCAGATCCAGGAGTTTCGGGCTCTGGGTAGCCCTAGAACCCGCCAGAGAGAATCTGAAGTGGGTGAAGCCATAACATAGAGAGTGAGGTAATATTGGGAATCCAAGACCCATGCCACACTCTAACTCACATTATATGGTATAAAACAGGCTTCGGTGGGATTCAGACGCTCCGAAGCCTCTCTCCGGAGAAACCCTAGGCCCGTTGGAGAAAAGGACGGAACTGTCGTTCTGGCCCCTCTACGTGAGCCAGAAGGGGGTAGCAAAGTGGAACTAATTTCTAGGTTGTGCTCGATTAGGCCTAAGGAACACCCAAGACAATAATAGGGCCCACGTGTTGGCAACATTGCCCCCATTCCTTCAGATCCGGGAGTTTCGGGCTCTGAGTAGTCCTGGAACCCATTAGAGAGAATCTGAGGCCGGTGAAGCCCTAACACAAAGAACGAGGGAATATTGGGAATCCAAGGACCATGCCACACTCTAACACACATTTTATGGGAAACCCTTGGTTTGGGCGGGATTCAGATGCTCCGAAGCCCCTCTCCGGAGAAACCCTAGGCCTGCTGGAGAAAAAGACCAAACTGCTGTTCTAGCTCCTCTATGTGAGCCGGAAGGGGGTAGCAAAGTGGAACTGATTGCTTTGTTGTGTTAGGTTAGGCCCAATTAACACCCAAGAAAATGGTAGGGCCCACCCTTTGGCAAGATTCCCCCCTTTCTCCGTCAGATCCGGGATTTTTGGGCTATGAGTAGTCCTGGAACCCACGAGAGAGAATTCGACAACGGTGAAGCCATAACACATAGAGTAATGGAATATTGGGAATAAAAGACCCATGAAATACTCTAACACACATGGTACGGCATAACCTAGGCTTGGGAGGGATTCACACGCTCCGGAGCTCTTCTTCGGAGAAACCCTAGGCCCCTAGGAAAAAGGACGGAACTGCCGTTCTAGACCCTCTACGTGAGCCGGAAGGGAGTAGCAAAGTGTAAGTAATTGCTTGGTTGTGTTAGGTTAGGACCAAGGAACAACCAAGACAATGGTAGGGCCCACCTCTTGGCAAGATCCCCCTGTTCTGTCAGATCCGGGAGTTTCGGTCCTTAAGTAGTCTTGCCACAACTAGAGAGAATCTAACGTCGGTGAAGCCCTAACAAAAAGAGTGAGGGAATCTTGTGCATCCAAGGCCCATTCCACACTCTAACAAAAATGTTATGTGATACCCTAGGCTTGGGTGGGATTAAGATGCTCTGGAGCTCCTCTCTGGAGAAACCCTAGGCCCGTTGGAGAAAAGGACGTAACAACCGTCTACGTGAGCTGAAAGGGGGTAGCAAAGCGGAACTAATTGCTTGGTTCTGTTAGGTTAGGCCCAAGCAACACCCAAGACAATGGTAGGGACCACCTCTTGGCAATATTACCCCCGTTTGGTCAGATCTGGGAGTTTCGGGCCCTGAGTAGCCCTAGAACCCGCGAGAGAGAATCCGACGCAGGTGAAACCCTAACACAAAGAGTGAGGGAATCTTGGGAATCCAAGATTCATGACACACTCTAACAAACATGTTATGTGATAAACTAGGATTGGTTGGTATTAAGACGCTCTGTAGCTCCTCTTCGGAGAAACCCTGGCCCGTTGGAGAAAAGGACGGAACTTCCGATCTGGCCCCTCAACGTGAGCCGTAAGGGGGTAGAAAAGTGGAACTAATTGGTTGGTTGTGTTAGGTTAGTTCCAAGTAACACCCAATATAATGTAGGCCCACCTATTGGCAAGATTCCCCCTGTTCCGTCAGATCCGGGAGTTTCGGGCTCTGAGTAGCCCTGGAACCTGCGAGAGAGAATCCGACGCCGGTAAAGCCATAACACAAAGATTGAGGAAATCTTGGGCATAGAAGACACATTAAACACTATAAAACACATGGTATGGAATACCCTAGGCTTGGGTAGGATTCAGAAGCTCGGAAGCTCCTCTCCGGAGATACCCTAGGCCCGCTAAAGAAAAGGACGAAACTGTCGTTATGGACCCTCTACGTGAGCTGGAAAGGGGTAGTAAAGTGGAAATAAATGCATGGTTTTGTTAGGTTAGGCCCAAAAATCACCCAAGACAATGGTAGGGCCCACATCTTGGTAAGATTCCCCTCATCGAGTCAGATACGGGAGTTTCGGGTTCTGAGTATCCTGGAACCCACGAGAGAGAATCCGACGCCTGTGAAGCCATAACACAGAGATTGAGGCAATATTGGGAATCCAAGAACCATGTCACACTCTAACACACATGGTATTACATACACTGGGCTTGGGTGGTATTAAGACGCTCTAGAGCTCCTCTCCGGAGAAACCCTAGGCCCGTTGGCGAAAAACCAATGGAACTGCTGTTCTGGACCCTCTACGAGAGCGGGAAAGGGGTAGGAAAGTGTAACTAATTGGTTGGTTGTGTTAAGTTAGGCCCAATTAACACCCAAGACAATGGTAGGGCCCACCTCTTGGCAATATTCCCCCGTTCTCTGTCAGATCCGGGAGTTTCGTGCTATGAGTAGTCCTGGAACTCACGAGAGAGAATCCGACGCCGGTGAATCCATAACACAGAGAGTGAGGGAATATTTTGCATCCAAGACCCATTCCACACTCTAAATAACATGGTATGGCATACCCTAGTATTGTGTGGGATTCAGACGCTCCGGAGCTCCTCTCCGGAGAAACCCTAGGCTTGTTGAAAAAAAGGACGAAACTGTCGTTCTGGACCCTCTACATGAGCCGGAAGGCAGTAGAAAAGTGTAAGTAATTGCTTGGTTGTGATAGGTTAGGCCCAAGGAACAACCAATAAAATGGTAGGGCACCCCTCTTCGCAAGATCCCCCCATTCTGTCAGATCCAGGAGTTTCGGTCCCTTAGTAGTCCTGCAACAACTAGAGAGAATCTGACGCCGGTGAAGCCCTAAAAAAAAGAGTGAGGGAATATTGTGCATCCAAGACCCATGACACACTGGAACGAACATGTTATGTGATATTGTAGGCTTGGGTGGGATTAAGACGCTCTGGAGCTCCTCTCTGGAGAAACCCTAGGCCCGTTGGAGAAAAGGACGGAACTGCCGATCTGGCCCCTCTACGTGAGCCGGAAGGGGGTAGCAAAGCGGATCTAATTGCTAGGTTCTGTTAGTTTAGGACCAAGGAACACCCAAGACAATGTTATGGCCCATATCTTGGCAAGATGCCCCCCCGCTCGGTCAGATCCGGGAGTTTCGGGCTCTGAGTAGCCCTTGAATCCGCGAGAGAGAATCCGACGCCAGTGAAGCCCTAACACAATGAGTGAGGAAATCTTGGGAATCCAAGACTCATTCCACACTCTAACAAAAATGTTATGTGATACCCTGGGCTTGGGTGGGATTAAGACGCTCTGGAGCTCCTCTCCGGAGAAACCCTAGGCCCGTTGGAGAAAAGGACGGAACTGCCGATCTGGCCCCTCTACGTGAGTTGGAAGGGGGTAGCAAAGTGGAACTAATTGCTTGGTTGTGTTAGGTTAGGCTGAAGGAACACCCAAGACAACGGTGGGGCCCTCCTCTTGGCAAGATCCCCCCGTTCCGTCAGATCCAGGAGTTTCGGGCTCTGGGTAGCCCTGGAACCCGCCAGAGAGAATCTGAAGTGGGTGAAGCCATAACATAGAGAGTGAGGTAATATTGGGAATCCAAGACCCATGCCACGCTCTAACGCACATTATATGGCATAAAACAGGCTTGGGTGGGATTCAGACGCTCCGAAGCCTCTCTCTGGAGAAACCCTAGGCCCGTTGGAGAAAAGGACGGAACTGTCGTTCTAGCCCCTCTACATGAGCCAGAAGGGGATAGCAAAGTGAAACTAATTTCTAGGTTGTGCTCTATTAGGCCTAAGGAACACCCAAGACAATGGTAGGGCCCACCCTTTGGCAACATTGCCCCCATTCCTTCAGATCCGGGAGTTTCGGGCTCTGAGTAGTCCTGGAACCCATTAGAGAGAATCTGAGGCCGGTGAAGCCCTAACACAAAGAACGAGGGAATATTGGGAATCCAAGGCCCATGCCACACTCTAACACACATTTTATGGGAAAACCTTGGTTTGGGCGGGATTCAGATGCTCCGAAGCCCCTCTCCGGAGAAACCCTAGGCCCGCTGGAGAGAAAAAGACCAAACTGCCGTTCTGGCTCCTCTATGTCAGCCGGAAGGGGGTAGCAAAGTGGAACAGAATTTCTGCAAGGGGGGTCTCTCACCTCCAATCATTTTTACTTTGTTATTGTTTTGCTTGTTACTTGCTTTATCATGCTTGCTATCAATGTTTGATACTTTTGAAACTAGATCTTACTGGCAAGGTGGGTTCACGGATGAACAACAAAAGATTATAAGGAACACCGCTTGTCATAAAAAGGATAGACTTATGGGAGAAAATTAATAAATTGCATGACTATGCTAAAAATTTGTTCTCCACTTATAATATTACTTATTGCTTTGATAAATCTTGTTGCTGTAGGAGGTATAAACACCTCCCTTTTCAATGTGAGTATAATGATAATGTTACCATATCTTCTTATGTTAAGGGAAATTATGACTTCGATGATGTGGAACAAATTGAGGATCTTATTTCCTGGAAGGGTGCATTTGAATTTGCCTATTTGCTTGAAAGTGTTGATGATGCAACCTATAAATATGAGATTTATGATATACTTGAATATTGCTTTGATAATTACAAGGATTGTACTTGCTACATACTTCAATATCTTAACCAATTCTCTCCTCCAAAGGGAGAGACTATTGCCTTGCAGAAACCTATGGAAGAAGAAACTGCTGAATCTGGAAGCTCATTGGATGAAAAAGAGGAGGAGAGTGATGATCAAGAGGAGGAAGAATGGAGCTACCCATGTATACCTCCCAATGAGAGTGACTCTTTAACTCATACATTATTTGATGAAATTGATACTTCCTATACTTGTGACCTTGATACTACTATGAATGTAACTTGTGAGAATGATATTGCTACTGTTATTTATCAGTCAAAGCATAATTGTGTAAGCAAAAGGGAAAGAGGGATGACCTTCTACCTTGTGAAGTCTAGTTGGCTTGTGACGTACTGTATTTTTTGTTTACCATTCGTTGACATAATCATACACCTCCCTAAAAAAATAGACACTCCTCCACGGTATGTGATTGTTGGCAGGCACCCGAGGATTCGGTTAGACATGGTTTGTGTAAGATGGATGGGAGAAGTGTCAAGCTTTTATACCTCTGTTTAATAAAATAAAAAGCTATAGCACATGATTTGATCGCTCTCCCTCTGCGAAGGGCCGTTCGTTTACTTTTATGTTGAGTCTCCATCTTACAACTTTATGCACAGTTGAGAGAGCATAGTTGCCATTCTGAGTTTTATGTGCATTTGTCCTAGAAACATTATTAATTGATTCATGATGTGTTATTGCTTGTTCTTCAATTATTTGTTCTATTCTTCCTCAAGGTGTCCTGGCATTTATGTTTTTCCCCACTCTTAAGGACTATCGAAATATCACTTTGCCATGTTTTCTCTATACTTGAAACAAACGTATATCTTTCATCGCATTGTTATTCATGATCTTTTATTTGTGTTACATCTCATGATGCAAGGTGATTGCTATGCTTTATTGTTAAAATTCTATTTATCATGCTTGTGTTGAAATTCTATGATCTCAGCTTACTTATGCTTTTACATTATTGATGATCAAGTTTATGTTGGTAGTATGTCACCTCAGAAATTTTGTGTTTTTATCGTTTACCTACTCGAGGACGAGTAGGAACTAAGCTTGGGGATGTTGATACGTCATAAACGCATCCTTAATTTCTGATGTTCCATGTTGTTTCCTACATGTTTGCTATATAATTTATGTCATTTTTATCGATTTTCCGGACTAACCTATTGACAAGACGCCATAGAGCCTAGTTCCATGTTTTCTGTTGTTTTTAGTTTCAGAAAAGTTGTTCTGGAAATATTCTTGGAATTGGAAAATTTGAAGTCCGGAGGTCCTAGAATTCCCGAAGGTTCCACGGAGTCCCGAAGAGGCCCGAAGGGGGGCCACACCATAGGGCGGCGCGCCATGGGGTGGTGTGGGGCCCCCAGGCCTCCATCGCCTTTGCCCTTTCGCCTATTTGTACCCCTTGACATATCAAACTTAAAAATATACCACTTTGTCTCGAGAGAACACCTGAGGCCGCTGTCATCGTCATACCGATCGGGAGAGTTTTGGAGCTCTCCCCGGCACCCTACGGGGAGGGGAATTCATCACCGGAGGGGTCTAGACCACCATGCCCTCCTCCGAAGTGATGCGCGAGTAGTTCATCCCTGGACTACGGGTCTATAGCAGTAGCTAGATGGTTGTTCTCTCCACTTTGTACCTCATGTTTAGATCTCGTGAGCTGCCTCACATGATCGAGATCATATTTATGTAATGCTACATGCACTACCAAATTCCGCGCGGTCTGGGACATTTCAATAACGTTGCGGATGAGCTCCAAACCGTCGCTAAGGGCAATCCACGACGGTTTACGCGACGAAGTGAGAATGTGCCTGATCGACTGTCACGGACGATTTTGCGACATTAATTTGAACTGGAGAACGTCGAGGCTATCCGCAACGTTCAGAAAATCGTCGCGAGCATCTGGGCGGTCCGGTCCCGGCTCAATAAGCGGCAAAGTTTTTTTTCGTCACTGTCGGCTGACACGTGGCAAAGGATTAACTGACGGTCGTTAGCGTAATCAGCTGACGTCACACTACATGCAACTTATGTCATTACGATCGCAACATTTTTTTTCTTCAAGAATAGATTCTGTTAATTAAGGTCCCGTTTATGACATCACCAATCCGTTCATGACGTCATAACCGCCGATCCCATTCATGACTTTTTTTGTTGTCGCGTCCTCGACCAATCAGGTGAAACCATGTGGATGCCATCTGCGACAAACTGCTAGCGTCGTGGTATGAGATGACGCAACAAGATGATGCCACGTGGAACAATCGTAGGTCGCCGCGTGGTTTTTTTCTGGGACGATCTCCGGTCGTCGTGGGCTACGCGGTGACGTATTTTTTTCCGACACGAAGCGAGCGACAAAGCGACGCCACATGGACCATATGCACGGTGCCACATGGCGCCCTTTCCTCGACGTTTTGTTTCGTTGTGTAACTGCCCAATCGTAAAACGACACGTGGACCAAATGTACGGTGCCACATGGCGCCCTTTTCGCGACGTTTTGTGTCGTTGTGGAACTGCCCAATCGTAAAACGACACGTGGGCATGGCATACGACACCACGTGTCCTAATTTGTGTCTCTTTTTACGTTACGATACTATGACGTTTTTGTTTTCGTGCCAGATGGGTGCTTAAATCATCGTTCGAATTGACCTTTCCATGTTCCATGTGCAGAAAAGCAAACCACATAGCAGGCATCAAATACAGAAATTCAAGCACTACTGGTTTATTTTACAGAAAAGCAAACTAACATACAGAAATTCAGTTTTCAGCAACACGGCCATAGTTTCAATTACCACATATGCGCTGAACTAACTGCTGAAGCAGGGCAACTCCTTCTTGTTGGCACGTTTTTAGCTCGTCTTGTTCCTTCCGCATTTCTTCCATTTCAAATGCAGACCAGAGCCTCATTCGCTCGGATTCTGCATTCGCCACCCTCAAATCAGCAATTGTGCTGCGCATATTGGCATGCCCCCCTCTCTGAACATCAGTTTGCACTTCAAGTTCAGACTTTGAAATACTTGTTTCCACACGGGATTTCTTCGACAAAGTATGCTTTCCACGATCCAGCATGACACCTAAAGTATCATCCTCATCCTTTGAAGCTGATTTCGACATCATTCTTTTCTTGCTTGCCTATCAAGCAAGCAAAGAAAATAGATTTAAGTATGTATAGAAAATAGATGAAACTAGCAGGTGACCAGCAATGTACAGAAAATAGATGAAACTAACAAATGGCCAGCAATGTACAAAAATATATATGAAAAATAGCAGATGACAATCAAACAAGCGTTTCTGTAATGACCAATGACCTAGCAGATGTCAAGCATGTCAGGAGCATAGATGGAAACTATGTTGAAATGACAACCACAACCTTAATTAGCTTGCCAAAACGTCTTATGGTATGGAATAGATGAAGTAGCACAAAATATATGACACAACCATAATCAAACTGTTCAACGCAAGATAAGTAAGCTGCGCCCTAGTTGTTTTTTTTCACTAAAGGGAGTTTTTATTACTTAAAGAGTTTTAAGTGTTACACCCTAGTTGTTGTGATATCATGGAAGGATGTTGAGCTGCCGAATTAGGGAATAACCTGCAGCTCATTGTCCTCACTGAATAGTCATTGACATGACCAGTCTCCTTCACTGGAATCTATTCCTCTTCAACATCATCCTCAGAGTATACTCAGATCCAGAGTCTTCCTTCTTGATATTTTTGGGTGTGAATACCGTAGGAAATGAAAGAATACTTGCTAAGACTTTACACCCAGTTGATGCATCCTTGCATTGTTTGCCATGATAGTTCGGGCACGCTCTTATTCCATGGGGTGTAGTGGTGATCCTAACATGCATAAATAACTCAAAGTAAGCTCCAAATATAAAAACTTGGTAAGAACCTAATACATCATAAAAAATTAAGGTACTCATCCTGTAAGAACAGTCCAATGTAAGTAAGATAAATTCTGATTGTAACTAAGACTGATAGGATCATAAGCAAAGTGAGATTAAACCTAATAGTATACAGGATGGAAATAAGCAAACTTTTACCGTAGGAATACAAAGCTGGATATTTCTATTGTTATTTTTCTGCAAGATTAGAAATAAGGCCCCCCTTCCGATTTCCATTAAAAGTAACCATACAGTCTTTTGTTACAACTCTACTACGAAAGCAAATAATTAAAAAGGAGCATCAGGAGGGCAACACACCCATTTCCGCTACAGATTTGTCAGAATTAACACATGGACAAGCCTCTGTTTACCACTATACAAAGTTATAAATGCAAAGGCAAGAACAAAGATAGATATAAGGAACCATCAATCATACAACTAAACAACGAAACAGTTTAGAGAAATTTATTACATTAAACATTAGCAGGATAATTAAGAAGCATCGATCAAACAATTTAGATAGATTAATTGCATCGAACATAAGAAGGATCAATCATACAATTAAATAGACAACTAATTCAGAAAGATTAATTACATCGAACATATGAAGAACCATCAACCTTACTGTGTTTCTCGATTTCAACCTTTACCCGTCTCGGCGTGGTTGGAGACATTGACGGTGAAGTTTCGACGAGGTTGGAGATGAGGTGGCAGATCTGGTCGTACGGCGAGGTTAATGGCGAGGTGGCACACCAGCGAGCACATGAAGGCGAGGTTTGTGACGATGTGGCAGACCGGTGAGCACGACGGCGAGGTAGCACACCAGCGAGCATATGACGGCGAGGTTGGTGACGATGTGGCAGACTGGTGAGCACGACGGCGAGGTGGTGGTCCTGGACGGCGACCTGGGCGGCGTGGGGGATCTCGACGGCGACGTGGGAGATCTTGCAAGCGAGCTATACGGTGATGTGTAAGAGGGATGAGATCTGGTCTAGGAGGACGGGGACTGGAGGGGATAAGGGGGAGTAGTCGATTCTTTGGGCGAGGGCCGAGGGGATAAGGGAGGGTTTCAAAATGATTACAGAAATGCCCTCCGTGATAAAGTTTGACCGTTGTGTGCGGGAGGGCTGAGAAGTAATAGTCTTGTGCAAAAAAAATTGAGTGGACTATCCTAGCGCAAAATTTTCGGAGGTCGCGAAATTTTGGCGAAAGTGCGGGAAACTATGCTAGCCGTCGGATGCTGATGGGTGGCTTAAACAAATTGACCATTTATGCAATAATTTACTAAAGGGGCCTTGTGAGGAAATAAAGAAGTATTATGAAATAATTTTGGAGTTGAGGTCGTCGGGCATAAAATTCGTTAGAATATGCAGAACGGTTCTCTGTGAAACCAACAATAACTAAAGAACTACAGATAACTGAGTACTTGCAACACAACACAGATTAACTTAATTATAGAGTAGCCAAACACAATCACAGCACACACAGACGTGTCGACAAGTAAAACACGACGAGTCGACGATGTAGCAGGTTACACATATTCTCTATAAGCACACTAGTTTCCGCAATGAAGGACACGAACAACCGAACGCACCAGTGGGACAAACTTGTTCCAGAGGAGCAAAGGGTTGACCTGGAGGCAGCACACCAGGGTGTCGTTCAGCCAGTAGAGGCCGCCGTGCAGATTTGTTCCCGAGCCATGCTCCCAAAGCCTGGCGTAGACCCCGCCGCCATCCTTGCCGTGGTCGATGATGAACATCCGCCGATCGGCGTACTTTGTGCCAAGCACGATGTGCGCGGCGCTCCAAGCAGAGATATTTCCACCAACGGTGAAGAACTGCACCACGGCGGAGAGGTCATAGCCGTCGGGGCCGGTGTACTCCACTTGGTGTGCGACCTCGAGCGGTTCCTCCCCGATCAGCTCGATGGTCGTCCAGGCCATGACCGCGCAGAGAGCACAAAGCTGACCTAGCTCTTGTGTTTTGCACAAACTATCTATTCGAGACGTGTTGATGAAGGGGGTGTGTTTTGCAGAGGTCCTCCAAATGCACCGATCGGGTAATATAGCGGCGGGGAGAGGTCGGCCGGCGGATCACCAAAGCACCATTAATTGGTGCCGAGGCTGGCCTTTAACATTGAATTTGCTGTCCAGGCGCAGCGATGACAACGAGCACACACAAATGGCCGGGTCATGCAGGCGCGGAGCAACACGCATGCAGCACGGGCCAGTACACATACGGCCGGCGTCGACTTTGACCAACCAGAAGCGAGGCATGGGCATGCATGCACATGGCCGAGCACGCGCGCAGGAACGCGTTAAGATCAAGGTCACGCAGCGCACGGAGGCAAAGAGTGCACATATCGCGCGACATGCAGCTAGCTTGCCCAAAGTTTGCAGGCATGACGTGCAACATCTAGCTAGCTCCAAAGCAGGCTCAACACGCATGTAGACATAGCTGTGGCGACGTGCCGTCTTTCCCACTGAGACGCTAATGCACGTACCGTGGAGAGCTATTTTGGCCGGAGTTAAACTTTAAGGGGCCGAGCATCTCTCCTCCTCCACTCCTATAGTCCACTCCTGCATTAGCTTCCCTCCTCCTCCAGTCCTAAAGTCCACTCATCCATTAGCTTCTCTCGTCATACACTATGCACCAACGCCGACGCGACGCGGCCCGCCAACGAGCTCCCAAAAAACCTGCAGGTGCCCACACGCCTCCATCTGACGACAATCTGCTGACAAGGAGGACACGCGCGCACTTATCTGCATGAACACTCCCTTTTCGGCAGCTTTACGCCTCCCGGAAGGATGAAAGACCAACGCCATCTTCGTCCCGGTGGCACCTCGTCTCGCCGGCCAGGCACGGGTCGACTACATCAACTAGTGATACGAGAACATGTCGTGGCCGACGAGGCATCATCACCCCCAGGACGCCATGTCTTCGTTGTACTGGGACCAACAAGTGGAGCTGGAGTACGTAGGGCGGCTCCACTCCTACCGCATCGACAACAGCGTGGACTCCAGCGACACGGAGTGTTCCGACGAGGAGGTGGAGGAAGAGGACTTACTCGAGATAGAGTGGCGCCCCTTGGCACCGCCGGAACCTGCCGCCCTGCCAGCAAACGCCTTCTTCCTCCCATGTAACTGCCCCATTTGCAGCTGGGCACTTGCATAGCCGGGAACCTGCCCGAACTGCGGGTCCGAGGAGTGCCACCACCTAGTTTAAGCTTTTATTGACTGTAATAATTATTATCTTAATTAAGTTCTCTTCATTGTGAATGTTTTATCTTTATTTTGACTCAGGTTTTATTGGAACTCCCTAAATTTCAGCTCCAAAGGGTGTGTCCCAATTGTATATTTAGTTGCCTGTGGTAGGCTGCTCATGCTCAAAGTCAACTTTTTCGTCTACCCCTTCCACCAGCGTCCAAAGGGGGTTTCCCAATGGGATATTATGTTTGGTTGTGTTAGGGTAGGCCATAGGTACATGGAGAACTAATATCTACCACTAGTTCAGGTTCGTCTGAAGGGGGAGTTTCGAGGTGTAGTGGAAGAACCCTTCCTCTATACAGGTGATGTTAGTGAAACCGATCACACCTCTTATTAGGATCTTGGATCTCTCTCCGCTTCCAAACACACTTGTATAGACATGACTGGAACCCATCTATGTTTTGTAGGGATTCCTATGCTCCGGAGCCCCCGCTTCAGCAAAACTCTGGCAAGTTGACCAAAAAGTCAACCTTTTCGTCTACCCTTTCCACCGGCGTCAGAAGGGGGTGTCCTAATGGAATATTTTGTTTGTTCGTGTTAGTGTAGGATATAGGTAGATGGAAAACTAATATCTACCACATGTTCTCATAGTATTCCCTCGGGTTCGTTCGAAGGGGGAGTTTCAAGCTCTAAGTAGTCTTGGAACCCACGAGAGAGAATCTGACGCCGGTGAAGCCCTAACACAAAGAGTGAGAGGATTTTGGGCATCCAAGGCCCATGCCACACTCTAACACACATGGTATGCCAAACCCTCTCCGGAGATTTAGACGCTCCAGAACCCCTCTCCGGAGAAACTCTAGGCCCGCTGGAAAAAAGACGAAATTACCGTTCTCGCCCCTCTACGTGAGCCTTAAGGGGGTAGCAAAGTGGAACTAATTGCTTGGTTGTCTTAGGTTAGGCCCAAGGAACACCGAAGAAAATGGTAGGGTCCACCTCTTGGCAAGATTCCCCCGTCCCGTCAGATCCGGGAGTTTTGGGCTCTAAGTAGTCCTAGAACCCGAGAGAGAGAGAATCTGACGCCGGTGAAGCCCTAACACAAAGAGTGAGGGAATCTTGTGCATCCAAGACACATGACACACTCTAACAAACATGTTATGTGATACCATAGGCCTGGGTGGGATTAAGATTCTCTAGAGCCCCTCTCCGGAGAAACCCTAGGCCCGTTGGAGAAAATGACGGAACTACCGATCTGCCCCCCCTACGTAAGCCAAAGGGGGTAATAAAGAGGAACTAATTGCTTGGTTTTATTAGGTTAGGCCCAAGGAACACCCAATAAAATGGTAGGGCCAACCTCTTGGATAGATTCCCCCCGTTCCTTCAGATCCGGGAATTTTGGGCTTCGAGTAGCCCTAGAACCCGCGAGAGATAGAGAATCTGACGCTGGTGAAGCCCTAAAACAAAGAGTGAGGGAATCTTGGGCATCCAAGACCCATGCCACACTCTAACAAACATGTATGTGATACCCTAGGCTTGGGTGGGATTAAGACCCTCCGGAGCTCCTCTCCGGAGAAACCCTAGGCCCGTTGGACAAAAGGACGGAACTGCCGATTTGTCCCCTCTACGTGAGCCGGAAGTGGGTAGAAAAGTGGAACTAATTGCTTGGTTGTGTTAGGTTAGGCCGAAGGAACACCCAATACAATGTAGGGCCTACCTCTTGTCAATATTCCCCCCGTTCCATCAGATCCGGGAGTTTCAAGCTTTGAGTAGCCCTAGAACCCGCGAGAGAGAAACCGACGCTGGTGAAGCCATAACACAAAGATTGAGGCAATATTGGACATCAAAGACACATTCCACACTATAAGACACATGTTCTGGCATACCCTAGGCTTGGGTAGGATTCAGACGCTCCGAAGCTCCTCTCCGGAGATACCCTAGACCCGCTAAAGAAAAAGACAGAACTGTCGTTATGGACCCTCTACGTGAGTCGGAAAGGGGTAGCAAAGTTGAACTAATTTCTTGGTTGTCTTAGGTTAGGCCCAAAAGAACACCCAAGACAATGTTAGGGCCCACATCCTGTCAAGATTCCCCCCGTCCAGTCAGATCCGGGAGTTTTGGGCTCTGAGTATCCTGGAACCCGCGAGAGAGAATCCGACGCCGGTGAAACAATAACACAGAGAGTGAGGCAATCTTGGTAATCCAAGACCCATGTCACACTCTAACACACATGTTATGACATACCCTAGGCTTGGGTGGGATTAAGACGCTCTATAGCTCCTCTCCGGAGAAAAAAGGACGGAACAGCTGTTCTGGACCCTCTACGAGAGCCGGAAAGGGGTAGCAAAGTGCAACTAATTGGTTGGTTGTGTTATTTTAGGCCTAAGGAACACCCAAGACAATTTTAGGGCCCATCCCATGGAAATATTCCCCCCGTTCCGTCAGATCCGGGAGTTTCGGGCTCTGAGTAGTCCTGGAACCACTAGAGAGAATCCGACTTCGGTGAAGCCCTAAAACAAAGAGTGAGGGAATCTTGGATATCCAAGACCCATGACACACTCTAACAAACATTTTATGTGACACCCTAGGCTTGGGTGGGATTCAGACTCTCCGGAGAAACCCTAGGCCCGTTGGAGAAAAGGACGGAACTGCCGATCTGGCCCCTCTGCGTGAGCCGGAGGGGGTAGCAAAGTGGAGCCCAAGGAACACCCAAGACAATGTTAGGGACCACCTCTTGGCAATATTCCCCCGTTCCGTCAGATCCGAGAGTTTCGGGCTATGAGTAGTCCTGGAATCCACGAGAGAGAATCCGACGCCGGTGAAGCCATAACACAGAGAGTGAGGGAATATTGGGCATCCAAGACACATTCCACATTCTAACACACATGGTATGGCATACCCTAGGCTTGGGTGGGATTCAGACGCTCCGGAGCTCCTCTCCGGAGACACCTTAGGTCCGCTGGAAAAAAGGACGGAACTACCGTTCTGGACCCTCTACGTGAGCCGAAAGGGGGTAGCAAAGTGGAACTAATTTCTTGGTTGTGTTAGGTTACGCCCATGGAACACCCAAGACAATGGTAGGGCCCACCTCTTGGCAAGATCCCCCTATTCTCCGTCAGATCTGGGAGTTTTGGTCCCTGAGTAGTCCTGCAACAACTAGAGATAATCTGACACCGGTAAATCCCTAACACAAAGAGTGAGGGAATATTGGGCTTCCAAGACCCATGCCACACTCTAAGAAACATGTTACGTGATACCCTAGGCTTGGGGGGGATTAAGACACTCTGGAGCTGCTCTTCGGAGAAACACTAGGCCCGTTGGAGAAAAGGATGGAACTGCCGATCTGGCCCCTCTACGTAAGTCGGAAGGGGGTAGCAAAGTGGAACTAATTGCTTGGTTGTGTTAGGTTATGCTGAAGGAACACCCAAGACAACGGTGGGGCCCTCCTCTTGGCAAGATCCCCCTTTCCGTCAGATCCAGGAGTTTCGGGCTCTAGGTAGCCCTGGAACCCGCCAGAGAGAATTTGAAGTGGGTGAAGCCCATAACATAGAGAGTGAGGTAATATTGGGAATCCAAGACCCATGCCACACTCTAACGCACATTATATGGCATAAAACAGGCTTGGGTGGGATTCAGACGCTCCGAAGCCTCTCTCCGGAGAAACCCTAGGCCCGTTGGAGAAAAGGACGGAACTGTCGTTCTGGCCCCTCTACGTGAGCCAGAAGGGGGTAGCAAAGTGGAACTAATTTCTAGGTTGTGCTCTATTAGGCCTAAGGAACACCCAAGACAATGGTAGGGCCCACCTGTTGGCAACATTGCCCCATTCCTTCAGATCCGAGAGTTTCGGGCTCTGAGTAGTCTTGGAACCCATTAGAGAGAATCTGAGGCCGGTGAAGCCCTAACACAAAGAACGAGGGAATATTGGGCATCCAAGGCCCATGCCACACTCTAACACACATTTTAAGGGAAACCCTTGGTTTGGGCGGGATTTAGATGCTCCGAAGCCCCTCTCCGGAGAAACCCTAGGCCCGCTGGAGAAAAAGACCAAACTGCCATTCTGGCTCCTCTATGTGAGCCGGAAGGGGGTAGCAAAGTGGAAAGGATTGCTTGGTTGTGTTAGGTTAGGCCCAATTAACACCCAAGAAAATGGTAGGGACCACCTTTTGTCAACATTCCCCCCGTTCTCCGTCAGATCCGGGTTTTTTGGGCAATGAGTAGTCCTGGAACCCACGAGAGAGAATTCGACACCGGTGAAGCCATAACACATAGAGTAATGGAATATTGGGAATCCAAGACCCATGAAACACTCTAACACACATGGTATGGCATACCCTAGGCTTGGGTGGGATTCACACACTCCGGAGCTCCTCTCCGGAGAAACCCTAGGCCCGCAGGAAAAAAGGACGGAGCTGCCGTTCTAGACCCTCTACGTGAGCCGGAAGGGGGTAGCAAAGTGTAAGTAATTGCTTGGTTGTGTTAGGTTAGGACCAAGGGACAACCAAGACAATGGTAGGGCCCACCTCTTGGCAAGATCCCCCCATTCTGTCAGATCTGGGAGTTTCGGTCCCTAAGTAGTCTTGCCACAACTAGAGAGAATCTAACGTCAGTGAAGCCGTAACAAAAACAGTGAGGGAATCTTGTGCATCCAAGGCCCATTCCACACTCTAACAAAAAGGTTATGTGATACCCTAGGCTTGGGTGGGATTAAGATGCTCTGGAGCTCCTCTCTGGAGAAACCCTAGGCCCGTTTGAGAAAAGGATGTAACTGCCTTCTACGTGAGCTGAAAGGGAGTAGCAAAGCAGAACTAATTTCTTGGTTCTGTTAGGTTAGGCCCAAGCAACACCCAAGACAATGGTAGGGCCCACCTCTTGGCAATATTACCCCCGTTTGGTCAGATCTGGGAGTTTCGGGCTCTGAGTAGCCCTAGAACCCGCGAGAGAGAATCCGACGCCGGTGAAACCCTAACACAAAGAGTGAGGGAATCTTGGGAATCAAAGATTCATGACACACTCTAACAAACATGTTATGTGATAACCTAGGATTGGTTGGTATTAAGACGCTCTGTAGCTCCTCTTCGGAGAAACCCTGGCCCGTTGTAGAAAAGGACGTGAGCCGTAAGGGGGTAGAAAAGTGGAACTAATTGGTTGGTTGTGTTAGGTTAGTTCCAAGTAACACCCAATACAATGTAGGGCCCACCTATTGGCAAGATTCCCCCCGTTCCGTCAGATCCGGGAGTTTCGGGCTCTGAGTAGCCCTGGAACCCGCAAGAGAGAATCCGACGCCGGTGAAGCCATAAGACAAAGATTGAGGAAATATTGGGCATAGAAGACACATTAAACACTATAAGACACATGGTATGGAATACCCTAGGCTTGGGTGGTATTCAGAAGCTCGGAAGCTCCTCTCCGAAGATACCCTAGGCCCGCTAAAGAAAAGGACAAAACTGTCGTTATGGACCCTCTACGTGAGCCGGAAAGGGGTAGCAAAGTGGAAATAAATGCATGGTTTTGTTAGGTTAGGCCCAAAAATCAATCAAGACAATGGTAGGGCTCACATCTTGGTAAGATTCCCCTCGTCCAGTCAGATCCGGGAGTTTCGGGTTCTGAGTATCCTGGAACCCACGAGAGAGAATCCGACGCCTGTGAAGCCATAACACAGAGATTGAGGCAATATTGGGAATCCAAGAACCATGTCACACTATAACACACATGGTATTACATACACTAGGCTTGGGTGGGATTAAGATGCTCTGGAGCTCCTCTCCGGAGAAACCCTAGGCCCGTTGAACTACTGTTCTGGACCCTCTACGAGAGCGGGAAAGGGGTAGCAAAGTGTAACTAATTGGTTGGTTGTGCTAAGTTAGGCCCAATGAACACCCAAGACAATGGTAGGGCCCACCTCTTGGCAATATTCCACCGTTCTCTGTCAGATCCGGGAGTTTCGGGCTATGAGTAGTCCTGGAACCCACGAGAGAGAATCCGACGCCGGTGAAGCCATAACACAGAGAGTGAGGGAATATTTTGCATCCAGGACCCATTCCAAAATATAAATAGCATGGTATGGCATACACTAGTATTGTGTGGGATTTAGACTCTCCGGAGCTCCTCTCCGGAGAAACCCTAGTCTTGTTGGAAAAAAGGACGAAACTGCCGTTCTGGACCATCTACATGAGCCGGAAGGCGGTAGAAAAGTGTAAGTAATTGCTTGGTTGTGATAGGTTAGGCCCAAGGAACAACCAATAAAATGGTAGGGCACCCCTCTTCGCAAGATCCCCCCGTTCTGTCAGATCCAGGAGTTTCGGTCCCTTAGTAGTCCTGCAACAACTAGAGAGAATCTGACGTCGGTGAAGCCCTAACAAAACGAGTGAGGGAGTATTGTGCATCCAAGACCCATGACACACTGTAACAAACATGTTATGTGATATTCTAGGCTTGGGCGGGATTAAGACGCTCTGGAGCTCCTCTTTGGAGAAACCCTAGGCCCGTTGGAGAAAAGGACGGAACTGCCGATCTGGCCCCTCTACGTGAGCCGGAAGGGGGTAGCAAAGCGGATCTAATTGCCAGGTTCTGTTAGTTTAGGACCAAGGAACACCCAAGACAATGTTATGGCCCATATCTTGGCAAGATGCCCCCCCCCGCTCGGTCAGATCCGGGAGTTTCGGGCTCTGAGTAGCCCTTGAATCCGCGAGAGAGAATCTGACGCCGGTGAAGCCCTAACACAATGAGTGAGGAAATGTTGGGCATCCAAGACTCATTACACACTATAACAAACATGTTATGTGATACCCTAGGCTTGGTTGGGATTAATACGCTCTGGAGCTCCTCTCCGGAGAAACCCTAGGCCCGTTGGAGCAAAGGACGGAACTGCCGATCTGGCCCCTCTACGTGAGCCGTAAGGGGGTAGAAAAGTGGAACTAATTTCTTGGTTGTGTTATGTTTGTCCCAAGGAACACACAATACATTGTAGGGCCCACCTCTTGGCAAGATTTCCCGCGTTACGTCAGATCCAGGAGTTTCGGGCTCTGAGTAGCCCTGGAACCCGCGAGAGAGAATCCGACGCCGGTGAAGCCATAACATAATGATTGAGGCAATCTTGGGAATCGAAGAAACATAAAACAATATAAGACACATGGTATGGAATACCCTAGGCTTGGGTGGGATTCAGACGCTCCATAGCTCCTCTCCGGAGATACCCTAGGTCCGCTAAAGAAAAGGACAAAGCTGTCGTTATGGACCCTCTACGTGAGCCGGAAATGGGTAGCACAGTGGAAATAATTGCTTGGTTGTGTTAGGTTAGGCCAAAAAAACACCCAAGACAATGGGTGGTCCCACATCTTGGAAAGGTTCCTCCGTCCAATCAGATCCGGGAGTTTCGGTCTCTGAGTATCCTAGAACCCACGAGAGAGAATCCGACGCATGTGAAGCCATAACACAGAGATTGAGGAAATCTTGGGAATCCAAGACCCACGTCACACTATAACACGTATGGTATGACATACCCTTGTCTTGGGTGGGATTAAGATGCTCTAGAGCTCCTCTCCGGAGAAACCATAGGCCCGTTGGAGAAAAAAAAGGGACAAAACTGCTGTTCTGGACCCTCTACGAGAGCCGGAAATGGGTAGCAAAGTGAAACTAATTGCTTGGTTGTGTTAGGGCCAAGGAACACCCAAGACAATGTTAGGGCCCACCTCTTGGAAAGATCCCCCCCGTTCCCCGTCAGATCCGGGAGTTTCGGGCTATGAGTAGTCCTAGAACCCACGAGACAGAATCCGACGCCGGTGAAGCCATAAAACAGAGAGTGAGGGAATATTGGGCATAAAAGACCCATTAGACACTCTAACACACATGTTATGGAATAACCTAGGCTTGGGTGGGATTCAGACGCTCTGGAGCTCCTCTCTAGAGAAACCCTAGGCCCCGCTGAAAAAAGGACGAAACTGCCATTCTGGACCCTCTACGTGAGCTTGAAGGGGGTAGAAAAGTGTAACTAATTTCTTGGTTGTCTTAGGTTAGGACCAAGGAAAAAACCAAGACAATGGTAGGTCCCAAATCTTCACATGATCCTCCCGTTCTGTCAGATCCGGGAGTTTCGGTCCCTGAGTAGTCCTGCAACAGCTAGAGAGAATCTGACGCCGGTGAAGCCATAACACAAAGATTGAGGCAATATTGGGCATCGAAGAAACATTCCACACTATAAGACACATGGTATGGCATACCCTAGGCTTGGGTAGGATTCAGACGCTCTGAAGCTCCTCTTCGGAGATACCCTAGGCCCGCTAAAGAAAAGGACGAAACTGTCATTATGGACCCTCTACGTCAGCCGGAAAGGGGTAGCAAAGTAGAACTAATTGCTTTGTTGTGTTAGTTTAGGCCCAACGAACACCCGAGACAATGGTAGGGACCACCTCTTGGAAAGATTCTGCCGTTCCGTCAGATCCAGGAGTTTCGAGCTATGAGTAGTCCTGGAACCCACAAGAAAGAATCTGACGCCGGTGAAGTCATAACACAGAGAGTGAGAGAATATTGGGAATCAAATACCCATGCCACACTCTAAAACACAAGGTATGGCATACCGTAGTCTTGGGTGGGATTCAGACGCTCCGATGCTCCTCTTCGGATACACCCTAGGTCTGTTGGAAAAAAGGACAGAAGTGTCGTTCAGGACCCTCTACGTGAGCTGAAAGGGAGTAGCAAAGTGGAACTAATTTCTTGGTTGTGTTAGGTTAGGACCAGGAGCACCCAAGACAGTGGTAGGGCCCACCTCTTGGCAAGATACACCCGTTCTCCATCAGATCCGGGAGTTTTGGTCCCTGAGTAGTCCTGCAACAACTAGAGAGAATCTGACACCGGTGAATCCCTAACACAAAGAGTGAGGGAATCTTGGGCTTGCAAGACCCATGCCACACTCTAAATTTTTTTTACATGATAACCTAGGATTGGGTGGTATTAAGACGCTCTAGAGCTCTTCTCCGGAGAAACCCTAGGCCCGTTGGAGAAAAGGACGGAACTGCCGATCTGTCCCCTCTACGTGAACCGGAAGGGGGTAGGAAAGTGGAAATAATTGCTTGGTTGTGTTAGGTTAGGCCCAAGAAACACCCAAGAAAATGGTAGGTCCCACCTCTTGGCAAGATTCCCCTCATTCCGTCAGATCCGGTAGTTTCGGGTTCAGAGTAGCCTTGGAACCCGCGAGAGAGAATCCGACACCGGTGAAGCCATAACACAAAGAGTGAGGCAATCTTGGGCATCGAATACTCATGCCATGCTATAAGACACATGGTATGGCATACCCTGGGATTGGATAGGATTCAGACGCTCCAAAGGTCCTCTCTGGAGAAACCCTAGGCCCGTTATACATCTCCAACATATCTATAATTTCTGATGTTCCATGTTGGTATTATGCAAATTGCTACATGTTTTCTCCCTTCTTTATAGCATTTTTACACGTTTTCCGGAACTAACATATTAACAAAATGCCAAGTGCCAGTTCCCTATTTTCTGCTGTTTTTTATTTCAGAAAAGTTGTTCTGGAAATATTCTCAGAATTGGACCCCACGAATCCCGAAGTTCCTATTTTCCCCGGAAGCATCCAGAAGTCCGTTAAGAGGAGTCGAAGACGGGCACCAGGGGTCCCTCACCATAGCCAGGCGTGGGACCCCCTTGTCGGCGCATGGGGCTGGTGAGGCCACCCTGGTGACCCACCGACGTTGCCCTTTCGCCTATGTATTCCCCTTCCGAAGGAAAACCCTAGGTACCTGATCAAAAATCCCGAAAAGTTCCGCAACCACCATCATCGTCAACCCTAGATCAGGGTTTTTTTGAAGTTGTCTCTCGGCACCCTGCCGGAGAGGAGATCATCACCGGAGGCCTCTTCATCACCATGCCTGCCTCCAAAGTGATGTGTGAGTAGTTCATCCTTGGACTACGGGTCTATAGCAGTAGCTAGATGGTTGTCTTCTCCTCCTATGCCTTAGTGTTTAGATCTCGTGAGCTGCCTAACATGATCGAGATTGTTCTTATATAATTCTATGTGTTTTGTTTGCTGGGATCCGATGAATATTGAACTTATACCAAGTTGATTATAGACTTTATTGCATATCTTATTTGTGATCTTGCATGCTTTCCGTTGCTAGTGGTTACTCTGGCCAAGTAGTTGCTAGTGACTCCAAGAGGGAGTATTTATGCTCGATAGTTGGGTTCATGCCTCCTTTTCGCCTGTGCTCGAGTGAAAGAAACGTGATGGGGGAGGATGTGTTGTTGCCACTAGGGAGAAAGAGCGGTGTGAGTGCCCGCATGCACACTCATTGCTTAGATTACACACATTGCTTAATGCGATCATCTATTGCTTGCAACTTAATACCTAAGGGGGTTTGGATGATAACCTGAGGGTGGATTATTAGTCATAGATGCAGTTGGATTACGGTCTATGTATATTGTTGTAATGCTCGCACTAAATATCATAGTAGTCATCATGTCATGAATGTGCACTACGGTGCAACCTCTATTTATCAATTGCCCAGCTATAATTTGTTCACCCAACATTATATCTTTTATGGAGAGACACCACTAGTGAACCTATGAACCCCGGTCCATTTTTCCTACACTGTTAAACAAACCACTATAATTCCTTGTTTACTTTACTTACTGCAACCATACACCATTTTCCACACTATACATCTAATCTTTGTTTTCAGCAAGACCGGTGAGATTGACAATCTCACTGTACCGTTGGGACAAAGTATTTTGGTTGTGTTGTGTGTAGGTTCCGTGTAGTTGCTGACACCGGTGAGGCGCCATCACCACCATCAGTGGCATCAACCTTCCGAAGATCCTCTTTCTCCTACTGGATTGATAACCTTGGTTCTTAACTGAGGTAAATTCTTACAACTGTACTCATCACACCCTCCTCTTGGGGTTCCCAACATGCCATCCATAGCAACAAGAATTTCTGGCGCCGTTACGGGGACTTAAAATTCATCATCATCAAGAAGTCTCCCTGTCAAGGCACCATCAAGGCGTAGCAAAGCATTTCTAGGTCCGTTGCCGGGGAGGAAGAAGTCTTCTGGCAAGGGGAGTCTCTCACTCTCAACCTCTTTATTTTGTTTATTGTCTTGTTTTTATTTTTTGTCTTGTTTTGCTTCTTTATATCAAAAACACAAAAAAAAATAGTTTACTTCATGGCTGTTATTTTTGCTTTTATGCTCTTAGTTTAATCTCTAATCATGATTCTACCCAAGTTTACCTTGAAAGACGTACCAATAGGTAGTGGTGATATAATTGCGAAAGATAATATTGGAGAGTTCTTTAATTATGTTAGTAAGCAAAAATAATTTAAGGATAGATCCTTTGTTGAACTTGCTCCATATTATGAAACCGCTGCAGCATCTCTAGATCCTATGATTGAAGCTAGGTTTGTTAATCTTAATCCCATAATAAAACAAATGTTCCTCAACCTTGATAACATTAAGGATAGCGAAAAAATAGAGTTTATTCTAGAAACTTTGTTTAAAGAATTTGGTGATGATGCCATTGAGGCTAGAAAAGTTTTTAACCGATTTGAGATGTCAGGCTCATGTGTAGATGTTAATAGCACACCCGGTAAAGACAATGATAAGGAAATTAAAATACCAATACCCTTTAAATTGGTAGGAATGCATGAAGCTCTAGAAAAGAATTTTGCTTGGATTGTTCCTGCAAACCCATTTGATGAAAGTAGTGTGCCTAAAAGTGCTGATAAAGGGACATCTAAAATTCTATAGATGAAATACAATTCCTTGTTGAGGAGATTTCTAAGCTTAATTTTGATGCTTCTTCACTTGAAAATACTTGAGTTGCTTTCTATGCCTAGCTGAAAGGCGTTAAAGAAAAGCGCACCTGGGTGTTGTCTATTTCCTTAGAAACCCCGCTGTGTCTTTTATTTTATGTCTTTGTTGAGTCATCTAAAGCCTCTAGTGGAAAGTTGAGACAATATTTCGGATTTCTGTGCAGGAAACAGATTTCTGCTGTCCACTGTTAAATTCGTATAAAATCACAGAAAATTCAAAATGACCTGATTTTTTTGTGCGTAATCCTGGGCTATATACTCAACTTTTACTAGTTGAATACTTTTTGATTTGAGCAACAGAAGATTTTTGAAAAAACCATCTTTACCTGTTGTCCTGATTTGGCAGATTTTTGCCAATAATTGCATTTGCATCTTAATCTCTTTCTTTTGGTGTTCTTTTGAGAAAAAGAGTTTTGAAAGAAGTTGTCACATTAGATAATTTGTTTATGAGTGTTAGGCTTTTGTTGAAACTGAACCATGTGAATTTATTATTTCGATTGCACTAACGTTGCTAATAAAGATTGTGAGAAGTTTCGTGTGAAGCAAGTTTTCAAGGGTCAAGAGAAGAGGATGATATGACGTGATCAAGAAGAGTGAAAATACTAAGCTTGGGGATGCCTGGTGGTACATCCCAGCAAATTCCAAGAAGAATCAAGCGTCTAAGCTTGGGGATGCCCAAGGCATCCCTTTATTCATCGAGAAATTATCAGGTCACTTCAAGTGAAACTATATTTTTATTCGGTCACATCTTATGTGCTTTAATTGGAGCGTCTTTTATTTTTGCTTTCAGTTTGTTTTCATTGTTGCAATAAGCTTTGTTGGACCCCAGCATTCTTTTTTTTGAGAGTGACACGCTCCGCTTTTTCATGGGAATACTTTGTATTCTTAATCTTTGTCTGGCTACTGCATTTATTTAGCTCATGTTTTGCATTCATCTCTTATTCAGAGCTGTTAGTACTCTCTATTTTCATTGCTATATGATTAGAGAGAGTTTTTTTTGTCATATATATGTGCTTGGTTGAGAATAGAAATGCTTATGTGATAGTTGGTATAGTGGAAAAATTCGCATGGTCTTGTAGATCACTAAACTACTTCACTTGAATCACTGCTGTTGTTTTGAGATATTAATTTACTTAATGGATAAACGGGAAGGACTAGTAAGTATAAAATTTTAATGGTTGTTCTAAGAAAACTGAAACTGTGCCACACTTAAATTACCAGATGATAGAAACAATGGTATATGATTGCTACGAGTGATACATTTCTGATCGGCCTTTTGTTACGCGCTACGGTCGGTGTTGCTAACAGTGACTTGTCACTGCCACGGACCCTCTTGGAGTGATTTGCATTATTCCTTGTAAAGATGATTTTCTTGCTGCAACCTTTTAACTCGTGAGTCTATGTTGCGGTTCCTGGCACTTCCACCATCCATATTTTCTTGCCTCTTCGGTACTGTGCATTGACCTTTCTCACATTGAGAGTTGGTGCAAACTTTGCCAGTGCATCCAAATCCCGTGGGAGGACTTTGTTCTCCTACACATAAGCCCATATATTCTTCCTCAAAACAGCCACCATACCTACCTATCATGGCATTTCCATAGCCATTCCGAGATATAATGCTGCCCAACATCCACCTCCATTATGTTACTTGATGATGAGCTTCATGGTTATTTATGCATACTGCTGCACTGGCAGGAGCATGTAGTTGGATACATCAGAGATATTCCATTATGAGTTAATGTTGCCCCTACTAGTGAGGATATATAAAATAAAAAAATAAAAAAATGAAAAAGCCTAAGAAAAAAAAGAAAGGGCCAAAGAGAGAATAAAGAGAGAGGTGGCGCATCACTATCCTTTATTCCACACTTGTGCATCATGTTTATCACCAATGCTTCAGTTTGGAGAAAGTTTTCATATTATCATTCATTCATAACTATGTGGAATTTTACATTATATAACTTGGCTTGTATATTCCAATGATGAGCCTCCTCAAATGAGCTCTAGGTCTTCGTGAGCAAGAAAGTTGGATGCACCCCCACTAGTTCCATCGGAGAGCTTTCATACACTTATAGCTCTATGTGGATCCGTTGTGTGGCAATCCCTACTCCTTGCATAGCTTCAGTTGTATGACTTTCTCTTGTCTAATGACCACTTTCAGCTTTGTGAGCTTTTCTTCCATTGACCTTCCAAACCCCCATAATGTTCTCTTTGCCATAACATCCCGGTGCCAAGGACCAACGCAGAACACTTGCTTTTTTTTAGTGCGCAAATAGTTTAAGATTCAAGCATTGCATCGTGTGGAAAGCTTGACTTGATCCTAACATGGGTTGTGAAGATCGTTTGACGCGCACGATATTGTTGTTCTTGAAAGCTTAAATCATCTCTAATAAACTTTGCACGGTTGATAGTCTTTTAGTATTAAAAGTTTTGCTTCTTTCTTCTTATTTGTTTATGCATTACTAGTTGATATCAAATATAGATCACAACTTTAGTTCATTTGATCCTAGTTTACATGCTCTGCTTTACATATTATGATCAAGATTCTGTGGTAGAATGTCACCCTAGAAATTATTTTGTTTTATCGTTTACCTACTCGAGGACGAGTAGGAACTAAGCTTGGGTATGCTTGATACGCCTCCAACGTATCTATAATTTCCGATGTTCCACGTGGATATTATGCCAATTGCTACATGTTTTCTCCCTTCTTTATAGCATTTTGACATGTTTTCCGGGACTAAGCTATTAACAAGATGCCTAGTGCCAGTTCCCTGTTTTCTGTTGTTTTTTATTTCAGAAAAATTGCTCTGGAATATTCTCGGAATTGGACCCCACGAATCCCGAAGTTCCTATTTTCCCCGGAAGCATCGAGAAGTCCGAAGAGGAGTCGAAGACGGCCACCAGGGGGCCCTCATCATAGCCAGGCGCGGCCCCCCTTGGGTGCACCTGGGGGTGGTGAGGCCAACCTGGTGGCCCACCGACGTCACCCTTCCGCCTATTTATTCCCCTCTGAAGGAAAACCCTAGGTACCTGATAAAAATCCCCGAAAAGTTCTACAGCCGTCGTCGTCATCAACCCTAGATCAGGGGGTTCTGAAGCTGTCTCCCGGCACCCTACCGGAGAGGATATCATCACCGGAGGCCTCTTCATCACCATGCCTGCCTCCGGAGTGATGCGTGGGTAGTTCATCCTTGGACTACGGGTCCATAGCAGTAGCTAGATGGTTGTCTTCTCCTCCTATGCCTCAATGTTTAGATCTCGTGAGCTGCCTAACATGATCGAGATTGTTCTTATGTAATTCTATGTGTTGTGTTTGCTGGGATCCGATGAATATTGAACTTATGCCAAGTTGATTATAGTCTTTATTCCATATGTTATTTGTGATCTGGCATGCTTTCCGTTGCTAGTGGTTGCTCTGGCCAAGTAGTTGCTAGTCACTCCAAGAGGGAGTATTTATGCTCGATAGTTGGGTTCATGCCTCCTTTTCGCCTGTGCTCGAGTGACAGAAACGTTACAGGGGAGGATGTGATGTTGCCACTAGGGAGAAAACTGCGGTGTGAGTGCCTGCATGCACAATCATTGCTTACATTACACACATTGCTTAATGCGATTATCTGTTGCTTGCAACTTAATACCTAAGGGGTTTCAGATGATAACCTGAGGGTGGATTATTAGTCATAGATGCAGTTGGATTACAGTCTATGTATATTGTTGTAATGCCCGCACTAAATATCATAGTAGTCATCATGTCATGAATGTGCACTACGGTGCAACCTCTATTTGTCAATTTCCCAGCTGTAATTTGTTCACCCAGCATGCTATCTTTTATGGAGAGACATCACTAGTGAACCTATGAACCCCGGTCCATTTTTCCTACACTGTTAAACAAACCACTACAATTCCATGCTTTCTTTACTTACTGCAAGCATACACCATTTTCCACACTATACGTCTAATCTTTGTTTTCAGCAAGACCGGTGAGATTGACAACCTCACTGTACCGTTGGGACAAAGTATTTTGGTTGTGTTGTGTGCAGGTTCCGCATTGTTGCTGACACCGGTGAGGCACCATCACCACCATTAGTGGCATCAACCTTCCAAAGATCCTGTTTCTCCTACTGGATTGATAACCTTGGTTTTTAACTGAGGGAAATTCTTACTGCTGTACTTATCACACCCTCCTCTTAGGGTTCCCAACATACCATCCATAGCAAGAAGAATTTCTAGCGCCGTAGCCGGGGACTTAAAATTCATCATCATCAAGAAGTCTCCCCGTCAAGAAAAGGACGGAACTGTCGTTATGGACCCTCTACGTTAGCGGGAAAGGGGTAGAAAAGTGGAACTAATTGCTTGGTTGTGTTAGGTTAGGCCTAACTAACACCCAAGACAATGTTAGGGCTCATATCTTGGCGAGATTCCCCACGTCCAGTCAGATCCGGTAGTTTCGGGCTCTGAGTAGTCCTGGAACCCGCGAGAGAGAATCCGACGCCGGTGAAGCCATTACACAAAGAGTGAGGAAATCTTGTGCATCCAAGACCCATGTCACACTCTAACACACATGGTATGACATACCCTAGGCTTGGGTGGGATTAATACGCTCAAGAGCTCCTCTCCTGAGAAACCCTAGGCCAATTGGAAAAAAGGATGGAACTCCTGTTCTCGACCCTCTATATGAGAGACGGAAAGGGGTAGCAAAGTGGAACTAATTGGTTGGTTGTGTTAGATTAGGCCCAAGGAACACCCAAGACAAGGGTGGGGCCCACTTATTGGCAAGATTCCCCCCGTTCCGTCAGATCCGGGAGTTTCGGGATCTGAGTAGTCCTAGAACCACTAGAGAGAATCCAACGTCGGTGAAGCCCTAATTCAAAGAATGAGGGAATCTTGGGTATCCAAGAAACATGCAAAACTCTAACAAAAATTTTATGTGAAACCTAGACTTGGGTGGGATTCAGACTCTCCGGAGCTAGGCCCTCTCCGGAGAAACCCTAGGCCCGTTGGAGATAAGGACGAAACTGCCAATCTAGCCCCTCTACGTGACTAGGAGGGGGAAACAAAGTGTAACTAATTGCTCTGTTGTGTTAGGTTAGTCCCAAGGAACACCCAATATAATGGTAGGTCCCACCTCTTGGCAAGATTCCCCTGTTCCGTCAGATCTGGGAGTTTTAGGCGATGAGTAGTCATGGAACCCACGAGAGAGAATCCAACGCCTGTGAATCCATAACACAGAGAGTGAGGGAATATTGGGCATCCAAGACCCATGCCACACTATATCACACATGGTATGGCATACCCTAGACTTGGGTGGGATTTAGACGCTCCGGAGCTCCTCTCCGGAGACACCCTAGGCCCGCTGGAAAAAAGGACGGAACTACCGTTCTGGACCCTCTACGTGAGCCGAAAGGGGGTAGAAAAGTGGAACTAATTGCTTGGCTGTGTTAGATTAGGACGAAGAAACACCCAAGACAATGGTAGGGCCCACCTCTTGGAAATATCACCCCTATTCTTCGTCAGATCCGAGAGTTTTGGTCCCTGAGTAGTCCTGCAACAACTAGAGAGAATCTGACGCCGGTGAATCCCTAACACAAAGAATGAGGGAATCTTGGGCTTCCAAGACCCATGCAACACTCTAACAAACATCTTACGTAATATCCTAGGCTTAGGTGGGATTAAGACGCTCTGGAGCTCCTCTCCGGAGAAACCCTAGGCCCGTTGGAGAAAAGGACGAAACTGCCGATCTGGCCCCTCTACGTGAGCCGGAAGGGGGTAGGAAAGTGGAACTAATTGCTTCGTTGTGTTAGGTTAGGCCCAAGGAACACCCAAGACAATGGTGGGGCCCACCTCTTGGCAATATTCCCCCTGTTCCGCCAGATCCGGGAGTTTCGGGCTCTGAGTAGCCCTGGAACCCGCGAGAGAGAATCCGACGTCGGTGAAGCCATAACAGAGAGAGTGAGAGAATATTGGGAATCAAATAGCCATGCCACACTCTAACACACAAGGTATGGCATACCCCAGGCTTGGGTGGGATTCATACGCTCCAGAGCCTCTCTCCGGAGAAACCCTAGGCCCGCTAGAGAAAAGGACGGAACTGTCGTTCTGGCCCCTCTACGTGAGCCGGAAGGGGGTAGCAAAGTGGAACTAATTTCTCTGTTGTGTTAGGTTAGGCCCAAGGAACACCCAAGACAATGGTAGGGCCCACCTCTTGGCAACATCTCCCCCGTTCCTTCAGATCTATGAGTTTCGGGGTCTGAGTAGTCCTGGAACCCATTAGAGAGAATCCGACGCCGGTGAGCCATAATACAAAGAGTAAGGGAATCTTGGGCATCCAAGGCTCATGCCACACTCTAACACACATGGTATGGAAAACCCTTATTCCCTCGGGATCGTCCGAAGGGGGAGAGGGGTTGAGGTGTACGTATAGATCCTTCCTACAAATATAGCAAGCGATGCGGGTGAAACCGATCACACCTCGGGTTTGGATCTTTACTCTCGTCACCTCCCAACACACTTGTATGGACATGATTTTAGTCCATATAGGCTTAGGAAGGATTCCTACTCCGGAGCCCCCTCTTCAACGAAACTCGGGCATGTGTTGACCGAATTTTTTTTTGTTTACCCCTTCCACCGGCATGGGAAGGGGGTAGACCAATGGATTTATTTCCTCACTTTGTTGGGGCATGCCGTACATACATAGAAAACAAAAATCTAGCACATGTTATAACAAGAATTGGAGACCTTAGTGCAGATTTGTGTTGAAAAAAGGGACAAACTGAGACTAAAACATAATTGAACCCCAAATTCCCCATTTGCTCATCTGCCCAGCTCATAGACTGAAACAAGATCGAATCCCAAATTCCCCATTCTTTCCCACCGAATCCATAGATCGCGCATGGCTATTCACTGTCTCCTTCATTGATGTTTTCCGCCGCATGTTCCTGGAGGAGATGTTCCGGAGTGGGGAGCCCGCACTACGGCCGACTCAAGGCCGTTGCATGCTCGACCGCTCGCGTGCAATGGAGAAGCTCGAGGTGAAGTGGCACGGTCGTGCGCTCGAGGTCACCGTGGGAGGGCGTCGCCCTCCTTTGTCTCCTGAGGAAGTCCTGGCTGCGCTGGTCACATAATGCGCAGTCACCCGTAGGCAGGTGAAGGTGCATGTTAGCACGCCGCCGATGGACTTTCTCATTCGATTCCGTTCCAAGGAGGACTGCACCGCCGTGTTACATCTGTCCCGACACGTCGTCGCCGGTGGAGCGCCGCTCACATTTAGTCGCTGGTGTCGTGGTAGCGGCGCCGAGCGATTTGAGCTATCGTATCTACGAAGCTCACCTTCGAGCGGTTCCCGCGGGAGGCATGGGAACCCGTTGCAGTGGGGCAGTTCGTCAACCATCTTGGCGGTGATCTGGTGCAGATGCATGTCCCGGTGGACAGCTGGTTCCTGTCGGTGTAGGCCTGGATGAAGCAGCCGAGCGCAGCCCCGAAGACCTACATTGTGGAAGTGCCAGAGCCGTACATGTCGGCCATAGTGCGTACCCCGACCTAGAAGAGGACATTGGATCACACTGTCCCCATCCATGTCTCGGAGGTCGTGACCATGGCCCAGTCGTCTTAGACACTCCACTATGGACGACGACGACGAGGTCGACACCACACGCACGCACCAGTTCCCATTTTTCGGTGGGTGTGTGGATGGCAGTGGCCCTCCTCAGGTGAGGGACGGTGGCCACTGTTTCGGTGGGCACAACGACAACGGATCTGCCGGAGGAGAATGATCTGCTGACTGAAGAAGATTGAGCTGCTGTTTGAACTACTATCTGAAGATATCATTTGGCTTATGTTGGAGCTGCTATCTGTTGGGAGTCTGAATTGTGTGTTGTATCGTGCATCTCTAGTCAGTTTGAAAATGTTTGATTTATGTTGCGACTATTATCTGTTGTAATATGTCAGTTTGATCTCTAGTCAGTTTGAAATTGTTCGAGTCTGTTGTTGAATTTGAGTTGAATCTAAGGCTGTTTGACAAATTAATGTTAATTCATGCCAAAAAAGAAAAGAAAAATAGCAGCAATGTATTTCATCTATAAATCATGGAAACAAATTCCAAGGGCTACATATTGCACAAAATTACATTAATATGTAAAACAAACATATTATTCGCGCACACAAACAATAAGAACACTTATTATCAAGCGCTAAAAACACTTAAACAACTACTTCCTGCATATTCTTTTGCCCATGCCCTCGTTGCCGCGGCGGCAGCGTGAAGCTCTATCTTCGCTCTTGCACCAGGGTAGGATCATCTCCAGCCATGTTGGACCTAAACTGTTTTTCATGTCTTGAATCCTTCTGTATAGCTCGTAGCTAACATATCCATCCACCGCTGCATAGTTGAGGCTTGTTCGACCTATCTTCCATTCCCAATATTTGTGCATGTGTGATGGGCATCCAGACTTCATCTTAAGGTACGAACTGTCTATGATATTTCCCTCTAGAGTATCCATTCCAATTCTAGGTTCCCCGAATTCCATCTAGATGTCATGGTGGTACTGTGGTGGCAGAAAGAAGCCTGATTGGGAAAGAGCCTTCTTGTCGCCTATCGTGTCCACGCTTGTGAATGTGATTTTCTTTGTTGAAAAGAAATCTTGCAGCAACATGCGTCCATGATCTGTCTGCGGCGACCTGCACCAGTGGTACACAAGGACATGTTTGCGCATGGTGATTTGCATGACGGCGACGGAATGGCGTTTGTAAGCATGGCTACGTGTTTACTCAAGGTCGAGTCTCGAAGGCACGTTCCTCGTTGGTGTAAATCACTCGCAACATGGTGCCGTCGTGGACAGGGAGGTCGAAAACCTCCGTGGTTGGTACGCGATCGTCCAGGACAAGTCTCCGCCGTGGGCTGATGGGTTCGATGGGTTTGAAGAAGAGTGGCGGAAGATGATGAACGGAAGGAGTGCAAATGGCAACTGCAAATGACAACTGCCAAAATGTACACGGATCGAAAAGACGCGTCTAGAATAAAGGCGTGTGAACCCAGACGAGTAGATGAACAAGCGGGAAACTAAATGGCAACTGAAAACGAGGCAGAGTGCTTGACCTCCCTCGCAAATGACCGTAATTAAACCGGTAATTAAACTTCACTCACACCGTGGCTGCGTACACTGCACACGTACACGTGAAGAGAGCAATTCGTTGGCTCAGTTTGGCTGAATTTGTTCCACTGGTAGGTGGCCCTGACTCGTTGTGGCCCCGTTTGACAGTGACTAAATGTCATATCACTATGTGTTTGACAAAGTCAGCCCACGGGTGGGCCATGCAGAGACATGCATGCGCACACGTCAGCAGGCCCAACCGCCCTCGAAATGGCAGTCAGTATAAATGCCCCTCCTACTTGCATCGCCTCCCTTGCCCACCATTCCGACCCCAAATCTAGCAAAAAAAACCTCACTTTGCTCCATCCCCAACGCCTCCCTCCTTCTCTCCGAACTGCCGAGCACACAACCTTGAGGCGGTACTTCCCCCTTGGAAGACGATGTCGCAACATCTGCTTCCGGCGCTGAAGGTGCAGCCTACCATGTCGGTTGGAACCCATCGCCGGATCCGATGCAGGGGAATAACGGCGTTGCGACATCTGCTGTCGTCGCTGCAGGTGCTGCCGGCCATGGCGGTTCGCCGTCATCGCCTCCTCAGGCGGTGGAAGCGCCAGGGCTCCCTCTCTTGTCCGATCTAGGGGACCCCATGGGGGAGGTACCGACATTCGAGGAGGTCGTCTCCGACGAGGACTCTGAGGTGCTTCCCTAAACATATATATCTATCCCTAGCTTCGTATTGAAGATCCAATGGTTTCTAGAGACATGCAAGCAAGTTAGGGATTCTCGGGTTTGTAGTTGGATTCTACAGATGCAACTGCGAACCCAACACCCCCTATTACCCAGCGGTCGGAACAGTATAGTTGAAGTTTATTTAATAGAAAAAATACACATTAAGCCTTGTAACTGACTGTTTGCCCGGGCTTTAATCTATTCCCGGGTATGCTAGAGTTTTTAGAATAGACCGATTGGTATATGCAAGTTAGGAATTAGCTGTACATGATTTTTATGGCATTTTGTCTATCTGCAAGTTCTACTGTCCCATTCAAATGTGGGCTTAAATTCTAGCCTTGTTATTACATATTAAGTCCATTAACTAACTGCATATATGTGGTACCATTTATGTTCTGCTTAAATTTTTGTATGCTATTCAATCAAAGATTGATGTCATTAGTTTATCAATGGAATGGTTATTTGATTTAAACTAGTGTTAGTACATGCATTTTAAAAATGACCTATAATTAGAGTATGGTGCTAACTTTTGTTTCATTGCTAATTTGAAGCAATCCGATGACGGCGTATCATCTTACAAGGAGTCCCGCGATGCTAAGAGCAGACATGTTCTTAGGAAGCTGCAGAATGGGCAGATTAGGTACCGTTATCGCGCTGGCATGTTGTTCTGCCCGTTCTGCTGCAGGAACATTGACACGAGCATCGTCAGCATGATCCAGGATGCTAGCGGCGTTGGACGTGGCTCGGAAAACTGCAGGGCCGCTGTTAGATCCAAGCACGCTGCCTACGGTGTGTTCCTAAATAAGTTGCTCGCGCACAATATCCGCTTAGGGCTCGCGGATCCTCATCTGAACCCCAATCAGCAGGAAATAAATCCTTGGAGGAGGCAGTAATGGTGTCCTGATGAACTTAATTTGAATAGTTATGCTACTAGCTAATATTCTGGTTTGGAAAAGTAGTATATGTAAGAACTTTATTAGTATTGTGGAAGAACTATATATGTACTACTTCTATATTATGTTGCTTCAGCCGATCATGTTTTTAGGATGCCTAAATACTTTTTTGGTATAACTTTGTAATAAGTGGATGTGTCACGTCCATTTAGTACTCGATCATACCCAATAAGACAATGCTTGTCGAAAACTCGTTGATCTGATGGATCAATGGTTTTAAATTCTTCAATTAATTAGTAGAAAATAAAGAACTAATGGTAAGAATGCAACCTTTTTTGTATTATCAAAGATTTACATTTGAAAAACGTTCAATTTATGGGACAACATGCCACAATTGGCAGCTATAGCCATTTTTACCCTAATTAACACATAGACCCTCAATTTTAAAAAAATCACATCTAAACCTAACATATGCGCGCCTCAATTACGACCGCTAACACCCGCGTGCGCGCTAAATCTTCACCGAAACAGTCTCACACGGGTCCCACTCGTCAGCATCACAGCCGCGCGCGTGCTAAATCTTCACCAAAACAGTCTCACACGGGGTCCCCCTCGTCAGCGTCACAGGCCGCCGCGCTCCCTCGTCACTCGGCTACTTACCCATTGAAAGGGATCACTCTGCCCCCAAAAAAAACAGTGTCTCCACTTCGCCCACTGGGCAGCGGCTATCACGGCGGTGCCCTCCCTAGCTTCCCCGTCCTCACCGACGTCGTCAACCAATGACTAGTAAGTGCTGGTTGCCTCCCTTCCCCATCCTCAACAAAACGATTCGATCTAGGTTAGATGGCGGCGTATGTAGGTTAGATGCCGGAAGTTGTAGGTTAGATGCCGGCGGCCACTATCGTTGACGTGTTTAAGGTCACCACCAGCCATGGATTTAGCTTACGCTACCGTCACAGGTATCTCAAAGATCGCTTCCCCCACCCAGATGGAGATCCACCTGAACAAGGCCTCGGAGCTCGCAAGGTCCCCTATTCTTCAGACAACCAAGATAAATACTAGCATATAAATTAGTATCTCCTTTTGCCTTCGTAGCTACTTGTTTGATTTTTCTTATTTTCATATTTGGTTGTAGCACTCTACTCGAGGCTGTAGCTTCTGCACCATGTCGCCTAATGAAAACTCGTAACTGGATGGAGGTGTCATTTGAAATAGATCAGAGTATCATCTCTTTCTGGAGTCCCGTGGCATTCTGGTTGATGGAGTTGGTAAAAGTCCAACTCGGGAGGATCTCATCAGTGAAGGAAAGGTCACTCGTAGAGGTGACAGGTCCAACAAAATGTTTTATTACTCTCTTATGCATCTACAGATTAGCCAGGATTAATTTATTTCCTGCATTCTAGGTCCCAAAATCCAAGGAACTCAAGACTATGACAAGCACTGTTTTTTTGCAAACGAGGTGGAAATGACTGAAGACTAAGTCGCGCATCTCGAAGCCAAGTTGCTGGACCACAACCATCTATACCGCACTACGTCTGTAGGATGAAACAGTCTAATGTCTTCCCTGGGAAGGACAAGATGGTAAACATCTTATTCTTTTACTCTTCCTATGCACATTAATCTTAGTCAACAACTAACTATATACTTCTTGTTCAGTACTTCTCAATTAAGTTCAGCCAGGCCTACCTCAACGGGTTTACGCCAATGGATCGACATCCTGTCACATGCACCAACAATTCCGATGCTCAAGATGTTATGTTCATGAAGGGCAAGACAGACGGTGTCGAGATGACAACCAGCTGGTCAAAGGTCGTCAATTTAGCTGGAATCAAGGAGGGTGCTATGTGTGTATTCACCTTCTACAACGGAAGAGATGGCTTTATTTCTTCTGTTGTTTGCCTCAACTGAGGTAAATAACTTTGCTCCTTAATTAGATGATTTCAACCTGCTATGCTTGCCAATGAGGCTCTTTGTTATTGTTTTATTTGTCTGTTCTTGATACATGTGCCAATTATTAAACTGTGCACTCGATCTTGATCAGATTATTACCATTTACCTAGTGTTGTGTACAACCACATTGGTTCTGCATCTTCCTTGGTAAGTGTTTGATAATCTCGTTGATTTTGTTTTGTGCTTATTAGTATGAGGCTACTTTTTCTTGTTTTCCATTGCTAAACATCTGTGCTTGATACATGTGCCAATGATTAAACCGTGGACTCGATCTTGTTGAGATCATCGAGCATTTACCTAGTGTTGTGTACACCCATATTGGTTCTGCATCTTTCTTGGTAAAATGTTCGATGATCTCATTAATTTTGTTTTGTCCTTATTAGTATGAGGCTACTTTTCTTGTTTTCCATTGCTAAACATCTGTGTTTGATACATGTGCCAATGATTAAACTATGCACTCTATCTTGATGAAATCATTAGCATTTTACCTAGTGTTGTGTACAACCATACTGGTTCTGCATCTTCCTTGGTAAGTGTTTGATAATATCGTTGATTTTGTTTTGTGCTTATTAGTATGAGGCTACTTTTCTTGTTTTCCATTGCTAAACATCTATGCTTATACATGTGGCAATGATTAAACTGTCCACTCGATCTTGTTGAGATCATTGAGCATTTACCTAGTGTTGTGTACAACCACATTGGTTCTCCAACTTCCTTGGTAAAATGTTCGATGATCTCATTAATTTTGTTTCTGTGCTTATTAGTATGAGGCTACTTTTCTTGTTTTCCAGTTCTAAACATCTGTGCTTTATGTGTGTGCTAATGATTAAACTGTCTCTGTCGAAGATTAATATGCAGCAATGTGTCTAGAAGTTTGGCTACTATAGCAAATAGCATGCATAACAAGTTCAGTTGTGCCTCATTTTACTATAGTAGGTAAATCTGTCAGAATTACTGCGTGTCAATTATATGTACCATGGTTGGCAATGAGGCTTACTAGTACTTTTTTATCTGGTTTGTTGCATGTGCCGATGATTAGACAGTGTCGATGGTTGGCCTTGTAGTTGATGATGTGCTAAACATGTATGATGCCTTTTTTGTAGGGTTTGCGAACATGTGGTTGTGGCTTAGAAATGCATGGATCAATAGGAAAAGTGACGTGGAACTTGTGGATGTGCCTTTGGAATGGATGGATCAGTAGGAAAAAGTGACGTGAACCGTATCGATGACATGAAAATATTTAGTTTATGATGTGCACCTGTATAGATGCTGAGGTGCACCTGTTGTTATGTGAACCCTATCGATGACATGAACCTATTTATTTTATGATGTGAGCCTGATGTGATGATGGCGGGAAACCTTTGTGATGCTGGTGTGAACTAGTGTTAATTCTAGTTATTATAAATCTCCTCTTTGTCTTTCTTCTAAGTAAGACTGTTAATCATTGATTGTGGTGACTTGTGATTTGTTTTAGAAAAAAGGGTTGTTATTTTTGTGATGATTTGGAAGATTATGTGCATTCTTATATTTGGAGGAAGTGGCATATTATCCAACAAAAAGGTCAGACTAGACTGACAGCTGGGTCCATGCAAAAACGTTAGGAACAACCGTGAGAGAGCGCGGACGTTGCCGGTCCAAGCAGTCAAACATGGTAGGATGTGTGGTCCGATGAAAATTCGTGACGTTCTACATGACCAAGCTAGTTTCGTCGTGCGCAACTGGGCTCTTAGTGGGCTACTGGGCCGGAGACGAAAATCTGCCACGTAAAACTAGAAAAAAGTCGCGCAATACCAGTCTGCGACGGACCAAACCAAAACGTCGAGAGCAAACTCCACTTTTCAGCCATCCGCGACGGAAACACGCGACATTATCAAACCATTGCGCTCAAAACGTCCCTAGTCGCATGGAATTTGGTTGTGATGTTGTGTTTGCTGGGAACTGATGACTGTTGAATGCTATGTCTTCTGATTATCAATCTATCATGTTATCTTCATGCATATGTTATTTATGATCTTGCATGCTCTACGTTATTACTAGATGGTAGTAACTCCAAGAGGGAGTATTTATTCTCGATAGTGGGTTCATGCCTCCTTTGCATCTGTGCTCGATTGACAGAAACGTGACGGATGGAGGATGTGTTGTTGCCATTAGGGATAAAACAATGGTGTTTACCTAGTTTACATGGTTTACATTACACACTTTGCTTACTGCGATAATCTATTGCTAGCAACTTAATACCCAACGTTTGCTCGGATGATATTCGGAGGGTGGATTATTAGACATAGATGCAGTTAGATGACGGTCTATGTATTTTGTTAGAATGCCCGCATGAATCACTTAGTAATCTTTATGTCTTGTATATGCATTACGGTGCAGCCTTCATTTATGTCAATTGCCCAGCTGTAATTTGTTCACCACACATGTTATTTATCTTTCACGGAGAGACACCACTAGTGAACTGTGGACCCCGGTCCATTTTCTCATACTTCTTTCACACTGCTTTCATACTGCTGCTACTGCTTTCATATTGTTTTCCTACAGTTTTCCACACCATACGTTTAACCTCTTTGTGTTCAGCAAAACCGGTGAGATTGACAACCTCACTGCTTCGTTGGGGAAAAGTGAATTGATTGTGTTGTGTAGGTTCCACGTTGCTGCTGAACCCGTAGTGCGCCCTGCCACCTCAGCAGCATCAACCTTTAGCGATTTATTGTCCTCCTACTGATCGATTCAACCCTGGTTTCTTTCTGAGGGAAAACTTGCTGCTGCACTCTTCACACCTTGCGCTTGGGGTCTCCCAACGAGCGTGTGTCCACACTCCATCAGGTAATACTTCCCCATAAAAGCATCTTTGTATTTAGTCCAAGAATCAATGCTATTTTTAGGCAAAGATAATAACCATTCTTTAACTCTTCCTCTTAATGATAAAGGGAACAATCTTAATTTCACAATATCACGATGTACCTATTTATATTTTTTCATGTCACTTAGCTCAACAAAGTTATTTAAATGAGAGGCAACATCTTCTCCAATACCAGAAAATTGATCTTTCATGACAAGATTCAACAATGCAGGTTTTATTTCATAGGAATGTGTTGTAGCAACGGGTGGAGCAATTTGTGTGCGTATGAAATCATTATTATTGGTACTAGTCAAGTCACAAAGCTTGGTGGTATACATTGTAAGATAAAACAAAATAAACTAACAAAGCAAATAAAATACTAGAAACTAGAGAACCGATTTTTTATTTTTGATAAAGATAAAAAAGACTAAACAAATGTAAAATAAGCAAGAACAAAAAAAAAGAATTTGGAAGTGTGAGACTCCCCTTGCTGCAAGCTTGAAGTCCCCGGCAACAGCGCCAGAAAATAGTCTTGATGACCCATAAGTGTAGAGGATCGCACTAATCTTCGAGGGTAAGTGTAATCCAAATTATTGATTTGACACATGGGGGGCCAAAGAATACCTATAAGACTTAGCATCGGAGTTGTAAATTCAGCTACACCCGAGAAGGACTTAGAAAAATATATTAGTAATAAAAGGTGCAATAAAACAATGGATGGAGTGGTGTTGTGATGTTTCTCTTGCGTCCTCAACACACTTAATACAATGGCAATTGTATAGATGCACTAGTTCAGCGAAGAGATAGTTAATGTTATGGAATACAGAGTTAAACAAGTAATACTTGTAATCTGTAATAAATAGACCAGCAATGAAACAATGATGAAAGGTCTTTAAAGAAGGTTGCAATAATGAGGAAAATGGGACCAGAGTCCATAGTTTCACTAGTGGTGTCTATCCAAAAATAACAAACATATTGTATGAACAAATTACAGCTGGGTAATTGATCAATCATGACGTATAAAAATACAATAGTGAGGAGATATACTTCACGAGTTCTGACATCGTAGGCATTACGTCAAGGCATATGGACCGCTATCCAGCATGCATCCGTAACTAAAAGTGCACCTTGATGTGTGTGAACACACGTTCGTTGGGAGACCCCAAGAGGAACGTATGAAGAGTGCAGCAGCAAGTTTCCCTCAGAAAGAAATCAAGGTTGAATCGACTAGTAGGAGGAAGAAGTAACTTCAGAAGTTTGATGCAGCTGAGATGGCAGGGCGCACTACCGGTTCAGTAGCAACGTGGAACCTACACAAAACAATCAAATTACTTTGCTCCAACGAAGCAGTGAGGTTGTCAATCTCACTGGTTTTGCTGAACACAAAGATGTTAAACGTATGGTGTGGAAAACAGTAGTAGAACAGTATGAAAGCAATAGTAATAGTATGAAAGAAGTGTAAAAGCAGTGTGTGTATTATCAGTATGAGAAAATGGACCGGGGTCCACAGTTCACTAGTGGTGTCTCTCCGTGAAAGATAAATAACATGTGTGGTGAACAAATTACACCTGGGCAATTGACAGAAATGAAGGCTGCACCATAGTGCATATGCAAGACATAAAGATTACTATGTGATTCATGCGGGCATAACAACAAAATACATAGACCGTCATCCAACTCCATCTATGTCTAATAATCCACCCTCCGAATATCATCCGAACAAACGTTGGGTATTAAGTTGCAAGCAACATATTATCGCAGTAAGCAAAGTGTGTAATGTAAACAATGTAAACTAGATAAACACCGTTGTTTTATCCCTAATGGAAACAGAACATCCTCCATCCTTCACGTTTCTGTCACTCGAGCACAGACGCAAAGGAGGCATGAACCCACTATCGAGCATAAATAATCCCTCTTGGAGTTACTAGAATATACTTGGCCAGAGAATCTACTAATAATGGAGAGCATGCAAGATCATAAATAACATAAGCATGAAGATAACATGATAGATATATAATCAGTAGACATAGCATTCAACATTCATCAGATCCCAGCAAACACAACATGTAGCATTACATAAAGATGATCTCAATCATGTGAGGCAGCTCACAAGATCTAAACAAGAGGTACAAAGTGGAGAGAACAACCATCTAGCTACTGCTATGGACCCATAGTCTAGGGATGAACTACTCACGCATCACTTCAGAGGAGGGTATGGTGGTGTAGACCCCTCCGATGATGAATTCCCCTCCCGGCAGGGTGCCGGAGAGAGCTCCAGAACCCTCCCGATTTCGGTATGACGATGACGGCGGCCTCGGGTGTTTCTCGGGACGAAGTGGTATATCTTTAGGGTTGATATGTTGGGGCGTATAAATAGGCGAAAGGGCAAAGGCGGTGGAGGCCTGGGGCCCCACATCACCCCATGGCGCGGCCAGGGGGCGTGCCGCCCTATGGTGTGGGCCCCATGTGGCCCCCCTCCAGGCCTCTTCGGGACTCCGTGGAACCTTCGGGGATTCTAGGACCTCCGAACTTCGAATTTTCTAATTTCGAGAATATTTCTAGAACAACTTTTCTGAAACTAAAAACAACAGAAAATGGGGAACTGACTCTTTGGCATCTTGTCAATAGGTTAGTCCGAAAAGTCGATAAAATGACATAAAGTGTATAGCAAACATGTAGGAAACAACATGAAAATGACATGGAACATTAGAAATTAAGGATACGTTTATGACGTTTCACACCTCAAGAAAGCTATCCAACAAACCTATCTGATATTAAGTTGCAGCAACGAAGTGATTGCTTTGTGTGCAACAGACAAATGGATTAAGAACAATACGTAATGTAAGAAGTGGTCCTCATGTGTAGAAACCAACATCGTTGTTTTCTCCCTAGTGGCAACCGCGCATCCCCCATTCATCATGTTTTTGTCACTCTAGCACAGATGTAAGGGAGGCATAACCCACTATCTAGCATATAACCCTCTAATGGAGGTGAAAACAACTACGTGGCCAAGGTAATCATAAACACCAAAGAGCTTTGCAAGAAAATAGTAAAACTCTCTACAAATATAAGTGAATCATCTCATATTGAAATGAACAAAATAATTATAATCCCATGGTTCATCGGATCTAAGCAAACACAACATGGAAAATTACGTAACGGTGGTCTCGATCATGTGAGACAGCTCACGAGACGCTAAACATGGAGGCATAACAAAGAGAACAGCCAACCAGCTACTGCTATGGACCCATGGTCCCTTGATGAACTACTCAAGCATCTGTCGAAGGTGATCATGGTGATGTAGAGGCCTCTGATGACGATTCCCCCCTCCGGCAGGGTGCCGGAACAGGGTTGTAGAAGACCTAGATTGGAGTATTAAGGTGACGACGCCTCTCCGTATGTTTCACAGAAAATAACTCCTTCCCCAAAAAAATTAGGGTTTGGGGAAATTTATAGGCGAAGAGGCGACAAGAGGCGGTGTCCAGGGGCCCACCAGGTGCGGCCTAGGGTGGGGCCACACCTGGCACCCCCTGGGTGCCCCTTGGCTCCCCTACGGCTCTTCTTTGAACTCCGTCTTTGTTCTGGGTAAAAAATGATTTATGTGGATTTTCAACCCTTTATGAGAATATTCTTTAAGAACTTATTCGAAATAGAAAACAGTAGAAAATAGCAACTCGCCTGGGGCATCTTGTTGATAGGTTAGTCTATGAAAACATCCGAAAAACGAATGAAAACATGTGAAAATTTTTGGAAAACATAAGGGCATTGGACAGAAAACAAGCATGGAGCATAAAAAATTAGAGATACGTTTGGGACGTATCAGGCGTTTGCGTTTTCTCGGGCCTGAAACTCGAAGGCCTGTTGGTGGGATAATGGTGGTGACCGCTTCTTCCTCCACCGTACTCACTCTCTTCCTCAACTGATGGCCCTGCCGCTTCAGGGACTCCAGCTTGGGCTCCGCTCTAGGCTTATGCGGTCTCTTGGTGGTCCTCTTCATCGTCAGCTAGACTTGGTGCAGCGGCGGTGGGGGAGATAGCGACATAGTTTCGAGGAGTGGAGTGGAGTGTAGGGAAGGGGACTGGGAAGGGTTTGTGGCTTCTAGCCACTCTTACCTCGGCCAGGTAGGACACGGCATTATCCGTGGACTCGACCAAACATGGACCAAATTTGGGCCACGTTTGGTCGAGAGTTAGCCTATCCCTACCTCCTAGACCTGTTTGTGGGGGGCTATTGGTATGGGGTTTTCGACTAAATTCCGGTCCGCGGACCAAAATGTATGATTGGGGGAGGGGGGGCGTTGGCTTTGCTCTTATGTGTTGTTCATTCCTACATATCTTATATTCATATCGTTTGTTGTTTCCCTGCACCGAGTTGAAATCTGTTCTCTCCCTATATTGATTGTGCATAGTTGAGTGAACAAATCTGTTTAAATCGGTGGAACCTTCTGCCAGCTTCCTATGTACGACTATTCGCCGATGCGATTCTGATGCGGTTATGTTCGCTAATGCTCTTTCTCCAAAGAAGATCTTTCACACACGCGCGCTACTCCTGACTCCATGTTGTTATGGCCTAACCAATGTCCCGGTCAAAATCATGGAGTCTATTACTCAAAAAAAACATGGATTCAGTTGTGTCTTTGCATGTTGCCCAGACTAAAGTCACGTCTAGAAGAGTGAGATGTGAGAAAAAGTAAATGAAACTACTACGCGTCATATAGATTGACTCTAACTACCATATATAAAAATAAATAAAAACATGACTAGCTCACAAGTAATATAACTCGAGTTACAACGAAAGTTAAAATCTTAACAAGATGAAAAAAATGTGTCCAAGAAACAGGTAACATTTGCAAGTGAAAAAAATTAGGACCGTAATTCTTGAGAAGTGGAAAAAATCACGAGTTGAAATGAGGGAAAATTATAATGAGAGCAACAAAAGTTTTAATAAGGAAAAAATCGTGGCAACTAAAGAAAAAAATGAACAAAATTTTACTAATATTAAAAGTTTTAATATTTCCTCCACTGATTGATAGAATTGAAAGGATGCTTTCTGCCACTGTTTCTTTCCTCTCCTATGGGGACAGTTTGGTGCTTGTAAACTCTGTTCTTTCCTCTCTGCCAACATATTATATGTGTACTCTTGTGACCAAAAGGGGTTATTGAAATTATTGATAAGCCTAGGAGGAGATGCCTTTGGAGGAAAGATAAGAACAAGGAGAGAGTAAATTCTTTGGCTGCTTGGGATATGGTGTGCAAACCCAAATGCAAAGGTGGTCTAGGAGTGATCAATTTGCATATTCAGAACATGGGCTCTGTTGTTCAAATTTTTGCCAAATTCTAGAACTCTGTGGATACCCCTTGGATAAATTTGGTCAAGAATGCTTATTATTTTGAGTCCGTCCCTCATGCAGTCACTTCTTGTGGTTCCTTCTGGTGGAGAGGAATTATGCAAATGGCTGAGACTTGGTGTTAATTTTCCTCTTGCTCAGTTGGCTCTGGCTTCTCTGTCTTGTTTTCGAAGGACTTATGGTTGGGTGATATTCTCACACTCAAATTTCCAAGACTGTTCTCTTTTGCTAAAGATCAGTTTGCTTCAGTCAGGGATATGAAAGTACTGAATGAATTTTATGATGCTTTTCATTTACCTCTCTCTAACAAAGCATTTCAGGAATTTATCACTCTACAAGGTCTCTTGGTTAATGTTCATCTAGATAATAGTGATGACGTCTGGTCTTGTAACTTCAATAAAGGTGTATATACCTTGAGTACATTTTACCAGCTTCAGTTTGCTCAGCTGCCTGATGATAAGCCAGCCAAATGGATCTGGAAATCAAAATGCATGTCAAAGCATAAATTCTTTGCTTGGCTGATTCCGAATGACAGGATTAATACTAAAGATATTATCAAGAGAAGAAAGTGGAAGATCAATGCAAATGAGTTCTGTGTCTTGTGAGCATTGTCTTGAGGTCTGGACACATCTTTTCTTCCAATGTTCTTTCAGCTCTAGAATTTGGAATTACTTGCAGATACAATGGAGTGATAGCACTGTTTTGACCAATCTTTCGTATGCTAAAAATGATTTCAAAGGCCCCTGTTTTACTGAGATAGTAATTCTGGCTTGTTGGAATATTTGGAAGGAGAGGAATGGAGTTATTTTCAAATCTGACAGACACTCTTTCAGGGGTTGGAAAATTGGTTTCATGCTAGATCTCACCTTGCTTAAGCATATGTTGATTTCTTCCTTGGCTGATAAATTATCATCATGGCTTAGTTCTGTTCACTAGTTTGTGATAGACTGTCTTAGTCTATCCCTCATATGTACATTTGTAAATAAATATAAGCTCTCTTTTTTGGTGGCAATAAAGGGCTGTGGGGGCCTCCCCTACAGTAGAAAATGTTTCAATTTTTCTATTAATAGTGAACAAATCACGAGAAAAGTATAGTGCGAAATTGTTTCCGTTAGTTGTCGTGACTTTTTGTTTCTCTTTACTCCAAATTTGTGTTCCTCTTTTGTGTTATGTATTTTTTCCATGGGCGAGTAGAATGAGGAACAAAAGTTTTAACACACGATAAACAGAAGCCGTACCAATGGAACATTGCATTGCACTTAGTAAACAAAAATTTAGTACTCGGGAAACAAACCACGACACACAAAAAATCAATATTTTCGATTGAGCAACAAAAATACATGGAAAAAAACAATGGTACGAGAGGAACATAACTAGATCATGGGAACAAAATTCCAACACATGCAGAACAAATCACGACTACTATCAAAACAAAGATTTAGATGAAAGGAACAAATCAAATTTCTCGCATCCATGGAATAGATTTAGGATAAAACTAAATTTTAATGCAAGAGAACAAAAAATATGATAACTTATTGAACACGATAATTCACTATGGAACTAAAAATATAGGACCCATAGAAGAAAAACAAAATATGAGGACGACCAACATTTGCGCTAAGAGAACATAGTTTTAATATGTGATACGTTGCAAACATATCTATAATTTTTGATGCTCCATGCTTATTTCTACCCAATACCTTTTGTTTTCCACAAGTTTTCTTTCGTTTTCCGGATGTTTTCACAGACTAACCTATTAACAAGATGCCCCAGACCATTTGCTTTTTTCTACAGTTTTTCTATTTAGAAAAATTGTTAAGGAAATATTCTCGGAAAGGGCTGAAAGTCCACGGAGATCAATTTTTACCCGGAACAAAGACGAAGCCCAAAGGAGAGAAGTGGGTATAGGGGACCACCAGGAGGGAGCTAGGCGCGCACCTAGGGCGCGCGTGGTAGGGCCTTGGGAGCCCCGGGCACCGCCTCACGTCCCCCCTTCGCTTATAAATTGCCTTTAACCCTAAAAACGTCGGGGACAGAGTTATTTTTCACGAAACATACAGTGAGGCATCATCACCTTGAAAGTATAATCTAGGGCTTGTGGAGTCCTTCTCCGGCACCCTGCCAGAGAGGGTTATAGTCACCGGAGGCCTCTACATTGCCATGATCGCCTCCGGACATATGCGTGACTAGTTCATCTCGCGACTACGGGTCCATAACAGCAGCTAGATGGCTGTTCTCTCCCCTATTCCTACATTTTTAGAGTCTCGTGAGCTGCCTCACATGGTCGAGACCACCACTATGTAATTATGTATGTTGTGTTTGCTGGGTTCCGATGAACCATGCTATTATGATCATTTTGTTCATGTCAATCTAGGATGCTTCACTTATATTCGTAGAGAGTTTTAATCTTGTCTTGCAATGATCTCCGGTGTTTATGATTACCTTGTCCACATAGTTGTTTTCACCTCCAACGTAGGGTTTATATGCTAGATAGTGGATTCATGCCTACTTGTTGCCCGCGCTCGAGTGACAGGAACTTGCTGGGCGAGGATGTGATGTTGCCAGTAGGGAGAAAAACAGCGGTGCCCTTGTCTACGGATGAGAACCACTGCTTACATTACATATTTATCTTAATGCATTTGTCTATTGCACGCATATCATTTAGATTGTTGCTGCAACTTAATACCAAGGGATTTTCTAGTAGCTTCTTGAGGTGGACTTCTAGATATAGATGCATGCTGGATAACCGTCCGTATGCCTTGACGTAATGCCTACAATGTTAGAACATGTTAACTTTAGCTCGTCATAATAGTATTGTTATACATTCATGATTTGTCAATTTCCCTACTGTAATTTGTTCACCTAGCATGTTTGTTTTCTTTGGAGAGACACCATTAGAACTATGGCAACGGTCCTATTTTTCTCTTATAGCAAACCTTCTTTTAAGCACTTTCATAATTGTTTCCTTGTTGTTCAGTTTTTACTTTATTGTTTTCGAAGACTCTATACGTTAAATTCTCTTGTTTTCGGCAAGACCAGAAGATTGACAACCTTCCAGAAAGTTGGGGCAGGAGAGAGTTTGTGTTTGTGTGCAGGTTCCATGGTCCCGTCAACTACACACCAGTACTTTAATGGCTCCATCGATAAAGTGAACTTCTTCAAGACTACAAAGTCCTACTGGTTCAATAACTCTGGTACTATACTCGGGTAAAACTTACTCTAGACTATATCATACTTTCTGCTTGGGGTCTCCCAGCGAGCGTGTGATCACATCATCATCAAGTACTATTTCTGGCGTCGTTGCCAGAGATTTCTAGATTGCTGCAGGGGATTCTCACACTTCCACTCTCTTCTTTTGTTTTGTTCTTTCTTAGTTTACTTTTGTTTAGTCCTTTTTCTCCTTTTTTTTAAAAAAAACCCAAAAAATAGCTCTCTAGTCTCTAGTCTTTTATTTGTGTTATCTTGCAAACATATATACCAATGACAATACTAAACATTGTGAATTTACTAGTATAAATGATAATGATTTCATATGCACACCAATTGTTCCACCTGCTGCTACAACAGACTCTTATGAAATTAAACGTGCTTTGTTGAATCTTGTCATGAAAGATCAATTTTCTAGTATTGGAGAAGATGATGCCTCTCATTTAAATAACTTTGTTGAGTTATGTGGCATGAAAAAAGTATAAAGAGGTAGATGGTGATATTGCAAAATTAAGATCGTTCCCTTTCTCTTTAAGAGGAAGAGCTAAGGAATGGTTATTGTCTTTGTCTAGAAATAACATTGATTCTTTACTAAATGCAAAGATGCTTTTTTTGGGAAGTATTATCCACCTAAAAAATATACAACTGAGGAGTACCACTATGAAATTTATACAAAATGTTTATTAACATGTTTCTCAAGCTTGGAAAAGAATGAAAACTATGGTTAAGAATTGTCCCACACACGGACTAACTACGTGGATGGTTGTCCAAAATTTTTATGCGGGATTAAATTTTTCTTCAAGGAATTTATTGGATTCATCTGTGGGAGGAACCTTCATGAACCTCACTTTAGGATTAGAAAACATGTTATGGATGAACTAATGACAAACTATTCCCAATGGCACACAGAAAGGGCTCCAACTGGTAAAAAGGTAAATTCTGTTGAGGAGGTCTCTTCTTTGAGTGATAAAATTGATATGCTTTCTTATTTTCTAGATAAAAAAGTGCCAATGGTGTCACATACTCATTTTTGAGTAGCTTGTTGTAAATAGAGAAAACTCAAATTTTGGGACCAACAAAAACTTTTATGTTGATCCTGTAATCCTCTGGATAATTTTGATCCATGTGTAATCTCTAATGTTAATCTAATATGAGATGATGGAAATGTTGTTACGCCTCTGAGACATTGCCCTTATATCAATCTCTTGTTTTTTTTATCTTGTTTACTTAGTCATACTTTGATCTTAGCAAAAATATCTAAGAAAATGACTAAGTTTTTCCCTCTTCTATTCTGTTATTTCTTTCAATTTTGAGCTCTACCAATTATGATGCTATCCATTTCCAAATCTTGTTATTTTTGTATTTTATCAAACCTTGAGGTATGTACTAGTCATCCATGTCCTATAATTAATTTTTGGAATAGCCCGAGTCTTGTTTTCAACACTGTTTTATTGCACTGTGTATAAAACAAAAAAAAAAGAGAAAACATAAATCATACCCATTTTCTCCCTTGTTATCATGGCCTTATGCATTTTATAAAAAAAATAAAAATAGGTTTATGATATTATATGTCATCATCTACAATCTCCAATTTGATTTTTTCAAATTGGAATTCAATTTCTATTTGTTTCAAGCCCAAACGTTTGGCTGATTTCAACAGAAATCCAGGACTTAGTAAAATTCTGCTAAGTTGTTTTTCTGAATTTTATGAATCCTTCTCTAGAAATATTTCAAAACCATTTGAATTCATTTATTTGGTTAAAGGCAAAGTGACCAAACATGTCATTTGTGATCTTCACACTACCCTCTTCACATCTATGCCTTTTTTTCATCTTTAGACAAACCAGAGAGAGAGCTAGGAGGATGCCAAGAAAGGACAAGGGTAGGGTTGGGATGTCAGGTACCTAGTCCAGCATCTGATCTGACCAGCCCTCTTTCTTCCTCTCTCCGCCCTTGGAAGCTAGTGCATATGTACCCTGAGCCCAACATGAGCATTCCACATACTCACCGTCCCCTGCCCATGTCTCCATGACCTCCTTGCGCCATCCGTAGAACTCGAGGAGAGGGAACCCAACACCCTCGGGTATTACCACTGCACCCTCCCTTGCCGTCTCTTCTCTTCAATCGCTCTGTGTGAACGAATGATGACGTGATAACACACGTTCGTTTGGACACCCCAAGAGGAAGGTATGAAGAGTATAACATCAAGTTTTCCCTCCGAAAGAAACCAAGATTTAATCGGACCAGTAGGAAAAAGAAATCACTTCTGAAGGTTGTTGAAAACTAATGTTGGCAGTGCACGCTACTAGGCCCAGCATCAATGTGGAATCTGCACAAAACACAACCAAGACACTTTGCCACAACGAAATAGTGAGGTTGTCAATCTCACCGGTCTTGTTGGAAACAAAGGATTAGAAATATAGTGTGGAAAATGGTGTTTATTTGCAGTGAATGAAATGAGAACAATGATTGTAGTAGAAATAAGAAAATGTTTGAAGTAGGATAGATCTCTCGGTGTAAAATAAGGGAATGAGGTACACAGTTCACTAGTGGTGTCTCTCCATAAAATATAAATAACATGCTGGGTGAAAAAATTACAGTTGTGCAATTGACAGAAATAAAGCTGCACCATAGTGCATATGCATGCCACGATGATTACTATGAGATTTAGTTGGGCATTACAACATGATACATAGGCAGTAATCCAACTGCATCTATGACTAATAATCCACCCTCACGACCTCATCCGAGCAAACTTTGGGTATTAAGTTGCAAGCAATAGATTATTGCATTAAGTAAAGTGCGACGGTAAACAATAGAATTATCCTTAGACAAAGCATTTTTGTTTTATCCCTAGTGGCAACAACACATCTGCATTCTTAGAAGTTATTGTCACTCGCCTAGATTACTGGAGGCATGAAACCCACTATCTAGCATAAATAATCCCTTTTGGAGTTACAAGCATCAACTTGGCCAAAGAATCTAATAGTAACGGAGAACATGCAAGATCACAAATAACATATAAAAGATAGATCTATAATCAAATTGACATAGCATTCAATATTCATCAGATCCCAGCAAACACAACATGTAGCATTACAAATAGATGATCTTGATCATGTTAGGCAGCTCACAAGATCTAAACATGATGGCATAAAGAGGAGAAGACAAGCATCTAGCTACTGCTATGGACCCGTAGTCCAAGGATGAACTACTCACGCATCACTCTGGAGGAAGGCATGGTGATGAAGAGCCCTCCGGTGATGATTTCCCCTCCCGGCAGGGTGCATGGGAGAGCTTAGAACCATCCCGAACTAGTGTTGACGATGGCGGAGGCTATGGAACTTTTTATGCATGGAGGCTTAGGTGTTCAGGGTTTTCCTGAGGAATACTATTTATAGGCTAAAGGGTGATGTCGGTGGGTGGCCAAGGGGCCCACACCACATGGTGGCATGCCCAAGGGGGGCCGTGCCACAGAGCCAGTTCCTGTTTCTGCTGTTTTTTGTCTCAGAAAAGTTGTTCTGAAAATTTTCTCGGAATTGGATGAAACAAAATCCTAGAGTCTTAGAAAGTCGTCACGTGCATGGAGTCCAAAGGGGACCCGGAGGGGGCCTCAGAGGACCCACACCATAGGGCGGCGCGCCGCCGTGGCAGCTCCAGTTGGTGGTGTGGGCCCCCTGGCCACCCACCGACGTTACCCTCTCGCCTATTTAACCTCCTCCACGTGTTAACCCTAAATACTCGAGCATTTTTTAACCACTAAAATGATCCGTAGCCGCCGGCATCGTCAACCCTAGTTCGGGAGGGTTCTGGAGCTCTCCCCGGCAACCTGTCGGGAGGGGGAATCATCACCGGAAGGCTCTTCGTCGCCATGCCTACCTCCGGAGTGATGCGTGAGTAGTTCATCCCTGGACTACGGGTCCATAGGAGTAGCTAGATGGTTGTTCTCTCCTCTTTATGCCTCGTGTTTAGATTTTGTGAGCTGCCTCATATGATCAAGATCATCTGTATGTAATGCTACATGTTGTGTTTGTTGGGATCCGATGAATATTGAATGCTATTTCAAATGACTATCAATCAATCATGTTCTTTAATGTGTATGGTATGTATGGTCTTGCATGCTCTCCGTTACTAGTAGATGCTCTAGGCAAGTTGATGCTTGTAACTCCAAGAGGGAGTATTTATGCTCGATAGTGTGTTCATGCCTCCCTTTCACTCACGCTCGAGTGACAGAAACGTGGGGATGTGTTGTTTCCATTAGGGAGAAAACAACAATGCTTTGTCTAAGGATAATTTTATTGTTTACGTTACACACATTGCTTAATGCAATTATCTATTGCTTGCAACTTAATACCCAAGGTTCGCTCGGATGACACTCTGAGGGTGGATTATTAGTCATAGATGAAGTTGGATAACAGTCTATGTATCTTGTTGTAATTCCCACATGAATCACATCGTAATCATCATGTCATGCATATGCACTACGGTGCAGCCTTTATATCGGTCAATTGCCCAGCTGTAATTTGTTTACCCAGCATGTTATCTATCTGTTTTTGAGAGACACCTCTAGTGAACTATGGACCCCGGTCCATTTCCTTACATTGATATACAACCAATGCAACCTTTGTTCTACTACTTCAATTACTGTTCTCTTTCATCTACCGCAAACAAATACTATTTTCCACACTATTCGTCTAATCCTTTGTTTCCGCAAAACTGGTGAGATTGGCAACCTCACTGCTTCATTGGGGGCAAAGTAATTTGATTGTGTTGCGTACATTCCATGTTGCTGCTGAACCGGTAGTGCGCCCTGCCAACATCAGCCGCATGAATCTTTGGAAGTGATTTCTTTCTCCTACTGGTCGATTCAACCTTGGTTTCTTTCTTAGGGAAAACTTGCCGATGCACTCTTCATAACCTTTCTCTTGGGGTTTCCCAACAAGTGTCAAATACACACCAAGGACCCTTGGCTAGACCCTCAAAAGTTAGTCGGTCGTTAGGGATTTACCCATATATCCCACGGATGGAGGCAGGATCAGTCTTGGTTTAAGAGGTAAAGAACTCCTAGGTGCATGAGTGAGGAAAAACACCATCATTCACCAATGGCAACTCATCCACGCCTGTTAGCATTTTAATTGAAGATCGTCTGTCTCCAATACATCCGGCATGACATAATATTTCCAACCATGATACATCCATCGAACCAGAGCACTCAACTAAGCATGGCTATGATATTAATTAGCAAATAGCAGTAACTCAGCCACACATCAATACTACGGATAATGGTATCCGGAACAAAATGCAACTACTAGGATACTCTAAGAAATTGGCATTTGAATCGAATGCAATATTCTGGTGGATAAAATACTTGAGGGAAAACATAGGATTAGAGAGATGCTCAAGAAGTGGATTTACGCTTGCCTTGGTGATAGGGGTGGTAGTACGACTCGTCAAGCTATTGTGGTGGAACCTCGACTTCTTTATCTACCGATGCACAACAAGCAGAAGCAACAAATAAATAAAACAAAAAACATACAATTGCAATGCACACTCATGATGACATGGCAAGTTAATGCAACTAAAATACTTATTACATAGGAGCAACAATTTAAATGGGACTCCACAATTATTTAGGCAATAATGGGAACAACACTCATATTTATCTTAATGCCTTAATGATATTTTATCTAAGTACCAGTACTAGGATATTATTATAACATGCATGAAAATGATGTTTCCTGTTAGGTATTTAGTTGTTGAGCATCTTGATATATTCTTGTAATTTTCTGGGCAAATATGAATATTTGGCAAATATTTGAAAAGAGCATTTGAATCTGCCATTTTAGTAAAATGCAACAACCAAAGATATTTCAAATTTATTTAGGTGCAGCAAGGTTCAAAATAGATAGCTATTGTTCCTCTGATTATTTTGAGGTTATTAAACATAATTTTTGAAGTTTTATTGAATTTATTATGATTTTTCCAAGTGTCACTTTTATTCTGCCATTTTAGTATTTTATTTAAACAAAGACGAAAATGATTTATAGTATGTAGAACTAAAATATGGATGTACAGAGTTTGTTAAGACAAACATTTTGACGCCTCAAACACTCATATTGGAATTAAAGAACAAAAGTTATGATCTTCCAAAGTTTCAAATCCATTAAGACATTTTTGTATTTATTTAATAAGTCCAAACTTTATTTGTGCAACCATATGTAAAAATGGTACTAGTGGATAGATCTCTCACAGATCTACACATAGAAATTCGAATCATCAAATTTGGTCATTTTTCGAATTGATATGGACTTTACAAGTAAAGATTTAAATTTGTTTTCCATTTTTATTAACATAAACGCCCCGAAACATTTTTCACCGAAGCCACCCCTAGCCACAGAGGCTTTCACGCGGGGGCCCTAGCCACGTAGGCATCCACGCAAGCAAGGAGGCTCACCGATCGGTTTGACCATGGAGACCGCGCGCCCGACGTCACGGCGACGTCATCCACTGGCGGGGAGTTCTCCGGCGGACTCAGCGCGGCGGAACCAGCAGCTCCTAAGACTAACGGAGGGTATCCCTAGCAGCTACATAACGAGACGGACCCGAAGGTGGTGGCGCTGCAACCGAATGGTCACCACAGCGATAAGCACCGCGGCGGCAGGCATCTATGGATACCGGCGCGACAACGCGCTACTGCGCAAAACACGGGGAGAAGTGGACAGTGAGAAGTGCGGCCTCACCCTCGATCAGTGAAGAGGTGGACGGAGACAGTGGCGCGAGCTCGCCGGAGTACATCGGGGTCGAAGGAGGAAATTGGATGGCGGCGGCAATTCGTCGCTCCTCGGCTCGATTCCTCGTGCAGGGAGGTAGAGGAGGACGAGGCCGAACCTTTGCCCCACACAGCAGAGCACGATGGTGGCTAGAACTCCGAGGATCGAAGGTCTCCCATGGCGGCTAGGGTTAGGGTTTGAGAGGTGGGGAGGAACAGAGAAGGCACCAATCAATCTACGGTTCGTGGGGTGGGGGTCTTAACAGGGGCCAAAAGTCATGGATGCTCGACGTGTGGACGCTCCATCGTGTGGCTCACCTCCTCCCTGCCTCTTCCATGGCCGTACCGACGTGGAAGACGAAGTACACGCGTTTTGCCAAAAACCCCTAGCACCATTGTTAATTACTTCTTTTTAATTCCAAAAAGTTTGCATAATTGAATTGAGGCACTTATGATTATTCAAAAAATTTGGAAAAATCCTTTGAATTCTTATTTGACATGAGGAGGGCGTGGTACAATTTTCATGTCATTTAGAAAAAGTTTCGGGAACAAAGTTGTTTCAATTTGCTTTAAGGCTTTTTTAATAATTTCATCATTAATTTAATTTGGTAAATTAATTTTCTTTTGCAAATTTTATATTTTGAACATCTATCACTTCCTTAACACTTTGGTAAGCTCAAATAAACTTTTGTCCACAAAATTATTCAAAACTCTGTTATTTGAGTTATAGTCAAATTTGGGCTTTTCCATTTACTAGATTTTTGGCACTTGTTTTCTTCTTCCAAACCTTACCAAAAATTTATGTGGAGGCCTCCAACATCATGGTGAAGCCTTCCATTACTTCTGTTTGGAAATTTATAAAGTTTTGGAGAATTCGAATGAAGCCAATTATGAATTCGATGATGCATGAGTGCGATTGAGTTTCAAATTAACTCAAATTCTCATATTACAAAAGTGGGGTTGTTACACCGCTAGTGGTACTTTGTGCCAGCGTGTGCCCCTAGTCCAACACTTACCGCTAGCGAACGAATTGGCTTATTCGCCATCGATAAGGGTGGTAGCGCTGGCAAACCGCAAAAGTGCTTCGCCAGCGGTAATAGCGCTGGCCAACTCGAAATGCCCTTCGGCAGTGATAAGATGGGGGCTATAGCTAGTTTCCTACTAGTGTGGGTATGGATTAACCACTTGTATCCAAGGGTCAATACTATATATGCAGGATCATTAGTTATTTGTATTCACGTTTTGACATGATAGATAGTCATGAGCTCGGAGCGCAAACATCGAAAGATGAACAGGATTCACATGAAATGTGATTGTCTTGTTGAACTACCCATTGGAATATGATTAGTAGGCGAGATGTATCTATCCTTCTGATCATAATTCTAATGTGGATCTCGAGTAACTAAATATTTATTTTGAGGAATATCAATTTTAGTGGGAGTGCACAATTAGTTAAATATTTGGTTTTAACTAAATGCAATTAATCATGTTAATAACTAATGTAATTTTCATAAATTTTTATAGAGTTGGAATCTCTTTCCCACCTACAATTTTAGTTTGTTGATTGAGTTAGATAGATATCCAATTAATAGAACTTTACAAACTTGTTTCGTAATTTGAGGATTGTCCTTAAAATTTCAAGGTAAAGTCCCATTGGAATATTTCGGTAGAATTACTCAACGTTTTCAACGAATGAGATTCATGACATGCATGGATGTAATCCCAAGAGCATTGATTCCGATTAAACTTGTCTCCAAAACAATATCCCAATTGAAGCACCATGAAGTTGTCAATGTTTTGAAGTGTTACATGCACTTTTTGACATAAGGACGTGTGTGTATAGTATTATACACACATGAAGGTAATTGAGATATATATATATATATATATATATATATATATGATAGAGAAGGAGGTGGACAAGTTATTTCACATACAAACAAGATGTGAGATATCTCAAGAACTATTTTGTATGCAATATAAAAAAATATTTAATTTGGTGAAGCAAACGTATGTGTAGTAAGCTTGGTACATACGATTCTAGATGTGTTCGGTCCGGTCCGGTCTGGACCTTGTACTGGACCACCAAACCTACTATAAATGATAGGTTCAGGTTAGCCCCACACCTCTTGTTCCAGGTTCAGGGGTAATCCAAGGTTCGACCCTCATTTCTGGGCAGATTATCAGTGCATGGCTTTGCTCTTCATCTACAACGTATTTTTCAGTACATAACAGCACAAGTGCACAACCCAGTGCAGAAATAAGCCCCCGGTAAATTCTATGTAGAAATCAAACAGAGCCTTGTTTTAAACTAACTTTCAACTCTTCTGAGCAGTCAAACAAAATGTACCATCAAGCAAAATAGGAGCACTAAACAAAGTATATTCGTGGCCATAATGCTGAAATCGGTACAAAACAAGGATGGCATGAAATCTGTTTTCATTCAGTTTCAAGCAAGGATGTCTGATATAACTTTTGGCACTCTGAAGTAGGACCAAACAAAGAGTAAAGTGCCATGTTATAGTACATGTGTCCATTCCAGGAAAATAAAATAAACATGAAGGTGAATACTAAAAGAGGGGCCTAAAGAAGATCTTCGAGAGAGAAATAACCAATTTGATAATGACTCTGCAATGATAGAGGAACTAGTTAAGCAAAGCAATATTAATTAAGTAATCAATCAACTTGCACTAGAAAATAACAATTGCAAGCTGAACATACTCCTAGCAAAATACCATAGTTGATTCTTGAAAATACACCTTTCTCAAAAATAAGTAAATAATTAAAAACTCTATGTTGCACACCTAACTGAACATACATGAAAATACTTGACTACAGAATCTAGAAAACTATGCATCAGACACAAGCAATTGGTATTTTCAGAACTACTAGTGAATAAAGTTTGTATCTATTCCAAATAAATAAATAAACCGGCATATTCAACCCATGATTTCTCAAGATTAATTGTCCCACTGTTATCACATTGAAACTACTAAAAACAACATACCTACTCTAGCGGTGAGTCAGCTTCAGCATCTTCTAGGTCAACTAGATCAGTGATTGCTCTCATGCACGAGTCAAAAGATGAAATAAAGAATTCAAAAATATTAGTGCCAATCAGATAGAATTACATCAAACAATGAAGCTGAGTGGGTTAGGTTACCAGATCCTGGATACCAATCATGCGAACAAACAAGGGCCTCAACACTCTCGAAGTTTAACTTGCTATGAAAGTTGGTCAAGGTTCTTGCTCCCATGGTGAAAGCAGATTTAGAAGCAACCGTAGATGCAGGCACTGCTAGCACATCGCGTGCGATGACAGCAAGTATGGGTTATGTAGAATAATTAGCACTCCACCATTTTAGGATATCAAATTCCCCTCATCTTGAAATTGGGCTATCGTTCTATATCTATCCAGTTCCATAACCTGACCTTGCCGCTGCTCATGAATGTTGCAGGTCTTGCACTCGTTGGGAGACCCCAAGAGGAAGGTATGATGAGCAGAGTAGCAGTTTTCCGTCAGCAAGAAACTAAGGTTTAATCGACCAGTAGGAGGAAGGAGTAACTTCAGAAGGTTGAAGCAGCTGAGATGGCAGGGCGCACTACCGGTACAGAAGCAACATGGAACATACACAACAAAGTCAAATCACTTTGCCCCAACGAAGCAGTGAGATTGTCAATCTCACAGGTTTTGCTGAACACAAAGAGGTTAAACGTATGGTGTGGAAAACAGTATGAAAACAATATGAAAGCGGTATGAGAGCAGTATGAAAGCAGTAGGTTTCTTATTAGTATGAGGAAAAACGACCGGGGTCCATAGTTCACTAGTGGTGTCTCTCCGTGAAAGATAAATAACATGTGTGGTGAAGAAATTACAGCTCGGCAATTTAGAAAAATGAAGGCTACACCGTAGTGCATATGCAAGACATAAAGACTACTATATGATTCATGCGGGCATTACAACAAGATACATAGACCGTTATCCAACTGCATCTATGACTAAAAATCCACCCTTCGAATATCATCCGAACAAAAGTTGGGTATTAAGTTGCAGGCAACAGATAATCGCAGTAAGCAAAGTGTGTAATGTAAACAATAACATCATCCTTAGACAAAGCATTGTTGTTTTCTCCCTAATGGCAACAACACATCCTCCATCCGTCACGTTTCTGTCACTCGAGCACAGATGAAAAAGAAGGCATGAACCCACTATCGAGCATAAATACTCCCTCTTGGAGTTACTATCATCTCCTTGGTAGAGCATATACTAATAACGGAGAGCATGCAAGATCATAAATAACATAAGCATTAAGATAACATGATAGATTGACAATGAGAAGACATAGGATTCAACATTCATCAAATCCCAACAAACAAACATGTATCATTACATAAAGATGATCTTAATCATGATAGGCATCTCACAAGATCTAAACATAAGGTACAAAGTGGAGAGAAAACCATCTAGCTACTTCTATGGACCCGTAGTCCAGGGATGAACTACTCACGCATCACTTCGGAGGAGGGCATGGTGGTGTAGACCCCTCCGGTGATGATTTCCCCCTCCGAAAGGGTGCCGGGGAGAGCTCGAGAACCCTCCCGATCTCGGGATGACGGTGATGGCAGCCCCTGGTGTTTCTCGGGTAAAATTGGGATATCTTTAGGGTTTTTGTCTCGGGGAGATTATATAGGCGAAAGGGAAAAGGCGGTGGAGTCCTGGGGGCCCCACACCACCCCCTAGCGCGGCCAAGGGGGGCCGCGCCACCCTATGGAGTGGGCCCCCTGAGGCTCCCCTCCGGGTCTCTTCGGGACTCCGTGGAACGTCCGAGATTTCTAAGACTTTCGGGCTTCGAATTTTCCAATTTCGAGAATATTTCCAGAACAACTTTTCTAAAACTAAAGACAACAGAAAACAAGGAACTGGCTTTGTGGCATCTTGTCAATAGGTTAGTTCGGAAAATCGATAAAAATGACATAAATTCTATAGAAAACATGTGGGAAACAATAAGAAAACAACATGGAACATCAGAAATTAAGGATACGTTTATGAGGTATCAACATCCCCAAGCTTAGTTCCTACTCATCCTCGAGTAGGTAAACGATAAAAACACAATAATTTTTGAGGTGACATGCTACCAACATAAACTTGATCATCAATAATGTAAAAGCATAAGTAAGCTGATATCATAGAACTTCAACACAAGCATGATAAATAAATTTTAATTATAAAGCATAGCAATCACTTTACATCATGAGAAGTAACTCAAATAAAAGATCAGGAATAACAATGCAAAGAAAGATATACGTTTGTTTCAAGTATAGAGAGAACATGTCAAAGTGATATTTCGCTAGTCCTTTAGAGTGGGGCAAAACATAAATGCTAGGACACCTTCAAAGTTCATGAGGAAGACTAGAACAAATAATTAGAGAACAAGAAATAACACATCATGAATCAATTAATAATATTTCCGGGACAAATGCACATAAAACTCAGAATGGCAAAAATGCTCTCTCAACTATGCATAAAGTTAGAAGATGGAGACTCAACAAAAAAGTAAAAGAAAGGCCCTTCGCAGAGGGAATCATGGATCACTCATGTGCTAGAGATTTTATTTTATTAAACAGAGGTATTGAAAACTTGACACTCCTCCCAACCATCTTTCACAAACCATGGCTAACCGAATCCTCGGGTACCTGCCAACGATCACATACCGTGGAGGAGTGCCTTTTTTTTAAGACAGGTGTATGCTTATGTCAACGAATGGTAAATAGAAAATACAGTACGTCACAAGCCAACTAGACTTCACAAGAGCGGCTCCCATAGAAGGACGCATCTGGGTAGAAGGTCATCCATGTTTCTCTTTTGTTTACACAACTATGCTTTGACTGATAAATCAGGGGCAAAAATAGTGAAGAGAATTTGTGTTATTAATTTGGGGCTGGGCACCCTGCTGCCAGCTCTTCTATCATTGGATAAGCGGATGAATCCACTTGTCCATGGTGTGAAAGTCCAATCAACAAGTGAGATAAAGATTCTCTATTTACGTACTCATGAGCTAAAACAGGAGCACAAAACAGGAGGAATTTTGAAAGTTTTAAAGGTAACACATGAACAATTTACTTTGGAGTGGCGGTTAATTACCACATGTAGGTAGGTATGGTAGACACAATAGGAAAACTTTGGTTTTTGGGAGTTGGATGCACGAGTAGATCTCATACTTAGTACATGTGGAGGCTAGCAAAAGGTTGGGAGCGACAAATCAAGAGATCATAAAAGCCATAATCATGCATATCGACATAAACATCATTAATCAAATCATAAGTGGTACCACAATTTCAAAAACTAAATGATCATATAGGCTATTCGTGACTGGTTCATAGTCATAAACATGGTGTGAGCATGCGCCAAGTCAACCAAATAAAACATTCAAAGGAGAACACCACAAATTTGTGCTTCAATATGACAAGAACAACTCATGATTCTTTCAATGGCACATTAACCACTCTCAGCTATTTCAGGATAATCATGCTACTCAATAACCACAAGGCTTTAAAACTAAAATAACATCTAGCATGATATGAAAAAGTTCTAGCCACATTCTATACAAGCTTCTACTTGCACCGTTAAAAATTCTACCTCAAGCATCAGTTTCTTTTCCCAACAAGCACCATACAAATCATGCTTTAACAAAAACTCTCTAAATTCTACAGCAAGAAAACATGAGAGGACTCACATAATACTACTAAAACTAACAACTCTGAATAAGAGATGCAATCAAAATGAGACCTAAACAGGAATTTTTGCAGCACCTAGAAGAAAACTAAGAATACTAGCATAAAAAGTATTCAAATGAGAAAGCGGAGAGTGTCTCTCTCCCAAACAAATAATGCTAGGATATAACTATATTATTTAAGCAAGGAAAACAAAATAAAAACAAAGAAAAATAAACAGACGCTCCAAGTAAACTTCATATGACGTGACCGAATAAAAATATAGTTTCACGAGAAGTGACCTGATAGATAGTTGATGAAGAAGGGTATGACTTGGGCATCCCCAATCTTAGATGCCTGAGTCTTCTAAAAATATGCTTGAATAAACCACGGGGGCATCCCCAAGCTTTGACCTTGCACTCTTCTCTATCACATATATCTCCTCTTCTCTTGACACTTGAAAACTTCCTTCACACCACACTCAAACAGTAATTCGCATTAGAGGGTTAGTGCAAAAATTAAAAATCCATTGGTTCTATATGGCACAAGTGCTATTGATAATTTTAAACATTAGCTACATCCACTAATGTTTCCTGAAGCAAAGAAATCCACTTGACATCGCAAAAGAGCAAATGCAAGAAAAAATGGCAGAATCTGTCAAAACCAGAACTGTCTATAAAGAAGAATTTTTTCGAGGCACTTACATTGCTCAGATCGAAGAAATTAAAGAACGAAAAAATAGCGAAATATCTGAGGAATAAGCACAAAAAATTTCAGATCAATCTGAGCTTCCAGGATTTTATACGATTTTTTACGGTGGATAGTAGAAATCTGTTTCCTGCGCAGAAATACGAAAACCAACTCCAACTCTCGTCAGAAACCTTACTTGGTACTACTAAAACATGAAAATAAAGATACAAAGGAGTTTATACAGAAGTATACAACACCTTGACTCAAAGAAAACAGAGAAAAACAATGCAAATATAAAACCATGGGTTATCTCCCAAGAAGTGCTTTTCTTTAACGCATTTTAGCTAGGCCCAGAAAAGTGGAATCAAGTATTTTAAAGTGAAGAAGCATCCAAATTGTTTCGAGGCTTACGTTTACATTTCTTACCCTTATTTTTTTTTTAGGGAACTGATGGTCTGCACACGATTTTTAAGTAAAAGTCATGGTACCTTTCCCCATATCAATAGTTGCTCCTAAGAGCTTCATCAAAGACCTTCCAAGGGTAATTTTTCCTCAGATCTTTCAAAACACTGCCTCAGCTATCCCAATGGGAAATATAGTGGTTTTATTAAGGAGAGGAATTTCTTCCTCTCCCTCAGCAAGTCCCCAAAGGTTCAAAGATTCATAAATCTCTTTAGGCATAAGACAAAATTCAGACATAATATCACAGCGAGCATGAAAAGTTTCACAGTTAATAGTAACCTTCAAAGTAGGGATTATATTTGAAGCTTCAGAGTTTATTGGAAAATGATCAAGGTGTTCACAAATCCGATTATGACCCTCACTTAAACAAGAAATATGTGTCTCAAGAGTGTTCAATGTAGCATAAATACTTGCAAAGGCTTTATCAGAGCTACTAGGTGAGTTGAAAGTCACAATTAATTTTTTAATAGCATGAAAAGCTTGATCTTCATCACAATGAAGGAATCTCCTCCAACCATAGTATCCAAAGCACATCTATAGTAAAGAAAAAGTACCAAATAAAAGCTGCACGAAAACAGGCTTAGAGTCATTCTTGGTTCAGTTTTGCAATAGGAATAAAAAATTCTAGACTAAGCTTCTTTGAAACTCTCATAATTCCTTCGTTTTAAAGTGGAAATAATTTCCTCATGTGACAAGGTAACAGGAATAGGAATATTTATTTTAACAATACTAAAGACATGAGTAAAACTATAGCTAGAGTAAGAACTAATTTTTTGTGTTTTTGATGAAGAGAAGCAAATAAGACAAAATAAAATAAAATAAGCAAAACAAAAACAAAGTAAAGAGATTGGAAGTGAGAGACTACCCTTGCAAAACTTCTCTTCCTCCCCGGCAACGGCGCCAGAAAAGTGGCTTGATGGTGCAGGTCTTGCACTCGTTGGGAGACCCCAAGAGGAAGGTATGATGACCACAACAACAGTTTTCCCTCAGTAAGAAACCAAGGTTTAATCGACCAGTAGGAGGAAGGAGTAACTTTGGAAGGTTGAAGCAGTTGAGATGGCAGGGCGCACTACCGGTTCAGAAGCAACGTGGAACCTACACAACACAATCAAATCACTTTGCCCCAACGAAGCAGTGAGGTTGTCAATCTCACCGGTTTTGCTGAACACAAAGAGGTTAAACGTATGGTGTGGAAACATTATGAAAACAGTATGAAAGCAGTATGAGAGCAGTATGAAAGCAATAGGTGTTTTATCAGTATGATGAAAAAGGACTGGGGTCCACAGTTCACTAGTGGTGTCTCTCCGTGAAAGATAAATAACATGTGTGGTGAACAAATTACAGCTAGGCAATTGACAAAAATGAAGGCTGCACCGTAGTGCATATGCAAGACATAAAGATTACTATGTGATTCATGCAGTCATTACAACAAGATACATAGACCGTTATCCAACTGCATCTATGACTAAAAATCCACCCTTCGAATATCATCCGAACAAACGTTTGGTATTAAGTTGCAAGAAACAGATAATCGCAGTAAGCAAAGTTTGTAATGTAAACAATAACATCATCCTAAGACAAAGCATTGTTGTTTTCTCCCTAATGGCAACAGCACATCCTCCATCCGTCACGTTTCTTTCACTCGAGCACAGATGAAAAGGAGGCATGAACCCACTATCGAGCATAAATACTCCCTCTTGGAGTTACTAGCATCTACTTGGCCAGAGAATCTACTAACAACGGAGATCATGCAAGATCATAAATAACATAAGCATGAAGATAACATGATAGATTGTTAATCAGAAGACATAGCATTCAACATTCATCAGATCCCAGCAAACACACATGTAGAATTACATAAAGATGATCTTGATCATGATAGGCAACTCACAAGATCTAAACATGAGGTACAAAGTGCAGAGAACAACCATCTAGCTACTGCTATGGACCCGTAGTCCAGGGATGAACTACTCATGCATCACTTCGGAGGAGGGCATGGTGGTGTAGACCCCTCCGGTGATGATTTCCCCGTCCGACAGGGTGCGGGGAGAGCTCCAGAACCCTCTCGATCTTGGGATGACGGTGACAGCGGCCTCGGGTGTTTCTCGGGTAAAAGTGGGATATCTTTAAGGTTTATGTCTCGGGGGGGATTATATAGGCGAAAGGGCAAAGGCGTTGAGGCCTAGGGCCGCACACCACCCCTGGAGTGACCAAGGGGGGTGCGCCACCCTATGGTGTGGGCCCCTGAGGCCCCCCTTCGGGTCTCTTCGGGACTCCGTGGAACCTCCGGGATTTCTAAGACTTCCGAGCTTCGATTTTTCCCATTCTGAGAATATTTTCAGAACAACTTTTCTGAAAGTAACAACAGCAGAAAACATGGAACTAGCTTTGTGGCATCTTGTCAATAGGTTAGTCCGGAGAATAGATAAAAATGACATAAAGTGTATATCAAACATGTGGGAAAAATAAGAAAACAACATGGAACATCAGAAATTAAGGATACGTTTATGACGTATCGCTCATTAAGGTGGCTATCCCAGTCACCAAACATATCATCGTCCAATGCAACCATTTGTCTATGACGTTGGTTTGTTTGCTGTGAGACGGAAGTGCTGCCACTATTGAGTTTAGAAAATATTCGTCGAAGAGGCTCCTGAACAATTTCTTCAATTTTTGATCCGTACTTGAGGATCAGTCACAAAGGCATGTTTGAGACGAAACTCTACATATTTGAGCTTGTACCGCGGGTCAATTATAACTGGGATTGCAAGGGTCTTGTAGGAGCTCAACCAATACATGTGGAACTTCCCTTTCATGGCATTGACCATCTGTCCAAGATCAGCATTAGAGGATTCATTATGAAGAGTGGTTCTTATGTTCCACATATCATGGAAGTAAAGGTTTGTTGTGGGGTATGATTAACCAGAAATTATCATGGTTGTATCATAAAAGACCTTCAACACCTTGCAAAGAATTTCAGCCTTTTCCCAATCTCTTGGAGATGGAGCATACATGTACTTTGAATCTTGCTTGGCTAAGGAATTAAATGCTATACAGTACTCCATTGCCTTCTCAATCATCAAGTATGTGGAATTCCAACGGGTGGGAGTATCCATACGAGGCAACTTACCAACAGATAGCCCATCTTTGGTAATCACTTCCATGGTTTTTTTTCATCGACCCTGTGATGATCTGATATATTTGACACTCTCCCGAATGTTGTTGACAATCGGTTCCACATAGTCTAAACCATCTTGAACGATAAGGTTTATTATATGTGCTGCACAGTGGTTGTGTAGCAGCTCCCTACTCACCGGAAGAGCCGTCTTGTCCACCAAATTGCGCTTCAGCTCAATGGCCATTGAATCATTAGCTGTGGCATTATCTAGTGTGATCCCAAATATCCTATCCTCAATTTTCCACTCCTGGATGCATTCAAGAACCTGGTTGAACATTGCAATTCCACTGTGTGGCGACTCATCGACAAGAAACTTGATGACATTCTTCTTAACTTTCAATCTGCAGTGATGTAGTGACATGTAATGCACATATATCACAATGTTTGATTTGAAGTCCACATATCGGATGTCAACGAAAACTTAGACTTTGCATCCTTATACATTTCTTGTAATTCCACTTTCTGCTCTTTGAACGTTTTCATGCAATCATTTCCGGAGGTTCTTCAAGATATCGGCTTGAAAAATGGGTTCAGACTAGCTACAAACCTTCTAAACCCATCGTATCCCACAAGGGAAAATGGAAGCCCACGTAAGGCAATCATCCGGGAAAGCTCCTTTCTTGCAATAATTGGATCAAAGTTCCAATTCTCAATCGACGACCATCTCGAGAGAAAAGTGTTGAATTTAGGCCGTGCACAATCCTTAGTGCAACATCTCGTTTCTTGGATCTGTCCAAGTGCTTAAACAAGGAGCTGGTTCCTGCGCCACATTTTGCACTGATCGGCTTGTAAAAATTCTTGCACCTCCCTTTTGAAACCTGTCGATTCACGATCATAGGAACATATTCCTTCCAAGCTTCAGATCTGAATTTGCTGGTCAAAGCTCGAATAGATGAACTAGCAGTAGCAAACTCATCATCCTCGAAATCCTGGTCGTCGCCCTCAAAATCTTGCTCATCGCCCTCAATGTCATCCTCAACATAGTCATCCTCGACATCATCTTCATGCAGATCAGCATCCTCTTGCCGTAGAAAACATCAAACATTGCATTAGTTATAGTTTGTTTTTCTAAATCAATATAGTATCTCCTAGATTAATAATACAGAACCAAACACTAAATCTGTCTTTCAAGGGAAACAATAAATACAAGCAGTTGGTAGAACACAAAAAAGCAATCTAAAGCATCATTCAAGGCAGCAACGATGCGCACCAAAATAGTCGTTGTCGATAAATGTCGGCGTTCTGATTGCACCCGGAGAAGTTCTCATTACACCCCGAGAAGTTCTCACTGGAGCAGGAGAAGTTCGCTTTGCAGCCGGAGACGTTCGGCTTGTAGCCGGTGAATTTCGCTTTGCAGCAAGAGAAGCCCGTGCTGCCCGGGACCTTGACACCAGAGCAGACACCACATGGTGCCTCGAAGCTGGAGAAAACCTTGAGTTCTTTTTTTGCTCTGGACCTTCATGCTGTCCACTGCGCCTACTTCCAACTATGGGGTCATCTTCTTGGGCTTCTTGTTTTTCTCGCTCTTGGCTTGGCATCTGGAGGTTTAATATTGAGATTAAAGATTGAAAACAACAATACATAGTCTAAGAACTTTTTAGTACAAGTCTAATGTTACTGACAGCAAATGTACTATATATCAAACACATAAATTGATATTAAATTATTAATAATATTTCCAAGTAAAGGGCAAAGAAGCATATCCAAAATTCCCAACTAGCCAACCGAAGTTTTCTATTAAGCAATCATATTACATTCTAAAAGCAACATGAAGTCCCTTTTTCTTTACTAATTTTCCTAATTAATGCAGCAAGGTAAAACAGTGTTGCTAGTGTGAGCATTGAACCAAACTCAAAACCTATATTACTAAAATCTCTAAACCTCAACAATCACTACATACATCTGAAATCTCTAAACCTCATAAATACTGCATACTTATGAACCTGAGCTTGCAAAACAAACAAGAACTAACCTATATGTAGATGTATGAACTAAACTGCTAGTACACTAAATAACTATCTGCTAGTACACCTAATACATTACCTGCTAGTACACCTATTGAACTAGACTTCATTCACTTTTCATTCACTAAATCGCTACCTACTAGTACATCACAACTTATATAAGAAATTGCATCAACTGAACATGTAAGATTCTTGCATAACAGTACCTTGAGTACAGGAACGAAGCAGACAGAGGACGACCACGGAGGGGACATGGCAGTAGGGAAGAAGTGAGAGTCTCTACCGGAGAAGGGGCAGGGGCGACGGAGTGCTCCACGAGCTCTGTTTGCTCTCCGGCTGCGAGCACCTCCTGCCGCGAAGCGGACAGAGGACAACCACGGAGGGGACATGGCATAAGTGAGAGCCTGCCGCGAAGCGGACAGAGGACAACCACGGAGGGGACATGGCATAAGTGAGAGCCTTTACTAGAGCAGGGGCAGGGGGCGACGGCGTGCTCCACGAGCTTTGTTCGCTCTCCGGCTGCGAGCACCTCCCATCGCGAAGCAGTGTGGGTTCCGGCTGCCGACGACGGGGACGAGTGAAGGACAATCGGTAGAGGCAGGAAGGAGTTGGGGACGAGTCAGAGACAACCTCTATCGGGAAAGGCGGGGACGATTAGGGGAAGATTTGGCCGGTGAGATGGCACGGCGACAGCCGGCGAGAGGGCACAACGGTGGTCGGCGAGAGGGCATAGCGGGGGCGCCGTCTAGTTCGTCAGGCCATCTTTCTTAGGTGCGGTTTAACCCTAGGTACGATGGGGTAAGAACCTTGTTGGACCTATATTTTGCTAGGTCATCCCTTTACCCTATCGGAAACAAAATCAAGGTCCAGTCCAGTGGGTCACTGGTTCCGACCGGACCCAACACATCTTTACATGCGAGGATTGGAGACATTGGATGTCCCGGTCTTCAAAGAAATAGGAACCAGTCTTAATCTTGTTTTATTTTCCAGTAAAGGATTTGGGAGCTTTTCCATTATTAATGACTAAGAGAGAAGAAGGATTGTGAATGAACTTGTTCATTACACTTCGGAATCTGGAAGAAAACTTATCATAAGTTAATGATGAGTAAAGGGTTCAACTTAAGAACACAATAGTATCATAATCTTTACCTAATAATAAAGACAATAAGGTTTCTGCCAAAAATTTGTCCAACATAAAATGACTGATTTACCCTCCCACCAAACCACATATTCCAGGTGTTTTGCCACAAAACGGTTCATAACATCCAATTTATAGAAAATTGCCATCGCCCAATAAGAGGATAAACCGTTTGGTGCCGCCCCTCCCGTTTCCCCTAGGCGGCGCCACGCTCCATTACCCCTATTGATCTGCAATGCCGCGACCTCTCCCACCGCTCCGGCCCTTCTGTCCTCGCTGTTCATCCCTATAGCCAGCCCAATCGGAGGCAAGTCCCTGGCCGCCGTCTGGTCCTCCCGCACCACACCGGTCTCCCCTGCTACCACTGAGCCATCCTTAATTCCAAATTCTCCATTTGGCTCAGCTCACTGCGATGGTCCGGCCGACGTCCCATCGCCGAGACCCACGGTCTGTCTTCCCACGCCCAGATCTGCGAGGGTGCACCTGGATCGAAGCTCTGCCAACCGCCAAGCTCTCTGCACCCCGTCCCGCGAGCTCCCCTACAAGTTGTAGTCCATGCTGCTTCTTTTTTTCCTGATTTGCTGCTGCGCGTGCGTGATAATTTTTCACGATTCGTCGTACTGATTCATTGCTCTACTTTAATTAGTACAATTTTTCTCAAAAAGGGTGAAAAATAGGTTGATTTCCGTGGAAGAACTCCGATGCTTTTCATCTGATCAAAGATGGGCTCATGTCATGTTTGATTTCACGTGATTAATTATGGCTTGTTTTCTTGTTCTACTTAATGATGGATTTTTTTGTATACTTTGATTATGCTATAATTTGGATATGCCCAGACCAGTCAAGTTCCAATGTGTGCACTGCAGATCTGAGGCTCCATCGGCTGGAGGAGATGTCCCCTTGTTGAAGCGGCTGATCTGCTGCCTCCGCGCGTGGCGTGTGACCGGGCACTCGCATGTGCCTTTAGTAGGTGAAGCAAGAGCTCGGTGATGCGCGTGGAGGTCTGGATGACTTTCTTCCATTGGTGGAGGGCGTGGCATCATCGCCAATATGCCATTTTTTGCCAGTAAGATTCTTCTGTTAGTCACTCCATTTGCTTCTTGCACAATTACCTAGCTACATTTACTAGCTTTGAAGAATGGACCCGTTAATATCGTTAGCAAAGGGAACGAAAGGTGCTGGAGCAGAACCATGTACCTGCTATCCAAACACAAATAGAACATGATGCAGAAGCTTGGAAGAAATCTGCTCAAGATTGGGGAAAATTTAATGTGAATGCTACCTTTACGTGGAAGCTAAAATATGGTTTCGTGGTCTTGTTGTAATTTGTAGAGCTGATGCCAAGTTCGAAAGATTGAAATAATTGAATCTATGCTTTTCCATTTAACACAAAGATAACTTTCAGGTTACTGATCTAGATGGTGTCTTAAATTTTAAACTTTCTTTCTATGAAATATCATGAATTATTGCAGCAAAAAAAGGGAGCGTCAAGTAATTAACACTGGTCTTGGCTTCAACTTATTTCTGTGGGGGTAATGAATCTTAAGCAACCTGATTTCTGTATCAATCGCGATACAATCGCTGCTCATGAGGATGTTCAAATGGTACCAGCCGAGGAGGAAGAGGAAACAAAGCGCTACTTGAATGTGGTTTATATTGGTAATGTTGGTAAGTTAGTTACTTACTGTGTGCTTTCTTTCAAATCTCTTCAAGTGTTAGCAAGAAGTGTACATGGATAAAATTCATACGCAAATAAGCTCAGACTGATTCAAACCTGACAAGAACAACCCAATTCTTGACGATAGCTCTATCCTATCAAAAACGGTTCGTGCTGTCAAGAGAAAACATTTTTTCATTAGGGAAATTCTCCATGGCCCTAAGAATTATTCAGTAAAATTAACTCGTAGCAAAGCACCCCTAGAGTTATAGGCTCGATCGAGTTTGAAGCAATGTTTGAACCATACCGCTTTATATCTTCCGTTCCAACGCACGGGCAAGTTTTCTTATATATATATATATATTAATAAAATCATTAAAAAAAATTCTTCCAACACAAATTTGTTGTTTTACCCTTCCACCAGATATCATATTACATATTATGCCACTGCCCAAGTCAAAAAAAAATGATTCGTTATAGAAAAAATCACCGCTGACTCCGCGTTCTCCTCCACGCCCCTGCTTCCCCAAATTTTGTGTCCGTTCGTCGGAGGTGCTCTCGATCCGGACTCTCCTTTGGGTGGAATCGATCTGGAGTCTCATATGTATGGAACCCTTCGCATAAATATGCCTCCCGAGAACCTCTGTCCAGGGCTGGACAGAAGAATGCCTAATGGTGGGGCTCCTTCCACGACGCAATCACCGGCGTCATGCGCGGTGGTGCTGACGCACCCGACACAGGAGAAGAACATGCGAGGCGTCATGGTGGGATTCCTTCCTCGATGCAATTGACACTCCTGGGAAGTGCCCGCAGCAGCGGTCGAATGGCCGCCAAGGTCGCCTGGTTGGAGCAGAAGACGTCGTCCCTCAGTCGGGTGGTCGACGAGCAGCATGATGTGATCAATAAGCTCAGCGTCGAGGTCAGTTCTGCTACTGCGTCCACCTGATTTAATTGTGGGCTTGTGATTTTGCATCGACCACTAATGGTTTCCTGATGGTTACTGATTCAGGTCGTTAGGGGGAAGAGGGCGGCACATTGAAGACGATGCGGGTGGCTACGAAGGAGGAATATTTTATAGAACCCTGCTCAATGCAAAAAATAGAGGCTAAATTTATTGTTCAGGTGGCGAGATTTTGTATCACTTCTCTGTGTGCAGCCTTGGATTACTAAATCGTGTTGAAATAGCCATGGCAGGAGTTATCGATGAAAAGAGCCTTAGGTTGGTAAAGGAGCTTGCGACTCTGAAGCTATATGTTTATTTAAAATGGAATAGCCATAGCCGCCATGACACGGATATTGTGCACCAGCACTGCCACGACGGTGCAAATTTGTGGCCTTCTCAAAAAAAATACTCCACAAAAATCTCAAAAATAAGAAAAATATTAACACCATGCATTTAGTAGGTTCTAGTTCAACTTACAGTGCATGCGCTTATAGTATTCGCCTTTGTCTGTGACCGGAGAGATAATGGATACATGACTAGTGATGTAGCTGTTTAATACCCTTTTCAGTAATCTTGATGAAAATACAATGGTGGCCTTTCTTTAGAGATTAGAAAAACATAAACGAAAATCTACAAGACATATAAGGTAGCTACATGTATACTACATGGAAACAAACCCAAGCTAATCAATATAATTAGGAAGATATTGTGGCTGGTTTGGTTATCATCAAGATATCATATGAGGACCGAAAACATTTACAAGTAGATGGGTTAATGAATTCTGCTTTAGATGTTAGGTTTATCCAACATGGATTTTTTTTATAAATTACTAGCGAACCTCATTTTTGGATAAACCGGCATGGGTCTGTACGAGTAACATTTTTTTTGTATTGGAATTCGTCTACAAGGCCTTGGCGTCGCTAATGCCAGAGTGGATAATCGAAAGGTTGTGGTGACCCAACACAGCACTGCATGTGTAGTGCGCAAGTCGATGACATAATACTCACAGAAGGACTTATCTGTGAATATTACATCCCTCAGAGTAGTACAACAGAAATACAGCGAGTCCAGGCAAAACAATAGTATACAAACTTCATTACAAAATCTTGAGAATCTCATCGATGAATCAAGAAGATCTCCTGTAAATGAAACATCAGAAGAAGCAATTCGAAGCTCCAAGCTGGAGAAGAACGCTAGCTTTAAACTAAATCTACTACGGCTGATGTCAGCCCTAATCTATGTCTTGTAACAGCTAAGTCCAAGAATGGACTCCACCTACACCTTGATAGCTTCTCCTCCACCAGCGTTGTTGATGACGATGCTTCAATGGCTAAGTAGTACAAGACTCCACCTAGCTTCATGAAATATCGATGGCTTCACGATGACGACTTTCATAGGCTTCAACTCTAAGCAGGGGGGTCAAACGGGAACGAATGAGTAACGAGCGTTACTCAGCAAGCTCATGATATATAGTTGGTAGTTTGATGCACTAACTACAGCTTTAGACTCAAAAGAGTCATAAGTTAATGCAAGGTTTTTGTAAATCTTTCTTCAAGGGGTTGCTTTTAATTCTGAAGACTATGCCCGCCATATCTTCACAGGACTAGAACTTTCATGGAGTTGCCTTTCCTGCGGCGTTCGCAGCTCCTTCCCGGAACAAGGGGTAACATGCAACATCCTTTTACACTCTGCAGAGGTTTGTTACTTTACCCATGGACGACCAAGACCATGTTGCACAACCAGGTGTACATTCCTGTCCACTCCCACTCAGGTGTGGGGCTCGGTTGTTGGCCCAAGCCAAACCGTGCTTCTCCACACAACGCCTGCCCACCCATTTCCATCAGCAGGTTGAACGCCTGATTCCACCCCTCACGATGGAGAACTATGCGTCCCTTGCAGACACTCATAGACCCCAGAGTCCGTGGGACGTAAGGGCTCCCACCCATGTGCGTGCAGTTCCGCAGAACCTACAGCGTACGTCTCTGGCAGTCCGTTGACATGCGAACGAGAAAAGTATCACGACTGACTTACTCCCCCCATAGAAGATCCATGGTCAACGCGAATTTATGGCGCAAGAATCCTGACGGCAGTTGTGATTAATCCTAGGTAATACGTTCCCATGCAGATGGAACCTTCCTTTGACCTATTCATCTTACCATGGTTCCATCCGCCCACCAAACAGAACACTACCACTCGGGTAGTCATTCAATTAGTCATATTATTATAAAAAATAGGATCATTCATTCTGTTGAGAGTAGGTGATAAGACGATAGGGTTTTTTGCAATTAGTTTGTTATGAAGTACTGCAAAGGATATGAGCAAGTGATGAACTTGCCTGAGATTGACATAACCATAATAATCAATGTCTTTGGGTTTGAGGGTCGCGTAGACAATTCCGACATCTGAAAGATTGCAAAGTAGTCCCGGTAAGGACTACAGAAAAGAATGGAAAGATGATACATGCATAGTAATGAGATGCATCGTGAATACCCTGGAAAATATCCCCGCTTACAAGTGTAAGCCACGTTTGATACGGTATCTTAATCACACAGGTTTTAGGTGAATGGCTTCATTACTTGTGGTGATGTGGTTATTAGTTCTTTTAGACTTACATGTGTTTCACTTTTACTTAGCAAACAATTGTTAGCATGTTTAGGTAGAAGTGTTTATTACTTGATTAGATAACAAAATAAGAACACATGGAAAACAACTGTTGAAAAGATAACACACATATTCTTTTATGTTGTTTAAATAAATGGAGCTATTTAATAAAGAGTTTAAATAAGAAAGATGAAATGATACAACAAACTCTATCATCACAATGCTTGCTAATGACTTGTGATGATAGGTTTAGTAGGTGTGAAAACATGTGGTTTTTATTACTAAGGAAGATAATGATGTGATAATCATTTCTGGTTTTTAATAGACATTTATAGACTTTCAGTATACTTATAAAAGCAAGTTTAGAAGTTAAGTAAAATGTTTTACAACTTACATATTTGAGTTGGAAATGTTGTTCTCTTTAATTTGGTATATCAGTTGATGTTTTCTGAAAATATTTGAATAAGTTATTATTTTATTAATTTTAAATGAATTAAATGACTAGGAAAAACATTGCACACATAAAAACTTGGTCAAATGACACTGAAAACATCATAGATGAGTTGTATTAGTCATTTGGAGCATTTTGGTATATAACTTGTAATTTTCTAATTTTATGAATTATTTATTATTTTTCTCAATTTTAAATGAGTTATTTTAATTATAGAAATATTAATTTTTAAACTTTATCAAATATTTTTAAAAAGTTGATAATCATTTAGATTATATTTTTCTAAACAATTCCATATTTTATTTATATTTTTCTGATTATTAGATTAAAAGTTATTGGATTAATAGGATTTATTAATTTTCTGCCAATATTCAAATTGACAGGTGGGTCCCACCTGTCATATACCGATTTAATTCAAAAAATAAAAGAGAAAGGGAATATGACGTCATGGTGACGTCATGGCTAGGTCATCGGAATTGGAGATTTCTACTGTGATTTAGCAATCCATCGATTGAGTGTAAATTGGTTCGATTCAATGGGTCCTAGAGCTAGAGGAGAGAAAGAGGAAGTTGTTGGTGGTGGCGGAATGACCATATGGTCATCGGAGACCCGCCGGCGACGAGGTTCACGGCGGACGGCAACGACACTCGATGAACCCTATGCAATTAGCACTTTTTTGCCGAATGAAAGGCAACACGAGGTGCGCCATCTCACCAGGAGCTCGAGGATGAGGTCGGGGAGGCCAGGGCTCGTCGGAATCGACCGCGGCTTCCGGCGGGCGGTGATGAAGAGGATGGCCCGATTCGGCCTTCTCCGGTCCTCCCAGCAAACGAGCTTCACAAGGGAGATAGAGGGCGTCGAGAGGGAGCTCACGGTGGTCTCAGGTCCTCCGGGGATGGCCGGAATCAACGGCAATGGCCGGCGGCCATGGGTTAGGGTTTCGGGTTTCTCGGTTCAGATACAGAGAAGAAGAGGCAATGAGCGAGGGAGAGAGCATGTGCGGCACGGCCTATCGGCCTGGAGGTCTTATCCTCCCGCAAGGCGGCAAGCAGGTCGTGGCACCGACCACGCCACGGCGGCGCTCTCCTCTGCCTTCTGGCAGAGGAAGAAGAAAGGAAAACATAAAGGCGATTTTTGATACCCCCCTGTAATTTCTATAATTTGCAATCAAGTCCTTCTGTTATAAAAACTGAGAAGAAAAGCTATGTTTTCTGGACATATCTGTGAAGATAAAAATTATTAAAAAATATATTTGGAAAGCTCAGCAAATTTGCAATCTCACCATGTTTTGTTTTGGTGAATTGGAGCAATATTTCTATTTTTTATTTAGGGTGCTAGATTAAGTCATTTTTGTTGTTTTCCCTCTATTTAATTTATTAAATGTCTTAAAATTTATTTTAGGCATGAATATCATAATCACACCACACACATATGGTTCACCAAGTGGTGTGTTCTCATTGGACCTTCTTGGATACAAATTCTTTTAGAAAAATATTTGGTAACATTACTTGGTATTGTTTCTGTGTATAGAAATGAAGTTCACTTAATAGAGAATTTTATCCCATGACATACTAAATTATTTTTATTAGGTAATGAACTTATTTTCTCTTATGAGGCTTTGTTATTTCCTAATTGAAAGTACTAGCAAATTTGGTTGATATTTTACTGAGGTTTGTGCATTCTATGTTTGCTGTTTTCAGTACTTCATCAAATGGAAAACATGTGTGGTTTTGGAATCTGATTTACTTGTTTTCCACATAGGTTTCAATTGTAGATAATATCTAATGTTGTTTTAAAACATGTAATCGTTTACATGGTTATTTATATATGAGTTTTTGTTATCATCTGTAAGTCTTACATGTGAAAAGGATTTGGAAAACAAGGTATTAAGCTTGTTTTCATCTACCTCCACATATCAGGACATGTGGATGTAATGACTTGTTATTATTTCATACTTGATTGTTTTCATTTAAGACATTATTATGAGCTCTTCATCTCTGATGGGTTTGACAGAGGTTATTGGTTCTCTAACATATCCTAATGATTTACTGGATAATTTCTTATGATCAGTTTCTGAGGCAGTGTTGCTTCTTGTGGTCTTCTGTTGCTTGATGTTCTTCTCTCTAGTTGCCACTTGTCTTCAGACCTTGACTTGGTTCTTTGCAAGTAATATCATCCCTTGATGGTCTCTTGACTTAAGAAATTCACCACTAGAGCTGATAGGATATAGGGACCTCAGTAGCAATCTGTGACTCCTGATGAAATGAATTCAGTTATTTCCATAACCCTTTCATTCTTGTGGTGTATTCAGTTATGATGAAGATTAGCTTATTGGAACTCAGTTGTTTTAATGCTTACATGAATATTCTGTTGTCGCACCTGGACTTCTAGAGGATACACACAGCCCGCTAAACAGTAGATAATTGTCTTACGGGACCTACCTGCACCCGCATCTCAATATGAGTAGGCCAACACGTAAACGTGTGACAAGCATCCTCTACTATTGATCGTCTGTGAAACCATCAAATAGGAATCCGAATACTTCCATTGACGTACTTCATAACATACACACATGGTACGTCAACGGCATTTGAACAAGTGATATCACAACAATTCTCTAAGACACAAAGAAATAGAAATAAGTGGCAAAAGCTCTCACTAGAGCAGAGATAGCAAATACAGTCATGCAGAGGACACATGTCCCAACAAGTCATCATTACATCACAGCGGAAGCATCCAAAGTGTCTGAGTACAGACAAGATCCAAATAGGCCTAAGAGGCCGGAAACGAAAAGAACGGAGCCCATCCATGAAGTCTCGGATCCTGCTCGGGTCCGCTATCTACTCGTCAGCAGCCTCGTCATACTCCACGTAGTAGCCACCATGGGGATCCTCAGAAACGTAGTCTGCAGAACCAGCAGCCCCAAAGGGGTCAGTACGGACGAGTACTGGCAAGCAAGACGCACAAGATACCAAAGTGTACCCGACAACACCAAGTACAGATGCTTTGGGTTCAACGGAAGATAGGTGATACAAAGGTGCGGCAGCGGGCTGCACTAACCAACTACAGAGACACGCTACAACATCCGGCTAAAAGAAAGGGATAAGATAGCGCATCGGAGCCAAATACCACTAACCTCAAACAAACCCATCCTGGATCTCGCCCCTTATCCAAAGAAGCAATCCGAGGATAACCCACACAGTTGGATTAATGAAGGTTCAAGTTATTGTGTCAATATGCCTATTACTAGTCAAATTATTATTAATTAGGTGTAAGTTGTCTAATCCTTGTTAGCCAGCACTATCACAAGTCATCCATAACCGCGGACAACACGGCTTCTCGAGAAGATTTAACCCTGCAGGGATGCACCCATTTGGCGTACACGTAAGAATAACCCGCCATGCGGGGATCAAACCCACCAAGCAGGCCACTCAACACAACCCAACTCTTCTTCGCATCAAGCCCAAAGAACCACGTGCTGTGCGTGCGCGGCTAATCGATCCCCCACGAAGAAAAGGGGGACCCTCATAGCACTGGAAGACCACACGGCCCTAAATGCGGACTACAAAAGTTCCACCCTGGCGCCAAGGGTTCGTACCTGCATATGCGTGCATCAAATGGAAAGCCCGAACTAAGTGTGGCGATTTGGACGAGATGCGAATCGAATCAGAGTTGCGGGGGGCGCCCATACACGCTTCCCACATGCGGTTAGCGCGCTCATCATGGATCTAGAGGACAAGAACTTTTCCTGAGTTTGACACTAGCAGGCCTCAAAACCATACCCGGCCTCCTGCCGGTGCCTTATCATCAAATTATTATTACCTCAAACATTAACAGGTTGTTGTTTAAAGATCGAGCCCCCAGAACATAACGAATATGGTAAAAGAAATAACATACATCAGACTCGAGCACAACAACCCTAAGCATGCTAGTAAGACACAGGCAACAGGGTTAGAGGTGTGGAGGTGAGGCTATATCAGGGTTACAGGATAACATGTGATAGGATCGGAACACAAGCAACGAATCATAAGGCTAGCAGATTAGACAACGGAAAGTATCGGTATCAAGTGTGGAAAGGACACAATGGTTCAGGTGAGTGAATACTTGCCTGCAAACTCAGTAGCCTGGTACTGGGCTAACTCCTCTGAAGGAGTGTCGTAATCCTCGTCTATCTCAACGTCGTCGTCTATTCGAGAAGAAGCAAACAAACAACGAAGAGAGACGAACAATCAATAACATGGCATAATGCACAAACATGGGATGATGCATGACAATTTATTATATGCATCAATTTAATGATAAAGGACATAAGAGCGATTTTAAATGGGCCCAATAGTAATTTAAATTGCATTTGGGAATTACCCATATGTAATATTAATGAATTAAAAGGATTACAAGTAAACATTAAGTTGAAGTGATTACATGCATGATGAATGATGAAAACAGCAAGAAAACAACTTTAGCTTCCAATTGATACCTCATTTGTCAAATTTGCAATTTTAATAATTAATTATGAATTTTGCAATTTAAAAGATGGAATTAAAGTATTGATTTAGTGCACCAACTTTATTTGATCAAAACAGGAAACAAATTGCATATTTGGAATCTATAGGAAATTTTGAATGGAATACATATTTTGTTTGTTGAAATTTGGAATTTTTATACCCAAGTTATGAATTTTGCAATATTAAACGAATTAAACAAGGATTTACTTATTTCACCAATTTAAAATACTCAAAACAGGAAACAAAGTTTATATTTAGGTAGAGAATTTAATTTGGCATGGAAAACGTATTTAAAATATTAAATTTGGATTTAGTATGTGAAAGTTATTCAAATTTGAAAGTGTGGTACTTTTCTGTAATTATTTAAAGGATGCAGGGGCTAGTTCGTGAAGGAAATAAAATTCCAGGGGGCAAAAAGCTAGGGCCAGGGACCTGTCTGCGAATACAAATCCCAGATCTGGATCTGGGATCCATTTTCACGCAGGTCTGGCCAGCCTGGGACACTGGCAAGTGGCCCCAGTGCCACGGGGGCGTGTGTGTGTGTGTGCAGATGTGGCTGCTGACTGGGCTATGGGAGTCACCGACCGGTGGGTCCATGCGCGCGCGTGTGGCAAAGGCCAAAAAAAGGTGGGGTTTTTATTCTGCGCGGGGGGATCGAACCCAAGACCTACGGGCGGTGCGGATGGAACCAAGCCACTGGGGTGCTGCTGCGCTTGTGTTAGATCTAGTACGCGTATACCTTTGAGGACATATCGGGCGCAATTACTGAAACTGAACAAAGTTCAGTTTCTGAACTTTGGTCGACGGACAGAACGACGGTGATCGCCGGATGTTAGTCGTTGCTCTGGTGCTCGAAGGGAAACAAGGTGGCAGTGAATGGAACAAGGGGCTCACCGGGAGTAGGTTGGTGGTGTCGATCGGGCTCGAGGCGACCGGCGGCGGCGGCGGAGACCTTCAAGCGCCGGCCATGGCTGCGGTGGAGGGGAAGGAACAGAGAGGGATCGATGAGGTGGGAGAGGATGGCGGCGACGGCAGGGGACAAAGGGGAGGCTAGGGTTAGGGTTGGTGTGTGACGCCCCGAGGTCGGGCACTATGCAGATTTCAGCATTTCCGCCAAAATCCACATAATAACCGATTCCAGGTTGCCACTTGTGATAACATTACAACAGTTCACGAATAATCCACAACGACAACAGAGGAGGTATATACATGGCGACTCAAACGAGTCAAGGATACAACTGATACCATACAAAGATCCAAATGACAGCGGAAGAAACAACATAGTGTCCGACTACGGACAAGATACAAACTGGACTAAGAGTCCTGAAGATAACCGATGGCGTCCAATCCCTGCCCAGGCCAAGCCGGAGGGATTCCCAAGCTAACGTCGTCAGACTTCAAACCTGTTGACTGCAATGTGGAATATGCAGCCACAAAATGGATTCGTGGGTCAGTACTATTAAGTACTGGCAAGTGGATAAACCATACTCACAAGTTACCAGTGTAACCAATCATCACAAGATACAAATACTTTGGGTAGAACGGAAGGAAGGGATTATTGCAAAGAAGCGGCAGCGGGCTGCACTAACTAACTACAGAGACGCGCTACAACATCCGGCTAAAAGAAAGGGATAAGATAGCGCGACAAAACCAACTATAACTACTCACCAATCAATACCCATCCAGTGTTACCCCCTACTAAGGAAGCAACCCAAGGAAACTCACACTGTTGATTAAGGTGACATTCATTTTTTATGGTGGAGGTAATCTATATTACTAGTCAAGTTATCATCGTTAAGTGTAAGTTGTCTGAGTACTTGTTAGCCAGCACTTTCACCAAGTCATCCATAACCGCGGACAACACGGCTTCTTGAGAAGATTTAACCCTGCAGGGATGCACCAATTTGGCCGTACACGTAAGAATGACCCGCCAGATGGAAATGCACTTCCACCAAGCGAGGCACTCAACACAACCCAACTCTTCTTCGCATCAAGCCCAAAGAACCACGTGCTGTGCGTGCGCGGCTAATCGAGCCCCCACGAAGAAAAGGGGGACCCTCATAGCACTCTAAGACCACGCCGCCCTAAATGCCGACTACAAAAGTTCCACCCTGGCGCCAAGGGTTCGCACCTGCATATGCATGCATCAAATGGAAAGCCCGAACTAAGTGTGGCGATTTGGACGAGATGCGAATCGAATCAGAATTGCGGGGGGCGCCCATACACGCTTCCCACATGCGGTTAGCGCGCTCATCATAGATTGGAGGACAAGACCCTTTTCCTAATTAAGTTCGTCACTAGGAGGCCTCAAAACCATGCCGGGCCTCCTGCCGGTGCCTTATCATCAAATTGTTATTACCCCAAAGATTAACATGAATTTGATTGAATTGAAACCCAACTATCAAACTAGACAGGTGATACGACAAAGGACAACAAGACTTGAGCGCAAACAACACTAAGCATGCAACTACGACACGAGGGCCAACAAGGTAAACAAACAACAGTTAATAGGAAGTGGAAGGAAGGCTATATCATGGCTGCAAGGTAAACATATGATAGGATCGAGACACAAGCATCGAATCATAAGGCTAGAATAAAGACAACGGGAAGAATCGGTAACAAGTGATGAATGGCAGCCATAGGTAGCAAGTGAGTATACTTGCCTGGAATCCAGCAAGTAGAGGTACATCCGGAGAACTTGTCGGTGCTCACATCATCTCAACGTCCTATCCGCGAAGAAGCAAATCACTAAAAGAATCAACGGATGCAGCAATTACTTCTACGGCCAAAAGATCCAGCATGATCCTATTTTATATGCATGACAAGTTAAAGGGTGCATCAAAATAAATACAAGACATGATGAAACATTTTAAATGGGCCCAAATGCAAAGATAAGGTTGCATCTGGAAAATCCCAGGTGCATGCATAGTTATTTAAGTGAATTACAAGCAAACATTAGGTTGAAGTGATTAAATGGCATGGTGGATGATGAAAACAGAATGTATACAGCATTAGCTTCAATGTGATATCTCATTTGCCAAATTTGGAATTTTAAATATTTATTTATGAATTTTTGCAATTTAAAAGGTTTAATTAAAGAATTGAATTATTGCACCACTTTTAATTAGCAAAAACAGTAAAAAAAATTGTATATTTGAAAAGTACAGAGAATTTTGATTGGAAAACATATTTTACTTTTCAAATTTGGAGTTAAAATGAATTAGTTATGATTTGTGCAATTTTAAATGAATTAAATAAAGTACAGAAAATTGCACAAATTTAATTGGTCAAAACATTAAACAAATTGCATATTTGAAAAGTTTAGGAAATTTTGAATGGAAAACATATTTTATTTTCCCAAAAGGGAGTTGGATTGGCAAAGTTATTGCATTTACAAAATTGGGGTTTATTGTGCCATTTTCTGGAAAAAGAAAATAGGTGCAGCAACTTTTCACACCGGGGGGAAAGGAACCCACGCCGGCTGACAAGTGGGTCCAGCGCCAGTGTGGCGCTGACTGTGCGTGGGTGGAGGTGACTGGGCCTCCCGGGTCGCCGACAGGTGGGACCGGGGCGCGGGGTGGAAAAGAGAAAAAGGGGTGGTTTTATTCCGCGCGAAGGAGGACTCGAACCAGGGACCTCCTGGGTGCGGATCGGTGTGTGCAGCCACTGGGCTGTTGCTGTTGTTGGTGAAAGTGAAGGAGGCTAACGCTACAAATAGGCTGTCTCCGCGTTCACTGAATTTTCAATCTGAAAAGGATTCGGACTTCAGGTAGAACAACGACGACGGATCAAGGAACGACGGTGACCACGGCTAGATCGCAAGCCTATGCGAGGGAGTGGTGGGAACAGGTGCGTTGTGTGCCTGTGCATGTGCGGTTGGGACACGGGACGAGGCATTAGCCCCCAAAATCGATCGCTCGGAGCTCTGCCTCGCGTCCATGGCCAGTGCCACCGGAACGGACTCGCACGATGGCGAGGGCACAAAGCAAGAGGAGGAAGGGGAGGGTGTCTCAGCGGTTGGGCTCACCTCGGGAAGGTCGATGGCGCGAGGGTGCGGTGAGGAGACGACGACCTGGACCGCGGGAGTCAAAGACGACGACGCCCTGAATGTGTCCCTCACGGACGGACGGCGACTTGGCGAGGACGACGCGGCGCTGCTGGTGCCTCCCAGGACCGGCCGAGGAGGCGAGCATGGAGAGGGCACTGCCCCGTTTCCATTCCCGCCGAGATCACGGCCCGACGACGACCGAGGCGACGGTGCCAAGCGCTCCAAGTTTCGGCCATGGAGGCTCTCTCTCTCACCGGTTCAGTAGAATTTCAGAGGAGAAAAGATAGAGGGAGAGAAGGAAGGGTGGCGGCGCAGGGAGGAGAAGGGAGGAGGCTAGGGTTTGCTAGCTTGTAGAAAGGGGAGTAGATAAGAAAGAGGGAGGGGACCATGGCGTGGTGGTTGTGGTGCTCTCTTCGGAGAAAAGCGACAGGAGGGAGGCACGGTCAGGCTCTCCTTGTGTGCGTACTGCGTACGGAGAGGAAGAGGGGCTTTGGGTGGGCTGCTGGAAGTGGAGAGTGTTGGGCTGGGAGATGGGATGGGATCGGTGGTGGGCTGGTCTGGTTAGGCTAGCCTGCCACCCAAAACAATTTTTTTTCTTCTTCTTTGGTTTATTTCTATTACTTTCAGAAAAAAAGAAGGTGGGGTTTGGGTAAAACAGCAATAGTGTTTGGAGATACAAAAGAATTTCAGGATAGTAAAAAAATAATGTTTAGACACTTTAGTTATTTGCAAAGGTTTAAATGCATGATGATGCATGAGGATGAGGATGCCAAAAAGAAAACGAACAATCAATTTCTAACTGGGTAAAACCCCGGGTGTTACATGGTGTGCAGCTCGGGGAGTAGAAATAGGAGGAGGGGGAGCAGGTGGGGGAGAGGACGTGGCTGCCTCTAAGCCACGGGAGCTCACCTGCTCCCTGGCTGCCTCGTCCGTACGAGGAAGACGGCCTGAAGTGGGCTGGGCTGCTATGGGGGCTGGGGTTGTAGGTGGGCCTTTGGGCCTGCCTCCCCCAGCGTGGTTTTTCCTTTTTTTTTCTTTTTTTATATTAATGTTTTTTTTGTAGAAGAGAAGAAAAGAAAAAATGGGGCATAAAAATTATGACAATAATTTTTATGAAATGCCCATTTTGAAAGTTCAAATTCACAAACTTTTGGTTCTGAAGTTTTCAACATTTTAAATTATTTGAATTTAAAATTGAATTGGCATTTGGGTTTAATAATAGAAATAATTTTTAAACCATTTGCAAAATTCATTTCAATTCATAAATTATAAAAACAATTGAATTGTTTGAGTTGCATATTCTATTTGAAAAAGTTGTAACAGACCAAGTGTGAAACATATTGATTTGAATTTGTTTGAAATTTGAAATTCAACACATGAATGCCTTATGATGACATGATGCATTAACATAAATTAACAAAAAGCAAAACATTCTAAAGTTGTTTTCATACTTGGGATGTTACAAAACGCCCCCCCCCCCCTTGAAGGAATCGCGCCCCGATATTCCTACTGAGAAGAGAAAAGGTCCGGATACTTCTTGCGAAGATCGTCTTCGGTCTCCCATGTTGCCTCTTTATCGGAATGATGAGACCACTGCACTTTTAAGAACTTGGTGCTCTTGTTGCGAGTTTTGCGCTCGGTCTCATCGAGAATGCGAATAGGGTGCTCTTCATAAGAGAGGTCTTCTTGCAGTTCAATGGAATCATGATCAACTGCACGACCTGGATCTTTGAAGCACTTCTTGAGCTGTGACACGTGAAAGACATCGTGCACCTTGGATAGCTTTTCTGGAAGTTCAAGACGATAGGCATTTTCTGCACGCCTTGAGAGAATGTTGAAGGGACCAATATATCTTGGTGCAAGCTTTCCTTTGAAACCAAAACGATGAGTGCCTCTGAAGGGAGTTACACGGAGATATGCTTTGTCTCCAGCTGCATAGACCATGTCCCTGTGTTTGCTGTCATAGTAGCTTTTCTGACGAGACTGAGCAATCTTCAGATTGTCACGAATGATGCGAACTTTCTCTTCGGCCTCTTTAACAATGTCAGGGCCTAAGAGTGAACGTTCACCAGCTCCAGACCAATTGATTGGACTCCTGCATCTGCGGCCATAGAGAGCCTCGAATGGTGCCATGCCTAGACTTGCCTGGAAGCTGTTGTTGTAGGAGAATTCAGCATATGGAAGACATTCCTCCCATTTCATGCCAAAAGAGAGACCACATGCTCTGAGCATATCCTCAAGAATGTGGTTGACTCTTTTGACTTGCCCTTGAGACTGAGGATGATAGGCTGTGCTGAACAGAAGGTTGGTGCCCAAAGCTTCTTGAAATCTTTTCCAGAAATGAGAAGTGAAGATGCTTCCACGGTCTGAGCTTATTTCCAATGGAATACCATGAAGAGGAACAATCTTTGCCGTGTAGAGCTCTGCTAACTGACTAGCTGAGATTGTCTCTTTGACAGGAAAGAAGTGAGCGACTTTAGTGAGTCGATCAATGACAACGAAGATTGCATCGTTGCCCCTCTTGGACTTTGGGAAACGAGTGACAAGTACATTTCAATCATGTCCCACTTCCATTCAGGGATTTTCAGAGGTTGGAGAAGACCGGCTGTTTTCTGATGAACTGCCTTGACATGTTGACAGACGTCGCATTCAGAAACGTATTGAGCAATTTCACGTTTCATGCTAGGCCACCAATATAGTGTCTTGAGATCCTGGTACATCTTTGTACTTCCAGGGTGTATGGAAAGAGGAGTTTCATGAGCCTCTTTGAGAATGACATCTTTGAGACTTTGAATTTGAGGAACTGCAATGCGTCCTTCGAAGAACACAGTTCCCTTGTCATCAATTGAGAAGGACTCAAATTTCTCATTGCCTGCTTTGATGTGTTCTACAATCTTCTTGATTTCAGCATCACGAAGTTGTTCAGAACGAATCTTGTCCTCGAGAGTTGGACTGGTTGTCAAGTTTGCAAGATAGCCTTGAGGAACAATACCAAGGTTCAGCTTCTGGAATTCTTCATGAAGAGGAGGTTGGCTTTCCATGATCATGAGATTATTGCAATACGACTTGCGACTGAGAGCATCGGCCATAACATTAGCCTTGCCTGGAGTGTAAGAAATGGTAAGATCAAAGTCTTTGATCTTTTCAATCCATCTCCTTTGTCTGAGGTTTAGATCTGGTTGAGTGAAGATGTACTTCAGACTCTTATGATCGGAAAAGATTTCAGTGCGATTACCCAACAAGTATTGTCTCCATTTGTTGAGGGCAAACACAACTGCTGCGAGTTCAAGGTCATGAGTGGGATAATTGAGCTCATGTGTGTTCAACTGACGTGAAGCATAAGCCACAACTTGGCGTTCTTTTATGAGAACTGCACCTAGACCTTGGAGAGAAGCGTCACAAAATATTTGGAAAGGTTTGGAAGGATCTGGGCCAACCAGAACTGGTGTAGAAGTGAGTTTAGTCTTCAGGAGATTGAAGCTTTCATTACATTCTGGAGACCAGACGAAGTTCTTGTCCTTCTTTGTGAGGTCAGTGAGAGGTTTGGCAATCTTGGAGAAGTTTGGGACGAAGCGACGGCAATAGCTAGCCAAGCCAAGAAAACTTCTTACTTGATTCACCGTCTTTGGAGGTTTCCAATCAACAATTGCTTTAACCTTTTCTGGATCAATGGCTATGCGCTTGGCAGAGATGACATGACCAAGATAAACGACTTCGGAAATCCAAAACTCACATTTGGAGAATTTGGCATAGAGACGATGCTCGCGAAGCTTCATGAGAGTGAGACGAAGATGTTCTTCATGCTCTTCCTCGGATTTTGAGTAGACAAGAATGTCATCAAGATATACCACAACGAACTTGTCTAGGTATTCATGGAAGACAGAATTCATGAGTCGAGAGAAGGTCGCCGGTGCATTGGTGAGACCAAAGGACATGACGGTGAATTCATATAGACTGTAGCGAGTGGTGAAGGCTGTCTTTGGAATATCCTCTTTTCTGATCTTTATTTGATGGTAACCCACTCTCAAGTCCAACTTGGAGAATATAGAGGCTCCAGCAAGTTGATCAAAAAGATCATCGATGCGAGGAATTGGATATTTATTTTTGATGGTCTTCTCGTTAAGAGGACGATAGTCAACCACGAGTCTCTTTGTTTTATCCTTCTTCGCAACGAACAGAGTTGGGCAACCCCAAGCCGAGGAACTAGGTTGAATGTAACCTTTTTCCATGTACATATCAATTTGTTCCTTCAACAACTTCAGCTCGGGAGTTCCTATCTTGTAGGGATGCTTAGAGATTGGAGCAGTACCTGGTTCAAGTTCGATCACGAACTCAACAGCTCTGTCCGGAGGCATTCCTGGCAACTCTTCTGGAAAGACGTCAGGGAAGTCGCAAACCACCGGAACATTTTCAAGTGAAGGTAGAGGTTTTGCATTGAGGGTGCATAGCTGAATGGAACTTGATTCATGTGGAGAATAGATTATCTGACCAGAAGGGTGGAACAGAGTTATTGACTTTTTAGAACAGTCAATTCTTGCTTTATTGGCCTTCAGCCAATCCATACCAAGAATGACATCAATGTCAGAATTGCCAAGCAGTATGAGAGAAGCAAGGAATATGTGGCCTCCAATTAGAATTTGATTTTTGTGACTGATCTTGGAAGTTTGCATAGTTGCTCCAGGGGAGCTGACCACTAGCAGGGAACCCAAACCAACAAAAGGGAGTTTAATTGTTGTCGCAAAGATCTTTGACACGAAAGAATGTGATGCTCCGGTATCAAACAACACTTTAGCTGGAATAGAGTTTACGGGAAATGTACCGAGAACGACGTCAGGAGCTTCCTCAGCTTTGTCGATCTTGACATGGTTCACCCTTGCGGTCCTCCCGACAGGCCTGTTGTTGGAGTTGAAGGCCTTAGGCGGGGGAGCGCGCACCATTGCCTGGTTTGTGTTAGGACGAGGTGGTGGTGGTGGAGGTAGCTGCCTCTGCGTGCACTTGTCTGCGTAGTGTCCCGTCTGCTTGCACTTGTAACATGTGACGACACGAGGAGGCCCTGGCCTTGGCTGCCCCGTCGAAGCCCTTGGATCATGCCCCTGAGCAGGGTTGGGTGGGCGGGGAGCGAAGCCTGGAGAAGTTTGGGCATATGGAGCCCGAGTGACAGCACCATTTGGTACCCAGATGCGGCGCTTCTGCGGAGGGGTGGTCATGTTGGAGGAGGAACCACCCTCACGCGAGTGCTTGCGAGACTCCTCGAACGCCTTGCGCCCATTTTTTTCATTGAGCGCGGTGTTAACGAGATCCTCGAAGCTGTCGGCCTTGACATTGGTGAGGGCATACTTGAGTTCCGGGTTAAAGCCTCTGCGGAACCTTGCCATCTTTTTAGCTTCAGTGGACACCTCATCTCCAGCGTATCGAGCGAGGGGATTGAACTCACTCTGATACCCGATGACGTCCAACTTGCCCTGCTTGAGAGAGCAAAACTCTTCACGCATTCTTTCCATGAGACCATCTGGAATGTGGTGTTTCAGGAAGGCTTCCTTGAAACGATCCCACGTGACTGGCATGCCAGTTCTCATGGCCTGGAAGTTTTTCCCACCAAGAAGCTGCCTAACCCTTCAGCAGATAGGAGGCATACTTGACCTTGTATTCTTCAGCTACGTGTGCAATATCCAGAGCCTTGGCTATCTCACGGATCCAGTCATCAGCGTCTAGGCGCTCGCGTGTGGCCACGAAAACTCTCGGACCCAGACTGAGAAACTCCTTGATGCTCACTCGTGGAGTTGTCTGGTTGATGTGGTGATTAGCCTGAAACTGAGCCATCTGCGTCATGACTTGGGTCATCTGAGTCAACAGCTCCGTGATTGGCGGTGGTTCAGGCGTGGTGTTCCTTGTTGGCGGCATCCTGAATGGAAATGCATTTTAGCACAACAATAGAAAAGGATAGACTTGGCAACGGAAAGAGAGATTACTCTGACGCATGAATAGATAACCAAAAGGTACACCATCACATGTTCAAGTACATCAGAATATCCAACACACCATAAATGGTTCGAACACCAAAGGATAACTAAACATAGCTAAGAATGGATACATCAGTACTCCCATGCTCATCACGTAGGACGGCGGCGAGGAGTACGGCGAGAGGTACGGTGAGGAGTACGCCCATGAAAGTAGGTGGAACGACGATCCATGTAGATCTGACGTGGTCTGAGACCGACTCTAGGCGTGGTGAAGTACATAGCGTCGACTCCCTGTGCTCCAAAGCGGGGAATCCCAGTGTAACCAACACCAAGGTTAAGGAGTGGACCTCTGATCGGCTCGTAACCTCCAGCATCTGGCAGACGACGCCCAACTGGCTGATCGAAACATGCAAAGCGCTCGTCTCCAACAAAGTCTGTGGTGTAAGTCGCCAGACGAGTCAAAGCAAGGTAAAGCTGCTCTCTGACTGAAGCCAACTCCTGAGATAGTGTGCGGGCAACTGCGTCACTGTGTCTCACAAACTGAGCGGTGGTGTGCAGCCTGGAGTTATCATGCTCGTAAACATCCAAGTTGTCGTAGAGAGTGAAGTGAGCTCCCTCCGAAGTGATGTAACCACGGGGAATGTGGCGATAAATAGAATCGTCAAATCCCCAGTAGTCAGCACGAAGGACGGTGAGGCTCACATAAGCTGCCTGCTGCACAGCCATATCTACTGTCGAACCCACTGCCTCGTAGCGGTGGACTATGCTCATGCCATCATCTGACAGAATGTAGACGATAGCCTGGTAGTAGGTCTGCTCAAACTCTCGCTGCTGCTCGTAGACCTGGTACTCTGGTGCCCAACGGAACCCCAGAAAAGTGACCATGTCTCTCAGCATCTCCGGATAACCGGCAATGCTCTCACAACGAGTCATACGAACCACCTGCGGGTAGAACCTGAGATCCATCTGCAGATGATCGGGGAAGCTTTGATTAGACGCCGGTAGAAGAACTGAAGTGGCAAGCAACAACAAGGTTTCAACGGACGAAAAGGATGTTAAGAAGAGCAGGATATCGAAGCAACATTTGGGAAACACAAGACCAAACACTCCTGAGGTATTACGGAAAACCCATCCGGGCTTCTATGGGATCAATATCTACTGCTTAAGGAATAGAGGATCTGCTTCCGGGGCTTATGTGCCTCCGTTCTCAATCGTGAGTAGGAAACATGAAAATCATGTCACAACCACCTCCATTCCTATGGTCTAGTAGATATAACCATCCTAAAGAAACCAGGATACATGAAATCCTAACTTGAAAGTTTAGATGAGAAGAGAAAACAACATTGCACTTCCTTACCAGAAAAGGGAGGGTGGGTGGGGAAAGTAATAAAAGAACAGAATTCCTACTCTCACGTTTCATTTTTCCTATATAGCTACAAAATAGTTTCTACACTCAACTGCGACCAGTAAAAGGGATCCTACAGGCAGATAGGCTCTGATACCATTTGTCGCACCCGGACTTCTAGAGGATACACACAGCCCGCTAAACAGTAGATAATTGGCTTACGGGGCCTACCTGCACCCGCATCTCAATATGAGTAGGCCAACACGTAAACGTGTGACAACCATCCTCTACTATTCATCGTCTGTGAAACCATCCAATAGGAATCCGAATACTTCCATTCACGTACTTCATAACATACACACATGGTACGTCAACGGCATTTGAACAAGTGATATCACAACAATTCTCTAAGACACAAAGAAATAGAAATAAGTGGCAAAAGCTCTCACTAGAGCAGAGATAGCAAATACAGTCATGCAGAGGACACATGTCCCAACAAGTCATCATTACATCACAGTGGAAGCATCCAAAGTGTCTGAGTACAGACAAGATCCAAATAGGCCTAAGAGGCCGGAAACGAAAAGAACGGAGCCCATCCACGAAGTCTCGGATCCTGCCCGGGTCCGCTATCTACTCGTCAGCAGCCTCGTCATACTCCACGTAGTAGCCACCATGGGGATTCTCGGAAACGTAGTCTGCAGAACCAGCAGCCCCAAAGGGGTCAGTACGGACGAGTACTGGCAAGCAAGACGCACAAGATACCAAAGTGTACCCGACAACACCAAGTACAGATGCTTTGGGTTCAACGGAAGATGGGTGATACAAAGGTGCGGCAGCGGGCTGCACTAACCAACTACAGAGACATGCTACAACATCCGGCTAAAAGAAAGGGATAAGATAGCGCATCGGAGCCAAATACCACTAACCTCAAACAAACCCATCCTGGATCTCGCCCCTTATCCAAAGAAGCAATCCGAGGATAACCCACACAGTTGGATTAATGAAGATTCAAGTTATTGTGTCAATATGCCTATTACTAGTCAAATTATTATTAATTAGGTGTAAGTTGTCTAATCCTTGTTAGCCAGCCCTATCACCAAGTCATCCATAACCGCGGACAACACGGCTTCTCGAGAATATTTAACCCTGCAGGGATGCACCAATTTGGACGTACACGTAAGAATAACCCGCCAGGCGGGGATCAAACCCACCAAGCAGGCCACTCAACACAACCCAACTCTTCTTCGCATCAAGCCCAAAGAACCACGTGCTGTGCGTGCGCGGCTAATCGAGCCCCCACGAAGAAAAGGGGGACCCTCATAGCACTGGAAGACCACGCCGCCCTAAATGCCGACTACAAAAGTTCCACCCTGGCGCCAAGGGTTCGTACCTGCATATGCGTGCATCAAATGGAAAGCCCGAACTAAGTGTGGCGATTTGGACGAGATGCGAATCGAATCAGAGTTGCGGGGGGGGGGGGGGCGCCCATACACGCTTCCCACATGCGGTCAGCGCGCTCATCATGGATCTAGAGGACAAGAACTTTTCCTGAGTTCGACACTAGCAGGCCTCAAAACCATACTCGGCCTCCTGCCGGTGCCTTATCATCAAATTATTATTACCTCAAACATTAACAGGTTGTTGTTTAAAGATCGAGCCCCCAGAACATAATGAATATGGTAAAAGAAATAACAGACATCAGACTCGAGCACAACAACCCTAAGCATGCTAGTAAGACACAGGCAACAGGCGACAGGGTTATAGGTGTGGAGGTGAGGCTATATCAGGGTTACAGGATAACATGTGATAGGATCGGAACACAAGCAACGAATCATAAGGCTAGCAGATTAGACAACGGAAAGTATCGGTATCAAGTGTGGAAAGGACACAATAGATCAGGTGAGTGAATACTTGCCTGCAAACTCAGTAGCCTGGTACTGGGCTAACTCCTCTGAAGGGGTGTCGTAAACCTCGTCTGTCTCAACGTCGTCGTCTATTCGAGAAGAAGCAAACAAACAACGAAGAGAGACGAACAATCAATAACATGGAATAATGCACAAACATGGGATGATGCATGACAATTTATTATATGCATCAATTTAATGATAAAGGACATAAGAGCAATTTTAAATGGGCCCAATAGTAATTTAAATTGCATTTGGGAATTACCCATATGTAATATTAATGAATTAAAAGGATTACAAGTAAACATTAAGTTGAAGTGATTACATGCATGATGAATGATGAAAACAGCAAGAAAACAACTTTAGCTTCCAATTGATACCTCATTTGTCAAATTTGGAATTTTAAATAATTAATTATGAATTTTGCAATTTAAAAGATGGAATTAAAGTATTGATTTAGTGCACCAACTTTATTTGCTCAAAACAGGAAACAAATTGCATATTTGGAATCTACAGGAAATTTTGAATGGAATACATATTTTGTTTGTTGAATTTGGAATTTTTATACCCAAGTTATGACTTTTGCAATATTAAATGAATTAAACAAGGATTTACTTATTTCACCAATTTAAAATACTCAAAACAGGAAACAAAGTTTATATTTAGGTAGAGAATTTAATTTGGCATGGAAAACGTATTTTAAATATTAAATTTGGATTTAGTATGTGAAAGTTATTCAAATTTGAAAGTGTGGTACTTTTCTGTAATTATTTAAAGGATGCAGGGGCTAGTTCGTGAAGGAAATAAAATTCCAGGGGGCAAAAAGCTAGGGCCAGGGACCTGTCTGCGAATACAAATCCCAGATCTGGATCTGGGATCCATTTTCACGCAGGTCTGGCCAGCCTGGGACACTGGCAAGTGGCCCCAGTGCCACGGGGGCGTATGTGTATGCAGATGTGGCTGCTGACTGGGCTATGGGAGTCACCGACAGGTGGGTCCATGCGCGCGTGTGTAGCAAAGGCCAAAAAAGGTGGGGTTTTTATTCCGCGCGGGGGGATCGAACCCAAGACCTGCGGGCGGTGCGGATGGAACCGAGCCACTGGGGTGCTGCTGCGCTTGTGTTAGATCTAGTACGCGTATACCTTTGAGGACATATCGGGCGCAATTACTGAAACTGAACAAAGTTCAGTTTCTGAACTTTGGTCGACGGACAGAACGACGGTGATCGCCGGATGTTAGTCGTTGCTCTGGTGCTCGAAGGTAAACGAGGTGGCAGGGAATGGAACAAGGGGCTCACCGGGAGTAGGTTGGTGGTGTCGATCGGGCTCGAGGCGACCGGCGGCGGCGGCGGAGACCTTCAAGCACCGGCCATGGCTGCGGTGGAGGGGAAGGAACAGAGAGGGATCGACGAGGTGGGAGAGGATGGTGGCGGCGGCAGGGGACAGAGGGGAGGCTAGGGTTAGGGTTGGTGTGCGGCTCGGGGAGTAGAAATAGGAGGAGGGGGAGCAGGTGGGGGAAAGGACGTGGCTGACTGTAAGCCACGGGAGCTCACCTGCTCCCTGGCTGCCTCGTCCGTACGAGGAAGACGGCCTGAAGTGGGCTGGGCTGCTATGGGGGCTGGGGTTGTAGGTGGGCCTTTGGGCCTGCCTCCCCCAGCGTGGTTTTTCCTTTTTTTTCTTTTTTTTATATTTTTTTTGTAGAAGAGAAGAAAAGAAAAAATGGGGCATAAAAATTATGACAATAATTTTTATGAAATGCCCATTTTGAAAGTTCAAATTCACAAACTTTTGGTTCTGAAGTTTTCAACATTTCAAATTATTTGAATTTAAAATTGAATTGGCATTTGGGTTTAATAATAGAAATAATTTTTAAACCATTTGCAAAATTCATTTCAATTCATAAATTCAACACCGGTCATAATAGAAATAATTTTATTTGAAAAAGTTGTAACAGACCAAGTGTGAAACATATTGATTTGAATTTGTTTGAAATTTGAAATTCAACACATGAATACCTTATGATGACATGATGCATTAACATAAATTAACAAGAAGCAAAACATTGTAAGGTTGTTTTCATACTTGGGATGTTACATCTGTTCACAAGGTTGATCTGACCTTGTAATCAAATTATTCTTATATACCATCAAACACTTGGATTTCAACAGGTTGCTTGTTTTCTTCCTTATCTTGGTTTCTTCCTTACTTATAACTTGTATGGGTGGTTCAAGTTATAAGGTGGTTTATTATTTTCTCCTTATTATTCTATCCCTTTTATGGATCATGGTTTTATATATAACAGAATGAAGGTGTATTTTAAGACATCAATTTTCCCTATGCATATAAGAAGAATTTGTTGACAAGTTTGCAAGGCTTGCCCTCAAATTACTTTTCATATACAAATGGCTGATAGATACAAGGTTATCAAACCTTATGTTTATTTGTATATGACACTCAATTGTTAGAGCCTACAAAAGTGATTTGTTATCAAGGTTGCAAACTTGTTACCAAACTACTTCTATATAACACCAACATTAGAATACCACATTGTTTCTAGATAGTTAAATAAGAGTTGATCTTGGTGTATGATTTTCTAAATTCTTCCGGATAGATTGAGCTAGCACTTCTAAGACATCATAGAGAATCCTTCTATAGATCTACTTGTGGTAGTTCCTCCTTTATTGTGGTGGCTTCTCTTGCATATTATCTTGGAGAATATTGGGAAATAAGATAAAATTTTCTAGGCAACATAACAAGATCTAGATTAAGAGTTAGTTCATGCTTTTATTATCCTTCCATAAACTTCTTATTTTTTTCCCATAGGATAGGTACTTGTCTCATACATGATTAGTTTTACTTAGCTTTTAATTCAATTCTTCTAATGGAGGTTATATCTTGTTGTTATTCATTACTTGTATCCAGGGATACTTGATTTGTTGATTATTGATGTGGTTGGAAATATAGAGTGTTTTTGGGATGATGACTTAAGATCATAAGTTGATCAAATGATTCATTGAGGTGTTGAGATTTCATATGCTCACTTGTATAAGAGGTTTAATACAATGAGCATAAGAAGGTTATTGGGTTTAATGACTTATGTCATAATTGATAGTTGTTTTTCTCAGGTGTCTTGATTTTATATCATCCTCTTATTTTGTAAACATAATGCAGATGTAGAGTTTTGAAAATATCATATGTGATGATCAAAGTTTTAACAGTAGGTTAAGAAGATTATTTCTTCATTTAGGTACTTCTGTTATGATGGATGAGATATGTACATATTCGATAAATATGTTAATACAATTATTATGTCATTTCCCACTGGTGGTTTTTGAGTTAAGACTTGTGAGTATCATTTGTATTCTATTAAACCTTTGTTATTTACTTGTGAAGGTTAACTTAGTAGTTACTAAATAATTTGGAGAAATGTGATGTGAATGATTGATATCTTAAAGAGTTATTGTTTGAGAAGATATAACACCTCTATTAATGAGATGGTTCAATTGTGTATTACTTATTGGTGGAAGTATGATTATCAATTGTGTGATTTGGATATTCACCTCTCTTTGAGCTCTAGATACCTAGTGAATGATCCCAAGTCACTTATAGACTTGTGGTTAAGGTTGTTGAGAGTTAGTGTTGGTCATAACCAACTACGGTTTGTCTAATCAGATGATTTGGTTTGTAAAGATACTATGTTATAAAGATCACTCCAAATGTACTCTTGACTAGATGAACTAGACCTATTTCATCATGTCAAGTGAAACTTTGGTCACTTTGCTTTGTTTAAACTTTCGCGCCAAAAATTCCCGTACTTTTAGATGCATGCTTTGCAAATGCACATATTAAATTTAGATCCTTATAACTTCCCAAACACTAGGATGTTACAGTATCTCCCCCTTAACAAGAACTTCGTCCCGAAGTTCAACCTCTCTCACGTAAAGATAGGTAGAGAGAACTTCTGTAGACCGTTGAATCTTCACATTTGTTTCTTGTGTTGACCTTGGTATGTGTAGCCTCTTGTCTTTATTGTTCACCTTACAGTGTCTTGCATGATAACCTCATATTTAGCCAGTTGTTATGACAACTCTGTTTCGTTACTAGGCCTTCCTAATGATCTTATGAAGAACACGTGGTATTTCCACCACATAGTGGATACACGGTTTCGTTCTCCGGTGAATAGGTATGGTTTCCTACCTCTCAGAACTTTCTAAAGAACATTTGGTACATCCACCAGGTGATGAATAACCCATAAGATTCTTCCAGTATAATGGTTATTGTCTATGATTAGGACTCCATTTGGTTCAAGCTAATGGTCTTAAGAGGAGTACTGCTCAAAGAAACTTGTACACGTAGTGTACATTGACTAAGACTCAATTTTTTAGTGAAAATATCTTCGAGTTTCCTCGAGTTTTAACTCTTCCCTATAGGTGACTATAACCTATTCCACTGGTGGCTTCCTATGGTCCTTCTATATCTTTGGGTTTGGACTTCTACATATTTTTTTCTAGGATACAACTACTCATGTTATTTTCTTGGCATCGCTTATGGTATATCTCCATGTGTTGATGAAATATGTCACCAACTCCAAACAAGATGTGGAATGTGGTCCATTCCCATCAGTGGCTTCATTGGCTTCTGCCTTCTTGATTTTCTAGTCTTCCAGAGCTTTGGTGGTTGCTTCAATTAGCTGAGATTTCAGACCGCTCTCATACTAATCCTATACCCTCTAGACCAGTAACATCAAGATAGAACCCAGTGTTTGCACATGTATTTGCACATCAGGTTCCATCTTCATGTACAGATCTAGTCAATCAAAGATCCAAATAAAATCCAATAAATCCCAAATGCATTTATCACTCATGCATCAAAAGCCTGTGAAATAATAGTACTTTGAGTAAAACATCTCAAGTACCAAGGCTCTTAAATGCTATACACTCCAAGTAGGTATATATTACCTTGTAATCATATTCTACACAACCACCCTTTTCCCAGGTAATTACTCCAATTGCATGCCTTACTGCAATGGAATAAACCAAGACAAGATAATCCTATAGTAGTTGTTTTCTAACTTGGTTACATCTAGGACTGAGTACCATGTCAATTGATTTACTTCATCTTAATTACGATAAACTTCTCATGGCATCTGTTGATCCTTCATGTTGTTGATCACATCGTAGGAGTAGTAATGTGGCTTCCATCAATGCTTATGCCTTCTCCTAATTCTATATTATACGATGATGATTCACCTCTAGACTTGATAACTGAGGATATGGTATATACCCCATAGTTACCATGGTCTAATGAGTACTAATGATTCCCAAGCATACCTTCTTGACGACTCCTATACTAACTCAATACCATGTTCTACTCCACCCTATTCATTCATAGAATGGGGTAGTCATCCCTCTGACTTAATCATCTCTGACTATGTTAGAATTCTTTTTTTAAATGAAACTAATACTTACTAAACTTCTAACTATTCATACCTAGGTATAAAGAAAATAGATAAGTAGATTTACTAATGTTGAGTAAGAATAATTCTATACAAGTATGATTATATCATTCTCAAGTGAATGGTCATCTTAGTTGTAGGAAATGTGGTTTAGATAAGATGGCTTCCTATAATCTTTACCAACCTACAGATCCCCTAAAAGTTTTTAAACCTAAGGTCGCTTCGCTCTGATACCATCTGTGGTGACCCAACACACCACTGCATGTGTAGTGCGCAAGTCGATGACATAATACTCACAGAAGGACTTATCTGTGAATATTACATCCCTCAGAGTAGTACAACAGAAACACAGCGGGTCCAGGCAAAACTACAGTATACAAACTTCATTATAAAATCTTGAGAATCTCATTGATGAATCAAGAAGATCTCCTGCAATTGAAACATCAGAATAAGCAATTCGAAGCTCCAAGCTCGAGAAGAACGCTACCTTTAAACTAAATCTACTACGGCTAATGTCAGCCCTAATCTATGGCTTGTAACAGCCAAGTCCAAGAATGGACTCCACCTACACCTTGATAGCTTCTCCTCCACCAGCGTTGTTGATAAAGATGCTTCAATGGCTAAGTAGTACAAGACTCCACCTAGCTTCATGAGGTAACGATGGCTTCACGATGACGACTTCCATAGGCTTCAACTCTAAGCAGGGGGGTCAAACGGGAACGAATGAGTAACGAGCGTTACTCAGCAAGCTCATGATATATAGTGGGTAGTTTGATGCACTAACTACAGCTTTAGACTCAAAAGAGTCATAAGCTAATGCAAGGTTTTTGTAAATCTTTCTTCAAGGGGTTGCTTTTAATTCTGAAGACTATGCCCGCCAGATCTTCACAGGACTAGAACTTTCATGGAGTTGCCTTTCCTGCGGCGTTCGCAGCTCCTTCCCGGAACAAGGGGTAACATGCCACATCCTTTTACACTTTGCAGAGGTGCATTACTTTACCCATGGACGACCAAGACCATGTTGCACAACCAGGTGTACATTCCTGTCCACTCCCACTCAGGTGTGGGGCCCGGTTGTTGGTCCAAGCCAAACCGTGCTTCTTCGCACAATGCCTACCCACCCATTTCCGCCAGCAGGTTGAACGCCTGATTCCACCCCTCACGATGGAGATCTACGCACCCCTAGCAGACACTCATAGACCCCAGAGTCCGTGGGACGTAAGGGCTCCCACCCATGTGCATGCAGTCCCGCAGAACCTACAGCGTACGTCTCTGGCAGTCCGTTGACATGCGAACGAGAAAAGTATCACGACTGACTTACTCCCCCCATAGAAGATCCATGGTCAACGCGAATTTACGGCGCAAGAATCCTGACGGCAGTTGTGATTAATCCTAGGTAATACGTTCCCATGCAGATGGAACCTTCCTTTGACCTATTCATCTTACCATAGTTCCATCCGCCCACCAAACAGAACACTACCACTCGGGTAGTCATTCAATTAGTCATATTATTATAAAAAATAGGATCATGCGTTCTTCTGAGAGTAGGTGATAAGACGATAGGGTTTTTTGCAATTAGTTTGTTATGAAGTACTGCAAAGGATATGAGCAAGTGATGAACTTGCCTGAGATTGACATAACCATAATAATTAATGTCTTCGGGTTTGAGGGTCGCGTAGACAATTCCGACATCTGAAAGATTGGAAAGTAGTCCCGGTAAGGACTACAGAAAACAATGGCAAGATGATACATGCATAGTAATGAGATGCATCGCGAAATACCCTGGAAAATATCCCAGCTTACAAGTGTAAGCCACGTTTGATACGATATCTTAATCACACATGTTTTAGGTGAATGGTTTCATTACTTGTGGTGATGTGGTTATTAGTTCTTTTAGACTTACATGTGTTTCACTTTTACTTAGCAAACATTTGTTAGCATGTTTAGGTATAAGTGCTTATTACCTTATTAGATAACAAAATAAGAACACATGGAAAACAACAGTTGAAAAGATAACACACATATTCTTATATGTTGTTAAAATAAATGGAGCTATTTAATAAAGAGTTTAAATAAGAATGATTTAATGATACAACTAACTCTATCATCACAATGCTTGCTAATGACTTGTGATGATAGGTTTAGTAGGTGTGAAAACATGTGGTTTTTATTACTAAGGAAGATAATGATGTGATAATCATTTCTGGTTTTTAATAGACATTTATAGACTTTCAGTATACTTATAAAAGCAAGTTTATAAGTTAAGTAAAATGTTTTACAATTTACATATTTGAGTTGGAAATGTTGTTCTCTTTAATTTGGTATATCAGTTGATGTTTTCTGAAAATATTTGAATAAGTTATTATTTTATTAATTTTAAATGAATTATATGACTAAAAAAACATTGCACACATAAAAACTTGGTCAAATGACCCTTAAAACATCATAGATGAGTTTTATTATTCATTTGGAGCATTTTGGTATATAACTTGTAATTTTCTGATTTTATGAATTATTTATTATTTTTCTCAATTTTAAATGATTTATTTTAATTATAGAACTATTAATTTTTAAAGTTTATCAAATATTTTTAAAAAGTTGATAATCATTTAGATTATATTTTTCTAAACAATTCCATATTTTATTTATATTTTTCTGATTATTAGATTAAAAGTTATTGGATTAATAGGATTTATTAATTTTCTGCCAATATTCAAATTGACAGGTGGGTCCCACCTGTCATATACCGATTTAATTCAAAATATAAAAGAGAAAGGGAATATGACTTCATGGTGACGTCATGGCTAGGTCATCGGAATTGGGGATTTATACTGTGGTTTAGCAATCCATCGATTGAGTGTAAATTGGTTCGATTCAATGGGTCCTAGAGCTAGAGGAGAGCAAGAGGAAGCTGTTGGTGGTGGCGGAATGACCATATGGTCATCGGAGACCCGCCGGCGACGAGGTTCGTGGCGGACAGCGACGGCACTCGATGAACCCTATGCAATTAACACGATTTTGCCGAATGAAAGGCACCACGAGGTGCGCCATCTCACCAGGAGCTCGAGGATGAGGTCGGGGAGGCCAGGGCTCGTCGGAATCGACCGGAATCGACCGCGGCTTCCGGCGGCCGGTGATGAAGAGGATGGCCCGATTCGGCCTTCTCCGGTCCTCCCAGCAAATGAGCTTCACAAGGGAGATAGAGGGCGTCGAGAGGGAGCTCACGGTGGTCTCAGGTCCTCCGGGGATGGCCGGAATCAACGGCAATGGCCGGCGGCCATGGGTTAGGGTTTCGGGTTTCTCGGTTCAGATACAGAGAAGAAAAGGCAATGAGCGAGGGAGAGAGCATGTGCGGCACGGCCTATCGTCCTGGAGGTCTTATCCTCCCGCAAGGCGGCAAGCAGGTCGTGGCACCGACCACGCCACGACGGCGCTCTCCTCTGCCTTCTGGCAGAAGAAGAAAGGAAAACATAAAGGTGATTTTTGATAACCCCCCTGGAATTTCTATAATTTGCAATCATGTCCTTCTGTTATAAAAAATGAGAAGAAAAGCTATGTTTTCTGGACCTATCTGCGAAGATAAAAATTATTAAAAAATATATTTGGAAAGCTCACCAAATTTGCAATCTCACCATGTTTTGTTTTGGTGAATTGGAGCAATATTTCTATTTTTTATTTAGGGTGCTAGATTAAGTGATTTTTGTTGTTTTCCCTCTATTTAATTTATTAAATGTCTTAAAATTTATTTTACGCATGAATATCATAATCACACCACACACATATGGTTCACCAAGTGGTGTGTTCTCATTGGACCTTCTTGGATACAAATTCTTTTAGAAAAAGATTTGGTAACATTACTTGGTATTGTTTCTGTGTATAGAAATGAAGTTCACTTAATAGAGAATTTTATCCCATGACATACTAAATTATTTTTATTAGGTAATGAACTTATTTTCTCTTATGAGGCTTTGTTATTTCCTAATTGAAACTCCTAGCAAATTTGGTTAACATTTTACTGAGGTTTGTGCATTCTATGTTTGCTGTTTTCAGTACTTGATCAAATGGAAAACATGTGTGGTTTTGGAATCTGATTTACTTGTTTTCCACATAGGTTTCAATTGTAGATAATATCTAATGTTGTTTTAAAACATGAAATCATTTACATGGTTATTTATATATGAGTTTTTGTTATCATCTGTAAGTCTTACATGTGAAAAGGATTTGGAAAACAAGGTATTAAGCTTGATTTCATCTACCTCCACATATCAGGACATGTGGATGTAATGACTTGTTATTATTTCATACTTGATTGTTTTCATTTAAGAAATTATTATGAGCTCTTCATCTCTGATGGGTTTGACAGAGGTTATTGGTTCTCTAATATATCCTAATGATTTACTGGATAATTTCTTATGATCCCTTTCTGAGGCAGTGTTGCTTCTTGTGGTCTTCTGTTGCTTGATGTTCTTCTCTCTAGTTGCCACTTGTCTTCAGACCTTGCCTTGGTTCTTTGCAAGTAATATCATCCCTTGATGGTCTCTTGACTTAAGAAATTCCCCACTAGAGCTGATAGGATATAGGGACCTCAGTAGCAATCTGTGACTCCTGATGAAATGAATTCAGTTATTTCCATAACCCTTTCATTCTTGTGGTGTATTCAGTTATGATGAAGATTAGCTTATTGGAACTCAGTTGTTTTAATGCTTACATGAATATTCTGTTCACAAGGTTGATCTGACCTTGTAATCAAATTATTCTTATATAACATCAAACACTTGGATTTCAACAGGTTGCTTGTTTTCTTCCTTATCTTGGTTTCTTCCTTACTTATAACTTGTATGGGGGGTTCAAGTTATAAGGTGGTTTATTATTTTCTCCTTATTATTATATCCCTTTTATGGATCATGGTTTTATATATAACAGAATGAAGGTGTATTTTATGGCATCAATTTTCCCTATGCATATAAGAAGAATTTGTTGACAAGTTTGCAAGGCTTGCCCTCAAATTACTTTTCATATACAAATGGCTGATAGATACAAGGTTATCAAACCTTATGTTTATTTGTATATGACACTCAATTGTTAGGGCCTACAAAAGTGATTTGTTATCAAGGTTGCAAACTTGTTACCAAACTACTTCTATATAACACCAACATTAGAATACCACATTGTTTCTAGATAGTTAAATAAGAATTGTTCTTGGTGTATGATTTTCCAAATTCTCGGGATAGATTGAGCTAGCACTTCTAAGACATCCTAGAGAATCCTTCTATAGATCTACTTGTGGTAGTTCCTCCTTTCTTGTGGTGGCTTCTCTTGCATATTGTCTTGGAGAAGATTGGGAAATAAGATAAAATTTTCTAGGCAACATAACAAGATCTAGATTAAGAGTTAGTTCATGCTTTTATTATCCTTCCATAAACTTCTTATTTTGGTTCCCATAGGATGGGTACTTGTCTCATACATGATTAGTTTTACTTAGCTTTTAATTCAATTCTTCTAATGGAGGTTATATCTTGTTGTTATTCATTACTTGTATCCAGGGATACTTGATTTGTTGATTATTGATGTGGTTGGAAATATAGAGTGTTTTTGGGATTATGACTTAAGATCATAAGTTCATCAAATGATTCATTGAGGTGTTGAGATTTCATATGCTCACTTGTATAAGAGGTTTAATACAATGAGCATAAGAAGGTTATTGGGTTTAATGACTTATGTCATAATTGATAGTTGTTTTTCTCAGGTGTCTTGATTTTATTTCATCCTCTTATTTTGTAAACATAATGCAGATGTAGAGTTTTGAAAATATCATATGTGATGATCAAAGTTTTAACAGTAGGTTAAGAATATTATTTCTTCATTTAGGTACTTCTCTTATGATGGATGAGATATGTACATATTCGATAAATATGTTAATACAATTATTATGTCATTTCCCACTGGTGGTTTTTGAGTTAAGACTTGTGGGTATCATTTGTATTCTATTAAACCTTGGTTATTTACTTGTGAAGGTTAACTTAGTAGTTACTAAATAATTTGGAGAAATGTGGTGTGAATGATTGATATCTTAAAGAGTTATTGTTTGAGAGGATATAACACCTCTATTAATGAGATGGTTCAATTGTGTATTACTTATTGGTGGAAGTATGATTATCAATTGTGTGATTTGGATATTCACCTCTCTTTGAGTTCTAGATACCTAGTGAATTATCCCAAGTCACTTATAGACTCGTGGTTAAGGTTGTTGAGAGTTAGTGTTGGTCATAACCAACTATGGTTTGTCTAATCAGATGATTTGGTTTGTAAAGATATTATGTTATAAAGATCACTCCAAATGTACTCTTGACTAGATGAACTAGACCTATTTCATCATGTCAAGTGAAACTTTGGTCACTTTGCTTTGTTTAAACTTTCGCGGCAAAAATTCCCGTACTTTTAGATGCATGCTTTGCAAATGCACATATTAAATTTAGATCCTTATAACTTCCCAAACACTGGGATGTTACAACGGTGCCACACATCCACATCCTCACGCTCCTTCCCCAGGGAGGCGAATGCCTTTGCAGTTTGGATGAGCTGGCGATGACAGTGTATGACTCTGTTGGCACAGTGTACAAGCTGAGTGGAAAACAACTGAGTGAATATGGAATTGACGCTGCCTGACATTGAAGTTAGCTGGACATGCCAAAGAGAACTTACTTTGCGCGCATATGCAAGTCGAATATGTTATCTCCCGTTGCAACGCACGGGCATGTTTTTCTAGTTGAAAAAAATGAAAGTACATATCTTGTCTAATTGAGTTTTGAGTGTTTGACCGCAATATTCGTATATTTTAACAATGTGTTGATGTTGATAGGTCCTCTTGATATAGTTTATTGGTGGTGGTTTTTTCCATAAAGGGAGAAAAAGACTAAATTTTCTCTCTAGTGGTGGATTCATAAATCTCTAGACCGGAGTCTCCGGGGTTCCAGACCGAAGTCTCCAGACTCAAGATTTCTCAGTGAGACACTACCAAATTCCGTGCAATCCGGAACGTTTTGAGCGGAACGTTTTGATAACGTCGCGGATGGCTGAAAAGTGGAGTTTGCTCTCGACGTATTGGTTTGGTCCGTCGTAGACTGATTTTGCCCGACTTTTTGCTACTTTTACGTCACGGATTTTCGTCTCCGGCCCAGTAGCCCACTAAGAGCCCAGTTGCCTTCGACGAAACCGGTTTGGTCACATAGAACGTCGCGAATTTTCATCAGACCCACACATCCTGCCATGTTGGACTGCATTGATCGGCAACGACTGCACTCTCTCGTGGTTGTTCCAAAAGTTTTTTTGCATGGGCCCAGCTGTCAGTCTAGTCTGGCCTTTTTGTTGGATAATATGCCATTTCCTCCAAATATAAGAATTCACATAATCTTCCAAATCATCACAAAAATAGCAAGTCTATTTTCTAAAGCAAATCACAAGTCACCACAATCAATGATTAATAGTCGTACTTAGAAGAGAGACAACAAGGAGATTTATAATAACTAGAATTAACACCAGTTCACACAAGCATCACAAAGGTTACCCGCCATCATCACAACAGGCTCACATCATTAACTAAATAGTTTCATGTCATCGATAGGGTTCATATCACAACAGGTGGCACCTCAGCATCTAAACAGGTGCACATCATAAACTAAATAGTTCCTCATCGATACGGTTCACGCCACTTTTCCCTACTGATCCATCCATTCCAAAGGCACATCCACAGGTTCCACGTCACTTTTCCTAGTCACCAATCCATTCCAAAGACACAACCACAGGTTCCACGTCACTTTTCAGCGTCCTCAATCCATACCAAAGGCACATGCACATGTTCTACGTCACGTTTCCCATTGATCCATCCATTCCGAAGCGACAACCACAAGTTCGCAAACCCTACAAAAAAAGGCATCATACATGTTTAGCACATCATCAACTACAAGGCCAACCATCAGCATAGTCTAATCATCGGCACATGCAACAAAACAAATAAAAGTGTAATAGTGAGCCTCATTGCCAATCATGGTACATACAAATGACACACAATAATTCCAACAGATTTACCTACTATAGTAAAATGAGGCACAACTGAACTTGTTCTGCATGCTATTTGCTATAATAGCCAAACCGCTAGACACATTGCTGCATATTAATCATTGGCAGAGACAGTTTAATCATTGACACACGTATAAAGCACAAATGTTTTGCAATGGAAAGCAAGAAAAGTAGCCTCATACTAATATGCACAAAACAAAATTAATGAGATCATCGAACATTTACCAAGGAAGATGCCGAACCAATGTGGCTGTAAACAACACTAGGTAAATGCTCGATGATCTCATCAAGATCGAGTGCACACTTTAATCATTGGCACATGTATCAAGCACAAATGTTTAGCAATGGAAAACTAGAAAAGTAGCCTCATACTAATAAGAACAAAACAAAATTAATGAGATCGTGGAACATTTTACCAAGGAAAATGCAGAACCAATATGGTTGTGCACAAAACTAGGTAAAATGATCGATGATCTCAACAAGATCGAGTGCATAGTTTAATTATTGGCACATGTATCAAGCAAAGATGTTTAGCAATGGAAAACAAGAAAAGTAGCCTCATACTAATAAACACAAAAAAAAATAATGAGATCATCGAACATTTTACCAAGGAAGATGCAGAACCAATGTGGTTGTACACAACACTAGGTAAAATGCTCGATGATCTCATCAAGATCGAGTGCACAGTTTAATCATTGGCATACGTATCAAGCACAGATGGTTAGCAATGGAAAACAAGAAAAGTAGCCTCGTACTAATAAGCACAAAACAAAATTAATGAGATCATCGAACATTTGCCAAGGAAGATGAAGAACTAATGTGGTTGTACACAACACTAGGTAAATACTCGATGATCTCATCAAGATCGAGTGCACAGTTTAATCATTGGCACATGTATCAAGCACAAATGTTTAGCAATGGAAAATAAGAAAAGTAGCCTCATAATAATAAGCACAAAACAAAATTAATGAGATCATCGAACACTTGGCAAGGAAGATGCAGAACCAATGTGGTTGTACACAACACTAGGTAAATGCTCGATGATCTCATCAAGATCGGGTGCACAGTTTAATCATTGGCACATGTATCAAGCACAAATGTTTAGCAATGGAAAACAAAAAAAGTAGCCTCATACTAATAAGAACAAAACAAAATTAATGAGATCATAGAACATTTTACCAAGGAAGATGCTGAACCAATGTGGTTGTACACAACACTAGGTAAAATGATCGATGATCTCAACAAGATCGAGTGCACAGTTTAATCATTGTCACACATATAAAGCACAGATGTTTAGCAATGGAAAACAATAAAAGTAGCCTCATACTAATAAGCAAAAAACAAAATTAATGAGATCGTGGAACATTTTACCAAGGAAAATGCAGAACCAATATGGTTGTACACAAAACTAGGTAAAATGATCGATGATCTCAACAAGATCGAGTGCATAGTTTAATGATTGGCACATGTATCAAGCAAAGATGTTTAGCAATGGAAAACAAGAAAATTAGCCTCATACTAATAAGCACAAAAAAAAATAATGAGATCATCGAACATTTTACCAAGGAAGATGCAGAACCAATATGGTTGTACACAACACTAAGTAAAATGCTCGATGATCTCATCAAGATCGAGTGCACAGTTTAATCATTGGCACATGTATCAAGCACAGATGGTTAGCAATGGAAAACAAGAAAAGTAGCCTCATACTAATAAGCACAAAACAAAATTAATGAGATCATCGAACACTTGCCAAGGAAGATGAAGAACTAATGTGGTTGTACACAACACTAGGTAAATACTCGATGATCTCATCAAGATCGAGTGCACAGTTTAATCATTGGCACATGTATCAAGCACAGATGTTTAGCAATGGAAAATAAGAGAAGTAGCCTCATAATAATAAGCACAAAACAAAATTAATGAGATCATCGAACACTTGGCAAGGAAGATGCAGAACCAATATGGTTGTACACAACACTAGGTAAATGCTCGATGATCTCATCAAGTTCGAGTGCACAGTTTAATCATTGGCACATGTATAAAGCACAAATGTTTAGCAATGGAAAACAAAAAAAGTAGCCTCATACTAATAAGAACAAAACAAAATTAATGAGATCGTAGAACATTTTACCAAGGAAGATGCTGAACCAATGTGGTTGTACACAACACTAGGTAAAATGCTCGATGATCTCAACAAGATCGAGTGCACAGTTTAATCATTGGCACACGTATAAAGCACAAATGTCACCTTTCCTTCACTGACGAGATTCTCTTGAGTTGGAATTTTACCAACTCCATTAACCAGAATGCCACGGGAGTCCAGAAATAGACGATACTCTGGATCTATTTCAACTGGCGCCTCCATCAACTTACGAGTTTCATAAGGATACATGGTGCAGAAGCTACAGCCTCGACTAGAGTGCTCCAGCCAAATATGAAAAGAAGAAAAATCAAACAAGTAGCTACGAAGAAGAAAGGAGATAATAATTTATATGGTAGTATTTACCTTGGTTATCTGAAGAACAGGGGGCCTTGCGAGCTCTGAGGCCTTATTTAGGTGGATATCCATCTGGGTGGGGGAAGCGATCTTCGAGATACCTGTGACGGTAGCGTGAGCTAAAGCCATGGCTGGTGGTGACCTAAAACACGTCAACGATGGTGGCCGCCGACATCTAACCTACATCCGCCCGCATCTAACCTAGATCCGCCGCCATCTAACCTAGATCGAATTGTTTTGTTGAGGATGGAGAAGGGAGGAAACCAGCACTTACCAGTCATTGGTTGAGGACGTCGGTGAGGACGGGGAAGCTAGGGAGGGCGCCGCCGTGATAGTGGCTGCCCAGTGGGCGAAGTGGAGGCACTGAGTTTTTTTTTTGGGTGGGGGGACAGAGTGATCCCTTTTAGTGGGGAAGTAGCCGAGAGTGGGCGAGGGAGCGCGGCGGCCTATGACGCTGACGAGTAGGACCCCGTGTGAGGCTGTTTCAGTGAAGATTTCGCGCGCGCGCGGCTGTGACGCTGACGAGTGGGACCCCGTGTGAGACTGTTTCGTTTTTTAGAGCGCGCGGCTGTTAGCGGTTGTAATTTAGGCGCGAAAATGTTAGGTTTGGATGTGAATTTTTTAAAATTTAGGGTCTATGTGTTAATTAGGGTACAAAGGGCTATAGCTGCCAATTGTGGCATGATGTCCCATAAATTGAAGGTTTTTCAAATGTAGATCTTTGATAATACGAAAATGGTTGGATTCTTACCATTAGTTCTTTATTTTCTACTAATTAAATGAAGAATTACAAACCATTGATCCATCAGATCAACGAGTTTTCGACAAGGATTGGCTTATTGGGCATGATCGAGTACTAAATGGACGTGACAACATTACTGGCTCCTTCAAGGATTCATGTCCTGGTGATTGGGGTTCAGATGACGATGCGCCAACCCTAAGCGGATATTGCGCGCGAGCAACTTCTTTAGGAACACACCGTAGGCGGTGTGCTTGGCCCTAATAGCGGGCCCGCGGTTTTCCGAGCCACGTCCAATACCGCTGGCATGCTAGATCATGTTGACGATGCTCGTGTCAATGTTCCTGCAGCAGAAGGGGCAGAACAGCATGCCGACACGACGACGGTACCTAATATGCCCATTCTGCAGCTTCCTAAGAACATGTCTTATCTTAGCATCGCGGGACTCCTTGTCAGATGATACGCCATCATCGGAATGTTTCAAATTAGAAATGAAACAAAAGTTAGCACCACACTCTAATTCTAGGTCATTTTAAAATGCACGTACTATCACTAGTTTAAATCAAATAACCATGCCATTGATAAACTAATGACATCAATCTTTGCTTAAATAGCATACAAAAATTTAAGCAGAACATAAATGGTACCACATATATGCAGTTAGTTAATGGACATAAAATGTAATAACAAGGCTAGAAGTTATGCCCACATTCGAATGGGACAATAGAACTTCTAGATAGACAAAATGCCATCAAAATCATGTATAGCTAATTCCTAACTTTCATATACCAATCTCTCTATTCTAGAAGCTCTAGAATCCTGGACCTAAAATCATTAGCGGACCCGGGAATAGATTCAAGCCCGGGCAAAAAGTCAGTTACAAGGCTAAATGTGTATTTTTTTTCTATGAAATAAACTTCAACTACACTGTTCCGACCGCTGGGTAATAGGGGGCGCTGGGTTCGCAGTTGCATATGTAGAATCCCCGTCTACAGATCCAACTTGCTTGCATATCTATACAAACCATTGGATCTTCAATACTAAACTAGGGCTAGATATATCTGTTTAGGTAAGCACCTCAGACTCCTCGTCGGAGACGACCTCCTCGAACGCCGGTACCTCCCCCATGGGGTCCCCAGATCGGACAGGAGAGGGAGTCTTGGCGCTTCCACCGCCGGAGGAGGCGATGACAGCGAACCGCCATGGCCGGCCGCACCTGCGGCGACGACAGCAGATGTCGCGCCGGCGTTATTCCCCTGCATCGGATCCGGACATGAGGTCCAACCGACATGGTGGACCGCACCTTCGGCGCCGGCAGCAGATGATGTGACGGCGTCCTCCATTCCTCGCGGAACCGCCTCAAGGTTGGGGGAGAAGGAGGGAGGCGTTGGGGCCGGAGCAAAGTGGTTTTTTTTTGCTAGATTTGGGGCCGGAATGGTGGGGGAGGAAGGCGATGCAAGCAGGAGGGGCATTTATACTGACTGCCATTTCGAGGGCCGTTGGGCCTGCTGACGTGTGCGCATGCATGTCTCTGCATGGCTCTCCCGTGGGCTGACTTTGTCAAACACAGAGTGATGTGACATTTAGTCACTTTCAAATGGGGCCACAATGAGTCAGGGCCACCTATCAGTCGATTCTTCCTGCGAACACAATGGTCATTTGCGAGGGAGGTCAAACGGCCACCCACGGTGACGAACGTGTATATGTACTCTACCTCATTTTTAGTTGTCATTCGTTTCCCGTTTGTTCATCTACTCGTTTGGGTTCATACACATTCGTTCCACACACGCTTTCGATATTTAGGCGGTTGCCATTTGCGCTCCTTTCGTTCATCATCTTCCCCGACTCTTCTTCCAAACCCATCGAACCCATCGAATCTATACTTCATCTTCCCCGACTCTTCTTCCAAGCCCACGGTGGAGACTTGCCATGGACGATCGTGTACCAACCACGGAGTTTCTCGACGTCCCTGTCCATGGTGGCACCGTGCTGCAGGTAATTTACACCAACGAGGAACGTGTCTTGGAGACTGCCCTGTCCAATTTTGAGCAATGGCTTCAGCCTGAAAGGCACAAGTTCTTGGGCCTCGACCATGAGTACACACGTAGCCATGCTTACAAACCCCATGACGTCGCCGTCGTGCAAATCTCCATGCGCGGACACGTCCTCGTGTACCACTGGTGCAGGTCGCCGTAGACAGATCATGGACGCAACTTGCTGCAAGATTTCTTTTTAACAAAGAAGATCACGTTCGCAAGCGTGGACACGACGGGCGACAAGAAGGCTCTTGCCCAATCAGGCTTCTTTCTGCCACCACAGTATCATCACGACATCCAGATGGAATTTGGGGTTCCCAAAATTGGAATGGATACTCTAGCAGGAAATATCATAGACAGTTCGTACCTCGAGATGAAGTCTGGATACCCACCAGACATGCACAAATATTGGGAATGGAAGATGGATCCAACAAGCCTCAACTATGCAGCGGTGGACGGGTATGTCAGCTACGAGCTATACAGAAGGATCTGAGACCTGGAAAACAATTTAAGTCCAACATGGCTGGAGAAGATCCGCCCCTGGTGCAAGAGCGAAGGGACAGCTTCACGCCGCCGCCGCGACAACGAGGGCACAAGCAAAATGATACGCAGGAAGTCGTTGTTTAAGTGTTTTTAGCGCTTGATAATAAGTGTTCTTATTTTTGTTCTGGTTTGTGTGCGCGAAAAATATGTTTTTTTACATATTAATGTAATTTTTGTGCAATATGTAGCACCTGGAATTTTGTGCAGTTTTTTTTTGGCATGAATTAACATTAATTGGTCAAACATTAGGAGTCTTAGATTCAACTCAAATTCAACAACAAACTCGAAAATTTTCAAACTGACTAGAGATCAAACTGACATATTACAAGAGATAATAGTCGCAACATAAGTCAAACATTTTCAAACTGACTAGAGATCAAACTGACATATTACAACAGATAATAGTCGCAACATAAGTCAAACATTTTCAAACTGACTAGAGATGCACGATACACACACAATTTAGACTCCCCACAAATAGTAGCTGCAACATAAGCCAAATGATATCTTCAGATAGCAGTTCAAACAACAGCTCAATCTTCTTCAGTCAGCAGATCATTCTCCTCCGGCAGATCCGTTGTCGTTGTGCCCACCGAAACAGTGGCCATCGTCCCTCACGTGAGGAGGGCCACTGCCATCCACACAACAACCGAAGAATGGGAACTGGTGCGTGTTGTGGTGTCGACCTTGTCGTCGTCCCACAGTGGAGTGTCCAGGACGACTGGGCCGGGGTCCACGACCTCCGAGATATGGATGAGGACAATGTGCTCCAATGTCCTCATCGAGGTCGGGGTGCACATTGTGGCCGGCATGTACGGCTCTGGCACCTCCACAATGCCTCCACCGACATGAACCAGCTGTCCACCGAGACATGCATCTGCACCAGATCACCGCCAAGATTGTTGACGAACTGCCCCACCACAACGGGCGCCCATGCCTCCCGGGGGAACCGCTCGAAGGTGAGCTTCGTCAGATACGGTAGCTCAGATCGCTCGGTGCCGCTACCACGGCCCCAACGAAGAAATGTGAGAAGCGCTCCACTGGCGACGACGCGCCGGGACAGATGTAACACGGCGGTGCAGTCCTCCTCGGAACAGAATCGAATGAGAAAGTCCATCGGCGACGCGCTAACATCCACCTTCACCTGCCTAAGGGTGACTGCGCATTGCGCGACCAGCGCGGCCAGGACTTCCTCAGGCAACAAAGGAGGGCGACGCCCTCCCACGGTGACCTCGAGCGCGCGACTGTGTCACTTCTCCTCGAGCTTCTCCATTGCACGCGAGCGGGCGAGCACGCAACAGCCTTGAGTCGGCCGTAGTGCGGGCTCCCCAGTCCGGAACATCTCCTCCGGGAACATGCGGCAGGCAGCCGTCAACGAAGGAGAGAGCGAATAGCCGCGCGCGATCTATGGATTCGGTGGGGAAGAATGGGGAATTTGGGTTTCGATCCTGTTTTAGTCTCAATTTGACCCTTTTTTCAACACAAAATCTGGACTAGGGCCTCCAATTCTTGTTATAACATGTGCTAGATTTTGGTTTTCTATGTATGTACGGCATGCCCCAACAAAGTGAGGAAATAAATCCATTGGTCAACCCCCTTTCTGATTCCAGTTGAAGGGGTAAACGGAAAAGTTTCGGTCAACACATGCCAGAGTTTCGTTGGAGAGGGGGCTCCGGAGTAGGAATCCTTCCTAAGCCTACATGGAGTAAAATCAGGTCCATACAAGTGTGCTAGGAGGTGAAGAGAGCCAAGATCCAAACCCGAGGTGTGACCAGTTTCACCCGCATCGCTTGCTATATATGCAGGAAGGATCTATACGTACACCTCAACCCCCTCCCCCTTTGGACGATCCTGAGGGAATACTATAACAAGTACGGACCGTCTGAATCCCACCCAAAATAAGGGTTTGCCATACCATGTGTGTTAGAGTGTGTCAAGATCCCTGGATTCCCAAGATTCCCTCACTCTTTCTGTTAGGGCTCACCAGCGTCGGATTCTCTCTAATGGGTTCCAGGACTACTCAGAGCCCGAAACTCCCGGTTCTGAAGGAACGAGGGGAATGTTGCCAATAGGTGGGTCCTACCATTGTCTTGGGTGTTGCTTGGGCCTAATCGAACACAACGGAGCAATTAGTTCCACTTTGCTACCACCTTTCCGTCTCATGTAGAGGGTCCAGATCAAAAGTTCGTCCTTTTCTCCAGCGGGCCTAGGGTTTCTCCGGAGAGAGGCTCCGGAGCGTGTGAATCCCACGCAAACCTGGGGTATGACATATAATGTGTGTTAAAGTGTGGCATGGGTCTTGGATGCCCAATATTACCTCACTCATTGTGTTATGGCTTCACCGGCGTCGGATTCTCTCTCGCGGATTCCAAGGCTACTCAGAGCCCGAAACTCCTGGATCTGACGGAACGGGGGAATCTTGCCAAGAGGTGGGACCCAACGTTTTCTTGGGTGTTCCTTGGGTCTAACATAACACAACCAACCAATTATTTCCACTTTGCTACCCCCTTTCGGTTCACGTAGAGGGGCCAGATCGGCAGTTCCGTCCTTTTCTCCAACGGGCCTAGGGTTTCTCCGGAGAGGAGCTCCAGAGCATCTTAATCCCACCCAAGACTAGGGTATCACGTAACATGTCTTTTTAGAATGTGTGGCATGGGTCTTGGAAGCCCAAGATTTCCTCACTCTTTGTGTTAGGGATTCACCAGCGTTAGATTCTCTCTAGTTCCTGCAGGACTACTCACGGACAAAAACTCCCAGATCTGACGGAGAACGGGGGGGGGGGATCTTGCCAATAGGTGGGCCCTACCATTGTCTTGGACCTAAAAAATACAACCAAGCAATTAGTTACACTTTGCTACCCCCTTCCGGCTCACGTAGAGGGTCCAGAATGGCAGTTTCGTCCATTTTTTCAACGGGCCTAGGGTTTCTCCGGAGAGGAGCTCCAGAGCGTCTTAGTCCCACCCAAACCTAGGGTATTCCATACCATGTGTGTTAGAGTTTGTCATGGGTCCTGGATGCCCAATATTCCCTCACTCTTTGTGTTATGGCTTCACCGGCGTCGGATTCTCTCTCATGGGTTCGAGGACTACTCACAGCCCAAAACTCCTGGATCTGACGGAACAGAGCGAATCTTGCCAATAGGTAGGCCCTACCATTGTCTTGGTTGTTCCTTGGTCCTAACCTAACACAACTGAGCAATTATTTACACTTTGCTACCGCCTTCCGGCTCACGTAGATGGTCCAGAACAGCAGTTCCATCCTTTTTCTCCAACGTGCCTAGGGTTTCTCCGAGAGGAGCTCTAGAGCGTCTGAATCCCATCCAAGCCTATGGTATGCTATACCATGTGGGTTAGAGTGTGGCATGGGTCTTGGATGCCCAATATTCTCTCACTCTCTCTGTTATGGCTTCACTTGCGTCGGATTCTCGCTCGTGGGTTCCAGGACTACTCATAGCCCAAAACTCCCGGATCTGACGTAGAACGGGGGGAATATTGCCAAGAGGTGGGGACCTACCATTGTATTGGGTGTTACTTGGGCCTAACCTAACACAACCAAGCAATTAGTTCCACTTTGCTACCCCTTTCCGGCTCACGTAGAGGGTCCATAACGACAGTTCCGTCCTTTCTATAGCGGGCTAGGGTATCTCCGGAGAGGAGCTTTGGAGCGTCTGAATCCCACCCAAGCCTATGGTATGCCATACCATGTGTCTTATAGTGTGGCATGTGCCTTCAATGACCAAGATTTCCTCAATCTTTGTGTCATGGCTTCACTGGCGTCGGATTCTCTCTCGCGGGTTCAGGGCTATACTCAGAGCCCAAAACTCCTGGATCTGACGAACGGGGGGAATCTTGCCAAGAGGTGGGCCCTACATTGTATTGGGTGTTCCTTGGGCCTAAACTAACATATTCAAGCAATTAGTTCCACTTTGCTACCCCCTTCCGGCTTACGTAGAGGGGCCAGATCAGCAATTTCGTCCTTTTCTCCAACGGACCTAGGGTTTCTCCGGAGAGGAGCTCCCGTGCGTCTTAATCCCACCAAGCCTAGGGTATCACATAACATGTTTGTTGGAGCGTGTCATGGGTCTTGGATGCCCAATATTCCCTCACTCTTTGTGTTATGGCTTCACCGGCGTCGGATTCTCTCTCGCCGGTTCCAGGGCTACTCAGAGCCCGAAACTCCCGGATCTGACGGAACGGGGGGGAATCTTGCCAAGAGGTGGGCCCTACCATAGTCCTGGGTGTTCCTTGGGCCTATCCTAAGAGAACCAAGAAATTAGTTAAACTTTGCTACCCCCTTCCGACTCACGTAGAGGGTCCAGAATGGCAGTTCCGTCCATTTTTTCAACGAGCCTAGGGTTTCTCCGGAGAGGAGCTCCAGAGCGTCTTAATACCACCCAGGCTTATCGAATCACATAAAATGTTTGTTAGAGCGTGGCATGGGTCTTGTATGCCCAAGATTCCCTCACTCTTTGTGTTAGGGCTTCACCGGCGTCGGATTCTCTCTCGCCGGTTCCAAGGCTACTCAGAGCCTGAAACTCTCGGATCTGACGGAACGGGGGGAATCTTGCCAAGAGGTGGGCCCTACCTTAGTCTTGGGTGTTCCCTTGGGCCTAACCTAACAGAACCAAGCAACTAGTTCCGCTTTACTACCCCCTTCCGGCTCGCATAGAGGGGCCTGATCGACAGTTTCGTCCTTTTCTCCAGGGGGGGCTAGGGTTTCTCCGGAGAGGTGCTCCAGAGCGTCTTAATCCCACCCAAGACTAGGGTATCACACAATTTTTTTTTTGTAGAGTGTGGAATGGGTCTTGGATGCAAAATATCCCTCACTCTCTGTGTTAGGGCTTCACTGGAGTGAGATTCTCTCTAGTTGTTGCATGAACGAAACTCCTGGATCCGATAGAACGGGGGGATCTTGCCAAGAGGTGGGCCCTACCATTGTCTTGGTTGTTCCTTGGGCCTAAAACAACACAACCAAGCAATTAGTTCCACTTTTCTACCCCCTTTCGGCTCACGTAGAGGTTCCATAACGGGAGTTTCGTCCTTTTTTCTAGCAGGCCTAGGGTTTCTTCGGAGAGGAGCTCTGGAGCGTATGAATCCCACCCAAGCCTAGGGTATGCCGTACCATGTGTGCTAGAGTATGGCATGGGTCCTGGATGCCCAATATTCCCTCACTCTTTGTGTTATGGCTTCACCGGCGTCGGATCCTCTCTCGTGGGTTCGAGGACTACAAACAGCCCGAAACTCCCGGATCTAACGGAACGGGGGGAATCTTGCCAAGAGATGGGACCTACATTGTCTTGGATGTTCCTTGTGACTAACCTAACACATCCAAACAATTGTTTGCACTTTGCTACCCCCTTCCGGCTCACGTAGAGGGGGCTAGACCGGTAGTTCCGTCCTTTTCTACAACGGGCCTAGGGTTTCTCCGGAGAGGAGCTCCAGAGCGTCTTAATCCCACCCAAACCTATGGTATCACATGAAATGTTTGTTATAGTGTGGAATGGGTCTTGGATGCCCAAGATCCCCTCACTCTTTATGTTAGGGCTTCACCGGCGTTAGATTCTCTCTCGCGGGTTCCAGGGCTACTCATAGCCCGAAACTTCCGGATCTGATGGAACGGGGGGGAATCTTGCCAAGAGGTGGGCCCTACCATTGTCTTGGGTGTTACATGGGCCTAATCTAACATAACCAATCAATTAGTTCCGCTTTAATACCCCCTTTCGGCTCACACAGAGGGGCCAGGTCGGCAGTTCCGTCCTTTTCTCCAACGGGCCTAGGGTTTCTCCGGAGAGGAGCTCCGGAGCATCTTAATTAATCCTACCCAAGCCTAGGGTATCACATAACATGTTTTTTAGAGTGTGGAATTGCTCTTGTATGCACAAGATTCCCTCACTCTTTGTGTTAGGGTTTCACCGGCGTCAGATTCTTTCTAGTTGTTGCGGGACTACTCATGGACCAAAACTCCCGGATCTGACGGAACGGGGGGATCTTGCCAAGAGGTGGCCCGTACCATTTTCTTGGTTGTTCTTTGGGCCTAAACCAACACAACCAAGCAATTAGGTACACCTTGCTACCCCTTTCGGCTCACGTAGAGGGTCCAGAACGACAGTTGGGCTAGGGTTTCTCCGGAGAGGAGCTCCGGAGCGTCTGAATTCCACCCAAGCCTAGAGTATGACAAACCATGTGTGTTAGAGTGTGGCATGGGTCCTGGATTCCCAATATTCCCTCACTCTATGTGTTATAGCTTCACCGGCGTCGGATTCTCTCTCGTGAGTTCCAGGACTACTCATATATCCCGAAACTCCCGGATGTGACGGAGAACGGGGGGAATCTTGCCTAGAGGTGGGACCTACCATTGTCTTGGGTGTTCCTTGGGCCTAACCTAACACAACCGAGCAATTATTTCCACTTTGCTACCTCCTTCCGGCTCACGTAGAGGGGCGAGAACGACAGTTCCGTCTTTTTCCCCAGCAGGGCTAGGGTCTCTCCGGAGAGGGGTTCCGGAGCGTCTGAATACCACCCAAACCAAGGGTTTGCCATACCATGTGTGTTAGAGTGTGGCATGTTCCTTGGATGCCTAAGACTCCCTCACTCTTTGTGTTACGGCTTCACAGACGTCAGATTCTCTCTAATGGGTTACAGGACTACTCAGAGCCTGAAACTCCCGGATCTGAAGGAACAGGGGGAATGTTGCCAAGAGGTAGGACATACATTGTCTTGGGTGTTCCTTCGGCCTAACCTAACACAACCAAGAAATTAGTTCCACTTTGCTACCCCCTTCCGGCTCACGTAGAGGGGCTAGATCGGCAATTTCGTCCTTTTCTCCAACGGGCCTAGGGTTTCTCCGGAGTGGATCTCCAGAGCGTCTTAATCCCACCCAAGCCTAGGGTATCACATAACATGTCTGTTAGAGTGTGGCACGGGTCTTGGATTCCCAAGATTCCCTCACTCTTTGTGTTAGGGCTTCACCGACGTCAAATTCTCGATCTCTCGCGGGTTCTAGGTGCTACTACTCATAGCCCGAAACTCCTGGATCTGACGGAACGGGGGGAATCTTGCCAAGAGGTGGGCCCTACCATTTTCTTGGGTGTTCCTTGTGCCTAATTAACCTAAAAAACCAAACAATTAGTTCCACTTTGCTACCCCCATCCGGCTCACGTAGAGGGGCTAAATCGGCAGTTCCGTCCTTTTCTCCAACGGGACTAGGGTTTCTCTGGAGAGGAGCTCCGGAGTGTCTTAATCCCACCAAAGACTATGGTATCACATAAAATGTTTGTTAGAGTGTGGCATGGGTCTTGGATGCACAAGATTCCCTCACTCTTTGTGTTAGGGCTTCACCGGCGTCAGATTCTTTCTCTCGGGTTCTAGGACTACTCAGAGCCCGAAACTCCCAGATCCGACAGAACAGGGGGAATCTTGCCAAGAGGTGGGCCCTACCATTTTCTTGGGTGTTCCTTGGGCCTAACCTAACACAAACAAAAAATCAGTTCCACTTTGCTATCCCCTTCCGGCTCACATGGAGGGGCCAAAACGACAGATTCATCTTTTTCTCCAGCGGGCCTAGGGTTTTCCGGAGAGGGGTTCCAGAGCGTCTGAATCCCACCCAGACCAAGGGTTTGGCGTACCATGTGTTTTAGAGTGTGGCATGGGCCTTGGATGCCCAAGTTTCCCTCACTCTTTGTGTTAGGGCTTCACTGGCGTCAGATTCTCTCTCGCAGGTTCGGGGACTACTTAGAGCTTGAAACTCCCCCTTCGGACGAACCCGAGGGAATACTATGAGAACATGTGGTAGATATTAGTTTTCCATCTACCTATAGCCTACCCTAACATGACCAAACAAAATATTCCATTAGGACACCCCCTTCCGACGCCGGTGGAAAGGGTAGACGAACAAGTTGGCTTTTCGGTCATCTTGCCAGAGTTTCGCTGAAGCGGGGGCTCTGGAGCATAGGAATCCCTACAAAACCTAGATGGGGTCCAATCATGTCTATACAAGTGTTTTTGGAGGGGAGAGAGATCCAAGAACCTAATAAGAGGTGTGACCGGTTTCATCGACATCACTTGTACAGAGGAAGAGTTCTTCCACTACATCTCGAAACTCCCCCTTCAGACGAACCTGAGCGAATGTCTTATCAGATTAGTGGTAGGTATTAGTTATCCATGTACCTATGTCCTACCCTAACACAACCAAACAAAATATCCCATTGGGACACCCCCTTCCGGCGCCGGTGGAAGGGGTAGACGAAAAAGTTGACTTTGAGCACGAGAAGCCTACCAAATGCAAACTAAATATACAATTGGGACACCCCATTCGGAGATAAAATTTAGAGAGTTTCAATAAAACTTGAGTCAAAATAAAGATAAAACATTCACACTAAAGGGATCTTAATTAAGATAATAATAATTACAATCAATAAAAACCTAAACTAGATGGTGGCACTCCTCGGACATGCAGTTCAGGCAGGTTCCCGACTGTGCAAGTGCCCAGCTGCAAATGGGGCAGTTACATGGGAGGAAGAAGGCGTTTGCTGGCGGGGCGGCAGGTTCCGGAGGTGCCAAGGGGCGTCACTCTGTCTCGGGCGAGTCCTCTTCCTCCTCCTCCTCGTCGGAACACTTCGTGTCGCTGGAGTGCATGCTGTTGTCGATGATGTAGGAGTGGAGCCGCCCTAAGTACTCCAGCACCACTTGCTCGTCCTAGTACAACGAAGACATGAAGTCCACTCATCCATGGAGGAGTGGACTTTAGGAGTGCAGGAGGAGAGATGTTCGGCCCCTTAAAATTTCATGTCTCAGTGCATGGGAAAGACGGGACGTCGCCATAGTTCTGTATACATTCGTGCTGAGCCTGCTTTGGGGCTAGCTAGCTGTTGCACGCCATGTCTGCAAACTTTGGGCGAGCTAGCTGCATGCCACGCGAGACGTGCACTCTTTGCCTCCGTGCGCTGCGTGCTGTGCCTGCGTGACCCGTCGTGTCTTGATCTTAATGCATGCCTGCGCGCGTACCCGGCCATGTGCATGCATGCCCATGCCTCGCTTCTGCTGTTGCATGCGTTGCCGGCTAGATGTGGACTATTGGGTCGACGTCGGCGCCGGCCGTATGCGTACTGGCCCGTGCTGCATGCGTTGCTCCGCGCCTGCATGACCCGACCGTTTGTTTGTGCTCGTTGTCATCGCTGCGCCTGGATAGCAAATTCAGTGGTAAAGGCCAGCCTCGGAACCAATTGATGGTGTTTGGTGATCCGCCGGCCGGCCTCTCCCCGCTGCTATATTACCCGATCGGTGCATTTGGAGGGCCTCTGCAAAACGCACCCCCTTCATCAACACGTCTCGAATAGATAGCTTGTGCAAAACACAAGAGCTAGGTCAACTTTGTGCTCTCTGCGCGCGCCATGGCCTGGATAACCATCGAGCTGATCGGGGAGGAACCGCTCAAGGACGCACACCAAGTGGAGTACGTCCACCCCGACGGCGATGACCTCTCCCACGTGGTGCAGTTCTTCACCGCTGGTGGAAATATCTCTGCTTGGAGCGCCGCGCACATCGTGCTTGGCGCAAAGTACGCTGATCGGCGGATGTTGATCATCGACCACGGCAAGAATGGCGGCGGGGTCTACGCCAGGCTTTGGGGGCATGGCTCGGGAACAAATCTTCACGGCGGCCTCTACTGGCTGAACGACACCCTGGTGTGCTGCGTCCAGGTAAACCCTTTGCTCTTCTGGAACGAGTCCGTCCCACTGGTGCGTCCTGTTGTTCGTGTCCATAATCACGGCAACTAGTGTGCTTATAGAGCATATGTGTAACCTGCTGCGTCGTTGACTCGTCGTGTTTTACTTGTTGACACGTCTGTGTGTTGTGATTGTGTTTTGCTACTCTATAATTAAGTTAATAATATGTGTTGTGTTGCAAATACTCAGTTATCTGTAGTTCTTTAGTTACTGTTGGTTTCACATAGAACCGTTCTACATATTCTAACGCGTTTTATGCCCGACGACCTCAACTCCAAAATTATTTCATAATACTTCTTTATTTCCTCACAAGGTCTCTTTAGTAAATTATTGCATAAATGGTCAATTTGTTTAAGCCACCCATCAGGTCCCTTTAGTAAATTATTACATAAATGGTCAATTTTGGTTACCAACATAGTTAAGGTGCCGGTGGCGCCACCGTTCATCGGTTAGGCGCGTCTTGACTACATCAGCCGGGAGCAGTCGATGATGCCATGGGAGCTGCTCGCCAAGCCCCGCTACAGAATGTCGTTGCCGTATTGGGATGACCTTGTGGCGGCAGAGTACAACGCGCGCCTCAACAGTTTTCTTCCTCCCGAGTAGCATGTCGTCACCTCCCGCCAAGTCGTTCTCTTCGGATGATGAGGTGCAAGTGGAGGAGGAGCCCGAGCCTCAGCTTCCAACGGACAGCCAGCCAATCGAAAAAGAGAATGGGGAAGACGTGTGGCGGGAGACGCAGTTGATCGGCCGGCAGGCGAGTCTCAAGGTTTCCTTCTTTCGTCGCTAGCTCACCGACGGCGGCAACGGCGGCGAACCAGAGGCCAAGTTTCGCCAGGCCGCAGCCACCGCCACATCCGAAGATGACGGCCGGTGACCTAGCATGAGCTAGATGTGGTAAAAGGTGCCATTTAGTTTAAATTATGTTTAAGTCTATTTGTTTTCGTCCAAGTTTGTAACGTTTCTTTTGCATTTCACTGTTAAATCGCCGGTTCGTTCGTATTTATGTTTCAAAAGAAAGTGGACGGTCGAAAAACGTACTTCGTCCCTGTACATTTGTGTGCATCACTCGATGCAGAGGCAGGGAGCTCCCTGTTTCAAAAAAAAAATGGTAAATTATACACATAACCACGCTAACTAGTACGCATGTATCTCTCCGGCCATGTCGTGCACACGTCTTCCCCAAGTCGCCACAGCTACACGGATAAAAAAAGAAACTTCTAAACATTCAACATAAAGAGAAATGTTTTAATAACAAGAAAATTCCTACAACTATATTTTTCTCTCTCATATTAATTTTTGGTAGCACCATGAGCAAACTCAAGCCTAAATTATCATACAAATATGTTTGTCATGATCTAAAAGCACATAACTCATATCAAGCTCCGAAATACTGGGAGCAAGATTTAAAATCATGATCTGTACGAACCAACTTTTAGCAATGTTATAACAAGATATCAAGCAAATTTGGACCCTCCAAATAATGACCTACCATTTTTAATTGAATTTTCATAATTAAGAATCAGGTATGTGAGTACGATTTATGATAATCTTATTGGGTTGTACGTACAATTTAACACTAGCTTACATATGGTAGAAATGACACCATATGCCAGGTGATATTGATTCTTGGCAAGTATATATCACTTTTGTTTATTTTTCCTTATCAAATATACGATTTATATCATTAATCTTATTTGTAATGAAGAGAAAAATAGTTCAAAGCAGATTATTTAGTCTTAATGATAATCCAATGCACGTCAACACGATGAATTTAAAAATACAAAATTTTGTCACGACAATTGGTTTTGATCATTACCCAGAGCGAGGTTTTCCACTCTATTCCAGAGACTTTCTGCTAGATATCCCCTATTTGTGAATGACCTACCATTTTGAACTTAAATTGGCTTGTACAATTTAACTTAAGTATATACACCCAAATTATAATGTCATGCCAATGAAAATTGAGTTTTCGACAAGTTTTACATTTTCTTTATTTATCGTTTGTACTAACATATAACTCAGACATTCCCAATAACTTCCGGACCTTCCAAAGTGCACTACCCAAACAATCCTGGATTTGGCTCGGCCCAACCACGTAGATGACTGGTAGGGTTACGCAGCCCCGGCCCCACATGTCATCAGACATGTGCTAGTGAAAGACATGTCATATACGAATATCAAATTTAGCCGGAACAATCCAATTGTTTCACCTCTGCCCAGACCGAGCTGCCGCACCACCACATACCATGTAACATCCCGGCCACCTCGTAGCCGCCGGCTCTCACCCCTGGTAGCTCTCTAGGATCTCTAGACTGGCCCCACAGATCAACACTAGTCTTTCCTGCGCACTTTGTCCTCACTCATGCGTACCCGGGAAGGACTTCCCGGTCGGTCACCCATCCTCAAATTGCTCCACACCAAGCACACTTAACATTAGAGTTCTTTCAAGATGAGATTCCGGAAAAGAAGTTGCAACTTGTTGATATGAGTATCCTATTAATCCTATTGAGCCATGCGCCAGGATCTCACATCCTTTCCCCCTTAGAAGACCGATGTCCTCGTCGGTCAACCTACAGTCCAGGAACTTCCCCTCTTGGCACTCGTCTGTGTGCCCAGTGTCGGCACATGTGTAACATCCCAAGTATGAAAATCACCTTTAGAATGTTTGCTAATTGTTATTTTATGTTTTGCATCATGGCATCTTAATCATTGCATTTGTTTTCCTTTGTTTTCTATTTGAATTTTCAAACCAAATTCAAATATTTGTTTCATACTTGCTCTGTTACAATTTTCCAAATAAAATATTCAAATAAAACATCCATTTGTTTCCATTAAAATGGAAACCTCAAACTATTAATTTGTTCTTTTTAATAATTCACTTAATTCAATTTGCCTTCAAATTCAATTAAAATTCCAAACAGCAACCATTTGAAATTTATGAAAATTGCAAAAACAAATCAATCTTTTGTTTCAAATAAAATTGAGGGTTCAAACTATTTAAGTGATTCTTTTTAATTATTCATTTGATATCAAAATTCATTCAAATTCAACCAAATTTCAAACAGCAACTTAGTTTCAAAATTTTGGAAAACCAAAGTTGCACTAGGTTGCTGTTACAATAAATAAGCAATACCAATTTTTTCCTAATTTTTCTAACCACCAAAAACCTCTCTTTTCTTCCTTTTCCATTTCAGCAAAAAAAAAAACAGAACAGAAAGAAAAAATTAGAAAAAAATGAAACGCAGAGGCAGGCAGTGGGCAGGCCCAGCCCACCAAACCGGCCCGGTACCCCTTCGCTCGTCTTCCTCCTGTACGGCGCCCATCCGTCGTGTCCACGTCGCCGTACGGCGAGCAGGAACGGCCGCGAGCTCGCCCTCCTCCTCGATATAAACCCTAGGCCCCGAGCTCCCCCTAGCCCTAACCCTACTCCACCTTCTCCCTCGCGCTGCGCCGCCGATTTCCTCTCTCCCCGCTCGCTATTCCTCTCTGAACATCACCACCGCAACACCACCGAGCGCCGCCACCTCTGAATATCCGATGATCGCCGTCGACCTGCTCCTCCTCCCCTTGGGCTAACCACGGGAACGGATCCCCCGCCGCTTCCTCGACCTCCCCGACACCGCAGCGAGCACGGAGAGGGTCCACAGCGCCACCGCCGTCCGTGCTGTCGCCGCCGGCCACCTCCACCCGAGCCTCTGCTTCCCCTTCTTCGCCGGTGACCACCGTGCCCTCCACCCTCCTCTCTCTCTGCATCACGGCTACATCCGCACGCACGCAGCACGTACACGGTCCACGAGCGCACACCAGCACGCAGCAGCCGCGCCGCTCGCCGCCGGCAACCACAGCAAGTCCGCAAGGTTCAGAAAGTGGGCAGATTTCGTCAGTTTCAGTTAACCAATTGAAACTGAAACATATCCTCCCCGCACGTCCCTATCTGACAAGAATCGCTTCGCCACCGCAGTGGCAACAGCACACGTACGCACTGCACGGGGTCGCGGGTTCGAGCCCTGCCCCCCGCGGGATTTAATCCCCACATTTTTGCTTGCCACGCGGGCAGGCAGGGGCCACCTGCCATAGGCAGTGGCTGCCACGCGTGCTGCCACGCGGGCCACCGTTGCCCAGGGGCCCCTCTGTCAGTGGCTTGGGCTAGCCACTGCGAGGTGTAGTTTGTTTTCTGCCTTTTTCTTTTTAGTTTAAGTCCTTTTTAATTACAGTTTAGTCCCTATTTTAAAAATACCAATAACTTTTGAATTACAACTTCAAATAAAATAAATAAAATATGTATACTGAACCAAATTTAATTCTCTACCTATTTAAATCATTTGTTTTCTGTTTTGAACTTTGCAAATGTATTCAAATTTCAAATTCAAACAAATCATTTTAATTTTGGTTAATTTCATAACTAATTCAAACCTAATTCAAATAACACAAATAAAATATGTTTTCCATGCTAAATTGAACCACCTTTTCAAATATAAACTTTATTTTCTGTTTTGAATAATTAAAATTGGTTAAATAATTTAAACCTTGTTTAAATCATTTAAAATTGCTAAATTCATAACTTGCTCAAATTAAATTATTTTTGAACTTATAAAATATGTTTTCAAACGAGAAAAGTATAAACTTTTCAAATATGAATTTGGTTTAATGTTTTGAACAAATAAAATATCAAATAAATTCATACTTGAATTAAATTCATTTAAATCTTGTTTAAAGTTGTTTAATTCATAATTAATTTATTCTAAATCCTTTTTCAACAAGTGAAACATGTATTCCACCTAAAATTTTGTGTACTTTCCAAATATGAACTTTGTCATCTATTTTGGACAATTTAAATTGGTGAAAACAACAAATGCTTGTGTAACACCTTTAAGAAAACCAAAATTTCATAACTTAATAAATAAAATTCCAAACTTGGTAAACCTTATTTCAAAATTGTTTCTATTGTTGTTTTCTTTCTGTTTTCCTCATCCATGCATCATGCTAATTCACTTACACATGATGATTAGTTGTAGATCATTTAATCCAACCTTAATTCATGGGCTTTCCATATGCAATCCAAATTGCATATGGGTCCATTTAATTTGGTTATCATGTCAACTAGCTTATTTTGATGCATCAATTAAATTGACATGCATCATCCCATGATTGTGCATTATGCCATGTTATTGATTGTTTGTCTCTCTGCGTTGTTTGTTTGCTTCTTCTCGAATAGACGACGACGTTGAGACAGACGAGACTTACGACACCCCTTCTGAGGATCTAGCTCAGTACCAGGCTGCTGAGTTTGCAGGCAAGTATTCACTCACATGAACCATTGTGTTCCTTTCCACATTGGATACCGATACTTTCCGTTGTCTATTCTGCTTGCCTTATGGATCGTTGCTTCTGTTCCGAACCTATCACATGTTATCCTTTAACCCTGATATAGCCTCACCTCCACACCCATAACCCCATTGATTGTGCCCGTGTCTTACTAGCATGCTTAGGGTTGTTTTTGCTCGAGTCTGTTGTCCGTTACTTTCTGTTACCATATTCTATTATGTTCTGGGCTCGATGTTTAAACAATCAACCTGTTAATATCTGAGGTAATAATAATTTGATGATAAGGCACCGGCAGGAGGCCCGGCGTGGTTTTGAGGCCTGCTAGTGTCGACCCTAATTAGGAAAAGGGTCTTGTCTACTGATCCATGATGAGCGCACTATCCGCATGTGGGAAGCGTGTATGGGCGCCCCCCTCAAGTTGATTCGATTCGCATCTCGTCCAAATCGCCTCATTTAGTTCGGGTTTTCCATTTGCCGCATGCATATGTATTTGCGAACCCAGGCCAGGGTGGAACTTTTGTAGTCGGCATTTAGGGAGACACGTTCTTAGAGTGCTATGAGGGTCCCCTTTTCTTCGTGGGGCTTGATTAGCCATGCGCTCACTTGCACGGGGTTCTTTGGGCTTGATGCGAAGAAGAGTTGGATTGTGTTGAGTGCCCCGCTTGGTGGGAGGCATTCCATCTGGCGGGATATTCTTACGTGTACGGCCAAATTGGTGCACCCCTGCAGGGATAAAATCTTCTCGAGAAGCCGTGTTTTCCGCGGTTATGGATGACTTGGTGAAAGTACTGGCTAACAAGTACTCAGACAACTTACACCTAATCAATAACAATTTGACTAGTAATAGGCTTACTGACACAATAACTTGAACCATCATTAATCCAACTGTGTGAGTTATCCTCGGATTGCTTCTTTGGATAAGGGGCGAGATCCAGGATGGGTTTGTTTGAGGTTAGTTATAGTTGGTTACGATACGCTATCTTATCCCTTTCTTTTAGCCGGATGTTGTAGCGTGTTTCTGTAGTTGGTTAGAGCAGCCTGCTGTCGCACTTTTGTATCACCTATTCTTCCGTTGAACCCAAAGCATCTGTACTTGGTGTTGCCGGGTACACTATGGTATCTTGTGAGTCTTGCTTGCCAGTACGTTTATGTACTGACCCCTTTGGGGCTGTGGTTTCCGCAGACTACGTTTCCGAGGATCCCCATGGAGGCTACTACGTGGAGTATGACGAGGCTGCTGACGAGTAGATAGCGGACCCGGGCAGGATCCGAGACATCGTGGATGGGCTCCGTCTTTTTGTTTCCGGCCTCTTAGGCCTATTTGGATCTTGTCTGTACTCAGACACTTTGGATGCTTCCGTTGTGTTGTAATGATGAATTGTTGGGACATGTGTCCTCTGGATGATTGTATTTGCTATCTCTGCTCTAGTGAGAGCTATTTGCAACTTATTTCAATCTTTTGTGTCTTAGAGATATGTTGTGATATCAGTTGTTCTAATGCCGTTGACGTACCATGTGTGTATGTTATGAAGTACGTCACGGAAGTGTCCTGATTTCTATGGGATGGTTTGCGCAGACGATGGATAGTAGGGAATGGTTGTCACACGTTTACGTGTTGGCCTGCTCAAATTGAGATGCGGGTGCCGGTATGCCCCGTAAGCCATTTGTTCTACTATTTAGCGGACTGTGAGTATCCTCTAGAAGTCCGGGTGCGACAAATGGTATCAGAGCCTGTCTGCCTGTAGGATCCCTTTTACTGGTCGCAGTTGAGTCTAGAAACTATTTTGTAGCTATATAGGAAAAATGAAACGTGAGAGTAGGAATTCTGTTCTTTTTCTTCTTTCCCCACCCACCCTCCCTTTTCTGGTAAGGAAGTGCAACGTTGTTTTCTCTTCTCATCTAAACTTTCAAGTTAGGTTTTCACGTATCCCGGTTTCTCTAGGATAGTTATATCTACTAGACCATAGGAATGGAGGTGGTTGTGACATGATTTATCATGTTGCCTACTCACGATTGAGAACGGAGGCGTGTAAGCCCCGGAAGCAGATCCTCTATTCCTTAAGCAGTAGATATTTATCCTTTAGAAGCCCGGATGGGGTTTTCCGTAGTACCTCAGGAGTGTTTGGTCTCGTGTTTCCCCAATGTTGCTTCGATATCCTGTTCTTCTCAACATCCTTTTCGTCCGTTGAAACCTTGTTGTTGCTTTCCACTTCAGTTCTTCCACCGGCGTCTAATCAAAACTTCCCCGATCATCTGCAGATGGATCTCAGGTTCTACCCGCAGGTGGTTCGTATGACTCGTTGCGAGAGCACTTCCGGTTATCCGGAGATGCTGAGAGACATGGTCACTTATCTGGGGTTCCGTTGGGCACCAGAGTACCAGGTCACCGAGCAGCAGCGAGAGTTTGACCAGACCTACTACCAGGCTATCGTCTACATTCTGTCAGATGATGGCATGAGCGTAGTCCACCGCTACGAGGCAGTAGGGTCCACAGTGGATATGGCCGTGCAGCAGGTAGCTTATGTGAGTCTCACCGTCCTTCGTGCTGACTACTGGGGATTTGACGATTATATCTATCGCCACATCCCCCGTGGTTACCTCACTTCGGAGGGAGCTCATTTCACTCTCTACGACAACTTGGATGTTTATGAGCATGATAACTCCAGGCTGCACACCACCGCTCAGTTTGTTAGGCACAGTGACGCAGTTGCCAGCACACTATCTCAAGAGTTGGCTTCAGTCAGAGAGCAGCTCTACCTTGCTTTGACTCGTCTGACGACTTACACCACAGACTTTGTCAGAGACGAGCGCTTTGCATGTTTCGATCAGCCAGTTGGTCGTCGTCTGCCAGATGCTGGAGGTTACGAGCCGATCAGAGGTCCACTCCTCAACCTCGGTACTGGTTACACTGGGATTCCACGCTTTGGAGCACAGGGAGCCGATGCTATGTACTTCACCATACCGAGAGTTGGGCTCAGACCACGTCAGATCTATGTGGATCGTCGTTCTACTTACTTTCGTGGGCGTCCTCCTCACCGTACCTCTCGCCGTACTACTAGTCGCCGTCCTACCTGATGAGCATGGGAGTACCGATGTATCCGTTCTTAGCTATCTTTAGTTATCCTTTGGCATTCGAACCATTTGTGGTGTGTTGGATATTCTGATGTATTTGAACATGTGATGATGTACCTGTTGGTTATCTATTCATGCGTCGGAATAATCTCTCTTTCGGTTGCCAAGTCTACCCTTTTCTGTTGTGGTGCTAAAATGCATTTCCATTCAGGATGCCGCCAACAAGGAACACCCCGCCTGAGCCACCGCCAATCACGGAGCTGTTGACTCAGATGACCCAAGTCATGACGCAGATGGCCCAGTTCCAGACTAACCAACACAACAACCAGAATGCTCCACGAGTCAGTATCAAGGAGTTTCTCAGTCTGGTCCCGAGAGCTTTCGTGGCAACACGCGAGCCTCTGGATGCTGATGACTGGATCCGTGAGATAGCTAAGGCTCTGGAGATTGCTCACGTTGCTGAGGAAGACAAGGTCAAGTATGCCTCCTATCTGCTGAAGGGTCAGGCAGCTACTTGGTGGGAAAACTACCAGACCATGAGAGCTGGCTATCCAATCACCTGGGGTTGTTTCAAGGAAGCTTTCCTGAAGCACCACATTCCAGATGGTCTCATGGAAAGGATGCGTGAAGAATTTTGCTCTCTCAAGCAGGGCAAGCTGGACGTCATTGGCTATCAGAGTGAGTTCAATCGCCTCGCTCGTTACACTGGTGATGAGGTGTCCACTGAGGCTAAGAAGATGGCAAGGTTCCGCAGAGGTTTTAACCCGGAACTCAAGTACGCCCTCACCAATATCAAGGCCAACAACTTCGAGGAGCTCGTTAACACCGCGCTCAATGAAGAAAATGGGCGCAAGGCGTTCGAGGAGTCTTGCAAGCACTCGCGTGAGGGTGGTTCCTCCTCCAACATGACCACCCCTCCGCAGAAGCGCCGCATCTGGGTGCCAAATGGTGCTGTCACTCGGGCTCCATACGCCCAAGCTTCTCCAGGCTTCGCTCCCCGCCCACCCAATCCTGTTCAGATGCATGATCAGAGGGCTTTGATGGGGCAGCCAAGGCCAGGGCCTCCTCATGTCGTCACTTGCTACAAGTGCAAGCAGACGGGGCACTACGCTGACAAGTGCACGCAGAGGCAGCTACCTCCACCACCACCTCGTCCCAACACAAACCAGGCAATGGTGCGCGCTCCCCCGCCTAAAGCCTTCAACTCCAACAACAGGCCTGTCGGGAGGACCGCAAGGGTGAATCATGTCAAGATCGACAAAGCTGAGGAAGCTCCTGACGTCGTTCTCGGTATATTACCCGTAAACTCTTTTCCAGCTAAAGTGTTGTTTGATACCGGAGCATCGCATTCTTTTGTGTCAAAGATTTTTGCCACAACAAACAACCTAATGGTGGTTCCACTAAGCAATCAAATCACCGTTCACTCCCCGGGATCTCAAATGTTGACTTCCAAGATAAGTAAGGATAATCAAATCCTAATTGGAGGCCACATATTCCTTGCTTCACTCATGTTACTGGGAAGTTCTGACATTGATGTCATGATACCATTTTGTAACATCCCAAGTATGAAAAACAGCCATTAGAATGTTTGCTCTCTGTTATTTTATGTTTTGCATCATGGCATCTCAAGTTTTGCATTTGTTTTCCAATTGTTTTCCTCTGTTTTCCTTTGTTTTCCCTTGTTTTCTATTTGAATTTCAAACCAAAAATTCAAACCTTTTGTTTCATACTTGTGATGTTACAATTTCCAAATGAATATTCAAATCAAAGCAATTAAATTGTTTCCATTAAAGTTGTAATTTCAAACTATTGATTTGTTTCTATCAATAATTCATCTAATACCAAACCATTTTCAAATTCAATTAATTTCCAAAATAGCAACCATTTTGAACTTTATGAAAATTACAAAACAAATCAATCTTTTGTTTCAAATAAACTTGAATTTAAAAACTTTTAAATTGCTAAGTTCAATTATTCAATTAATATTAAATTCAATCAAATTCAACCAAATTACAAACAGCACCATAATTCAAAAATTTTGAGAACAAAAGTTTACAAATTGTTGTTGTTGCTATAAATAATTTATACAAATTTCTCTACTAATTTTCTAACCCTAAAAACTAACCCTTTTCTTTCCTATTCCAATCTGCAAAAAAATTAAAAAAAATTAAAAAAAATCAAACCAGAGAGAGAGAGAGAGAGAGAGGGGGCAGGCCAGCCCAGTTGGGCCAGCCCACCTCTCCCCCTCGGCCCGGTACCCCCTCTATCTCTTCCTCCTTCGTACGGCACGAATCTGCTGGTGTCCACGTTGCTGCAGGGAGCAGCAGACGGCCACTGCTCGCCCTCCGCCTCCTTATAAGCCCTAGGCCTCGAGCTCCTCCCCTCTACCCTAATTCTCTCCCCCCTCCTCTCTTCCCCGCCTCCATTTTCTCCTTTCTTCCACCTCCTCTCTCTGTCCCTGTTGCTCCTCTCTCTGAACACCACCGCCACCGAGCCCCACCTCTGTATCTCCGTCGATCGCCGGCGTGCTGGTCTTCCTCCTCGCTGGCCAGCCGCGGGAATCGGACCTCCTCGCCACCCTCTTCCTCATCGACCCCTCAGCGCGGACGGGGAAGGCCCGGTGCGCCACCGCCATCCTCTTCTCGCCGCCCGCCACCTGCTGCACCGAGCGTCTGCTAGTTTCTTCAGAGAGGTGAGCTCCACCTCGATCCTCTCCTCCCTCGTTTCTTTCCTCTCTGCAATCACCCGGACGCCGCGAGCAGCACACGCACCACGGCCACCGCGAGTCGCAGCAGCAGCCCGCCGGCGGCCGCCTTCCTCTGTCGAGGTGCAGTACTGAACCTGCAAAAGTTCAGTTAACACGCGAACACCACCTTATCCTCACCGCGCGACCCTTTCTGTCACGAGACAGCAACAGCCCAATTGGTAGCACCCCTTGAGCGCACAGCAGAGGGCGTGGGATCGAATCCCACCCCCGCGGATTAAACCCCTTTTCCATTTTATTTTTCCAGGCCCAGAACAAATCTCTTTTCGCACACAAGTCCTTTGTAACACCTGGGGTGTTACCCTAATAGAAAGTGTTTGTTTCCTTTTTGCTTGCATCACATGCATCATATTGCATTGCACCATGTTTGCATCACAACTGAAAAATTCAAAACAATTTAAACCTTCACACATGTCTAAAAATTTCAATTGAAAGTTGCAACTCAAATTGTTTTCAATAAGTTGAAGTTGAATTTATTTCAAATTGCCTGCTAAGTAAAGTTTTCCCTGTTATTAAAACCCTAATGGCAAATTCCAAAAAATTCAAATCAAATCAATCTTATTTATCATATTTCAATATGGGTTTAAATATTAAAATTTGGCAAACAAATTAAATTCAATAATGTTTGTTTAATTGCTTGAGCTTATTAACTAGAATTTGCTTTTCCAAATTTTCCAAATCAAACATTATTGAAATTCAACTAACCACTTAGAAATCAAACTAATATTTCCAATTTTGAAATCATTAACTAACCTTTGCTTTTGATTATTGTTTTGCAATTTAATAGAAATTATTTATCAAATAAAAACCCCAAACTCTATTTGGATAATTCAACTAACACCATTAAATCAAAGTAAGATTTTTTTTTCAAATTTGTGAATAATGTAAACATTTGCTTCTAATTTTCTGTTTTGAAAACTAACACAAATAAATTCATGAAAGAAAACCCTACACCCCCCTCCAAATTCTATTCCTTCTCCCTCTTTTATCCTTTCCAAAAAATTGTTCATAAGGAAAAACAAACAGCAAAAAAAATAGAATGAGAAGGGTGAGCTGAGAGAAAGGGCAGCCCACCCCATCCTTTTTATTTCTCCCCAAGCCCATCTCTTCTAGCCCACCACCTCCTTTTCTGTCGTCTTCTTCAACCTCACGTCACCTTCTGTACGAACGAGTCACCACCACCCGATCGATCGCCTCCCCTCCTCGATGTGCAGCCGTACAAGCACTGAACCCCATAAAACCACCTACCCACTGCTAACCCTAGTCCCATCCGCCGCGCCGCCACTTCTTCTCTCTTCCACCTCCCTTCCTCTCTCTCTGTTTAGCCTCTGCACCACTGAACTTGCCATGGCCGGAGAAGGAAACGCCACGGCGGCGGGGAAAGGGTGGGTGCCGCGGATTGCCGACCGCGGGAATGGAGCCGCCGCGGTGGCCGCTACCCCTGCATCCCCGAGGACGGGCGATCGCCTCAACGGACGGCCGCCGGCGAGCACGCCCGCGACGCGGACAGGACCGTGCCGTCCCCGATCGACCGAATCCTCGTCGTCTGCAACCCTTCGCCGAACGCCGTCGAGCACCGAGGTGAGGCCTCTCCTCGACCGCCTCGGTTCCCCTCTCCCTCTCCTCCTCTCGCACCAGGCACCCCACGGCCGCAGCTCCCCGGCGCCACCGAGATCGCTGCCGGCGATCCCTCCCTGTTTCCCTTCCGCTCGGGTTCAGTAACCGTGCAGGCAAAATTCAGTTAAGCCCGATCTCTGAACCTCATACCCCCCGGTTCCCCTCTCTGTTCACAAACAGAGCTTCAGCCCACTGGTTAGGCCCCTTTGGCGCAGCCAGGAGGTGGGGGGATCGACTCCCCCCTCCCACAGAATAAAACAACCTTTTTATTTTTCAATTGTTTGGTCACAGAACTTCTCAGTAATCATACCTAGGCCCCTGGTATTTAATCTAGACCCCTGCAAAATTATTTCTAAGTCCCTAGCAGCTAAAAAATGGCAGAATTGCACCCAATTTTGTAAATTGCATAAGAAATTCATCCCAACTCCAAATTTAACTTTTTAAATATGTTTTCTGTCCCAAATTAAATGCTCTATCGAAATATAATTTTTTTTACTGTTTTGAATATTTTAAATTGGTGCAATATTTGAATTCTTGTTAAATTCACTTAAACTTGCAAAAATCATAACTTGTTCATAAAAATTCCAAATTCCACAAACTAAATATGTTTTCCAATCAACTTTTCATGTACTTTCCAAATATAAATTTTGTTTGCTGTTTTGAATAATTTAAATTGCTGAAAACAACGGTTTCTTGTTTAATGCATTTAAAATTGCCAAAATAATAACTTGCTCATTTTAAATCCAATTTCAACAAATGAAATATGTTTTCCATGCAAAATTAAACCACCTTTCCAAATATAAAATTTGTTTCATGTTTTGAATAATTAAAATTGGTTAACTAATTTAAACCTTGTTTAATTCATTTAATATTGCCAAATTTATAACTTGATCAAAACAAATTCTTTTGGGACATGTAAAATATGTTTTCAAACCATAAAAGTATAAACTTTTCAAATATGAATCTCACTTAATGTTTTGAACAAATAAAAAATTCAAATAAGTTCATGTTTGAATTAAATTCATTTAATTCCTGCTTAAACTTGTTTAATTCATAAATAAATTATTCCAAATCCTTTTTCAACAAGTGAAACATGTAATCCACCTAAAATTTTGTGTTTTACTCAAATATGAACTTTGTTATCTGTTTTGAACAATTTAACTTGATGAAAACAACAAATGCCCGTGTAACACCTTTAAGTAACCAAAATTCCAAAACTTAATAAACAAATTTCCAAACTTGTTAAACCTTATTTCCATTTGGTTCAATTGTTGTTATTTTGTTGTTTTCCTCATCCATGCATCATGCTAATCCACTTTCACCTATTGATTAGTAGGAAAACAATTGTTTCAACCATAATTCATGGGCTTTTCATATGCAACTCAAATTGCATATGGGTCCATTTAAACCTGTTTATCATGTCAACTAGTTTATTTCTGATGCATCCATTAAATTGTCATGCATCCATATCTTGATCATGCTGGATCTTTTGTCATAGTAGTAATTGTTGCATCCGGTGTTTGTTTGAGGTTCATTGCTTCTTCCCGGATAGGACGTTGAGATGATGTGAGCAACGACAAGTTCTGCTACCTTGCGGGATCTCAGGCAAGTATACTCACTTGCTGCCAAATGGCTGCCTTTCATCACTTGTTACCGATTCTTTCCGTTGTTCTTATTCTAGCCTGTTGATACGATGCTGGTGTCTCGATCCTATTATATGTTTACTTTGCAGCCATGATATAGCCTTTCGTTCCACTTCCTATTAACTGTTGATTGTTTACCTCGTTGGCCTTCGTGTCGTAGCTGCATGCTTAGGGTTGCTTTTGCCCGAGTCTGTTGTCGGTTACTTCTTTTACTATTATCGTTCTGGGGGCTCGATGTTAATCAATCAATCATGTTAATGCTAATGGTAATAATAATCTGATGATAAGGCACTGGCAGGAGGCCCTTTGTGGTTTTGAGGCCTGCTAGTGTCGACCCTAATAGGAAAAGGGTCTTGTCTACTGATCCATGATGAGCGCACTACCCGCATGTGGGAAGCGAGTATGGGCGCCCCCCTCAATTTGATTCGATTCGCATCTCGTCCAAATCGCCTCATTTAGTTCGGGTTTTCCATTTGCTGCATGCATGATCTTGCGAGCCCTTGGATCCCGGGTGGAACTTTCGTAGTCGGCATATAGGGGGACACGTTCTTAGAGTGCTATGAGGGTCCATTTTCTTCTGGGCTCGATTAGCCGTGCGCCCAAGGTGCTTTGGGCTTGATGCGAAGAAGAGTTGAGTTGTGTTGAGTACCTCGCTTGGTGGGTTGATCCCCCGTCTGGCGGGTTATTCTTACGTGTACGGCCAAATTGGTGCAACCCTGCAGGGATAATCTTCTCGAGAAGCCGTGTTTTCCGCGGTTATGGATTACTTGGTGAAAGTACTGGCTAACAAGTACTCAGGACAACTTAAACCTAATGATTAACAATCTTACACCCAATGATTAACAACTTGACTACTAATAGGCTTATTGACACAATAATCTGAACCATCATTAATCCAACTGTGTGAGTTATCCTCGGATTGCTTCTTCGGATAAGGGGCGAGATCCAGGATGGGTTTGTTTGAAGTTATCTTTCAGTTGGTTACAACACTCGATCTTATCTTCTTTCTGTTAGCCGGAAGTTGTAGTATCCCTCTGTAGTTGGTTAGTGCAGCCCGCTGTCGCTTATTTGCAATAACCATTTCCTTTCCGTTGATCCCAAAGTATTTGTACCTTGTGATGACTGGCTACGCCGGTATCTTGTGAGTATGGTTTATCCACTTGCCAGTACTTAACCGTACTGACCCACGAATCTTTTTCGTGGCTGCATATTCAATATTGCAGTCAACAGGTTTGAAGTCTGACGACGTTAGCTTGGGAATCCCTCCGGCTTGGCCTGGGCAGGGATTGGACGCTCTCGGTTATCTTCAGGACTCTTAGTCCAATTTGTATCTTGTCCGTAGCCGGACGTTTGTTTCTTCCGCTGTTATTTGGATCTTTGTGTTGTATCAGTTGTATCCTAGGCTCGTTTGAGTCATCTTGTATCTATCGGTTTCTGTTGTAATTGTGGAATATTCGTGAACTATTGTAATGGTATCATAATTGGCAACCTGGAATCGGTTATTATGCGGATTTGGCGGAAATGCTGAAATCTGCATAGTGCCCGATCTCGGGGCGTCACATCCTTGCTAGCTATCTTCTAGGTCCCTGTAAATACTTTCTAAGTCCCTAGCTGTTAATTAAATGGCACATTAATACTTAAACTCTAAAAATGCATAACTAAATCATTCCAACTCCAAATTCAACATTTTAAATATGTTTTCCACTCCAAATAAAATTCTCTACCTAAATATAAATTTTGTTTACTGTTTTGAATATTTTAAATTGGTGAAATATTTGAAAACTTGTTTAATTCATTTAATTTTGCAAAATTCATAACTTGGGCATAAAAATTCCAAATTCAACAAACCAAATATGTTTTCCATTCAATTTTTCATGTACTTTGCAAATATCAACTTTGTGTTCTGTTTTAAATAAATTAAATTGCTGAAAACAACTGTTTCTTAATTAATGCATTCAAATTGCCAAATTAATAGCTTGCTCATTTTAAATCCATTTTCAACAAATAAAATATGTTTTCCATGCTAAATTAAACCACCTTTCCAAATATAAACTTTGTTTCATGTTTTGAATAATTAAAATTGGTTAAATAATTTAAACCTTGTTTAAATCATTTAAAATTGCTAAATACATAACTTGGTCAAATTAATTTCTTTTTGAACATATAAAAGATGTTTTCAAACCAGAAAATTATAATATTTTCAAATATGAATTTGATTTAATGTTTTGACCAAATAAAAATTCAATTAACTTCAAACTTGAATTAAATTCATTTAAATCTTGTTTAAACTTGTTTAATTCATAATTAATTCATCTTAATTCCTTTTTCAATAATTGAAACATGTATTCCAACTAAAATTTTGTGTTCTTTCCAAATATGAACTTTGTTATCTATTTTGAACAATTAAAAGTGGTGAAAACAACAAATGCTTGTGTAACCCCTTTAAGAAACCAAAATTCCATAACTTAATAAATAAAATTCCAAACTTGGTAAACTTCATTTCAAATTGTTTCTATTGTTGTTTTCTTTTTGTTTTCCTCATCCATGCATCATGCTAATCCACTTTCACATGTTGGTTAATTGTAGAACAATTAATTCAACCTTAATCATGGGCTTTCCATATGAAATCCCAATTGTATATGGGTCCATTTAATCATGTTACCATGTCAACTAGTTTATTTTGATGCATCAATTAAATGGCCATGCATCATCCCATGATTGTGCACTATGCCATGTTATTGATTGTTTGTCTCTCTGTGTTGTTTGTTTGCTTCTTCTCGAATAGACGACGACGTTGAGACAGACGATACTTACGACACCCCTTCTGAGGATCTAGCTCAGTACCAGGCTGCTGAGTTTGCAGGCAAGTATTCACTCACATGAACCATTGTGTTTCTTTCCACACTGGATACCGATACTTTCCGTTGTCTATTCTGCTAGCCCTATGAATCGTTGCTTGTGTTCCGATCCTATCACACGTTATCCTTTAACCCTGATATAGCCTCACCTCCACCCCTATAACCCCATTGCTTGTGGCCCGTGTCTTACTAGCATGCTTAGGGTTATTTTGCTCGAGTTTGTTGTCCGTTACTTTCTGTTACTATATCATTATGTTCTGGGGCTCGATGTTTAAACAATCAACCTGTTAATGTTTGAGGTAATAATAATTTGATGATAAGGCACCGGCAGGAGGCCCGGCGTGGTTTTGAGGCCTGCTAGTGTCGACCCTAATTAGGAAAAGGGTCTTATCTACTGATCCATTATGAGCGCACTAACCGCATGTGGGAAGCGTGTATGGGCGCCCCCCTCAATTTGATTCGATTCGCATCTCGTCCAAATCGCCACACTTAGTTCGGGCTTTCCATTTGATGCATGCATGTGCAGGTGCGAACCCTTGGCGCTAGGGTGGAACTTTTGTAGTCGGCATTTAGGACGGCGTGGTCTTAGAGTGCTATGAAGGTCCCCCTTCTCTTCGTGGGGGCTCGATTAGCCGCGCACGCACAGCATGTGGTTCTTTGTGCTTGATGCGAAGAAGAGTTGAGTTGTGTTGAGTTTCCCGCTTGGTGGAAAGGCCATTCCATCTGGCGGGTTATTCTTACGTGTACGGCCAAATTGGTACACCCCTGCAGGGTTAAATCTTCTCGAGAAGCCGTGTTTTCCGCGGTTATGGATGACTTGGTGAAAGTAGTGGCTAACAAGTACTCAGAACAACTTACACCTAACTAATGATAACTTGCCTAGTAATAGTCTTATTGACACAATAACTTGAACCATCATTAATCCAACTGTGTGAGTTATCCTCGGATTGCTTCTTTGGATAAGGGGCGAGATCCAGGATGGGTTTGTTTGGAGTTAGTTATAGTTGGTTACGATACGCTATCTTATCTCCTTTCTGTTAGCCGGAAGTTATAGCATGTATCTGTAGTTGGTTAGTGCAGCCCGCTGCCGCATCTTTTGTATCACCCTTTTCTTCCGTTGAACCCAAAGCATCTGTGCTTGGTGTTGACGGGTACACTTTGGTGAACTGTGAGTCTTGCTTGCCAGTACGTTTATGTACTGACCCCTTTGGGGCTGTGGTTTCCGGAGACTACGCTTACGAGGATCCCCGTGGTGGCTACTACGTGGAGTATGACGAGACTGCTGACGAGTAGATAGCGGACCCGGGCAGTATCCGAGACTTCGTGGATGGGCTCCGTCTTTTCGTTTCCGGCCTCTTAGGCCTATTTGGATCTTGTCTGTACTCAGACATTTTGGATGCTTCCGCTCTGATGTAATGATGAATTGTTGGGACATGTGTCCTCTGGATGATTGTATTTGCTATCTCTCCTCTAGTGAGAGCTATTCGCAACTTATTTCTATTTATTTGTGTCTTAGAGATCTGTTGTGATATCACTTGTTCAAATGCCGTTGACGTACCATGTGTGTATGTTATGAAGTACGTCAATGGAAGTATCTGGATTTCTATGGGATGGTTTGCGCAGACGATGAATAGTAGAGAATGGTTGTCACACGTTTACGTGTTGGCCTACTCATATTGAGATGCGGGTGCCGGTATGCCCCGTAAGCCATTTATCTACTGTTTAACGGACTGTGAGTATCCCCTAGAAGTCCGGGTGCGACAACTATGCAGATTTCAGCATTTCCGCCAAAATCCACATAATAACCGATTCCAGGTTGCCACTTGTGATAACATTACAACAGTTCACGAATATTCCGCAACAACAACAGAAAAGATATATACAAGAAGACTCAAACGAGTCAAGGATACAACTGATACAATACAAAGATCCAAATGATAGCGGAAGAAACAACATAGTGTCCGACTACGGACAAGATACAAATTGGACTAAGAGTCCTGAAGATAACCGATGGCGTCCAATCCCTGCCCAGGCCAAGCCGGAGGGATTCCCAAGCTAACGTCGTCAGACTTCAAACTTGTTGGCTGCAATGTTGAATATGCAGCCACGAAAAAGGATTCGTGGGTCAGTACGGTTAAGTACTAGCAAGTGGATAAACCCATACTCACAAAATACCGGCGTAACCAGTCATCACAAGATACAAATACTTTGGGTTCAACGGAAAGGAAATGATTATTGCAAAGAAGCGGCAGCGGGCTGCATTAACTAACTACAGAGACTAGATACAACATCCGGCTAAAAGATGGGGGATAAGATAGCGTATCGTAACCAACTACAACTAACATCAAACAAACCCATCCTGGATCTCGCCCCTTATCCAAATAAGCAATCCAAGGATAACCCACACGGTTGGATTAATGATGGTTCAAGTTATTGTGTCAATAAGACTATTACTAGTCAAGTGATCAGTAGTTAGGTGTAAGTTGTTCTGAGTACTTGTTAGCTAGTACTTTCACCAAGTCATCCATAACCGCGGAAAACACGGCTTCTCGAGAAGATTTACCCTGCAGGGGTGCACCAATTTGGCTGTACACGTAAGAATACCCCGCCAGATAGGAAATGCACTTCCACCAAGCGGGGCACTCAACACAGCTCAACTCTTCTTCGCATCAAGCCCAAAGAACCCCGTGCAATTGGGCGCACGGCTAATCAAGCCCCACGAAGAAAAGGGGACCCTCATAGCACTCTAAGAACGTGTCTCCCTAAATGCCGACTACAAAAGTTCCACCCTGGTACCAAGGGTTCGCACCTGCATATGCATGCGGCAAATGGAAAACCCGAACTAAATGAGGCGATTTGGACGAGATGCGAATCGAATCAAATTGAGGGGGGCGCCCATACACGCTTCCCACATGCGGTTAGTGCGCTCATCATGGATCAGTAGACAAGACCCTTTTGCTAATTAGGGTCGACACTAGCAGGCCTCAAAACCACGCCGGGCCTCCTGCCGGTGCCTTATCATCAAATTAATATTACCCAAAACATTGACATGTTGTGGATTGAATTGAAACCCAACTATCAAACTAAACAGGTAATAAGACGCACAACAAGACTTGAGCGCAAACAACACTAAGCATGCAACTACGACACGAGGGCCAACAAGGTAAACAAACAACAGTTAATAGGAAGTGGAAGGAAGGCTATATCATGGCTGCAAGGTAAACATATTGTCGCACCCGGACTTCTAGAGGATACTCGCAGTTCCGTTGAACAGTAGTTGGTTGGATTACGGGGCTTACCGGCACCCGCATCTCTTACGAGTAGGCCAACACACGTATGTGTGACAACCAACCCCTATCTGTTCACCGTCTACGTAAACCATCCCATAGAAATCAGGATACTACCATTGACGTACTTCATACCATACACACATGGTACATCAACGGCGTTGAACAAAATGATAACACAACAGATCTCTAAGACACAAAAGATGGAAATAAGTTGCAAATAGCTCTCACTAGAGCAGAGATAGCAAATACAATCATCCAGAGGACACATGTCCCAACATAACAACATTACATCTCAGCGGAAGCATTCAACGGGTCTGAGTACAGACAAATCCAAATAGGCTTAAGAAGCCGGGAATGAAAAGAAAACGGAGCCCATCCACGATGTCTCGGATCCTGCCCGGGTCCGCTACCTACTCGTCAGCAGCCTCGTCAAACTCCACGTAGTAGCTGTCACGGGGATCCTCGTAAGCGTAGTCTGCGGAAACCACAGCCCCAAAGGGGTCAGTACATAAACGTACTGGCAAGCAAGACTCACAGTTCACCAAAGTGTAGCCCGTCAACACCAAGCACAGATGCCTTGGGTTCAACGGAAGAAAGGGATATAAACGATGCTGCAACTGGCTGCACTAACCACTATAGAACATACTACAACTTCCGGCTACCAGAAAGGGGGATAAGATAGCGTATCGTAACCAACTACAATTATCCACCACACAAACCCATCATGGATCTTGCCCCTTATCCAAAGAAGCAATCCGAGGATAACTCACACAGTTGTATTAATGATGGATCAAGTTGTTGTATCAATAAGCCTATTACTAGTCAAGTTATCATTAGTTAGGTGTAAGTTGTTCTAAGTACTTGTTAGCCAGTACTTTCACCAAGTCAACCATAACCGCGGAAAACACGGCTTCTCGAGAAGATTTATCCCTGCAGGGGTGCACCAATTTGGCCGTACACGTAAGAATAACCCGCCAGATGGGAAGGCCTTTCCCACCAAGCGGGGCACTCAACACAACTCAACTCTTCTTCGCATCAAGCCCAAAGCACCACGTGTTGTGCGTGCGCGGCTAATCGAGCCCCACGAAGAAAAGGGGACCCTCATAGCACTGGAAGACCACGCCGCCCTAAATGCCGACTACAAAAGTTCCACCCTGGCCTCGGGTTCGTACCTGCATATGCGTGCATCAAATGGAAAGCCCGAACTAGGTGTGGTGATTTGGACGAGATGCGAATCGAATCAAATTGAGGGGGGCGCCCATACACGCTTCCCACATGCGGATAGTGCGCTCATCATGGATCAGTAGACAAGACCCTTTTCCTAATTAGGGTCGACACTAGCAGGCCTCAAAACCACGCCGGGCCTCCTGCCGGTGCCTTATCAGCAAATTATTATTACCTCAAAATTAACAGGTTGTTGTTTAACATCGAGCCCCAGAATATAATCAAATATGATAACAGAAAGTAACTGATAACAGACTCGAGCAAAAACAACCCTAAGCATGCTAGTAAGACACGGGCCCAAGCAACGGGGTTATAGGACTGGAGGTGAGGCAATATCAGGGTTCAGGGTATCATGTGATAGGTTCGTAACAGAAGCAACGATACAAATGGCTAGCAGAAATAGACAACGGAAAGTATCGGTAACCAATGTTGAAAGGAACACAATGGTTCATGTGAGTGATAACTTGCCTGCAAACTCAATAGCCTGGTACTGGGCTAGATCCTCAGAAGGGGTGTCGTAAGTATCGTCTGTCTCAACGTCGTCGTCTATCCGGGAAGAAGCAAACAAACAATACAGAAAGATAAACAATCAATATCATGGCATAGTGCACAATCATGGGATGATGCATGTCAAGTTAATGGATGCATCAAAATAAACTAGTTGGCATGGTAACACAATTTAAATGGACAAATATGCAATTTTGAGTTGCATATGAAAAGCCCATGAATTTTGGTTGAAACAATTGTTTTCCAATTAACCAACAGGTGAAAGTGGATTAGTATGATGCATGGATGAGGAAAACAACAAAATAACAACAATAGAACCAATTGGAAATGAGGTTTACCAATTTAGAAATTTATTTATTAAGTTAGGGAAATTTTTTTGGTTCCTTAAAGGTGACACACAAGTATTTGTTGTTTTCAGCCATTTAAATTGTTCAAAACAAATAACAAAATTCATATTTGAAAAGAACACACAATTTTTGGTGGATTACATGTTTCAAATATTGAAAAAGGAATTAGGATGAATTTATTATGAATTAAACAAGTTTAAACAAGTTTTAAATGAATTTAAAACAAGCATGAATAATAATTGAATTTTATTTATTCAAAACGTAAATTCAACTTCATATTTGGAAAGGTTATGTTTTTCTAGTTTGAAAACATATTTTGCATGTTCAAAAATAATTTAATTTGAGCAAGTTATGAATTTAGCAAATTTAAATGATTTAAACAAGGTTTAAAATATTTAAGGAATTTTAATTATTCAAACCATGAAACAAAATTTATATTTGAAAAGATGGTTCAAAATGGTATGGAAAACATATTTTATTTGCATTATTTGGATTAAGTACGAATTAGTTATGCAATTTAGCAAATTACAATTGAATTATTTGAATTTGAATTTTGGATGCATTTGGAAAATTCAAGACAGTACACAATTGGTTTAAATAGATAGACAATTTAATTTGGATCAACAAACATATTTACTTTTATTATTTGGAGTTATAATTTAGAAGTTATTAACAATTTAAATTAGAGGACCAATCTGTAATTTAGAGGGACTTGTTTTAAAAAGAAAACATGCTGGAATTATTTTGTTACCGCACTGCTATCTAACCCAGGGCACTGCCACTGGGCCCTGGGCCAGCGTGGCATGCGCGCGTGCTGGCGTGGCAGCAGCAGTGGCTGACAGGGGGGGCCACCCTGTCAGCGCGCTGCGCAAAAAACTTGGTTTTTATTCCGCAGCGAGATGGACTCGAACCCGCGACCGTGCGCGAGCGAGGGAGCAGTGCTACCACTGCGGTAATCGTCCAGTTTTGACAGTAACAAGGGCGCGAACAGGTTATCCTTCAGATCCGCGCCTATCTGAACTTTACGCGCGCGTTGGACTGAACTCCGTCAGAGAAACGAGGCCGGCCGCGGTCACCGTGGTGCTGTGCTCGTGCTGCTGTGCTGGGGTGTGCTGTGTTGCGTGTGAAGTGCTGTGGATGCGAGCGTGCAGAGGAGGAGGGAAACGGAGGACACGGTGGCTCACCGGCGGTTGTAGTCGAGCAGAGGCTCGGGGAAGCTCCGGTGGCGGCAACGACATGGACGGCGGCGGCGATCTGGACGTGCTCCGTGCCTGCGGTGGTGTCCAAAGGCTCGAGGGTGACGCGGTGTTCCGATTCCCGTAGCTAGCGTGGTCGATGGAGGGCTGCTGCGGTGGCTGCCATGGCGGATTTAGACGGTGGCGCGCTCCGGTGAGTGGTTGCAGTGAGGGGAACGGGGCAGTGAGAGATGGATTGGCGGCGGAGCTCGAGGGGAAAGGGGGTAGGGGTAGCTAGGGCAGGCGCGCGGGGTCCTAGGTAGGTCTTATAGGGTCTAGGGTCGGCTCCTGGCCGTCGGCGAGTTACAGTGCCGCCGTGGCACCATCGGATGAGCTGCCGTACGCGATGACGAAGGAGAAAAAGGAGGGGCGAACCGGTATCGGGCCCGCGCGGGGAAGGAAGGGCTGGGCCGCGCGGGAGAGAAAGGAAAAGGGGTGGGCTGGCGCAGCCCACTGCCCCTGCGCCCGTTTTTTTTTGTTTTAAACAAATTCTCCTTCTGTTTTTTTTTTTTTTTGCAGAAATAAGAATAGGAAGAAAAAGGAGGGTTTTAAGTTAGGAAAAATTTTGGAAAAAAATTGTGTGGGTTAAATAGATCAACAACAACCATTTGCCAACTTCTGTTTTCAAAAGTTTTAAAAATAACTTGATGTTTGTTTTCAACTCCAATTTGAATTAATTTAGGTATTGATTGAATTATTTGAAACAAGAATTTAATTATTTTGAACCTTATTTGTTTAATTAGAAACAAATGTTTTGAATTGGGTTGGTAATTTCATAATTTGAAATTGGGTGCTGTTTGATGTTTCTGATTTGAATTTGAAATACCAATTGAATTAAATTTGGATTAATTAACTTATGAAAGCCATAATTTTATTGGTTGAACCTTATGGAATAAAATGAAAACAATTTGGTTGTTTTTATTTGAACTCTTTATTTAAAAGGTTGTAACAGAGCAAGTATGAAATAAATGTTTGAATAAAGTTTGAATTTGAATTGTGAAAACAGAGTAAAACAGAAGCAACAAATGGAAAACAAGGTAAAACAAATGCAAACAATTCAATGAATATGATGACATGATGCAAAACTTTAATAAAACAAGAAATCAAACATGCTAGGGGTGGTTTTTCATACTTGGGATGTTACAAAACGCCCCCCCTTGAAGGAATCGCGCCCCGAGATTCCTACTGAGAAAGGAAAAGGTCCGGATACTTCTTGCGAAGATCCTCTTCGGTCTCCCACGTTGCCTCTTTATCGAAATGATGCGACCACTGCACTTTCAAAAACTTGGTGCTCTTGTTGCGAGTCTTACGCTCGGTCTCATCGAGAATACTAACAGGGTGCTCCTCATAAGATAGATCATCTTGCAGTTCAATGGAATCATGATCAACTGCACGATCTGGATCTTTGAAACACTTCTTGAGCTGTGACACGTGGAACACATCGTGCACCTTGGATAGTTTTTCTAGAAGTTCAAGACGATAGGCATTTTCCGCACGCCTTGAGAGAATGTTGAAAGGACCAATGTATCTTGGTGCAAGCTTTCCTTTCACACCGAAACGATGAGTGCCTCTGAGTGGAGTTACACGGAGATATGCCTTGTCACCAGGTGCATAGATCATATCCCTGTGCTTGCTGTCATAGTAGCTTTTCTGACGAGACTGAGCAATCTTGAGATTGTTACGAATGATACGAACTTTCTCCTCGGCTTCCTTAACAATGTCAGGGCCTAAGAGTGAACGTTCACCAGCTCCAGACCAATTGATTGGACTCCTGCATCTGCGGCCATAGAGTGCTTCAAATGGTTCCATGCCTAGGCTTGCCTGGTAGCTGTTGTTGTAGGAGAATTCAGCATATGGAAGGCATTCCTCCCATTTCATGCCAAAAGAGATACCACATGCTCTGAGCATATCCTCGAGAATCTGATTGACTCTTTCGACTTGCCCTTGAGACTGAGGGTGATAAGCTGTGCTGAACAGAAGTTTGGTGCCCAATGCTTCTTGAAAGCTTTTCCAGAAATGAGAAGTGAATATGCTTCCACGGTCTGAGCTTATTTCTAATGGAACACCATGAAGAGGAACAATCTTTGCTGTGTAGAGCTCCGCTAACTGGCTAGCTGAGATTGTTTCTTTGACAGCAAAGAAGTGAGCTACTTTAGTGAGACGATAAATGACAACGAAGATTGCATCGTTGCCCTTCTTGGACTTTGGAAAACCAGTGACGAAGTCCATTTCAATCATGTCCCACTTCCACTCAGGAATTTTCAGAGGTTGGAGTAGACCGGCTGTTTTCTGATGGACTGCCTTAACACGTTGACAAACGTCGCATTCAGAAACGTATTGAGCAATTTCACGTTTCATGCCAGGCCACCAATACAGTGTCTTTAGATCCTGGTACATCTTTGTACTTCCAGGGTGAATGGAAAGAGGGGTTTCATGAGCCTCCTTGAGAATAACATCTTTGAGACTTTGAACTTGAGGAACTGCAATGCGTCCTTCGAAAAACACAGTTCCCTTGTCATCAATTGAGAAGGACTTGAATTTCTCCTTTCCTTGTTTGATGTGTTCTACCATTATCTTGATTTCAGCATCACAAAGTTGTTCAGAACGAATCTTGTCCTCGAGAGTTGGACTGGCTGTCAAGCTCGCAAGATAACCTTGAGGAACAAGACCAAGGTTCAGCTTCTGGAATTCTTCATGAAGTGGAGGTTGGCTTTCCATGATCATGAGATTATTGCAATATGACTTGCGACTGAGAGCATCGGCCATAACATTAGCCTTGACTGAGTGTAAGAAATGGTGAGATCAAAGTCCTTAATCTTTTCAATCCATCTCCTTTGCCTGAGGTTTAGATCTGGTTGAGTGAAGATGTATTTCAGACTTTTATGATCGGAAAAGATTTCAGTGCGATTACCCAACAAGTATTGCCTCCATTTCTTGAGGGCAAACACAACTGCTGCAAGTTCTAGGTCATGTGTGGGATAGTTTTGCTCATGTGCATTCAAATGATGTGAAGCATAAGCCACAACTTGACGTTCTTGCATAAGAACTGCACCTAGACCTTGGAGAGATGCATCGCAGAATATCTGGAAAGGTTTGGTAGTATCTGGGCCAACCAGAACTGGGGTAGAAGTGAGTTTAGTCTTTAGGAGACCAAACGAACCTCTTGTCCTTTTTTGTGAGATCAGTGAGAGGTTTGGCAATCTTTGAGAAGTTTTGGACGAAACGACGGCAATAGCTAGCTAAGCCAAGAAAACTTCTGACTTGCTTCACCGTCTTAGGAGGTTTCCAATCAACAATTGTTTTAACCTTTTCTGGATCAATGGCTATGCCCTTGGCAGAGATGACATGACCAAGGTAAGCAACTTCTGGAATCCAGAACTCACATTTGGAGAACTTGGCATATAGACGATGCTCGCGAAGTTTCATGAGAGTGAGACGAAGATGTTCTGCATGCTCTTCCTCAGATTTTGAGTAGACCAGAATGTCATCAAGATATACCACAACGAACTTGTCGAGGTATTCATGAAAGACAGAATTCATGAGTCTTGAGAATGTCGCCGGTGCATTGGTGAGACCAAAGGACATGCCGGTGTATTCATATAGACCGTACCGAGTGGTGAAAGCTGTTTTTGGAATATCTTCCTTTCTGATCTTTATTTGATGGTAACCCATCCTCAAGTCCAACTTTGAGAATATTGAGGCTCCAGCAAGTTGATCAAAAAGATCATCGATACGAGGAATTGGATACTCGTTTCTGATGGTTTTCTCGTTGAGAGGACGATAGTCAACCACGAGTCTCTTTGTTTGATCCTTCTTGGCAACGAACAGAGTTGGGCAACCCCAAGCGGAGGAACTAGGTTGAATGTAACCTTTCTCCATGTACATATCGATTTGCTCCTTCAACAATTTCAGTTCAGGAGGAGCTATCTTGTATGGATGCTTAGAGATTGGAGCAGTACCTGGTTCAAGCTCGATCACGAACTCAACTGCTCTGTCCGGAGGCATCCCTGGCAACTCTTCTGGAAAGACGTCAGGGAATTCACAAACCACCGGAACATTTTCAAGTAGAGGTAGAGGTTTAGCATCGAGGGTGTAAAGCTGAACAGAACTTGATTCATTTGGAGAATAGACTATCTGGCCAGAAGGGTGGAACAGAGTTATTGACTTCTGAGCACAATCAATCGTAGCTTTATTGGCCTTCAACCAATCCATGCCAAGAATGACATCAATGTCAGAATTGCCAAGCAGAATGAGAGAAGCAAGGAATATGTGACCTCCAATTAGAATCTGATTCTCATGACTGATCTTGGAAGTTTGCATAGTTGCTCCAGGGGAGTTTACTACTAGCGGGGAACCTAAACCAACAAAAGGTAGTTTAACTGCTGTCGCAAAGATCTTTGACACGAAAGAATGCGATGCTCCGGTATCAAAAAACACTTTAGCTGGGTTAGAGTTTACGGGGAATGTACCGAGAACGACGTTAGCAGCGTCCTCAGCTTTGTCGACCTTGACATGATTCACCCTCGCGGTCCTCCCGACAGGCCTGTTGTTGGAGTTGAAGGCTTTAGCCGGGGGAGCACGCACCATTGCCTGGTTGGTGTTGGGGCGAGGTGGTGGTGGAGGTAGCTGCCTCTGAGTGCACTTGTCAGCATAGTGCCCTGTCTCCTTGCATTTGTAGCAAGTGACGACACGAGGTGCATCTGGCCTTGGCTGTCCCATTGAGAACCTCTGAGCCTGCATCTGAGCTGGGTTGGGTGGGCGGGAAGCGAAGCCTGGAGAAGCTTGGGCATATGGAGCCCGAGTGACAGCACCATTTGGCACCCAGATGCGGCGCTTCTGCGGAGGGGTGGTCATGTTGGAGGAGGAACCACCCTCACGCGAGTGCTTTCGAGACTCCTCGAACGCCTTGCGCCCATTTTCCTCATTGAGCGCGGTGTTCACGAGCTCCTCGAAGTCTTTGGTCTTGATGTTGGTGAGGGCGTACTTGAGTTCCGGGTTAAAACCTCGGCGGAACCTTGCCATCTTCTTAGCCTCAGTGGACACCTCATCACCAGCGTAACGAGCGAGGCGATTGAACTCATTCTGATAGCCAATGACGTCCAGCTTGCCCTGCTTGAGAGAGCAAAACTCCTCACGCATCCTTTCCATGAGACCATCTGGGATGTGATGCTTCAGGAAGGCATCCTTGAAACAGCCCCAGGTGATTGGGTATCCAGCTCTCATGGTCTGGTAGTTCTCCCACCAAGTAGCTGCCTGACCCTTCAGTAGGTAGGTGGCATACTTGACTTTGTCTTCCTCAGCAACGTGAGCAATGTCCAGAGCCCTGGCCATCTCCCGGATCCAGTCATCAGCATCCAGAGGCTCGCGTGTTGCCACGAAAGCTCTCGGCCCCAGACTCAGAAACTCCTTGATGCTGACTCTTGGAGCATTCTGGTTGTTGTGCTGATTAGCCTGGATCTGGGCCATCTGCGTCACGACCTGAGTCATCTGAGTCAACAGCTCCGTGATGGGCGGTGGCTCAGGCGGGTTGTTCCTTGTTGGCGACATCCTGAATAGACATGCATTTTAGCACAACAACAGAAACAGATAGACTTGGAAACCGAAAGAGAGATTATTCCGACGCATGAATAGATAACCAACAGGTACATCATCACATGTTCAAATACATCAGAATATCCAACACACCAATACATGGTTCGAAAGCCAAAGGATAACTAAACATAGCTAAGGATGGATACATCGGTACTCTCATGCTCATCACGTAGGACGGCGGAGAGTAGTACGACGAGGGGTACGGTGAGGAGCACGCCCACGAAAGTAGGTAGAACGACGATCCACATAGATCTGACGTGGTCTGAGAGCGACTCTAGGTGTGGTGAAGTACATAGCATCGACTCCCTGTGCTCCAAAGCGTGGAATCCCAGTGTAACCAGCACCGAGGTTGAGGAGTGGACCTCTGATCGGCTCGTAACCTCCAGCATCTGGCAGACGACGACCAACTGGCTGATCGAAACGTGCAAAGCGCTCATCTCCAACAAAGTCTGTGGTGTACGTCGCCAGACGAGTCAAAGCAAGGTAGAGCTGCTCTCTGACTGAGGCCAACTCCTGAGAAAGTGTGGTGGCAACTGCGTCACTGTGCCTCACAAACTGAGCGGTGGTGTGCAGCCTGGTGTTAACATGCTCGTAGACATCCAGGTTGTCGTAGAGAGTGAAGTGAGCTCCCTCCTAAGTGATGTAACCACGGGGGATGTGGCGATAGATAGAATCGTCAAATCCCCAGTAGTATGCACGAAGGACGGTGAGACTCACATAAGCTGCCTGCTGCACAGCCATATCCACTGTGGAACCTACTGCCTCGTAGCGGTGGACTACGCTCATGCCATCATCTGACAGAATGTAGACGATAGCCTGGTAGTAGGTCTGGTCAAACTCTCGTTGCTGCTCGTAGACCTGGTACTCTGGTGCCCAACGGAACCCAAGATAAGTGACCATGTCTCTCAGCATCTCCGGATAACCGGCAGTGCTCTCGCAACGAGTCATCCGAACCACCTGCGGGAAGAACCTGAGATCCATCTGCAGATGATCGGGGAAGTTTAGATTAGACGCCGGTAGAAGAACTAAAGTGGAAAGCAACAACAAGGTTTCAACGGACGAAAAGGATGTTGAGAAGAACAGGATATCGAAGCAACAACGGGAAACACGAGACCAAAACTCCTGAGGTACTCACGGAAAAACCCATCCGGGCTTCTAAAGGATCAATATCTACTGCTTAAGGGATAGAGGATTTGCTTCCGGGGCTTACACGCCTCCATTCTCAATCATGAGTAGGCAACATGATAAATCATGTCACAACCACCTCCATTCCTATGGTCTAGTAGATATAACTGTCCCATAGAAACCAGGATTCGTGAAAACCTAACTTGAAAGTTTAGGTGAGAAGAGAAAACAACGTTGCACTTCCTTACCAGAAAAGGGAGGGTGGGTGGGGAAAGAAGAAAAATGGCAGAATTCCTACTCTCACGTTTCATTTTTCCTATATAGCTACAAAATAGTTTCTAGACTCAACTGCGACCAGTAAAAGGGGATCCTACAGACAGACAGGCTCTGATACCATTTGTCGCACCCGGACTTCTAGAGGATACTCGCAGTTCCGTTGAACAGTAGTTGGTTGGATTACGGGGCTTACCGGCACCCGCATCTCTTACGAGTAGGCCAACACACGTATGTGTGACAACCAACCCCTATCTGTTCACCGTCTACGTAAACCATCCCATAGAAATCAGGATACTACCATTGACGTACTTCATACCATACACACATGGTACGTCAACGGCGTTGAACAAAATGATAACACAACAGATCTCTAAGACACAAAAGATGGAAATAAGTTGCAAATAGCTCTCACTAGAGCAGAGATAGCAAATACAATCATCCAGAGGACACATGTCCCAACATAACATCATTACATCTCAGCGGAAGCATTCAACGGGTCTGAGTACAGACAAATCCAAATAGGCTTAAGAAGCCGGGAATGAAAAGAAAACGGAGCCCATCCACGATGTCTCGGATCCTGCCCGGGTCCGCTACCTACTCGTCAGCAGCCTCGTCAAACTCCACGTAGTAGCCGTCACGGGGATCCTCGTAAGCGTAGTCTGCGGAAACAACAGCCCCAAAGGGGTCAGTACATAAACGTACTGGCAAGCAAGACTCACAGTTCACCAAAGTGTAGCCCGTCAACACCAAGCACAGATGCCTTGGGTTCAACGGAAGAAAGGGATATAAACGATGCTGCAACTGGCTGCACTAACCACTACAGAACATACTACAACTTCCGGCTACCAGAAAGGGGGATAAGATAGCGTATCGTAACCAACTACAACTATCCACCACACAAACCCATCCTGGATCTCGCCCCTTATCCAAAGAAGCAATCCGAGGATAACTCACACAGTTGTATTAATGATGGATCAAGTTGTTGTATCAATAAGCCTATTACTAGTCAAGTTATCATTAGTTAGGTGTAAGTTGTTCTGAGTACTTGTTAGCCAGTACTTTCACCAAGTCAACCATAACCGCGGAAAACACGGCTTCTCGAGAAGATTTATCCCTGCAGGGGTGCACCAATTTGGCCGTACACGTAAGAATAACCCGCCAGATGGGAAGGCCTTTCCCACCAAGCGGGGCACTCAACACAACTCAACTCTTCTTCGCATCAAGCCCAAAGCACCACGTGCTGTGCGTACGCGGCTAATCGAGCCCCACGAAGAAAAGGGGACCCTCATAGCACTGGAAGACCACGCCGCCCTAAATGTCGACTACAGAAGTTCCACCCTGGCCCCGGGTTCGTACCTGCATATGCGTGCATCAAATGGAAAGCCCGAACTAGGTGTGGTGATTTGGACGAGATGCGAATCGAATCAAATTGAGGGGGGCGCCTATACACGCTTCCCACATGCGGATAGTGCGCTCATCATGGATCAGTAGACAAGACCCTTTTCCTAATTAGGGTCGACACTAGCAGGCCTCAAAACCACGCCGGGCCTCCTGCCGGTGCCTTATCAGCAAATTATTATTACCTCAAAATTAACAGGTTGTTGTTTAACATCGAGCCCCAGAATATAATCAAATATGATAACAGAAAGTAACTGATAACAGACTCGAGCAAAAACAACCCTAAGCATGCTAGTAAGACACGGGCCCAAGCAACGGGGTTATAGGACTGGAGGTGAGGCAATATCAGGGTTCAGGGTATCATGTGATAGGTTCGTAACAGAAACAACGATACAAATGGCTAGCAGAAATAGACAACGGAAAGTATCGGTAAACAATGTTGAAAGGAACACAATGGTTCATGTGAGTGATAACTTGCCTGCAAACTCAATAGCCTGGTACTGGGCTAGATCCTCAGAAGGGGTGTCGTAAGTATCGTCTGTCTCAACATCGTCGTCTATCCGGGAAGAAGCAAACAAACAATACAGAAAGATAAACAATCAATATCATGGCATAGTGCACAATCATGGGATGATGCATGTCAAGTTAATGGATGCATCAAAATAAACTAGTTGGCATGGTAACACAATTCAAATGGACACATATGCAATTTTGAGTTGCATATGAAAAGCCCATGAATTTTGGTTGAAACAATTGTTTTCCAATTAACCAACAGGTGAAAGTGGATTAGTATGATGCATGGATGAGGAAAACAACAAAATAACAACAATAGAACCAATTGGAAATGAGGTTTACCAATTTAGAAATTTATTTATTAAGTTAGGGAATTTTTTTGGTTCCTTAAAGGTGACACACAAGTATTTGTTGTTTTCAGCCATTTAAATTGTTCAAAACAAATAACAAAATTCATATTTGAAAAGAACACACAATTTTTGGTGGATTACATGTTTCAAATATTGAAAAATGAATTAGGATGAATTTATTATGAATTAAACAAGTTTAAACAAGTTTTAAATGAATTTAAAACAAGCATGAATAATAATTGAATTTTATTTATTCAAAACATAAATTCAACTTCATATTTGGAAAGGTTATGTTTTTCTAGTTTGAAAACATATTTTGCATGTTCAAAAATAATTTAATTTGAGCAAGTTATGAATTTAGCAAATTTAAATGATTTAAACAAGGTTTAAAATATTTAAGCAATTTTAATTATTCAAACCATGAAACAAAATTTATATTTGAAAAGATGGTTCAAAATGGTATGGAAAACATATTTTATTTGCATTATTTGGATTAAGTATGAATTAGTTATGCAATTTAGCAAATTACAATTGAATTATTTGAATTTGAATTTTGGATGCATTTGGAAAATTCAAGACAGTACACAATTGGTTTAAATAGATACACAATTTAATTTGGATCAACAAACATATTTTACTTTTATTATTTGGAGTTATAATTTAGAAGTTATTAACAATTTAAATTAGATGACCAATCTGTAATTTAGAGGGACTTGTTTTAAAAAGAAAATGTGCTGGAATTATTTTGTTACCGCAATGCTATCTAACCCAGGGCACTGCCACTGGGCCCTGGGCCAGCGTGGCATGCGCGTGTGCTGGCGTGGCAGCAGCAGTGGCTGACAGGGGGGCCAACCTGTCAGCGCGCTGCGCAAAAAACTTGGTTTTTATTCCGCAGCGAGATGGACACGAACCCGCGACCGTGCGCGAGCGAGGGAGCAGTGCTACCACTGCGGTAATCGTTCAGTTTTGACAGTAACAAGGGCGCGAACAGGTTATCCTTCAGATCCGCGCCTATCTGAACTTTACGCGCGCGTTGGACTGAACTCCGTCAGAGAAACGAGGCCGGCGGCGGTCACCGTGGTGCTGTGCTCGTGTTGCTGTGCTGGGGTGTGCTGTGTTGCGTGTGCAGTGCTGTGGATGCGAGCGTGCAGAGGAGGAGGGAAACGGAGGACACGGTGGCTCACCGGCGGTTGTAGTGGAGCAGAGGCTCGGGGAAGCTCCGGTGGCGGCAACGACGTGGACGGCGGCGGCGATCTGGACGTGCTCCGTGCCCGCGGTGGTGTCCAAAGGCTCGAGGGTGATGCGGTGTTCCGATTCCCGTAGCTAGCGTGGTCGATGGAGGGCTGCTGCAGTGGCTGCCATGGCGGATTTAGACGGTGGCGCGCTCCGGTGAGTGGTTGCAGTGAGGGGAACGGGGCAGTGAGAGATGGATTGGCGGCGGAGCTCGAGGGGAAAGGGGGTAGGGGTAGCTACGGCAGGCGCGCGGGGTCCTAGGTAGGTCTTATAGGGTCTAGGGTCGGCTCCTGGCCGTCGGCGAGTTACAGTGCCGCCGTGGCACCATCGGATGAGTTGCCGTACGCGATGACGAAGGAGAAAAAGGAGGGGCGAACCGGTATCGGGCCCGCGCGGGGAAGGAAGGGCTGGGCCGCGCGGGAGAGAAAGGAAAAGGGGTGGGCTGGCGCAGCCCACTGCCCCTGCGCCCGTTTTTTTTTGTTTTAAACAAATTCTCCTTCTGTTTTTTTTTTTGCAGAAATAAGAATAGGAAGAAAAAGGAGGGTTTTAAGTTAGGAAAAATTTTGGAAAAAAATTGTGTGGGTTAATTAGATCAACAACAACCATTTGCCAACTTCTGTTTTCAAAAGTTTTAAAAATAACTTGTTGTTTGTTTTCAACTCCAATTTGAATTAATTTAGGTATTGATTGAATTATTTGAAACAAGAATTTAATTATTTTGAACCTTATTTGTTTAATTAGAAACAAATGTTTTGAATTGGGTTGGTAATTTCATAATTTGAAATTGGGTGATGTTTGATGTTTCTGATTTGAATTTGAAATACCAATTGAATTAAATTTGGATTAATTAACTTATGAAAGCCATAATTTTATTGGTTGAACCTTATGGAATAAAATGAAAACAATTTGGTTGTTATTATTTGAACTCTTTATTTAAAAGGTTGTAACAGAGCAAGTATGAAATAAATGTTTGAATAAAGTTTGAATTTGAATTGTGAAAACAGAGTAAAACAGAAGCAACAAATGGAAAACAAGGTAAAACAAATGCAAACAATTCAATGAATATGATGACATGATGCAAAACTTTAATAAAACAAGAAATCAAACATGCTAGGGGTGGTTTTTCATACTTGGGATGTTACACATATAATAGGATCGAGACACAAGCATCGAATCATAAGGCTAGCATAAGAACAACGGAAAGAATCGGTAACAAGTGATGAAAGGCAGCCATTTGGCAGCAAGTGAGTATACTTGCCTGGAATCCAGCAAGTAGAGGTACATCCGAAGAACTTGTCGTTGCTCACATCATCTGAACGTCCTATCCGCGAAGAAGCAACGAACCTCGAACAAACACCGGATGCAACAATTACTACTACGGCAAAAGATCCAGCATGATCAAGATATGGATGCATGACAAGTTTAAGGATGCATCAAAGATAAACTAGTTGACATGGTAAACATATTTAAATGGGCCCATATGCAATTTGGATTGCATATGGAAAAAGCCCATGAATTTATGGTGAATTAAGTGATCTACAAATAGCCATCATGTGAAAGTTGATTAGAATGATGCATGGATGAAGAAAACAATGAGAAAACAACAAGGGATTCAATTTGAAATGAAGTTTACCAAATTTGGAAAATTATTTATTAAGTTAGGAAATTTTGGTTTCTTAAAGGTTTTACACAAACATTTGTTGTTTTCACCCATTTTTAATTGTTCAAAATAGATAACAAAGTTTATATTTGGAAAGGACACAAAATTTTAGATGGAAAACATATTTCATTTGTTGAATAAGGAATTAGAATGAATTAATTATGAGTTAAACAAGTTTAAACAAGATTTAATTGACTTTAATTCAAGTATGAATTTATTTGAAATTTTATTTTTTAAAACATTAATTCAAATTCATATTTGAAAAGTCTATAATTTTCTGGTTTGAAAACATATTTTATATGTTCAAAAAGAATTTAATGTGACCAAGTTATGAATTTAGCAATTTTAAATGAATTGAACAAGGTTTAAATGATTTAACCAATTTTAATTATTCAAAACATGAAACAAAGTTTATATTTGGAAAGGTGGTTTAATTTAGCATGGAAAACATATTTTATATGTGACATTTGAATTAAAATGGAATTAGTTATGAATTTAATCAAATTCAAAAGGGGTGTTTGAATTTGAATTTTTTGAAACTATTTGGAAAGTTCAAAACAGAATACAAATGTTTAAAACATGCAGAGAATTTAATTTAGCATGGGATACATGTAAAGTTTGAACTATTTGGAGATGTGGTTTGAAAGTTAGGGGCAAAAGAATTTTAGGGGTGTTTCTCTAATTTTGGAGGACCTAGGTGGAAAGAAAAACCAGGGGCTAGGGACCTGTGTGAGAAAATCTGTGCAAGAAAATGGATCTGCACCGCGCAGCAGCCGCCCAGGGCCACTGACGCGTGGGCCAGGCGCCACGCTGGCAGCCACGCGTGCGGGTGTGGATCCCCCGTGGCCACCAACGCCACTGACGTGTGGGCCAGGACGCGCGGGCGGAAAATTGCGAAAAAAGGTGGCCTTTTGCGCGGCCGAGGGGGATCGAACCCTCGCCTGCTGTGCGCGCGCTGTGGTGCCAAGCCACTGGGCTACGAATCGTTTGGTGATACACCACGCGGTCGACTGAATAAGAGGTGCACATCGAGTTAACTGAATTTTTAGACGGAACAACCTGCAGGCTTTCATCTACAGGAAGCGACAGAACAAAAAAGTCCTCGCGTCAAGGAGGAATCGAACCATGGTTCTCTCAGCATGAGCACGACTAGGGCTACCACTACGCTACCACGAGATCGATGATGTACCACGGGCAAGAACAAACATGTACTGCCCCTCTGCGCGTTGGGGGTTTCTGACGAAACTGAACCACCGGAAACTGCAACCTGACGACGACAGAGGAAGATCGGCGAGCTAGAGCGGTACCTGGATAGGATTTCTTCGGCAAACTTGGCGAGGACGTAGTCCTTGTTCCATTCCCCGAAACGGAGGAGCCTAGAGGTGGCCATGGCTTCACTGTGTTGATCCCGCAGTGGCCAAGACCCTCGGGGATGTCGTGGAAGGAAAAGATACAGAGGAGGAGGAGGGGAAGCTGGTGGCGGCAGCGTGGGGAAGAGAGGGGGGGGCTTAGGGTTAGGGCACGGCTTGGGTACTTGTAGGGGCTCGGGAGCAGGTGAGGTGGGGGGAGCTCGGTGACAGCGACGTCCCCGTTCCCTCTGTACGGACAGAGGTAGGGGATGGGGTTGTGGGCTGAGGGAGATGGCTGGGGTTGGGCCGTGGGTGGAAAGAAAAGGGGTGGTAGTTGGGCTAGAGGGCCTGCCTCTCCCTGGGCTGCTCTCTCCCTTTTGTTTTTTTTTGCACACATTTTTTGTAGAAAAGAGAGAGAGAGAGAGAGAGAGAGAGAGAGAGAGAGAGAGAGAGAGAGAGAGAGAGAAAAGGATAGGGATTGGGGTTTTTTAATTTTATGAATAATTTTTAGTAATTTGCAAACCAGTAATGTCAAAGCAATGTTAACATTAAGTCCAAATATTTGAAATGTTATTTGATTTGAATTGGTTAGTTGAAATTTCAAATAGGGTTTCACATAGCTTTGATTTTTAAAATAAACAAGTTTATTTAATAATATCAAACACTATGAAAACTTGGTGAGTTTAAAATGTTTGGAAGATTTTAATTCTTAAACCACAATAGGAACATGCCAATTATGATTGAATTTGAATTGAATTTGAATTTACCATTAGGGTTTTGATAAAAAGAAATTTTTGTTTAACAAGCAATTTAAATAAATTCAACTTCAAACTATTGAAAAACAATTTGAGTTGTTTAGTTTGCAACTTTTAATTGGAAATTTTAGACATGTTTTTGAAAGTTTAAATTGGTTTGAACTTTTCAGTTGTTTTGAAAACATGGTGCAATGCATATGATGCATGTGATGCAATGCAAAAAAAGAAAAACAACCAATTTTCTATTGAAGGTAAACATTGGCGGATTTTGAGTTGTTTTGAAAAATTAGGAAAAAATGAAACGCAGAGGCAGGCAGTGGGCAGGCCCAGCCCACCAAACCGGCCCGGTACCCCTTCGCTCGTCTTCCTCCTGTACGGCGCCCATCCGTCGTGTCCACGTCACCGTACGGCGAGCAGGAACGGCCGCGAGCTCGCCCTCCTCCTCGATATAAACCCTAGGCCCCGAGCTCCCCCTAGCCCTAACCCTACTCCACCTTCTCCCTCGCGCTGCGCCGCCGATTTCCTCTCTCCCCGCTCGCTATTCCTCTCTGAACATCACCACCGCAACACCACCGAGCGCCGCCACCTCTGAATATCCGATGATCGCCGTCGACCTGCTCCTCCTCCCCTCGGGCTAACCACGGGAACGGATCCCCCGCCGCTTCCTCGACCTCCCCGACACCGCAGCGAGCACGGAGCGGGTCCACAGCGCCGCCGCCGTCCGTGCTGTCGCCGCCGGCCACCTCCACCCGAGCCTCTGCTTCCCCTTCTTCGCCGGTGAGCACCGTGCCCTCCACCCTCCTCTCTCTCTGCATCACGGCTACATCCTCACGCACGCAGCACGTACACGGTCCACGAGCGCACACCAGCACGCAGCAGCCGCGCCGCTCGCCGCCGGCAACCACCGCAAGTCCGCAAGGTTCAGAAAGTGGGCAGATTTCGTTAGTTTCAGTTAACCAACTAAAACTGAAACATATCCTCCCCGCACGTCCCTATCTGACAAGAATCGCTTCGCCACCGCAATGGCAACATCACACGCACGCACTGCACGGGGTCGCGGGTTCGAGCCCTGCCCCCCGCGGGATTTAATCCCCACATTTTTGCTTGCCACGCGGGCAGGCAGGGGCCACCTGCCATAGGCAGTGGCTGCCACGCGTGCTGCCACGCGGGCCACCGTGGCCCAGGGGCCCCTCTGTCAGTGGCTTGGGCTAGCCACTGCGAGGTGTAGTTTGTTTTCTGCCTTTTTCTTTTTAGTTTAAGTCCTTTTTAATTACAGTTTAGTCCCTGTTTTAAAAATACCAATAACTTTTGAATTACAACTTCAAATAAAATAAATAAAATATGTATACTGAACCAAATTTAATTCTCTACCTATTTAAATCATTTGTTTTCTGTTTTGGACTTTGCAAATGTATTCAAATTTCAAATTCAAACAAATCATTTTAATTTTGGTTAATTTCATAACTAATTCAAACCTAATTCAAATAACACAAATAAAATATGTTTTCCATGCTAAATTGAACCACCTTTTCAAATATAAACTTTATTTTCTGTTTTGAATAATTAAAATTGGTTAAATAATTTAAACCTTGTTTATATCATTTAAAATTGCTAATTCATAACTTGCTCAAATTAAATTATTTTTGAACTTATAAAATATGTTTTCAAACTAGAAAAGTATAAACTTTTCAAATATGAATTTGGTTTAATGTTTTGAGCAAATAAAATATCAAATAAATTCATACTTGAATTAAATTCATTTAAATCTTGTTTAAACTTGTTTAATTCATAATTAATTTATTCTAAATCCTTTTTCAACAAGTGAAACATGTATTCCACCTAAAATTTTGTGTACTTTCCAAATATGAACTTTGTTATCTATTTTGGACAATTTAAATTGGTGAAAACAACAAATGCTTGTGTAACACCTTTAAGAAAACCAAAATTTCATAACTTAATAAATAAAATTCCAAACTTGGTAAACCTTATTTCAAAATTGTTTCTTTTGTTGTTTTCTTTCTGTTTTCCTCATCCATGCATCATGCTAATTCACTTACACATGATGATTAGTTGTAGATCATTTAATCCAACCTTAATTCATGGGCTTTCCATATGCAATCCAAATTGCATATGGGTCCATTTAATTTGGTTATCATGTCAATTAGCTTATTTTGATGCATCAATTAAATTGACATGCATCATCCCATGATTGTGCATTATGCCATGTTATTGATTGTTTGTCTCTCTGCGTTGTTTGTTTGCTTCTTCTCGAATAGACGACGTTGAGACAGACGAGACTTACGACACCCCTTCTGAGGATCTAGCTCAGTACCAGGCTGCTGAGTTTGCAGGCAAGTATTCACTCACATGAACCATTGTGTTCCTTTCCACATTGGATACCGATACTTTCCGTTGTCTATTCTGCTAGCCTTATGGATCGTTGCTTCTGTTCCGAACCTATCACATGTTATCCTTTAACCCTGATATAGCCTCACCTCCACACCCATAACCCCATTGATTGTGCCCGTGTCTTACTAGCATGCTTAGGGTTGTTTTTGCTCGAGTCTGTTGTCCGTTACTTTCTGTTACCATATTCTATTATGTTCTGGGCTCGATGTTTAAACAATCAACCTGTTAATATCTGAGGTAATAATAATTTGATGATAAGGCACCGGCAGGAGGCCCGGCGTGGTTTTGAGGCCTGCTAGTGTCGACCCTAATTAGGAAAAGGGTCTTGTCTACTGATCCATGATGAGCGCACTATCCGCATGTGGGAAGTGTGTATGGGCGCCCCCTCAAGTTGATTCGATTCGCATCTCGTCCAAATCGCCTCATTTAGTCTGGATTTTCCATTTGCCGCATGCATATGTATTTGCGAACCCAGGCCAGGGTGGAACTTTTGTAGTCGGCATTTAGGGAGACACGTTCTTAGAGTGCTATGAGGGTCCCCTTTTCTTCGTGGGGCTTGATTAGCCGTGCGCTCACTTGCACGGGGTTCTTTGGGCTTGATGCGAAGAAGAGTTGGATTGTGTTGAGTGCCCCGCTTGGTGGGAGGCATTCCATCTGGCGGGATATTCTTACGTGTACGGCCAAATTGGTGCACCCCTGCAGGGATAAAATCTTCTCGAGAAGCCGTGTTTTCCGCGGTTATGGATGACTTGGTGAAACTACTGGCTAACAAGTACTCAGACAACTTACACCTAATCAATAACAATTTGACTAGTAATAGGCTTACTAACACAATAACTTGAACCATTATTAATCCAACTGTGTGAGTTATCCTCGGATTGCTTCTTTGGATAAGGGGCGAGATCTAGGATGGGTTTGTTTGAGGTTAGTTATAGTTGGTTACGATACGCTATCTTATCCCTTTCTTTTAGCCGGATGTTGTAGCGTGTTTCTGTAGTTGGTTAGAGCAGCCTGCTGCCGCACTTTTGTATCACCTATTCTTCCGTTGAACCCAAAGCATCTGTACTTGGTGTTGCCGGGTACACTATGGTATCTTGTGAGTCTTGCTTGCCAGTACGTTTATGTACTGACCCCTTTGGGGCTGTGGTTTCCGCAGACTACGTTTCTGAGGATCCCCATGGAGGCTACTACGTGGAGTATGACGAGGCTGCTGACGAGTAGATAGCGGACCCGGGCAGGATCCGAGACATCGTGGATGGGCTCCGTCTTTTCGTTTCCGGACTCTTAGGCCTATTTGGATCTTGTCTGTACTCAGACACTTTGGATGCTTCCGCTGTGTTGTAATGATGAATTGTTGGGACATGTGTCCTCTGGATGATTGTATTTGCTATCTCTGCTCTAGTGAGAGCTATTTGCAACTTATTTCAATCTTTTGTGTCTTAGAGATATGTTGTGATATCAGTTGTTCTAATGCCGTTGACGTACCATGTGTGTATGTTATGAAGTACGTCACGGAAGTGTCCTGATTTCTATGGGATGGTTTGCGCAGACGATGGATAGTAGGGAATGGTTGTCACACGTTTACGTGTTGGCCTGCTCATATTGAGATGCGGGTGCCGGTATGCCCCGTAAGCCATTTGTTCTACTATTTAGCGGACTGTGAGTATCCTCTAGAAGTCCGGGTGCGACAACATGTCCACCCACTGACCCACACACGCCCGTGTAACCGCGAGGGTCGGCTCTGATACCAAATGTAACACCCCGGCCACCTTGTAGCCGGCGGCTGTCTCCCCTGGTAGCTCTCTAGGATCTCTAGACTGGCCCCACATACCAACACTAGTCTTTCCTGCGGCACTTTGTCCTTACTGATGCGCACCCGGGAAGGACTTCCCGGTCGGTCACCCATCCTCAAATTGCTCCAGGCCAAGCACGCTTAACACTGGAGTTCTTTCAAGATGAGCTTCCGGAAAAGAAGTTGCAACTTGTTGATATGTGTATCCTATTAATCCTATTGAGCTCTGCACTAGGATCTCACATACCATCTACGGACTACCAACCAACACTCATCTCCGGAGACAGTGTAGATAAGTACCTATCGCCTCCATCCACACCCACCCTCGCTTTACGTAGCAGTCGCCAGCGCGGCGGTGACGATGCGGGCACCGAGGCAGAATACAGGGTCGTCGAGCCATTGCGCATCTGTCCGGACACGCACGAAGATGGCGAGGGCGTTCGTGCTGGATGTTTCAGGTCTCCCCGCGCCGCCGGCCTGCTACCTGCCGTCAGGCTGGCACCTCAACCTGGACGGTATCCCCGTGCCACAGCTGCCCAGTGGCAGCGCTCGCGTAAATTAGGTTGACGAATGCATAGCGAGACTACCTTCTGCGGTACGGGCGTCTCCCAAGTATGCCACGGATATGCCGTATTGGGACAGGTTGTTCGAGTGTCAACATGAAGCCAAACGCCGCTCTTCCTGCTGCAGCAGAGCGCCAGGGTGGTGGAACACGTTGGCGTGACACCGCCTTTGGGCCCAAGCCACTTCAGACGTGGTGAACACAGCGGAACCCTCCTGCCAAGTAGTTCAGAAGCCGGAGCCCGAGGGCTCCGACCCATCCAACTTCGTCATCGTCCTCGATAAATCCTGCTCGAATGTAAAATGTGGGGACTATTAAAATTTGGTCTATGTTTAAGTTTATTGGTCATGTTTGTGCTCGCGAGATGTTGTAATGCGTCTATGCCTACTCATAATCTCTACCTAATAATAAAGGCATTAAGGTTTCTGCCAAAAATTTCGTCCAACATGATTTTACCGATTTACCCTTCCACCAAATCACATATTATTGTCATATTGCCATTGTACCGGTTCGTCCTTTTTTTTTCTCCCCACCACGAACAAAACGCCAAGCTCTACACATTCTTGCTTCCCCGGTCCACCGCAGCCCCTGCCTCCAAATGCTCTCTTCCCGGCATCCCGCGACACGGCGCTCTGCCTCTTACAGCGGAGGCCGCCGACCAGATCCAAGAAACTGTGATGAGTTGCGGAAGCTGGAGATGTTCTTGAGGAATCAGAAAGGAGAACCGGCGGGGCAGCTGCTCTGACGCTGGTGCGGGAATCGGCCATTGGTGGCCTTCCGCTGCTAGGAGCCCATGCCTTCAACCGCAGTGGTTGCATGCTCCGGCATAGACGGAAACCCATATTCCTCCCTGTCCTGGTCCCACCAGATCTTCTCCGTCCCCGTCTGATTCTGCTCACGATGGTCAGGACACAGGCGTTGACCCGTCGTTGTATGGGTCCGATGTGCCTTGACGGGCAGTTGTGACGAGCCTCCATCGGTGTCTCTGTCCAGCAAGTGCACTAGCATGGAGGCAACGACCAGGGCTGTAAATATGGTCAGGCGGTTCTTTGAATGTCGTCCGCTCAAGGGAAGCAACGGCTGCTTTGGGGCTGAACACATTGCGTTTCTACACAAGTACAGTAGGGGCGTAGGGCGTTAACTGAAACCCTTCTCATGTTATTGCTCAATCTTGAATGAGCAGAAGAGTTTGATGTCTACATTAGCGCATCATTTTACTTGGGCAGAAACTTTTCTCTTATGCTGTTATTTGGCCTCACGGTCGGCAGTGTTCAGCTGTAAGCAACATTGAAATGTTAGTTCAGAAGAAACATGATAGTCGCGAGGTTTCTGTTGTTGCTGACTGGTACTTAGTAATTAACTGTAAACAAGACTTTTTTCCTGGCTCATTTGCAGATGTAGTGCTGCAGTAATAAACGAAATTTATGTGTGTGATGAGGTAGCTACTGTAGCACATAGTTTGTCAATCTTTCAATCTGTTTGTCCTTAATTTCCAGTATAGGTCGATAAAATGGGATTAATATTGTATTCCTGAATAGTTCATCATCTTTACTTGCCATACGCACTCGATATGCAAGCCTTGTACTAGCATATTTCTTTCCATTTGTTATACAATTAGGAATAAGATGATGAACTGCAGTTATTTTCCAGGCTGCTGCTACTGATCGAACGAGCTGCCATGAGCTGCAATTTCTCCATGTTTCGGTATCTTGTGGAGAGGACTTCATCCAATGATCAGGAGAAGAAAGAATCATACAGAGCTGCAGGTCAATTTGGTTTTGAAATTGGGGTCGTATTTTATGTAATTGGGTAGGGGGCACGGTTTGTTCCCAGATAAACATGCGCCCAGATGACATTTTTTCTGAATTTTAGACTGTGGGCTTGCTGGTGAATCTTACAAATGGGTCAGTCTGATATTCATAAGATGAGTCGCTCCCAGCTAATGCAGCTCATCTAGAGGATTCACCTGCTGCTGTTGCTCTGGTTTGTTTCAAAATGACCAATTGTACATGCTTGCTTTGGGAAATCCCTATTAAGGATAAACTGAAAAGGCAGTGAGAAGCATGGATGGCTGGTAGTGATAGCTTTCTTATGGCTTCAGGCCGTATATATATTATCCTCTTATAGGTAGGCCAATGAAGGCAATAATTTGTATAAGTTTGGTGGTTTTGTCCATCCAAAACTTGACAATTATCAATGACGTGTACATAAATAATCGTAATCCATTGTGAGTTCTAATTCCTTCTGAATTTCCCGCTCCTATACATGTGAAGGTCCTGAACATAATATGTGAGATGAACTAAAGCTGCAACCCCAATGTATGTTCATCTCTGTTCTTTTAAATATTTCCTGAACATAGTATGTGAGATGCATTGAAGCTCAACTCCTGGTGCGTGTTCATATCGGTTTTATTTTTCCTGAACATAGTATGTCGTTGTATATTCTTGAAAACAATAGCTCCGACAGTCTGCTGATATTTTTTCTTCGCGCCCCTGTTCAGCTCTTATGTATTGTTTTGTCTTCAGATTTTTTTTAGTTAAGTAAATTTTTTATCTTTCATTGCAATGCATGTACATATTCATTTCGGAAAAAATGGGGTGGGAACGACAGCGAAAAAGGGGGAGTACATAGCATCTGGGAGATTCCTCCAATGAGTGTCGGAGGCGCCATCTCAGACGTATTTCTCGATTCTTGCCGATTTCATTCCGGACATTTGGTGGTCCATGGTTTTTACCGAGGGTTTCATGGCAAAACTAAATACTACGGATCCAAGCATGTTTTTTTGCTCTGTCCCGAAATAATATATGAATTCGACAAATACGAAATAATTTATGAATTCGACTAATACGCCGGTTTTCTGCCACGAATTAACAAACCAAGTAGGGCTTAAGTTGAGTTGTTTTCTCCCGTTGCAACGCACGGGAATGTTTGCTAGTTAAGTTTAGTTTCCGTTTGATTATTTCCAATAACTTTTGTTCTCTTGGTAATTTTCTTTTGCCCATTTGCAATTTGGTTATTTAAATAAAACTGGAGATGGCCATGACTAGCTAGCTAGTTCATGCAGACATGCACGGAAGGTCCATATAAATACCCTGACATTCCTACAATTTTAATTTGACAGTCACTCTAATTTGGCACTCACACATTTCGAGTTTTTGGTCCGACGCCGCCAGACGACGCACCAGCATGTACGTCCTGCTGCGCCACCACCCAAATGCGGCACCTGTCCACAGCGCGCTATCATAGGTCGGCCTCGTGGACGACAAATAGCTGCTCCAGCAATGAAACTCTACCTAAGCGCCGATGTGCCCCTCTTGGCACCAAAACTGCCCCTTTTCACCAGTCCGATCTCCACACTATCCCTACCTAGCTTACCTCAGTCCAGCATTCCCCCTCCATCACTGATAAATGGTAAGTAATTTATTTAGATCTATATGCACTACATCTCTGGATGTCTCTCATTGACCTTTAGTTTTTTTACAAAGTCTACATTTCTTTTTAATCCTCGTTGTGTAGTGTGCCTCAACATTCAAGGTCCATGCGGATTTGAGAATAGAGGAAGCTCATTTTCCTTACTAACTATTCATATGCGATACTACCATTAGATGGTAAGTGAGTTAATTATATGAAAATCATCTAGCTAATTGCAAGCAAAAAGAAACATAAAGAACCAATGTACTAGAAGTCATGTTGTGCATACACATGATTTTTTGTTACTGTCCTTGCAGTATAAGAAAAAGGTTTGATATTGTAGTATAGAGTGTAGACAGTAAGGCCTATGTGGTTCACATGGCTTATCTGTGACATAAGTTACACAATTGTTTTCACCCTTCAAATTGTTCCATTGATGAATTTTGGAAGGTTCATATTAGTTCATCATATCCCTCTTGTACTTTGTTCAAATTAGACAAGCACCAGTCCACATGGATTTTGTTCATATAACACGAAGAACGACTGCAGAGGACTATGAATTCTTCAGGCCAGGCTACTACATTTGGCTCCCATAATGAAAAGAAGATGATGCTCAAAGAGCCAGGTTATATATAGCCTACGAAGTTAATTATATGTTAGCATGTATATTCTAATATATACTAACTTTAAATTATTATGTAAAGGACCATGAATTCTTCAGGCTGGTGATACGTCCAAAACGTATCTACTTTTCCGAACACTTTTACTGTTGTTTTCCTGTAAAATTGTGAGTTTTGCATACAACTAACACGGACTAACGCTATTTTCAGCAGAATTGCCCTAGTGTCTTGTTTTTGTGCAGAAACTCAACTTTCAGGAAAATGCCCGAAAAATATCCCAGAGTTCCTATTTTACCCGAAGACCCACGGAGCCAGAAGACGATATGGAGAGAGACCACCCCCCTGGCAGCGCCGTGGCATGGTGTGGCCGCCTCGACCACCCCCTCGTACCTCCCTTTCGACTACTTAAGCCCCTTAACCTAAAAACATCAGGGGGGTTCGTCATATTATAGAGAAAACACCAGAGCGTCGCCGCCGCCTCGAAACCTAATTCGGGGACCAGAAGTTCCTATTCTGGCACCCTGCTGGGACGGGTATCGGAGGAGATCATCGCCACCGTCATTGCCAGCACTTCTACATCAACCATCCATGATTCCCCCATCCATGTGTGAGTAATCCCCGCTGTAGGCTGAGAGAGATGGTAGGGATTGGATCAGATCGTTGATACGTCATAAACGTATCCTTAACTTCTGATGTTCCATATTATTTTCATGCCATATGCTACATGTTTTCCTTACACTTTATGTCATTTTTATCGATTTCCTGGGACTAACCTATTGAAAAGATGCCATATAGCCAGTTCCTGTTTTCTGCTGTTTTTAGTTTTTGAAAATTTGTTCTCGAAATTGGAAAATTCGAAGCCCGGAAGTCTTAGAATTCCTGAAGGTTCCACAGAGTCCCGAAGAGGCCCGGAGGGGGCCACAGTGGGGCCACACCATAGGGAGGCGCGCCCCCCGGCCGCGCTTGGGGGTGGTGTGGGCCCCTCGGGCGCCCATCGCCATCTCCCTTTCGTCTATATTACCCCCTCGGATAGTTAACCCTAAGGGGAGACTAATTTTCCACGAAAAACACCCGAGGCCGCCATCATCGTCGGCCCGAGATCGGGAGGGTTCTGGAGCTCTCCCCGACACCTTGCCGGGAGGGGAAATCATCACCGGAGGGGTCTACACCACCATGCCCGCTTCCGGAGTGATGTGTGAGTAGTTCATCCTTGGACTATGAGTCTATAGAAGTAGCTAGATGGTTGTCCTCTCCTGTTTATGCCTAATGTTTAGATCTCGTGAGCTGCCTCACATGATCGAGATAATCTATTTGTAATGCTACATGTTGTGTTTGCTGGGATCCGGTGATTATTGAATGCTATGTCTTTTGATTATCAATCATGTTATCTTCATGTGTAAGTTATTTATGATCTTGCATGCTCTCCGTTGTTAGTAGATGCTCTGGCCAAGTAGATGCTAGTGATTATAAGAGGGAGTATTTATGCTCGATTGTGGGTTCATGCCTCCTCTGCATCTGTGCTCGAATGACAGAAACGTGACAGATGGATGATGTGCTATTTCCATTAGGGATAAAACAACGATGTTTACTTTGTTTACATTACACACTTTTCTTACTGCGATAATCTGTTGTTTGCAAGTTAATACCCAACGTTTGTTTGGATTATATTCGGAGGGTGGATTATTAGTCATAGATGCAGTTGGATCACGATCTATGTATTTTGTTGTAATGCCCGCATGAATCTCATAGTAAACATCATGTCATGCATGTTTCATTATCTATCAATTTCCTAGCTGTAATTTGTTCACCACACATGTTAGCTTTCTTTTATGGAAAGACACCTCTAGTGAACTGTGGACCCTGGTCCATTTTCTCATACTAATAATACAACCAATGCGTCCACTGTTTTGACACTGCAATTGCTGTTTTCATATTGTTCTCATACTGCTTTCCACACCATACATTTAACCTCTTTGTTATCAGCAAAACCGGTGAGATTGAAAACCTCGCTGCTATGTTGGGGCAAATTGAATTGATTATGTTTTGTAGGTTCCATGTTGCTGCCGAACCGGTAGTGCTCCCTACCACATGAACTGCATCAACCTGCAGAAGTCAATTTTCCTCCTACTAATCGATTCAACCTTGGTTTCCTTTTCGAGGGAAAACTTCGTACTGCACTCTTCACACCTTACGCCTGGGTCTCCCAATGAGTGTGTGTCTACACTCCATCAAGATTTTCTGGCGCCGTTATCGGGGAGGAAAAGAATTTATGCAAGGGGAGTCTCTCACTTCCAATCTCTTTACTTTGTTTTTGTTTTGCTTTTTTATTTTGTCTTGTTTGCTTCTCTTTATCAAAACCACAAAAAATAGTTCTTATTCTAGTCGTTACTTCTGTTGCCCTGTTGTTTTCCTTCATTATGATGGTCCCTAAGTTTACCCTGAAAGATCTTTCAGTTGGTAGTGGTTCTATACTTGGAAAGGATGCCATTAAAGAATTCTTTAATCATGTTAGTAAGCATGAATATTTTGAGAAGAAATCCATAGTAGAACTTGCTCCAAATTATGAAACTGATGCAACTTCTTTAATCCACATGTTAGAAGCCAGGTTTGTTAACCATCATCCCATACTGCAGCATATGTTCCTCAACTTGAGTAATATTGAAGATATTTAAAAAAGAAATTTATCCCAGAAACAATGCTTAAGAATTTGGAGATGTTGCTATAGAGGCTAGAAAAGTTTTTGGTCGTTTCAATATGCTAAGCTCATGTGTAGATGTTGTTGGTGCTCTTATAAGAGCTGAACCTAAAAGTGAAAAGGAGATGAAAATACCAATCCCCTTTAAATTGGTAGCATTGCATGAAGCCCAAGAAAATAATTTTGGTTGGATTGTTCCTGAGAATTTATTTGATGAGGATAGTAAACCTAATAGTTCTAAGAGAGGGACTTCTAAAACTCGATTAGATAAAATACAATGCAATATTGAGGAATTTCCTTATCTTGATTTTAATGCCTCTCCTTTTGAGAACACTTGATTCCATTTTTCTGAGCCTAGCTAAAAGGTGTTAAAGAAAAGCACTTCTTGGGAGATAACCCATGGTTTTATTTTTTATTTGTTTTTCTTTGTTTTATTTGATTAAAGGGGTTGTATAATTTTGTAGAAACTTATTTTTATCTTTATTTTCATGTTTTAGTTGTGCCAAGTAAAGTTTCTAGCGAAAGTTGGAGTTGGTTTTTGATTTCTGCGCAGGAAACAGATTTCTGCTGTCCATCGTAAAAAATCATATAAATTCCAGAAAGTTCAGAATGATCTGACATTTTTTGCGCTTATTCTTCAGCTAATTGAAAAACTATTTTGTTCCTTATGTTTTTCTATCTTAGAAACCTAAGTGCCCCAAAAAAATTTGTCTTTACAGACTGTTCTGGTTTTGGCAGATTCTGCCATTTTTCTTGCATTTGCTCTTTTACGATGTCAAGTGGATTTCTTTTCTTCAAGAAACATCAGTGGCTGTGGTTAATGTTTAAAATTATCAATAGCTCTTGTGATCATGCAGAACCCATGGATTTTTTATTGTTGCACTAACCCTCTAATGCGAAGTACTTTTTGAGTGTAGTGTGAAGGACGTTTTCAAGGGTCAAGAGAAGAGGGTGATATAATGTGATCAAGAAGAGTCCAAGGCCATAGCTTGGGGATGCCCCCGTGGTTCATCCCAGAAAATTCTAGAAGACTCAATAATCTAAGCTTGGGGACGCCCAAGGCATCCCCTTCTTCATCAACAATTTATCAGGTCACTTCTAGCGAAACTATATTTTTATTCGGTCACATCATATGAAGTTTACTTGGAGGTTCTGTTTGTTTTACTTTGCTTTTTTTTCCTTGCTGCAATAATATAGTTGGAACCTAGCATTCTTTGTGTGGGAGAGAGACACTCTCCGCTTTTTTGTTTGAATACTCGTTATGCTTGTATTCTTAGTTTTTCTTCCAGTTGCTGCAAAATTCCTATTTAGCTCCTGTTTTTTTCTTGCATCTCTTATTTAGAGTTGTTAGTTTTAATAGAGTTGTGTTAGTACTCTCTTGCTTAATTTTTGTATATCTTGGAGAGTTTTTGTTTATGATGAAATTCTTGGTGTTGGAAAGCAGTAGTTCAGTTTTCGTGCTTATAACGGTGCAAGTAGAAGCTTGTATAGAGTGTGGCTAGACTTTTTCATGTCATGCTAGATGTTATTTTAGTTCTAAATCCTAGTGGTTATTTTTGTAGCATGATTTTTCTCAAATAGCTGAGAGTGTTTAATGTGCCTTAGAAAGAATCATGAGTTGTTATTGACATATCAAAGCATAAATTTGTGGTGTTCTCCTTTGAATGTTTTATTTGGTTGACTTGGCGCATGCTCACACCATGTTTATGACTACAAACCAGTCACTTATGGCCTCTACGATCATTTAGTTTTTGAACTTGTAGTACCACTTATGCTTTTATTAATGATGTTTTTGTCGCTATGCATGATTATGGCCACTATTGCTCTCTTGATTTGTCGCTCCCAGTCTTTTGCTAGCCTCCACCTGTACTGAGTCTGAGCTCTACTCATGCATCCAACTCCCAAAAACAAAAGTTTGCCAAATGTGTCCACCATACCTACCTACATGTGGTATTTTACTGCCACTCCAAAGTAAATTACTCATGTTTTACCTTCAAAACCTTCAAAATTACTCCTGTTGTGTGCTCTTGTTTTAGCTCATGGGGACGTAAATAGAGAATCTTTATCTCACTTGTTGATTAGAATTTCACACCCTGGACTAGTGTCCTCATCCACTTATCCAATTGATAGAAGAGATGGCAGCGGGGTGCCCATCCCCAAATTAATAAAACAAATTGGCTTCACTATGTTTTCCCCTGATTTATCAGTCAAAGCATAATTGTGTAAACAAAAGAGAAACAGGGATGACCTTCTACCCAGATGTGTCCTCCTATGGGAGTCGCTCTTGTGAAGTCTAGTTGGCTTGTGACGTACTGTATTTTCTGTTTACTATTTGTTGACATAAGCATACACCTCTCTAAAAAATCTTTTCAATACCCCTGTTTAACAAAATAAAAGCTCTAGCACATGAGTGATCCCTGCTTCCCTCTGCGAAGGGCCTTTCTTTTACTTTTATGTTGAGTCTCCATCTTCTAAATTTATGCATACTTGAGAGACCATGGTTGCCATTCTGAGTTTAATGTGCATTTGTCCCAGAAACATTATTAATTGATTCATGATGTGTTATTGTTTGTTCTCAAATTATTTGTTCTAGTCTTCCTCTTAAACTTTGATGGTGTCCTGGCATTTATGTTTTGCCCCACTCTTAAGGACAAGCGAAATATAACTTTGCTATGTTATCTTTATGCTTGAAACAAACGTATAGCTTTTGAGTGCATTATTATTCATGATCTTTTGTTTTTTTTTACTTCTCATACCGCAAGGTGATTCCTATGCTTTATTGTTAGAATAATATTTATCATGCTTGTGCTAAAGTTCTATGATCTTAGATATGCTTATGCTTTTACAATTTAGGTAAATTATGTGTTTTATCATTTACCTACTCGAGGACGAGTAGAAACTAAGCTTGGGGATGTTGATACGTCATAAACATATCCTTAATTTCTGATGTTCCATGTTCTTTTCATGCCATATGCTACATGTTTTCCTAACACTTTATGTCATTTTTATCGATTTCCCGCGACTAACCTATTGAGAAGATGCCATAGAGACACTTCATGTTTTCTACTGTTTTTAGGTTTAGAAAAGCTGTTCTGGAAATATTCTAGGAATTGGAAAAATCGAAGCCCGGAAGTCTTAGAATTCCCGAAGGTTCCACGTAGTCCCGAAGAGGACCGGAGGGGGCCACTGGGGGGCCACACCATAAGGCGGCGCGTCCAACTGGAAGTGCCTAGGGGTGGTGTGGTCCCTCGGGCTCCCACCGCCATCGCCCTTTAGCCTATATTACCCCCTCGGATAGTGAACCCTTAGGGGAGACCACTTTTCCACGAAAAACACCCGAGGCCGCCGTCATTGTCAACCCGAGATCGGGAGCGTTCTAGAGCTCTCCCCGGCACCCTACCGGGAGGGAAAATCATCACCGGAGGGGTCTACACCACCATGCCTGCCTCTGGAGTGATGTGTGAGTAGTTCATCCTTGGAGTACGGGTCCATAGCAGTAGCTATATGATTGTCCTCTCCTCTGTATGCCTCATGTTTAGATCTCATGAGCTGCCTCACATGATCGAGATCATCTATTTGTAATCCTACATGTTGTGTTTGCTGGGATCCGATGATTATTTAATGATATGTCTTTTGATTATAAATCAATCATGTTATCTTCATGTGTATGTTATTTATGATCTTGCATGCTCTCCGTTGTTAGTAGATGCTCTGGCCAAGTAGATGCTAGTGACTCCAAGAGGGAGTATTTATGCTCGATAGTGGGTTCATGCCTCCTTTGCATCTATGCTTGAGTGATAGAAACGTGACGGATGGAGGATGTGATGTTGCCAATAGGGAGAAAAGAACGATGTTTACTTTGTTTACATTGCACACTTTGCTTACTGCGATAATCTGTTGCTTGCAACTTAATACCCAATGTTTGTTCGGATGATATTCGGAGGGTGGATTATTAGTCATGGATGCAGTTGGATGACGACCTATGTATTTTGTTGTAATGCCCGCTTGAATCTCATAGTAATCATCATGTCATGCATGTTTCATTATCTATCAATTGCCCAGCTGTAATTTGTTCACCATGCATGTTAGCTATATTTTATGGAGAGACACCTCTAGTGAACTGTGGACTCCGGTCCATTTTCTCATACTGATAATACAACCACTGCTTCCACTGTTTCACACTGCTAAAACTGTTTTTTTCCATATTGTTCGCATACTGTTTTCCACACCATACATTTAACCTCTTTGTTATCAGCAAAACTGGTGAGATTGACAACCTCACTTCTACCTTGGGGCAAAGTGAATTGATTGTGTTGTGTAGGTTCCACGTTTCTGCTGAAACGGCAGTGCGCCCTACCACATCAACTGGATCAACCTTCAGAAGTTGCTTTTCCTCCTACTGGTCGATTCGGCGTTGGTTTCTTGTTTGAGGGAAAACTTGCTGCTGCACTCTTCACATCTTTGCTTAAGTTGATGTGACAGCAATTGGGATAACTGGAGGGGATGGCTGTGATGTGAAGATCACGTCTGTTCATGCAATGTTAATGCTTGGCTCTAGTGCTTTATTAAAAGGAGCACCTTAATTACCAGTAGTTTCCCTTGAGGCCCCGCTGCAAACGGGCTGGTAGGACATAAGATGTTGTGCAAGTTTCTCATTGCGAGCACGTACACCCACATGCCTATGGTTACCTAGTACTTGGATGCTTTATCATTATTTATCTGTAATTGCCCATGTCTTGATTATTGTATGAACTATTTTATCCATGCAACGCCTATTGATCCATCCCCATGCCTATAGTATTTTAATCCTGTTGTCTACTACAATTACTGTCGTTGTCTTTATTTTGTTCCTTCTATTATTTCACTACTGCTACTCCTATAAAACTATGGCTACTGATAAACTGTTGCGAGCAAGTCTATTTCCAGGTGCAGCAGAACTGAAAATTCATCAGTTAAGGTTTATAAATATTCTTTGGCTCCCCTTGTGTCGAATCAATAAATTTGGGTTTTACTTCCCTCGAAGACTGTTGTGATCCCCTATACTTGTGGGTCATCAAGACTATTTTCTGGCACTGTTGCCGGGGAGCATAGCTTCATTTGTATGATCACTTGAATGTCATATTCTTCACTTCAAGTTATTCATGATGGGTACAACTTGTGATTGGAAAGTCTCTATATTTCCATCCACTACAAGGAGAGGTACAACTCTGAACAACTCTGTTGCTCTTGATTCACCATCTTTAATGAGTAAACTTCTTACACCACCACATACACATGCTACACATACTGATATTTCTGCCAAATCTGAAAATACTTCTGATAATTTTGATGATGCTTCTAATGTGCTTGATGAGAATGGTTCATTAGATCCTTTCCTAGATGCTACACTTACTAGAGCTAAAAAAATTAAAAACACTAAAATTCCTAATGAAAATCCTGGTACACCTATTAGCTCACCTGAGTCTAGAGATAGTCCTAGTGACGATCTTGAGGAAACTTACATTGAACTTGATGATGAATTTATTGAAGAATGTCATAAACATTAAAGGTCTTATTGCAAGACGTGCTGGTAGATATAAACTGTCTCCTGATGCTAAGTTTGCTACATCCCCCATAAACATTAAAGATAAGGATGATGATTTCTCTCTAGATTTATCGTATATATCTATTGTTGAGGAAGAACCTTTTTGTGGTACTAATAATCGAAGTGCTATAGGACATATGAATGAGTTCTCATCTTTAAGTAGCTTATTTTCTGATGATATTAAGAAACAAAGTTACTTTGTCGCTAAAAAATTTCCTTTCTCATTGAAAGATGAAGCTAAAACTTGGTTTAATAATTTGTCACCTGGATCTATTGATAGTCCTATTGGTTATGTTAATGCTTTCTTTCAGAAATATCTTCCTGCTAGTGCTCATCATGCTGCTTTGCAAAGAATCTTTAACTTTAAGCAAATTGAAGGAGAGAAAATGCCTGAATCTTGGGCAAGATTTTGTTCTTTACTTAGAGCTCTATCTAGACATAAATTAGCTAAAATTGAAATCCTTGATATATTCTATAATGGAGTAACTAGTGAATCTAGGACATACCTAGATAGTTGTGTTTGTTGTGTTTTCAAGAAAATAACTCCTGAAGAAGCTGATGAATTACTCGCTAAAATAAGCCAAAATCATGATGATTGGACTATACCTGAACCGACCCCAACACCAACATCGAAGAAGAGGGAAATGATTGTATTAAAAGATGAAGTAATGAGGTAAGCCAAGAAATATCTTAAAGAGAAGGGTATTAAATCCGAGGATGTGAATAATCTACCACCTATAGAAGAATTATGTAAGACAATTCCTCACACATCTACGATTGATGTACACTCTCTCCTATATTTTCATAATAGAGATATTCCCTATTCTAAACCTCCTGATCAATGCTTTGGTGAATTTGATAAGTATATTGTTAAACAAGATAACTTTAATATGAGAGTGCATAATTATCTAATGGAAAATTCTAGAGCTATTAATATTTTCCATGGTATTATGGAGATAACATCTAATGATGTTAAAATTCTTGTTAAAAATTTCCACATGGTTCGACTTGAAATTGATAAACTCACTAAAGTGCAAAAAGATTTGCTAGTTAATGCTTCTAGAGGAAACATGTTTATGAAATTAGCACTAGAAGTGGTATTTCTACTCAGGATCCTTTGTATCCTGAGGGACATCCTAAAATAATTTCACAAAATTCTCAACGGACTAAATACAATAGTACTCCTTCTAAGAAAAAGAAGAAACATAAAACTGTTGTAGAATCTCCTGAACCTGCTAAAGATCCTAATAGTATATCTATCTCTGGTGCTGAAACTGAAAGTGGTAATGATAAGAATGATGCTTCTGATAAAGAAGAAATTGAAGAGGATCCTGAAAAGCAAAGTAAAAATATAAAGTACACTAAGGAGGATTTCATTGCTAATAAACACAGTAATGAGAGAGAACCTTGGGTACAAAAATCAATGCCTTTTTCTAATAAGAAACACAAATAAAAGGAAGAAGAACATTATAACAAGTTGTGTGATTAGATGCAACCTTTGTTTTTGCAAATTCCTTTAACTGATGCAATTAAATTGCCTCCTTATTCGAAATATATGAAAGATATTGTCTCTAACAAAAGGAAGATTTCTAATGAGGAAATCTCCACTATGCGTTCTAATTAATCTTTCAATGGCAAGGTTCCAAAGAAGCTTGGAGATCCTAGTATACCAACTATTCCATGCCCCATTTAAAATAATTATGTTAGAACTGCTTTATGTTATTTGGGAGCAGGAGTTAGTGTTATGCCTTTCTCTCTGTGTAAGAAACTTCTTCTAGAAAAATTGATACCTACAGATATATCCTTGCAAATGGCTGACAAATCTACTTTATTCTTTTTGGTATATGTGAGAATGTTCATGTTCAAGTGGATAATAACTGTTTGATATTAACTGACTTTCTTGTGTTGGAAATGCCTAAAGATGATAATATGTCTATTATTCTTGGGAGACCTTTTCTTAACACTGCAGGGGCTGTTATTGATTGCAACCAAGGAAAAGTAACTTTTAATGTCAATGATAAAGAGCACACAATTTATTTTCCCAAGAAGGTTGATAAGAAATATGGTCTAAATGCAATTGAAAACATTGAGACCATCAAGATTGGAGAATTCTATTGTACTATTCCAATGCCACAAAAAGAATATGAAATTGTTATGACTGGGACTATGTCTATCAAAGTTGAGGTAACATAATCATTTAATGAAATGCAAAGTTTTGCTTCATGTAAAATTGTTTTGGTAACAAGACTTCATCAACCTTGTTATGAAAGTGATTTTGAATGAAGGAAACTATGTTTTCACCATGTTTACTTTTGTTTACTCATCTTTTCACCATCCCCAATTATGTTTTCACTACATTTTCCTATGTTTCCACTGGTTACTTGCATATTAGAGTGTCTTAGAACTTCTGTAGGTTTGTCTTGGTATTTGTTTTCCATCTTTCCATAATCTTTGTCCTGGATTATAATCATTTATCAAATTCTGGAAATTTCTCGAAAATTAAGTTTCTCTAAAAATTCCAGAAAATTTACATTAAATTTTTATGTTGAAAATGGGGTTGAGAGGCACCTAGGGCAACCCAGGGGGACCCACCATGCCACCAAACCATGTGGTGGCGCGGGCACCCCCTAGGTCGCGCCTAGACATGGTGTGGGGCCCCCTGGCCCTCCACTTACTCCTCCTCCTGCCACTTCTTCCTCTCTCATGGCCAAACACAACACCATTGCTCAAACCCGTGTTCTTGATGTTCTTGCGCGCGATTTTCGATCTCCTTGCTCAGCCCATCTTTGTTGTTGAGATTTGGAGCATTTGCTCTCCCGTATGTGACTCCTCCGATTATCCAAGTAGAATTTTGTTTAGTGGAGTATTTCTTGAGTATTTTGGTACTGTAGGTGTCAGGTTATGTGAGCTTGCATGCTTGTTTTATGTGTAGATGAATTAGTTTTGATGCATGTATAGCCCTCTTACAAGTCTCTATAGTAGTTTCTTTCATATAGTTACTCCAAAATCATTTTTATGAGATGTGTCAACATTTTCAGAAATGGAGGAGAATTTACATCAACTTGACCAGCATGAATCGGAAGTACATGAAGTCATGAGATTCCATCGTGAAGAGGGTGTATTCCTCTCCATTTATCCATGCTATGAATTCATGAATGTTGCAGGGATTCTACAGGATTTCCAAACTTTAATCTCTAATGCAGGGTTGGAATATTTTGTTGATAGTGAACCTAGCCAATATGTAAAACTAACTATGTCTATGGTGCAGGATTTTAGTTTCAGTTGGTCCTTTCCTAACCCCATGGTTCACTATAAAATTTACAATAAAACTATCAACTTGCCCTTTGATAATTTTTGTGCAGCCATTAAGGTGCCTCAGTGGGGATCGCGTGAGAAGATGAGAGGGCAACCTAAGCCACTGATGGACTTGTATAAAGAAATCTACCAAGGGAGGAGCTTCTCAGACGAGAGTGGTAAAATTTGAAATATTCAACTCCCATCTATTCGATATTTTCCTATTTCACTGCCAAGTGTGTTCTTGCTAGGAAGACTGCAAACAAATTATCTGCTTATGATTTAGCTTTCATCGCAGCTGCCTTGAAACGAGATATGAATTATAATTTTGGTGCTTTGATAGCTTTCCGTCTTGCTGCTAACCGCGAGAAAGGGGGGATTTGTGGAGGTCTCATTGCCTCTCGTTTATTATCATTGGATGGTGTGGTACCGCACCGTTTAGACCTTTAGTTCCCCATAGAGAGGCCTGATATTAATTTAACGATAAAACATAAATTTGTTTCCAGTTGGGCCGACTTGAGTAACTTATCTTATGAAATACCCTTTTTCAAGAAATCAGGGTGGAGAGTACCTAAGTCTGATTGATTAGTCCACTTGCCTCCACCTGTTTTGTTTAACCTTGATGTCAGGGAATGATGGTCACTCTCTGAGAGTGAATTTGATGCATACATAGAGGAGCACTACAAGCATGTAGAGGACGCTGTAGTGGGGGCCGAAGATAATTTCGATCATGCTAAGTACGATCCACTAGCCTGGAGCTCCTACTCCCATTGGGATTGATCTCCACTTAGGCCAAAAGCCTAAGCTTGGGGGGAGGTATACCGACGTCACACTCATCTACATATCATAATTCTGTCGGTACTTTGTATATCCATGATTCTGCTTCTTTCTTTTCCATTTTTTGTTCTTATTTAGATGATGCTTTCCAAAACACAAAAAGACCAAAAAAAAATATGTTGTTTCTCTTTATTTGTTTCCTTAGTTTCTATTATTAGTTTTCTTTACTTTCTTGTTTTAGTTTGACATTCAAAGATCCAAAAAGATTTATCTTTGTTTGGTTGTTTCCTTCTGTTCTTGTTTTCAATTTGAAAACCCAAAAATATTTGTTGTTCTTCTCGGTTTTGTAAAGTTTGCTGCAGAGTTCAACAGTCTTCCGTGACTCCATTGGAGCTTGTTTATCATTTCATATCATTCAAGCAACAGAAGTGAAAAGCAATAATGACGATTTAAGACAATTCAGGTTATGGTGAGAGGCTGGTATGAACTCTATTTGTTTTCTTTTTTGTACATATATTCATCCATGTGGGCATGCTTAGTTTATTTGTGTAAGGTGTATGTTATTTAATGGATTCTTAGTAGTTCGTGCTCTCTTATGATCAGTTCCAACTTATTAATAGTAGATATCATGTCGTATAAATGTTTTCTTGCATTGTTCTATTCATAAAAGGGTATGATATGCTGGTATCCTCTTCTGAATGTTTCACTTGAATTGACTTGGCACATGCTCACGCATGCATAAGACTAAAAAAAGGTCAATTAAGCCTTGATGATTTATTTTGCCTCAGAGTTTTTGTATCCCTTTTATGCCCCGTTAATTTTGTTTAGTCGCAAGCATGATTATGACAGTTACTGCTCTCTTGATTGTCGCTTTCCATTCTATTGCTAGGCTTCACTTGTACTGAGTATGAGATCTACTCGTGCATCCAACTCCCAAAAAACAAAATTTTGCCAAATGTGTCCACCATACCTACCTATATATGGTATTTAACCGCCACTCCAAGTAAATTGCTCGTGTGCTACCTTTAAAACCTTCAAAATTATACCTGTTTTGTGCCCTATTTTAGCTCATGAGGACGCGGATAGACAATCTTTATTTCACTTCTTGATTAGACTTTACACACCTGGACTAGTGGCACATCCGCTTATCCAATTTGCTAGAAGAGCTGGCAACGGGGTGCCCAGCCCCAAATATGGTTACTACAAAATTCTCTTCACTCTTTTTGCCTCTGATTTATCAGTTAAGCAAAGTTCATAAGTGTGTAATGGACCTAGCAATGGACCTACAAGAGCTTCAGGGTTACTAGCCCCGGCCGCAACAAACAACGGCAGGCAGACCGGATTCATCGGCATGTAGTCCAGATCCCCGGTCTACTACTCCTTGTGACCATGATAGTCATAACCAGATATGTATACCCAAGCGTCCACGAGTCGGATGAAACTAAAGGAACGGGACCAAAGTTATACAGAGCTGCTATGTGTCCAGAAAGTGCAACAACAATCGAGGGTTACTGGGGTTACCTCGCCCCAGGCCGAATCACATCGGCAGCGGGCTCGGACATGGATCATCGGCTCCACAACCCCTCGACTGCGACAACTATGCAGGCATAGCCAAAATTGTATAAGAACGAGCTCGAAACCAACAATCGATCAAAGCAGCACTCTAGACATGAAAGTTGATTTAAACAAGTCATACTAGAGTAGTTTACACGCAGAGGTTACACGACCAACGTAGGTCAAGCAACCCAACATTACAACAAGCGGCGAAAGCAAATATGTTGCTATACAACAATACTGCAAAAGGACTAAAAGTCCGAAACATAAGCAACATAGCCGAACCCATACTACAGATACCAGGCTGCCACCTGGGAACCCCTAACTACTCATCGACATTGAGGTAGAACCCTTCTTCAGCTGCATCGCCGAAGTCTGAAACAAAACAACAACGAGGCAAGGTTGAGTACAAAAGGTACTCAGCAAGACTTGGCTTTTAAGGTCTTTTTCATAAAGCCATATTTGTTTTCCGAAGTTGAGGAAGAAGAAGCACGTGTAATAGAGAATTTCTAAAACAGAGGAGGAATCTACTCAACTACTGAGATCATCATGTTCTTTAGTCCACCAAGTACTTTCTCATCCCCAGACTATCTTATGCTACAAGAATCACCCTCTAGACGTAGTCGAGGAGGCATCCTTCATTCATTGTCAACAAGTTTTAGTCATTCCGTTAGAGTTGTCTATCATCACAGAATCCGTTGCCAAGTCGTCCATAACCGTGGACACGGCTTTCCGAAAGATTTATCCCTGCAGGGGGTACACTTTACCCACATGTGTCAACCGACTCTTAACTCCACGCGGTAACGATCCTCTCTATGAGCGCGGCAGAGTGTGGTCGACCACGGCCTTTAGCTTTCTTAGCCCTATCCATGAGTCAACCCAAACAGGGCCACCCCGTCAACAGGGAGTTGGCCACCTCCTGACGGCACCTGTTCTGTGAGTCGGTACAAGATCCGTGTACGTCCATCACTGGTCCCGGTCACGCCCTAGTTTTCTCCAAAACATTTTATGACACACCCACAAATGGAAACTTCAATCTACTCGACCCATGGAAGTGACTAGACAAGTTAGTTAGCCAAGCGCGGTCTGTTAGGCCCCGCGTGTGGTTGCACGCTCAATCTTGGCTTCGAAGGCGAGAACTCGCACCTAGGGGCATGAACGAGATAAAAACCACAACCCACAGTGGCCTCAACATCCATGCCATGTTAAACATCTTAATCAACCATACCAAAGCATAAATACCTTTCATACTAGGTTCACGCATTATCAGCATTCATCAGCCGGATGAAGCAGATCATAAGACTAAGCATGTCTAAGCATTGAACACACAAGGCTCTATGTTACTCAAACAACCCTAGTCATACTAGGAGGGTAAACATGTACGAAGGTGACATATAAGGGGGTCATGCAGTGGATAGGTTAACTCTAACAGACTCAAAACTAAGTTGAATCGTATGCATGAGTAAGAGGTTGAAAATACTCAAAACATGGGTGGAGCCATGAGGTTGTGTTTGCCTTGCTCGTCGTAGGTGTAGATGGGGTTGTCGTAGAAGGCCAGATCAACCTACGGATCTCGGTCTACCGGTAACGAGCAACACCGGAAAGAAGGCAAACAATCAATACTTGATGACCGTGCAATGCACAATATGTATGCATGAGTAAAAAAAATGCAATTGATTCAGAATCTTGTAAGATAGAGCAAGAAGCTAGGGTGCTACGCTGACAAAGGGATGAACCTTGGACCCGGCGAATAAGGATACCTGGTCCTAGGCCCAAGACTGAGGCCCAATAAGAGAAGCTTTCGACTAATCTAGAAGTACCAGTTGAAGACCACCCGCAGTGCCTTGCGGGATAAGATAGGAAACTTGTAACCGACTTAGGTTTAGAGTTCGAGTCCTCCCCGGGTACGGCTTGGGACCTGACCACCTATATAAGGCCAGGAGAGCCACCGGGAGAGGACCAAGCAATACCGCACCATCAAGCCTTGAGCTCGAGATTGTACTCTCGACTTGAGCAATCCCCCATTGTAACTGATCTATTCGATAATGCAGATCGACAGAGGCAGGAGTAAGTGTTTTACCTCTACGAGGGCCCCGAACCTGAGTAAATTGTGTCTCCTGTCTAGCCGACAATCGCCACCAGCGCCCACAGGTTCTCCTATTCGAAACCCTATGGGTTCACCCGAGGGACTAGTTGAGATGCAGATTTGACAATTGGCGCCGTCTGTGGGAATCGAACAGCGGGCGCTGGATCTCCGACGACTTCGGCTTCATCGACAACCAACTCGCGTTGGAAACCTTCGACTTCAACCCCAACCAACCCGATTCGGATCGGATCTGTCGTAGTCAACCCTCACTCGCCGGAATCACGCCCGGAATTCAGCAATCTGGAGAAAAGCGTCACCTTGAAGTTCGGAAGCTTCAAATTCTACACAAACAAGGACGGGATCCTCCACTTCCCTGAAGAATCGGGATCCGAGTCAATCTCCAGCCCAGGAGCTGTCGACTCACGACCCTATATGGCAAAAAGTGGCGAGTCAATCCGCCTCAACACCAGCAATTTCCACACCCTCTCTACAGAGGAACCCTCTCGGATCAGGAAGGATTTTTGAGTTACATCTAGGACTCACAAGCCAAGTCTGGCTCAAGTATGCATGGCAGGATCGGAACAGCCACCCGCAGAGACTGAACAAAGCGCGAAAGAACGCGCTGAGATCAATGTTTCACGAGACGCCTGGCTCCGAGCAGAGGAGGCCATCCGCACAAGCAAACCACCTGCGGCTGGGGTCCCACACGAAGACATGGTCGCCTACCACTACCATCTAGTGAGAGCGGCCACTGCTATCAAGGAAGCTCGAGAAGATCTGGTCGTGCGAAAAAGAATGGCGGACAAGTCAAGCAAACGCCGAGCGCATCTATCCCTATCACCTTCCGTCGGGAACGGCCCCCAGAAGAAGGGACGCGCCTCGAGAACCGCGACTATGGACGGCGAGTCCTTAAGCGGAATCAGCAAATCACTTATGCGTGTGGATGAATATGGAAACATTCACCTGCAAACACCCGCTCCGCGGTACTGGCTGCAGCTACCTACATGCAGATAAATCAACCAGGGGAAAACGATCCCCGCGCAGAGCAATACAAGCAAGTACAAAAAGGACTAGGCATGGCGGCCGCAAAACTTTCCTCCTATGATCGCAGAAAGGCGGCCGGACCAAAGGACAAAGAAGCGCCCCGCAGACGTAGAGACACTTCACCTAGCAAGGAAAAATCACCCCGCCGAGCGCAGGGAAAAGAAGCCCGGCGGCGAGGAGATAGCCCGAGTGGAAGCGATAGCAGCCGAAGAGGTCGAGACCGTAGCCGCAGCCCGAGAAGAAGTCGAGGTCGCAGCCCACGGAAGAGACGTGATCGCAGCCCACGAGGAAATTGTGATTGCAGCCCGCGAGGAAATCCTGATCGCAGGCCGCGAGGAAGCCGTGATCGCAGCCCACGAGGAAATCGCGATCGCAGCCCGCGAAAAGATCAAGATCGCAGTCGCTCACGGCATCGCAGTAAAGAGCCGAGAGGAGACGCCAATCGAGATGAGCCCGGATACAATGCACGATCGGACATCGCCCAGCTCAAGGTCGATAAAGGTCGGGCAGCCAGAAATCGCGCGCGCTCCCCATCAACATCCTCCGATGATGAAGTATGCGGAGCCCTATGCTTTACCCGCAGCATTCGCGAAGCACCGCTACCCAAAAGGTTTAAGCTATCCACGGAAGTACAGAAATACGACGGTTCGCAGGAGCCTTCTGCCTGGTTGTCGGATTACCTCACGGCAGTAAAATGCCAACGTGGGAACAAAAACACAGCTATGCAGTACCTCAACCTACACCTGGTCGCTGCAGCTCGCAGCTGGCTCGAAGGAAGGCCGAAAGCATGCTACGGGTCCTGGGATGACCTAAACACGGATTTCTGCAAAAAATTCCAAGCAACATACAAACTTCCTGCGACCATCGAAGAGCTACGAGCCTGCAAGCAGAAAAGTGGCGAGTCTACTCGCGAATATATTCAGCGATGGACCACGCTGAGGAATATGGCGGGAAATATATCAGAAGAAGTTGCGGTTGAAGCATTCGCCAAAGGAGCACGGCGAACCTCTTTCAGAGAAGAACTGGGGCGACTAGCACCCAAAACCATGGGAGAATTAATGGCCATAGCCGATAGATGGGAAAACGGTGAAGACGCGGTGCGCAACGAGAAAGATTCATCCCCGGCACGTGATGAAGACCGCCATGGCCGAAAGAAAAGAAGAAAGAACTACGACCATGATGATCGAGAAGAGTTCGTGGCAGCAGAGTTCACCAAAAACCGCGACAGCGGATATCGTGGAAAGCGTGAGTGGAAACCTAAGCAAGAAGAAAAGACCCCCGAGGAGGACCTCGATGGTTACTGCACGCTACATCTGTTCACAGATAAGCGCACAGGCAAAACTAAGGCTACACACCTTCTCAAGGATTGCCGAAATTTCATCGAAATCCACGAGGCCCTCCTGAAGAAAAACAGAGCAGCCACTAGCCAGGGTTACCCGCAGTTTCCCCGAGGGGGAGCTCAAGGATTCCAACAGCCGCAAGCACTACCCCCAGCGGGAAACCAAAACGCGATGCTAGCCGCGCTGCCAGCGCCACCCGCCCCTAATCAAGGATCCAATGGGTACCCGAACCCAGCAGGCCTCTTAGGTCTGTCCATCTCGCAGAGCTCAGAAGACAAACACACGACAGTTGTACATGGCTGTGCAAACTCCAGCTACAAAAACTGAGTATCTGAAGATGGCGTATCACCCGATAACTTTGATGAGGTGTTGACCTCTAAGTTGGCCCGATCTTCACGAATCGACAAGAACGAACGAAGAACGCACGAAGAACGCGATGAACACGATGAACACGAGAGGGGGAATCGAGGGGAAATCAAGGGCAAACGCGTGGAAACGCAAAAAGGGGAAGATAACTCGTGAAGCCTACGAGGGATCGCAAACCCAAGTCAACAACACGCTAATTGAAACCGTTTCTCTTACCGGCCGGTCCACCGATCCAACAGAAGCCGCAAGGGGAAGGTTGGCAAGCGCTACTAGAATCACTATGTGAGAGAGTAGCTCCTTGGAGAGATCTTGATACAATCCTAGATGAACATCATCAACATAGGAGTAGCCTCGTAAGAGGAATCACCTCAAAGAGGGATACAAGGGCAAAGCCCTAAACTCTCGAAAACAATGCTCAAAACTATTCCTAACCCTAGATCTAGCCACCGGAGTCCTTTATATAGTCGGGGTCGAAACGGGGGTCGAAACGGTGCCAGAACGGTCAATTCCCGTGCATTTCGGGGCCACCCCGGCCTGGGAGCCGGCCTGGCCGGCCTGGAACCCGGCCTGGGGCCAGGGTGGGGCGCAGAGGCCTGGTGCCCAGCCTGGGGCCAGGGTGGGAGGCCGGCCCCCTCGGGCTGGTGCCCGGCCTGGTGCCCGGCCTGGGGCCAGGGTGGGAGGCCGGCCCCCCCGGGCTGGTGCCCGGCCTGGTGCCCGACCTGGGGCCAGGGTGGGATGAGGAGGCCGGCCTGGGGCCAGGGTAGGCCGGCCTGGGGCCAGGCTAGCCCGTCCCGGGGCCAGGGTGAGGCCGGGAGCCTCCTTTTCCCTCCGTTCTTCCTCCTCGGAACTCCGATCTTGACGCCGTCTTCACCCACGTTCTTCCTAGCTTCATGCGCACCTTCTTTGATGTGTTCTTGAGCATCTTGGGCACCATCTTGGGTCTCCATGTGGTGATCCCACCTATGCATGTAGAGGAGGATTTCATGAGGTAGAGCACCGTTCACCAAGACACCTGAAACATACGGAGATAGGAGTGAGTTCACCTTGTGAAGTGTCGATGTTGTGCTTGGTTGAATACGGTGGGCTGCATCATCTCCCCCCCTTGAAAAAGAGTCGTCCTCGACTCTCGTTCCATCCATATGTGAGCGGAATAAGGAATCTTGACGACGAAGATGTCGTTGAAGTTGAGCCGCTTGTCGAAGTCCATGTGACGGTAGGCTCGTAGTGGGGGCGGTCCAAAGGTGATGAAGATCATGAAATGGCCCCCCGTGGATGGTTGAGGAAGATCTTGCGAAGCGGTGTAGTCGTTGAAGTTGAGCCTCTTATCGAAGATCATGCCAAGGTATGCTCGTGGAGGGTGTAGCCCAAAGACGATGACGATCTTGACATGATCCTCCATGGGTGGATGAGGATGAGCTTGCGGAAGCGGTAGAGTGTAGTCGTGGCGATCATTGTCGTTGACGCGCTTGTCGAACTCCAAGTGCATCTCGACGAAGGGGATGTAGACGTGGTAGTCATTGTCGTTGACGCGCTTGTCGAACTCCAAGTACATCTTGACGTAGGGGATGTAGATGGAGAAGTCGTTGTCGTGGAGGTGCTTGTTGAACTCCATGCACATCTTGACATGTGGTATGTAGGCGTAGAAGGCATTGTCGTTGACGTGCTTGTCATACTCCATGCACCTCTTGACATGTGGAATGTAGGCGTCGAAGGCGTTGATGTCGAAGTTCTTGTGACGCGCCGTGTAGATCTTGACTTGAGGAATGTGGATGGAGGATGCTTTGTCGTAGAAGCTCTTGTCAATCTCCATGTGGATCATGATGAGCGGAAATTTCTCCTTCCAACCCTTCAAGTCGGTGTCGATGTTCATGCGATGTGGAGAGCCTTGTATGTGGAGAAGGCGATGATGTCGAGGATGCTTGATAGGGTCACCAAAACTCTGCAAAATAGACAACAAAGATGGAGAGAAAGTTGGTAAGCCGTTAGTGTCAATAAGCACAAATGGGGTTTTGCTCTCAACTCTCATCTCACTTTTGGTGGCTAACAAGGCGAGGCCTCTACGAACACTCATGCTTTTTCCACTCAATATGGGCTTGTGGCTCTCACTCACGTGAAGGTGGATCTCTCTCTCACCACTCATCTCACTAGAAGCTTGAGAGGGGACACTAGAAGGCTCCAAAGTCTTGGCACAAGAGGTGCGCGGGTTTGTCGAAGTCGTTGCATTGCTTGGAGTCGGTAGTGTCATAGCATGTGGCGAGGAGGAGTCGAGCATCTCATCTCTTGGATTGATCTCCAAGTGTGGGAAGGGTGGCTTTCTTGGAGGAGGAGGTAGGGTCATGGCTTGTGTCGAAGGAAGCTCCATCATCTCCATGATGTGGTAGTGTAAGCCATGCCTTGTAGCATCCTCAAATGGTCGATGATGATGAAGATTTCCTTGGCTAGAATGGTGGCTTGAGCGTGGCCTTGTGGAGGTTGGCATGAGGTGCTTTGAAGTCAAGCGGAGAGTGTCACCCAATTCGTCATTACCTCCATCAATGATAGATGGGCCATTGACGCCGGCTCTAGAGAGGTTGAATCGTTGGTCCTTATCTTGAGGATAGGCTTGAAGAACTCGTGTCAACACTCGCGATGAGTTCGCGGCCTCATTGCAATAGACGCTTTCGTCAACATTGGTCGGCATGTCCAAGGAATTGAGAGCTAGTTGGTGCAAGGCATAGTATTGGCCTTCACTCATGTAGGCATGGTCACCATTTTGGTTGGCAACCAAGATCATCTCATTGGTAGCATTGGAAGCTCTCTTGTGGATGGTCGGAGTTGGCACTTGTGTCATTGGAGACGAATAATAAGAATGCCTTAGAGATGATGGCAAGGGATGAGCCTCATTGACCATGTCGCATGCATCAACGTCTTGATCATAGAGTGGTAGAGTGGTCTCCTCATACATATGGTGATGTTGTTCTTGTCTCATGGAAGGAATAGCTTCGCACTCTTGATGTTGTTGTTGTGCTTGCGGCGATGAAAGAAGCTCATGGCCTTGATCATGAAGGTCATTGTTCATCCTCATAGAATGTCGCTCATGGAAGTTGTGGATGGGTGTCGGTGATGAAGTGTCTCTTGCATCTTGCCTTGATGAAGTAGTGGTATCATAGTGTCCATGGCGAGGATGATCTTGATCCTTGTCGAAGACGGGGTGTGAATAGAAAGCACAATCTTGGTGAGGATGAGGTGGCGGCTCCCATTCCTCATATGGATGATGACGCTCATGGTCCTTGCACCTTGTAACATTGAGGCCAATGGCGCTCAAGTCGTTGTCTTCATGGCCTAGGTGATGTGGTGCTTCATCCAATATGGGAGAAGAAGCATCATGGATAGCATCTCCATTGGACGCACCATCATGGTCGCCGCCTTGGCAATCCCACATTATGTGACCATAGCCCTTGCAAATGGGGCATAAGAGGTCTTCATCTTGAAGGAGAGGGAAAAGTAGGCTCATAGCATCCGTGCCTAGTGGTGGTCGAAGTGGGCGCTCATAGGGGTCCTCATCAAAGATGGGAAGTGAAGTAGCATGTTGAGAAATCCCACTTGATTGTTGTCGATGGTGGCGCTCAATGGGGTCTTGCTCGAAGATGGGGAAAAACAAGCCATAGGGAGCATTCGCACTCGCTTGATGTTGAGAAGTTCTCTCATTTGGGTCTTCATCAAAGATAGGCGGTGGAAGCTCAAATGGGTCATCCTCATTGGTTTGGCGATGGCGATCATGATGGAGAGGATGGCGCCGGTGGTCATTGTGGTGGAGTCGAGGGAGGCATTCACTAGAAGCCATGTCGGGAGCACCTTCTTGATAATGGCCTTGGTCTTGGTGGTCATTGTGGTGGTGACACACATTTTTCCTTGGAAGCCTTGAATGTGGGCGAGCACCATCCATGAATCCATTTAGACCAATGTCATGAGCCGAGCGTGGAGAAGGTGGATGATGAAGAATATCCGGTCGTAGAGGGTGATCTTGAAGAGGGTCACCACGGCCTTGTCGGTGTCGAGGTCGAGGTAGTGGTGATGGCGAGCGATGCTCAAACCAATGTCGTCGTGGATCTTGTGGTGGAAGATGCGGTGAGGTGGGTGTACCACTCTCTTCCATATGGCGATGGTGATCATGGCGACGATCTTGGTGATGAGCTTGGTGAAGAGAGCTTGAAGCTTGTCGATGACGAAGCTTGCGGCGTTCCCGCACGTCATGTGTGGGATGACTCCGAAAGTCATTCGGATGCCTTGGCTTCTTGGCCTTCTCTCTTGATGGGGCCTCGATGTTGTCCTTCTTGTGGCGCCGTCTTGATGTTGAAGGAGGCCATCTTGACGTTGCCAACTTGTCGGATTTCTTGTCGTGGCGCCATCTTGAGGTTGAAGGGATTTGTATTGTGTTGGCCTTGGCATTCTCCTTGAAGCTCCATGGTGGTGAGCATGAACCATCGGACATGTGATGTCTTGGCCACCGAAGTTTGGCGAGGAAGCGCTTGTAGGTGAGCTCGTCCATGTCGGAGTCATTGTCGGTGTAGAACTCCGCCATGCTCGAGGATGCGTTGTCGGTGTAGTAGGGCTCCATCCCGTCATCCAAGCTTGCGGTGTCATTGTTGTGGTAGTGGTTCATGTCGATGTAGCTCATGGAGTCGAAGGTGGCGTGGTGGTTGTGGTACTCCTCCATGTCGATGATTCTTGGGGAGGAGTAGTCGGTGTAGAGCTCGACGTCGTGGTCGTAGTGGTGGTGGTGATCCACCATGTCATGCTCGTAGTCATCCACCACGTCATGCTCATAGGAGTGGAGGTCCATGTCTAGCTCGTTGTAGTCATAGTGGTCCATCATGGACTCATCATGATCATCATGGCCTCCAAAGTCTTCGCTCTCGCTATACATGGTTAGTGACAAGCGCAAGTGTATATATAGAGTGTGAGGACCTAAGAGCTCAACCCTCACCTTTTAGCAAATGTTGGAAACTAGTGGACCAAGCCAAGAGAAACCGACAACAAAAAGAATGAAGTGACTTGAGTTCGAAAGATCCCAAAACACGCTCCAAAACACACACGGCTTATGGGTGGATGGCAATGGGTTAGAAATGTGGCGAGAAAACGAAAAATCCAAAGAAAAGTTTGTTGTAAAACGTGGAGAAGAATCAAAGAAAAGTTAGCACGAAAACCAAACCTAGTGGAGGAAAAATGAAATGGTGGGAACGAAAAAAAAACACACACACACAAATGATAAATGGGGTTAGTGCGGCCAATGGACGAGCGGAGACGAAATGTACCTATCGAAGACTAAGCTCAATGCCATACCAACGCAAGGAGGACGCTAGCTCGAACCGCAATTAACAAGAGGCAACAAGATTCACAATGTGGCAACCGGTCACTCTCTTTTCTCTCGCAACTCGAAGCTAGGCGTTCCTACAAATGGGAGCAATTGGCATCGATCTTTGCTTCTTTTGGCACTTTTTGCTTCTTTTTCTCTTTCTCCTTTCTCGCTCTTTTTTTTGATTTTTTTTGCTTTTTGATGGATGATGCGGAGATGATTCCCAAATGCCAATGCCTACTCGTAGCTAGTCTCTCACAAGCGCAAAACTCGCACTCTCGGCGCCACAATGCGATGCCAAGCGGTGTAAAAGAACTAGTCCAAGTAGGTAAGTAACACAATGGGGTGGGGTGGTTCAAGCGGAAGCAAGTTATACCTCTCTTATTGATGATCACGGACTTGCGGCCGTGGGGGAGTCGATGTCGTGGCGATCCGTTGATGTGGAAGCGTAGGTGATGTCGTGGGCGTCGCGTAGCACTTTGTTGCGCTCAATTCGGATCAAAAACGACAAAGAAAAACAAGTTTCAAAATCTGTCCAAGAATCGAAGAGCAGGATTTTTCTGAAATTTTTGCTCAAATTCGAAATTTCTCCCAAATCAAGAAATTTTTTGGACAAATTCAAGAATTGTGGCTGAATAGGAAGATGGGGAATGGTTTTTGGCAACAAATCTATGAAACAAAACCACGAAAAACTCAACGAATCAAGAGATCGGTCGAAATCCCTTTCGGCTATTTTTGGTCAAATTTTCGAATTTATGGTGGATAGAAGAAAAATTGGTGGTAGGGGAGGGGGTGGGGTGTCGGAATCGTGTCAATCTAGCTCTGGATACCAGATGATGAGGTGTTGACCTCTAAGTTGGCCCGATCTTCACGAATCGACAAGAACGAACGAAGAACGCGATGAACACGATGAACACGAGAGGGGGAATCGAGGGGAAATTGAGGGCAAACGCGTGGAAACGCAAAAAGGGGAAGATAACTCATGAAGCCTACGAGGGATCGCAAACCCAAGTCAACAACACGCTAATTGAAACCGTTTCTCTTACCGGTCGGTCCACCGATCCAACAGAAGCCGCAAGGGGAAGGTTGGCAAGCGCTACTAGAATCACTATGTGAGAGAGTAGCTCCTTGAAGAGATCTTGATACAATCCTAGATGAACATCATCAACATAGGAGTAGCCTCGTAAGAGGAATCACCTCAAAGAGGGATACAAGGGCAAAGCCCTAAACTCTCGAAAACAATACTCAAAACTATTCCTAACCCTAGATCTAGCCACCGGAGTCCTTTATATAGTCGGGGTCGAAACGGGGGTCGAAACGGTGCCAAAACGGTCAATTCCCGTGCATTTCGGGGCCACCCCGGCCTGGGAGCCGGCCTGGCCGGCCTGGAACCCGGCCTGGGGCCAGTGTGGGGCACAGAGGCCTGGTGCCCGGCCTGGGGCCAGGGTGGGAGGCCAGCCCCCTCGGGCTGGTGCCCGGCCTGGTGCCCGGCCTGGGGCCAGGGTGGGAGGCCGCCCCCCCCCCGGGCTGGTGCCCGGCCTGGTGCCCGGCCTGGGGCCAGTGTGGGATGAGGAGGCCGGCCTGGGGCCAGGGTAGGCCGGCCTGGGGCCAGGGTGAGGCCGGGAGCCTCCTTTTCCCTCCGTTCTTCCTCCTCGGAACTCCGATCTTGACGCCGTCTTCACCCACGTTCTTCCTAGCTTCTTGCGCACCTTCTTGGATGTGTTCTTGAGCATCTTGGGCACCATCTTGGGTGTCCATGTGGTGATCCCACCTATGCATGTAGAGGAGGATTTCATGAGGTAGAGCACCGTTCACCAAGACACCGGAAACATACGGAGATAGGAGTGAGTTCACCTTGTGAAGTGTCGATGTTGTGCTTGGTTGAATACGGTGGGCTGCATCAAACTTTCTCCAAGGAAGATCACCCTCCTCGAGTCTATCGACCAGGACACGCCGCACTTGTCATACAAGCGCAAATTGGCAATTACGAGCTGGCTCGTGTGTTCATGGACGGAGGCAGCAGCATCAACATCATCTACGCCGACACGCTCCGGCGCATCAACAAGAATTTGGATGGACTCGCAGAATCAGAGACATCCTTCCACGGGATAGTTCCAGGAAAGGCAATCCATCCACTCGGCACAATCAACCTAGAGGTGGTGCTAGGCAACCGAAGCAATTACAGACGAGAGTTCCTCGACTTCGAAGTCGTCGACTGGCCCTCACAGTATCACGCCATTCTTGGTCGAACGACGTTCGCCAGATTCATGGAAGTACCTCATTACACATATTTGAAGCTCAAGCTACCCGGAGAATATGGCACAATCACCATCGATGGCGATTTTCAGAAGTCCAACAAGTGCGACATCAAATTCAACGAGATCGCGCAATCTTTCAGGATGCAGGAAGAACTAGAAGAAATAGAAAAAACCACGGATCACACCGTGATGCCCCTCACCAAGAAGAACGCTCCAGAGCTCGAGTTTAACACAAATAGCGGTAACCGCAAGCATCGAATACACCCGACGGATTCTGCGAAGACGGCGATGGTGTCCACCACCCTTTCACCAGCATAGGAAATCGCGCTCATCGAACTCCTCCGTGAGTACTGGGAAATCTTCGCCTGGCAACCCTCAGACATGCTAGGAATACCCAGGGAGTTCCCCGAGCACTCACTCGAAGTCTACAAGGACGCAAAGCCCATCAAGCAGACCACCCGACGGTTTTCAGAACCTAAGCAGAAAGCGCTCGGAGAAGAGATAAACAAATTGCTCGCAGCAAAATTCATCAGAGAAATAAAGATATCCACTTGGTTAGCAAACCCAGTGCTGGTCCCAAAAAAGAACACCAACATCCTTCGAGTATGCATCGACTACACGTCGCTATAAACACTGCCCCAAGGATAACTTTCCCCTCCCACGAATCGACCAAATCGTGGACTCCACTGCGGGCTGCCAACGCCTATCCTTCCTGGATTCCTACTCGGGATACAACCAAATCCGGATGAAACTGGAGATGAGGAAAAGACAACATTCATCACACGTCATGGTGTATACTGCTACACGACAATGCCCTTCGGGCTCAAGAATGCAGGCGCAACATATCAGCGCTGCATGCAAAAATTCCTCGCCAAGCTCATTGGCAAGAACGTACAAGTGTACGTTGATGACATCGTCATCAAGACTCGAGTGGAGGATACGCTCCTCGACAATATCAGAGAAACATTCGATGCGTTGAACGCATACTGAATAAAACTCAACCCGACCAAGTGCGTCTTTGGTGTCCCCACAGGACAACTTCTCGGGTACCTAGTCTCCGCTCGAGGAATTGAAGCCAACCCGGAGAAGATACAAGAAATCTTGACAATGAAGGAGCCCACCAATCTACGCGGAGTCCAACAGCTCGCCGGGCGACTAGCCGCATTGAGCAGATTCATCGCACGATTGGGCGAACAGGCTGTAACATCCCTGTTTTGCTAACAAAGGGTTGTGGTGTTGTGTTCATGGCATAGCATGCATGAAAATTTTGAACCAAGTTTTAATTTGAATTTAAATGAAACTTGCATAAAAATCACTTAAAGTGAGCACTTCAAATTTGAATTTAAAACAGTTTAAAAATTTGAAAACCAAGATGTGGTTTGGTTGGAATTTTTGTGAGGATTCCAAAAACTATTTTTGCCAAATTTTCTGTTTACAAAAAGGGCCCCAAAACAATGCTTTCTGTCCTGTTTTGAAATAGAGAAGGACCTCAATGAAATTCAATTGTTTTCTAGGGGGTTATTGTATTTTTCCGTTTCTTTTTTCCTTTCTTCTACCTTGAGACAGAAGGATGCAGCTGCGTGTCCTCACCGCCGCCGTCGATGCCACCTCCTCCCTGCCTCTCTCCTTGCGTGGATAAGACCCCATAGGCGTTCCGATCGTTCTCTCCTTCCTCCTCCTCGCCCGATGTCCTCCCTATCTCTGTCTCTCTCAACGAGTAGAAGACCCGAAACCCTAACCCTACCGTTCCTCCGGCCGCCGCCGCGCGCTGCCGACTCCGGCCATCTCCGTCCGAATTGAACCGACCACGAGGACCTCCGGAACCTCCTCTATCACCTCGAGAGCGCACGGAAGCTAGGATGGACAACACCGCCAGAATCGGGCCGTCGCCTTTGCCGCCGGCCGCCGCGGAAACCTGCACGGCGCCACCGTCTCCGACCCTCCCTCCTCCCGCCGTCCACTCCAGAGCATCCACGGTGAGGCCCTCGTCTTTCCCATGCTCTCACCTTGGCTCCTCCCCCTCTGCAGCTTCCTGTACCCGTGCCCCGCTGGCCGCCGCCGTGTTCTTGGTCGCCGGGGCTACTCCGGTGACCAAATGGTCAGCCCGCTGCCACCTACAGACTCGTGGAGATCTCCTCTACCTAGTGCAGCAAACGGTTTCCATCAACTCGGGGTCTTTCGAACGAATTTGTGCAGAACAGAGGGATCGAGCTCAAGCTGACGTCACCATTGTATCATGCTGATGTCATAAAACAGTTTTCCTTTTGAAAATAAATAGAAAAAGGAGCTGACACGTCGGCCATGTTTAATATCACTGAAAATGAAGTAAAATCAAATAATTAATAACTTTATTTCTGTGACTCAGAAAAATGTGGAAAAATATTCAAAATGTTCAGAAAATTATTCTCTATCCAAATATGTCTTTTTCACACATGTTGTAGAAAGTTCAAAAATGACCATTATTTTAATATTTTTTAACCATTTAAAATGGAGAAAATAAGTTTTTATTCACAAAAATTAGAAAATTAAAAGTTATATACCATTTTTCTCAAAATGACAAATGCAATCTAGATATGGTGTTTTCAAACCCATTTGAGCACTTTAAATTGTACACACTTTCATAATTGCCCGAGTTGCCCCTCCGGGGTCTATTTCGGGTTAATTTCAGTAAAATTGCATATCTGGCATACGAACCCTAGCAACCCAATAAACATGTTTAGGGCTTTATTTTAGTGCATTAACTTGATCATGCATACATATTGTGCATTGCATCGATGCCATGTGTTGATTGTTCTTCTTGTTTCGGTGTTTGTTCCCCCTCGGTAGAACGTGACTCCGAAGAGAAGGCCAGCGATCCAATGGCGAATACTTGATCCTAACCGACAAGTCAAGAACTTATTCCTGAAGACTTTATCTGGTTTTCTGGAAGCAAGGCAAGCATAACCTCTTATCTGCCCATATATGGTTTCGAAAGACTTTTTGACTCTCGTACAATGCATTCGATTCCAATATATCTTGTGTCAGTAGTTAGAGTTGTCCTATATCATGCATAGCCTAGTTATCCTGATTCACTACTCCTAGCAGCCATAGGTTTGATTGTGTTCATCGCCAAAGCCTTAAATATGTTGTGCTTAGTCATACATGTTTGCTACCTCTGCTCCATCCGGTTGATGAATCAGAGTTACAAAAGAATCTAGTATGATAGGATGTTGTGGAAAGTTAAGATAACTTGGTTAACATGACTTAAAGGTGTGGATGACGAGACCACAGAGGGTCTGTGGCGGTTGTCTCGTTCATGCCCCTAGGAGCAAGTTCTCGTCTTCGAGCCAAGACTGAGAGTGCATCCACACGGGGATTGGATTCCCCTCTGTCTCAACTTGCCTTGTTTGTTCCATGAGTTGCCTAGTTCGGGCTTTCCATTCGGATTTGCGGGGATATCAAAACACTTTCAAAACTAGGATGTGGGGATGTATCGACGCTCTGCGGGTAGGTAACCGTCGAGCATCGCGCACAACGATAGAGACCCGGCAGGAGATGGCCACTCCCTATTGGCGGTCCATCTCTACTCGGAGCGACTCATGGAATAGGCGAAGCAAGGGAAAGATCGTGGTCAACCTTCATCTGCCGGCACTTCCCGGACTAGTGCTAATCATGTGCCATTAAGAGTTGGTTGGTACGTGTGGTTAAAGTTGTACACCCCTGTAGGGTTAAATCTTTTCGAAAAGCCGTGTCCGCGGTTAAGGACGACTTGGTGACGGATTCTGTGATCATAGACAACTTGAACGGAATGACTAAAACTTGCTGATAACGAATGAAGGATGCCTCCTCGGAGATGCCGAGAGGGGTTACCTTGTAGATTGAGTTAACGAAACAACTTGAGGTGGTGATCTTTGAAGCACGAGGTGCTGATATGAGTCGGTGGATTAAAAAGATGATGATTTCGGTAGTTGAATAGTTTTCTCATCTGTTTTCAAAATACTCCATGAGGCGTGCTACTCCTTCCTCAATTTGAGAAACAAAGATGGCTTTACGCAAAATAACCTTCATAACTCTTTCTAAAGAAGCAGATATATAATAGGTTAACTAATTCTTGTTGAGTACCTCCCGTACTCATGTTTGCTTCAACTTGGTTCGGGTGGAGTTCCTCAGTTCGGTGGTGTTTCGACGTGGACATCGACGAGTAGTTTGGGGTTCCCAGGTAGCAGCCTGGAATCTATGGGCTGGGACGTCGCCTTATGTTGCGGCCTCTTAGGCCTTTTTGGTTCTTGTTGATTAGCAACATAATTTGCCTTCCGTTGTCTGATGTAATGTTGGGTCGTGTGACCTCCGCTTGTAAGCTATACTCTAGTAACACCTATTTAATACAACTTCAATGTCTAGAGTGTTGCTTTGATCGGTTGTTGGTGTCGAGCTCATTGTTATACAGTTTTGGCTATCCCTGCATAGTTGTCGCAGTCGAGGGGTTGTGGAGCCGATGATCCATGTCCGAGCCCGCCTGCCGATGTGATTCGACCTGGGGCGAGGTAACCCCAGTAACCCTCGATTGTTGTTGCACTTTCTGGACACATAGCAGCTCTGTATAACTTTGATCCCGTTGCTTCAGTTTCATCCGACTCGTGGATTCTTGGGTATACATATCTGGTTATGACTAGCATGGACACAAGGAGTAGTAGACCGGGGATCCGGACTACGTGCCGATGAATCCGGTCTGCCTGCCGCTGTTTGTTGCGGCCGGGGCTGGTAACCCTGAAGCCCTTGTGAGTCCATTGCTAGGAGCACATGACAGTTTGTATATCTCTGGGTCCGGGTTCTGACATAGGCGTTACCCTTGTATAAACTGTTGAAGAAGACTGATAAATTCGAATGGACACCTGAAGCAAAGCAAGCGTTTGCAGATTTGAAGAAAACACTACAGAGCAGGCGTATCCAGGTGATCAGCACAGCCATAGTAGTAGAAAGACCAGAAGAAGGAAAGGCATATGGAGTGCAAAGGCCAATTTACTACATCAGCGAGGTCCTTTCGCCGTGCAAACAACGATATCCTCACTACCAAAAGCTTGCATACGGAGTTGTGCTTACAGCTCGAAAGCTTAAACACTACTTCCAGGAGCATACCGTAACGGTGCTAAACGACGCATCACTCGGTACGATAATGAACAACCCAATGGCATCAGGAAGAATAGCAAAGTGGAGCATCGAGCTAGGCGCCTGGGACATCATCTATGCAGGACGCAATTCCGTGAAGTCACAGGTACTCATGGAATTTCTGAGCGAATGGACAGAACTATAAACACCCGGACCACCGGAATATACGAGTAACTGGATCATGTACTTCGACGGGTCAAAAAGAAATGAAGGAGCTGGAGCTGGGATCGTCCTAATATCACCGAGAGGAGATAAGTTACAGTACGTCCTACGATTGGACTCCCCCCCCCCCCCGACGATCCAGCATCAAACAATGACGCAGAATATGAGGCCTTATTACATGGGATGAAGATGGCAATCGCATGTGGAGCCACCCGGTTGATGATCTATGGCGATTCTAATCTCATCGTGCAACAGACAATGAAGGTGTGCGACGCTATCGCAGAAAACATGGTCGCCTACCGGGACATGTATAATCCACTCGAAGGAAGTTTCAAAGGATGCGAGCTGAAGCACATTGCGAGATCCAGTAACGAAGAAGCAGACAGGTTGGCAAACATGGGGTCCACAAACACACCCATACCGCCTGGTATCTATTTTGAGAGGATGACCAAGCGTTCAGTCAAGGTTAAGAAAACTGCTGAAGCACCCACAATATCAGAGACAGACGTCGGCCCGCAAGTTGCTATCATCGAGCTCAGCCATGTCATCTCACGACAAATTTTTCTGATCGAGCCAGTCTGGACGCAGAAATATCTCGACTACTTGTCCGCCAAAAAGCTCCCAGCAGACCCTCGCGAGGCTCGACAAATAGTGAGACGCAGCAAATCTTTTCGGATACTCAATGACGAGTTATACAAGCAGAGCATCTCAGGCATACTACAAAGATGCATAGCACCCGAAGATGGCAAGGAATTACTACGAGACATACACCAAGGAGATTGCGGACATCACGCCAGTTGGAAAGCAATCGTGGGCAAAGCTTTTCGAGCTGTATTTTACTGGCTTACAGCAGCCCGAGACGCAAAGGAATTGGTCGACAGGTTCAATGCTTGCCAACGATTCGCACCCAAACCTCACGTTCCCGCTACAGAATTTCATATGATACCTATCGCCTGGCCCTTTGCACAATGGGGCCTGGACATGGTAGGTCCATTACGCAAGTCTACACCCGGTGGATACACACACTTTCTAGTGGCAGTCGACAAATTTACGAAGTGGATCGAAGCAATGCCAGTGACCTAGGCTAGCGCCCAGTGCGCTGTCAAATTCCTCGATTCCATCGTCTGTAGATTCGGAGTACCACACAACATCATCACCGACAATGGCAGCAACTTCACGGCAAAGGAAACACTGCAGTTTTGCGAAGAAAAAGGAATCATCCTCAAGTTCGCTTCGATGGCTCATCCGCAAACAAACAGCCAAGTGGAACGATCCAACGGATTAGTCTCGGCTGGCATCAAGAAACGACTACTCGATCGCCTACATCCAGCAGCAGGACACTGGGAAGAAGAGATATCTTCCATGCTATGGATCCTCCGCACAACTCCAAATCGATCCACAAATTACACACCATTCTTCATGGTATACGGGGCTGAAGCCGTCCTTCCCGAGGACGTCCGATTTAGCGCCCCACGGGTGGTTTCTTACAGCGAAGAAACATCTAACAGGGCACTCGCAGACGATATGGACGCACTCGACGAAATACGCGACATTGCACTCGCAAGATCAGCAGTATATCAGTAGTCGTTGCGAAACTATCACAGTCGCTGAATACGCCACAGAGCCTTCGCGGCGGGAGATTTGGTGCTACGGCTCAAGCAGAAAGAAGGACACAAGCTCGAACCGCCCTGGGAAGGACCCTTCATAATACACGAAGTTATCCCAGGTGGCGCCTATCGACTGAAGAATCCGACGACTGGAGGCATCTACTCCAACCCATGGAATGTTGCACACCTCCGCAAATTCTACCCCAAGATTTACGTTTACTCATACAAATAAGGCTATACTAGCCATCTTGTAGCCCGAAATACATGGCTCCTCAGTCATTTCAATAAAAATACATGGTTCCTCAACCATAGCTACTCGCAATCTCCATTCTTAAGTTCTCAAGAATAGGTACACACCCCCAAAAATATGCACGGGGGCTACGCCTAAAAATAGCGCAACAGGAGTAATATCATATACACAATGTTACACACAAGGTAGACGCCTTACAAAGTTTTTGAAGAACTATACAGGATACATACATCCTATGATTACATATGGCGGTGAGTGTTTTCCTCGGCTAGCACCCGATCCACCTCTGACGAGGTCAGTCGAATTATCTCCTCTGCGGCATGCCGAACAACACTATAATGAGGTGACATATTGAGCTGACCATCAGGAAGCCTAGCCACGGAACTGAAATTCACCTCTGGATGCCACAATCGGACGAAGGAGAGCGCCACTACTGCACCACAGATCATCTGATTACGGACACACTCGCGGACTTCTCCTTCTTGCCCGAAAGTTCTAAGGAGATAGCTCCAATCTTCTGGACCCTTTTCCAATGGGTAGAAAGCCGAGTTCACAGCAATCAAAATCTCGTGAAATGAACTCACGAGTATCTTGGCCTGATTTACCCGATACTTCAAGGTAGCAAGCACAAAGCCTTGACTACGATCGGACCAAAAATTATTTGCATGGGGTTTTGAACTACCAGCTTCGTGAAGAATATGGTTCTCCACCCACTGTTTCTCGCTCCTTTCATCTGGTTGAACAACTGTAAAGAAGCACACAGGATCAAAGGGTGATAGCAAATACAAAAAGCCAGGGGGCTGAGATACTTACAGAGCAAATCCCTAGCAACAACCGCCAACTCATCCATCACAAACTGCTCACGTTCAATCGCAAGTTTCTGTTTGGACTTAGCAACATCCGCTACCCCCACGCAAAGTTTTTATCTTGCGCTCACCATCCGCAACACGATCGCGAAGGCCCGCAAAGGTACCAACAGCAGCAACAAGAGGATTTGCTTGGGCAGCAAGTCCTCCTGAAGACCCCGCGGCAACTCCAGTTACCTGGAAGAATAAAAAAATGTGGAGGAATAAGATGCCCCATTCGAGATATAACAACCACCTATTCGACAGGTGCTCGGGGGCTACTCCCATCGGGAGAAAACACATCAATCACATGAAGCATTTCAGAAGAACATTTTGATTAAACGATGAAAATACGGGAATACATCCCAAGGTTCATTACAATCGAAAGAACGAGCTACGAAGAACATATACTAAGGAGCTGCAGTTGTGCTGCCACTCGCGGCAGTGCTCCCCCTACGACTAGCACGGGCAATCAGCTCAGATAACTTCCGGGCAAGGACTCCAGCTGAATCGCCAAAACGAAGAAGCGCTACCTTTTTGCCCGTAGAAGGATCGACGGGAAGATCCGAGTATGCCTCCTCCAAGCCCGTGACTCCGTGCGCCAGCGCAAACTGGATGGCAGTCTTCGCTCCAGACTCTGACTGAGCAACCGCGTAGGCGTCAAGGAGATTGCTCACCAAGAATATCTTCAAAAGATCACCTAGTACAGGCGGAGACACAGCGTCAACCAGAAGACGACCATGAAGCTGCATCAACACTCGAACGGCATCGCCGATCAGAGCGCAAATCCCCTCAGCATGCTTCCTGAGCTGGGCGCACGAATCGGTTAGAGCATCCACCCGTTGGACCCCAGTCAGCTCCAGCGAGGCGCCCAGAAGACCTGCAGGAAAAAATATTAAGATCCAAGGGCCTACCAGATAATCGGAGGACAACAAGACACCAAATACAACTTACCCGCAAAACGCTCGGCCAAAGCGCGAAGGAAGTCAACAAGGTCGGAGTCCGCCTTGGTACCAGCCTCCTCCAGCTTCTTCAGGGCATCCTGCGCATCCGAAAGCTTTCCCGCAAAGTCAGTCGACTGCTTACGAGAAGATTCAAGCTCCTCTCGAGCAGTCTCCAACTGAGCCTCCAGGGCGCCTGCTCGAGTGACAGCGGCCACCTTTTCAGCCTTCAACGCGTCGATTTGAGCTGCACAAACAACAGGTTTGAGATCCAAAGGAATTAATGCGATTGGAAAGGTGAGATAAAAAGAGTTGACGATTTTACCTCGGAGAAGATCGTTGTCCGAGACAAGTCGATCGCGATCCGCCCGAAGGGTCACGCATTCTGTCTCAGCCGAGATAACGCGACGGCCAACCGCCACAAGGGAGTCAAGAAGAGACTGCAAGAGGATAAAGATGGAAAAGTCAAAAAGGAGAAGATTGAGCCTATACGCGATTGCAAACATTCGAGTATAGCCTCGGGGGCTACTCCTATCGGGAGCACTGTCGTGCACCCGATAAAATGAAGAAAAGAGAGAGCAGGTCTTTGAGCCTGTAGCCAATCATACATGATTAGCTACAGCCTCGGGGTTACTCCCATCGGGAGCACTGCCGTGCACCCGATAAAAAAAAGCCAAACAGACAACGGGCAATATGGAAAGGAAGACAACAATATTTACCTGGCCCCTGAGCTATGGAGAGAGGGTCCGCCGAGCTACCCGACACTTCTTTCGGAATCGAAGCTCCAACAGTAAAGCTAGGAATCCTATATTCTGTAGCTACCGTTGTGGGAGATGCACCCGGAGAGTTCTGCACAGTGCCTGTAGTCGTGGTCTCACCCGCAGCATAAACCATCTGCCTCTTTTCGAGAGGAAGGGAAGAGACGAACCGCCGGGGCTGATGGATTGAAGACTGTCATAAAGAACAACAATTTGTCAGAAGAAGCAAAAGGAAACATTCGACTAGAAGAAAAAAGAAAAGCAGAGACTTACTCGTCGTCGTCGTCATCCACCATATCCGCGTTCCAGGCGGTATGGGCAAGGAAGAAGAAGGGGCGCGCGCACTTAGCGGAGTCACGATGAGGGGCTCCTTTTTTGGTGACTCCTTATCCAAGGAGTTATCCTTAGAGGTGGCTTCATCATTCTCCGATCGGCGGCGTTTGCGTATGCGGAGGTCGCTACCCGATTCTTCCGCGTCGTTCGAAGAATCATGCTCGGAGCTCGAATCGGCTTCAGCAACGCTGGTGTCGGCTGGGGCGTCCAGATTGCTTGCCAATAAGTCCGAGACCTCCTCTCCGGAGATTGGCGGGTAGCAATCGGCCACCGCTAAACTCTACAGAAGAAGAAAGGAAAGAAGAATTTCAGCCAACAAAAAACTTTCGAGCTGGAAAGAGACGAAATTCAAAGGAAAACTCGAACTTACTTCAGGTGGTGGAGGCCTTGATGCCTCAAAAGCTGCTACTGGGCAGTCAGGGAAGGTGTCGCCCTCCTTCAAGCTGGTGATAGCCGCAATCTTCTTCTCGAATTCAGCATTCGAGATTTTCTCTCGGCTCACGCGGCTAGGATCTTCGGCGCCCTGGTACTCCCACATCGCGGATGGCCTCTCCTGTAGGGGCTGAATCCCGCGTTTGAGGAACACGCTCGCCAAGTGCAGGCCATTCAGCGCAACTCCTGCGGCTTGATCACGAAGAGTGGCCACCTTGGCGAGTAGAGGGGTGACAACCCGGACTTCTTCAGCCGAAAGTTTGTGCGCCCAAGACTTCCACCTCTTCAAAACAGCGGACGGGTGGAATTCGTGGACTCCACCCGCGCTGTTGTCGATGACGTAAAACCATTTTTCCTCCATCCTTGGGCGGAGTCGAGAAAATGCATCATGAAGTAGCCGCTCTCCGACTTCGCCTGGATCCCGAAGCCGCTGGTGCGCAACGGCTCCCCGAGCTCAGTCTCCACTCGCGATCTCTGGCGGAAGACGTGCACCTTGAAGAGGGCCTTCCAGAGGCCCCAATGGGGGCGAATGCCCAGAAAGCACTCGCAAAGGACAATGAAGCACGAGATGTGCTGCACTGCGTTTGGAGGCAAATCGTGGAGCTGTATGCCATAAACATACAGCAGAGCCACGAGAAAAGGATGGAGAGCGAAGGAGAGCCCACGCGAGACGTGATCCGCGAAGATCACGCGTTCATTCGCACGGGGATTGGTACCTCCTCTTTCTTGCGGAGGCGCACCCGCTTCTCAGCTTCGGAAGGCAGCAATCCTTCTCGCTGCATCCCCTTGATGCTCTTGACCGTGGTGTTGGGCAAGCGCTAGTCGCCCGAGCGCGGAGCAGGTGGCACGGGAGCTTCCTCCGCTGCCCTCGACGAAGAGATGGCAGCGCCGCGCTTCTTGCCTCCTGCCATTGGTGCTGGTGCGAGCTCGTGGAGAAGAAGGGCAGAGAACAAGGAAGACGAAGACTGAGGAAGATGAAGGCTGGGGAAATTTTCACCGTTTCACCTAAGGCCTATATTTATACACAGCGCCGCCCGATCCTGACCGTTTGTTGATCCACGTGGCATCCATCACAACCGCCACGTGCGAAGGCGAAACGAAAGGGCGGCGGATGCTGTTTCGTGCCACGATCCTAACAGTGGATCGTGCACATTTACTGTGCACGGTTCGCGTAAAAACCGGGAACGACGTATCGTTTCCGGTCAAAAAGCTGACAAGGTGGGCCAACTCCTCTGTTATCGCCCCGTCACGTCCCATCGGGAGGATAAAGTGCGCCGTGACATCATGGCGCGCATCATCAAGCTAGAGATTCATTCGAATAAAAGACCCAACACACGAAATAAACTTCGTATGGACAGATCAAGACGCGGGCCCTCATTCGCGAAAGCTCCAAACGCGAAATAACTTCGTATGGATAAATTATGGTGTGGAAATTCACTCACAAAAAACAAGACCCTAGACACGAAAACTCTTTCGTATGGGCGTGAAGGTTCCGAACACGAAAATCCTTTCGTATGGATAAAATAGCCTGGTATTCTCACTCGAGAAATCACAGACTTAAAACATCGCGGGTGCACAGAACCAACCACTCCATCACACGATGTCTACACATCATAAACCTGAATTGTTCAGCTGACTAGTCACATCCGGATGCCATATTTTCTCGAATATGAAGGTAAGACCCAAAAGATCTTTCTTGAGGGCCTACAATCGCACTCAAGCTGCGTCCTCCGGTAAAAATCCGTGTCAACAACACGAAGAAAAATCCTAGAGGACGCGCCGGGTACCCCTATAGGTTAAGTTCGACTCGGTAAGACCTCTACGGCTCAGTCGCAACGGTCACCTCATCGGGTTCGAGTCGGAGGTCTCGAATCTATGTAGGCCAGAACTGTTTTTTCCCTAGTTGCAATTAATTGGCCCTGATCTTTCGGGAGAGCCAACCTGCTGCGCCATATCCTTCTGCAAAAATAGCCTCAAACGCGGGCACTTTCACCACGCAATACTCAAGTATTAAACTCATCACACAGGGTATACACCATCCGAATGGAAAACGACTATAATAGTCATCCGAAGGAAGTAAGATCTGAGCGTCTACCCGACTGGAAAGGTCCCAATCGAGCAAACGCTCGGGGGCTACTGACGAAGGGATGAACCTTGGACCCGGCGAATAAGGATACCTGGTCCTAGGCCCAAGACTGAGGCCCAATAAGAGAAGCTTTGGACTACTCTAGAAGGCCCAGTTGAAGACCACCCGCAATGCCTTGCGGGATAAGATAGGAAACTTGTAATCGACTTAGGTTTAGAGTCCGAGTCCTCCCCGGGTACGGCTTGGGACCTAACCACCTATATAAGGCCAGGAGAGCCACCGGGAGAGGACCAAGCAATATCACACCATCAAGCCTTGAGCTCGAGATTGTACTCTCGACTTGAGCAATCCCCCATTGTAACCGATCTATTCGATAATACAGATCGACAGAGGCAGGAGTAAGTGTTTTACCTCTACGAGGGCCCCGAACCTGGGTAAATTGTGTCTCCTGTCTAGCCGACGATCGCCACCAGCACCCACATGTTCTCCTATTCGAAACCCTATGGGTTCACCTGAGGGACTTATTGAGATGCAGATTCGACATACGCCGTGAACGACGAACACCGGAGGGGGAGAAAACCCTATTCTCGAGGTGTGACCAAGTTTAGTTGCTCAAATGACTTTGGGAACCTCATAGATAGGTTGCGTTTGTTTCACTGATCATTTTGGTATATTACACTTAATTTTCTAATTTTATTGAATTAAAACTTTATTTTCAATATTTAAATGAATTAAATTCAAACTACAAATGTGGCCTCATTTTGAACTTGTTTAAACATGTATGAAAATGGTATAAACAAATAGCTCACATTTTTCTGAACATTTTGCATATTTTTCCATAATTTTTGGAGTTATAAAATGAAAGTTATTTAATTTCCAAATTTTACTTAATTTCTGTTTTTCTATTTATCTACGGGTCCCACTGTTCAATTTAAAACAGAAAAGAAAAGCCACTTGGTGCGGCCACGTGGGCAGGTGACGTCGGGGTGACGTCACCGTGACCTCACACGGTGGCCGGCCGGTGGCAGAGGGCTCGCCGGCGGCGAATGGAAGTGCCACCGGACGCGTGGTCAAGCCCACGGTCTTCCTCTCACCGAGGGGAACCCGGGGAGGGTTACCTCGCTTCCAGGGAAGCGACGGCGGCAGGCTGCAACGGCGAACGGCGGCGGGGGTCATCGGGCTCCGGCGAAGCCGGCGTTTCCGGCCGGAAGGAGAGAAACGGAGGGGATGGGGAGGAGCAGGGGCTCACCACGAACACGTAGAGGTGGTCAGAGGGGCCGGAGGAGGGCGGTAACAGCGGGGCGGTGGAGGGATTCCGGCGGTCGGCCGCGGGGAAGAAGGCGGCGATTGGCGTCCCCTAGGCCATCCCGGGAGCTCCTTCTGCACGTGGAGGTAGAGGAGGTCGACGCGGTTCCAACGGGACAAACATGGAGGACGGGGAGGCGGTGAATCACCGGCAGCGACGGATCGACGGGGGTGGTGTGTTCGATGGCGGGGAGGAGATACAGAGGAGGAGAGAGGAGGGAACTCGAGGGGGTTCTGTGAGCTAACACGACCTGGACGTCTCCTTGAGGTCTTCCAGGCGTCCACATCGACTAGGGAGCAAGTAGGAGGTGGAGGGCGGCGGCGGGTTGCCCTCCTGGTCGGCGACAGGGAAGATACGTTAAAAGAACACTTCACGGATAACCCCCTGTTAAAAACTAAGGATTTGCAAAGAGGTCCTTTGGACTTAAAAACAGAACCAAAAACAGATTTTGAGGGCCTTTTGTGAAGCAAAAATTGCACAAAAATACTTGTTGGAAAGCTCTTCAAATTTTCCACCTTTCTATCACATGGTTGGTTCACTTTGAAAAACTTTCTAAAACAAATTTGTGTGAAGCGAGATTAAGTGATTTTCTGTTAACTCACTGATTAATTTTTAAATGCAAATTTTTGGTCCATTTTTCATGCATGCATGCCATGTACTCAACACCTCTCTTTATTACACAAAAGTAGGGATGTTACAAGTCTACCACCCTTACAAGAATCTCATCCCGAGATTCCTAGGTTTTAGAAAAGAAGTCGGGGTACTTAGATCGCAAACGATCTTCTCGTTCCCAGGTTGCTTCATTCTCGGAATGATGTGACCATTGAACTTTGAGGAACTTGATGGTCTGACTGCGAGTTCTTCGTTCGGCCTCATCGAGAATACGTATAGGGACCTCTTTGTAAGAGAGATCATCCTTGAGCTTGATAGTCTCGTGGTCCACACCACGAACAGGATCTTTGAAGCAACGTTTGAGTTGGGAGACATGGAATACATCATGGACATCCGGAAATCCTGGAGGCAACTGCAGCTGGTATGAAACTTGACCTCGTTTTCCAGTGATAGGGAAAGGACCGATATAACGAGGAGCCAGTTTGCCTTTGATTCCGAATCGTTTTCCACCTTTCAGAGGTGTGACTCGAAGATAAGCTTTCTCGCCAATTTCATATTGAGCATCTTGATGATGACGATCATAATAACTTTTCTGGAGAGATTGAGTTGTTTTCAGTCGTTCACGAATGATGCGAACGATTTCTTTCGCTTACTTGATTACATCCGGACTGAAGAACGATCTTTCACCGGTTTCAGACCAATTCAGCAGAGTTTGGCATTTACGGCCGTATAGAACTTCAAAAGGAGCCTTGCCGAAGACAGATTGATAACTGTTGTTATAGGTGAACTCGGCAAATGGAAGAAACTTCTCCCAATCCTTACCGAACGATATAACACAAGCTCAGAGCATGTCCTCAAGATTTGGTTAACTCTCTCAGTTTGGCCACCGGTTTGTGGATGGAAAGCAGTGCTGAAAGATAGTCGGGTTCCCATAGCTTGCTGGAAACTTGCCTAGAATTTGGAGGTGAACAGACTTCCACGATCAGAGATGATCCTCTTTGGAACACCGTGGAGCTGACTATTCTGGATACATACAGATCCACCAGCTGGATAGCGGTGATATCTTCTCGGATGGGAAGGAAATGAGCAACTTTGGATAGGCGGTAACCACCACCCACATAGCATCATGGCCTTTCTTTGTCTTGGCAAGACCGGTGATGAAATCCATACCCACTTCATCACATTTCCATTCAGGAATAGGCAGGGGTTGAAGAACACCGGCAGGTCTTTCATGTTCTGCCTTCACACGACGACAGACGTCGCATTTAGCAACATACTGAGCGATTTCTCGCTTCATCCGGGTCCACCAGAATTTCGGGCGAAGATCCTGATACATTTTGGTGCTACCAGTATGAATGGAAAGAGGTGTCTCATGAGCCTCTTGGAGTATTAGCTTTCTCAGATTTCGATTCTTGGGTACAACCAGACAGTTTTTGAAGTAGACAATGCCTTGATCATCGACAGAGAAACACTTAGCAGCACCGCTAGCAACGTTCTTCTTGATCTTAGCAATGCCTAAGTTGTTCTTCTGAACATCTTTAATTTGTTCTTCGAGAGAAGGTTTTATTTCCAGATTGGCCAGATATCCAGAAGGAACAACTTCAAGGTTGAGCTTGAAAACTCCTCATGAAGAGAAGGTTGGGCATGTTGTATCATCAAACTGTTACAATAAGACTCCTGACTTAGCGCGTCAGCGACGACATTTTGCTTTGCCGCGTTGATAGTTGAGACCCAAGTCAAAGTCCTTGATTACCTCCAACCATCTTCTCTGTCGGAGGTTCAGATCCGGTTGGGTAAACAGATATTTCATACTCTGATGATCTGAGTATAACTCACATCGGTTGCCAAGCAGATAATGACGCCATTGCTTGAGAGCATGGACCACGGCTGCTAGCTCAAGATCATGGGTTGGATAATTGCACTCATGTGGTTTCAGTTGAAGAGAACCATAGGCCACCACATGACCTTCTTGCATTAACACACAACCGAGTCCTTGTTGAGAGGCATCACAGAAGATGACAAAATCCTTGCTCGTATCAGGAATAACAAGCATAGGAGCGGTAGTCAGTTTGGTTTTCAGAGTTTGGAAACTTTCCTCTGCCTTTTATGAACACTCGAACTTTTTGCCTTTCTTAAGAAGTTCAGTCATAGGTTTGGCAATTTTGAGAAGTTCTCGATGAAACGACGGTAATAACCTGCCAATCCGAGAAAACTCCGAACATACTTGACTGACTTAGGTGTTTCCCAGTCCAGAATGGTTTGGACCTTGTCTGGAATGACGGCAACACCTTCAGCAGACACCACGTGTCCGAGATAGACGAGTTCTTTCAACCAGAACTCACACTTGGAGAACTTGGCATACAACTTGTGCTCGCGGAGTTTGGATAACACCAAACGCAGGTGTTCAGAATGTTCATCTTCGGTTTTGGAATAGACCAGGATATCGTCGATGTAGACCACGACGAACTTATCAAGATACTCCATGAATACCGAGTTCATAAGTCTCATGAAGGTAGCTGGAGCGTTGGTAAGACAGAAAGACATGACGGTGTACTCGTAAAGACCATAACGAGTAGTAAACGCCGTTTTGGGAATGTCCTCCTTTCTGATCTTCATTTGATGGTATCCTGATCGCAGGTCCATCTTGGAAAAGACAGTTGCACCAGCTAATTGATCAAAGAGGTCGTTGATCCTTGGAAGAGGGTATTTGGTTTTGATGGTCACTGCATTCAGCGGCCGATAATCAACAACCAGACGTGGAACATTGGTATCCCGCTTCTTGACAAAGATAGTGGGACAACCCCAATAAGATGTGCTAGGTTGGATGAAACCTTTTTCTTCTAACTCCTCTATTTGGCGTTTCAATTCAACCAACTCCTCTGGGGCCATACGATAAGGTCTTTTAGACATAGGAGCAGGTACCAGGGACTAACTCAATGACAAACTCCACACTTCCGTCAGGTGGCATGCCAGGTAACTCTTCAGGAAACACATCAGGGAAATCACTGACTACAGGTAACTCATGAATTTCAGGAGGGTAATCACCTTGCATGAAGTATAGCTGCAGTTCAGGAGAAAGTTGTTTGCATGCTGATGCGGAATAGTGTACTCCGACCAATAGTCGATGATGGCACCGGAAGGATGTTTCAAGGTGAGGCATTTTGTTGCACAATCCAATACAGCTCCATATTTAGCAAGCCAATCCATGTCCAATATGACATCAAGGTCAGTGGATTTTAGGGAAATGAAGGTTGCAGGGAATTGTAAGGATCCCACCTCAACCATGAGCTCTGGCGTAACCATGGTGGTTTGCCAGTTGCAACGAGGAGAGTTTACCACAAACAGTTTTGACAACTTCTCAAAAGGTATACCATGCATTTTAGCAAACCCTTCTGATATGAAAGTATGCGATGCTCCAGAATCAAATAAGGCTAAAGCCGAAATTGAGTTGACACGAATCGTACCCAGTAAGACGCTTGGATCTTCCTGAGCATCCTTAGCAGTCACATAGTTAAGGCGACCACGTCCAGCACCAGCAGGCTTCGCCGTTTTCTTAGGAGGAGGAGCTGCACCTCCAGCATGATTCTGAGGGCACTCCCTTGAGAAGTGACCAGGCTGGCCACAGCGATAGCAGACATTGCTGGGAGGAGCGGCAACTGGAGGACGAGAACCTTGTCCACCACCATAGGTTGATGTAGCAGGTGGTGCAGGCAGACGAGGAACATATCCAGATGGCCTTGGCTGAAACGGAGCCCTGGGGACAGCGCTGTATGGAATGAACACACAGCGCTTCCTCTTCTGACCAGAGGGTGATGCACGGGAATCTCCAGCACTCTTCTTCATAGCAGTATCCATCTCCTTTTTGCCACGTTCAAGAGTGATGGCCTGATTGTAAAGTTCCCGGAAGCTCTGGAACTTAAAGGGAAGCAGCTCATAACGAACAGTTGGGTTCAGGCCCTTACGGAACAGATCCTGCTTTTCCTCGTCATTAGTGACATCACGAGGATCATAGCGAGCCAGACGAGTGAAAACACGACCATAGGCCTCAATACCCATACTGCCCTGAGTAAGATCAAGGAAGTCCTTTCTTTTACCGTCCATAACTTCCTTCGGGATATAAGCCTCACGGAAAGCAGTGCGGAACTCTGCCCATGTGACCTCATGATCTGGCGCCTGCAACGCCAGAAAGCCTTCCCACCAAGCACCAGCAGCACCTTCAAGCTTGTAGGTGGCGAAGTTCACACGGTCACGATCCTGGACACGGAGAGCAAGGAACTTGCGCTCCATTGTGCGAAGCCAGTCATCGGCATCGAGAGGCTCAGTGGATTCAGCAAAGTATGGTGGCTGAGCATTGAGGAAGTCCACAAGTGTAACACCGGCAGCACGGCGTTCAGTGTTCAGGGCCACACGCTCCAGAAGACGTTCGTTCCTCAGACGGTTGTTCTCGATGCTCTGCAGCACCTGCGCCATTGTGGGTGGCGGCGGAGGTGTTGGCTCAGTAGGAGGATTGTTACGGCCACGAGTACCACTCGACATCCTGAGTAAAAGGAAGAAGAATCATGAATAACACATATTTGGAAAAAGATACAATGGATCGACATGTGATAGTTTCAACGGAAATCAAGATACATGCCGAAATGTAGTAGAACAGAACGAATGAACATGAAGTGTGTCGTTTCATCAACATGGAGACAACATCTTACAACATTTATTGAAACCAGTCGAAGTACAAACCATACATAGTGGCGGTACAAGCTCACAAGCTTAAGTACATAAAACACTGAAAGGAAGTACGGTAGATACACATCACCGAAGTTCTGCTCCTATACATTATTTTTCTACAACTTCGGGTTTCGAGTGCATGAAAGCAAACATTACTCTAGCTGGAACCGTCAACGGTCTCAGTATCCTCCGAAGTCGAAAGGAAGTGGAACCGGAGCACCATAGTAGCGACGAACAGACTCATCCTGTGGTCCATGGGGAGACTGTGGTACACCACGCACCATCCTAGGTCTCCTGATGCGTCCACGAGGGGGAACATCACCTCCAACATCTGGAGACGCGACCGAAGAAGGCACAAGTACAGATGGAAGCTCTATCTCAGAGGTCTGAACAAGACCACTCTCAATGAATGGCCTCACTCTGTGTGTCACAGTCCTGAGACTAGCTGCAAGGGTGTTGACTAGTGCACTAAGCTCACGCTCACGACGAGCATAATCAACAAGAAGATCAGCGGTGCACCTAAGTCTAAGATCTTCCTCATGGGAGGAATAAGCAAAGGTATGGGTGTGACACCCCTCAAGAGTAGGATCAGAACCAGGGCAATAACAAAAAGAGCTATGCTCGTGGTCTGGATAGTAGTAACGAAGCACGTTAAGACAGTGTCGGGCAGCATCCTGCACAGCCATCTCAACAGTGAAACCAAGACCCTCAGCATAGTGCGTAGCAGGAATAATGGTCCCATCTGGCTGTGGGAGACGGACACCACATGGGTACTGGTACTGGTTGAAGTCACGGTATTGCTCGTACACAGTGTACACAGGGTACCAAGGGGCTCCTAGGTTTGCACATGCTGAGGCTAAAAGATGGGGAAAACCTGAAACTCCAAGGCAAAGAGTGTGTCGAACAACCTGTCCAGAGGTCATCTGAAACAAAGACATTTGAAAGATGTCAAAAGACATGAAGAAATGATTTCGAGTTGGAACTATAACAACATGAGACAAAGTACTCGGAAGAAAAACACCCAACGGTTTTACTCCTAACTTTTGAGATAACACCAAGAGAACAACACACAATAAAACAAATGAGGTACGATGACTCAGAGTTAGAGTGATACCAGGTAAGGAGTAAAAAGAATACTACAAGGGTTTTCACAACTCATTTTGTCTTTTCAAAATAGTTTTCACAAGTTCTAGACTCAACATCGACCAACGGCAAGGGTTTCCTACAGGCAGTCCTGCTCTGATACCAAGACTTGTCAGACCCCAGACCCAGAGATATGAAAACTGTCATGTGCTCCTAGCAATGGACCTACAAGAGCTTCAGGGTTACCAGCCCCGGCCGCAACAAACAACGGCAGGCAGACCGGATTCATCGGCACGTAGTCCGGATCCCCGGTCTACTACTCCATGTGACCATGCTAGTCATAACAAGATATGTATACCCAAGTGTCCACGAGTCGGATGAAACTGAAGGAACGGGACCAAAGTTATACAGAGCTGCTATGTGTCCAGAAAGTGCAACAACAATCGAGGGTTACTGGGGTTACCTCGCCCCAAGCCGAATCACATCGACAGGCGGGCTCGGACATGGATAATCGGCTCCACAACCCCTCGACTGCGACAACTATGCAGGCATAGCCAAAACTGTATAACAACGGGCTCGAAACCAATAATCGATCAAAGCAGCACTCTAGACATGAAAGTTGTATTAAACAAGTCATACTAGAGTAGTTTACACGCAGAGGTTACACGACCAACGTAGGTCAAGACACCCAACATTACAACAAGCGGCGAAAGCAAACATGTTGCTATACAACAAGACTGCAAAAGGGCTAAAAGTCCGAAACATAAGCAACGTAGCCGAACCCATACTACAGATACCCGGCTGCCACCTGGGAACCCCTAACTACTAATCGACGTCGAGGTAGAACCCTTCTTCAGCTGCATCGCCGAAGTCTGAAAGAAAACAACAACGAGGCAAGGTTGAGTACAAAAGATACTCAGCAAGACTTGGCTTTTAAGGTCTTTTGCATAAAGCTATCTTTGTTTTCCGAAGTTGAGGAAGAAAAAGCACGTGTAATAGAGCATTTCTAAAAGAGAGGAGGAATCTACTCAACTACTGAGATAATCATGTTCTTTAGTCCACCAAGTACTTTCTCATCCCCAGACTATCTTATGCTACAAGAATCACCCTCTCGACGTAGTCGAGGAGGCATCCTTCATTCATTGTCAACAAGTTTTAGTCATTCCGTTAGAGTTGTCTATGATCACAAAATCCGTTGCCAAGTCGTCCATAACCGTGGACACGGCTTTCCGAAAGATTTATCCCTACAGGGGGTACACTTTACCCACACGTGTCAACCAACTCTTAATGTCACGCGGTAACGCTCCTCTCTAAGAGCGCGGAAGAGTGTGGTCGACCACGACCTTTACCTTGCTTAGCCCTATCCATGAGTCAACCCAAACAGGGACACCCCGTCAACTGGGAGTTGGCCACCTCCTGACGGCACCTGTTCTGTGAGTCGGGACAAGATCCGTGTACGTCCATCACTGGTCCCAGTCATGCCCTAGTTTTCTCCAAAACATTTTATGACACACCCGCAAATGGAAACTTCAATCTACGAGACCCATGGAAGTGAGTAGACAAGTTAGTTAGCCGAGCGCGGTCTGTTAGGCCCCGCGTGTGGTTGCACGCTCAATCTTGGCTTCGAAGGCGAGAACTCGCACCTAGGGGCATGAACGAGACAAAAGCTACAACCCAAAGTGGCATCGACATCCATGCCATGTTAAACATGTTAATCAACAATATCAAAGCATAAATACCTTTCATACTAGGTTCACACATTATCAGCATTCATCAACCGGATGAAGCAGATCATAAGACTAAGCATGTCTAAGCATTGAACACACAAGGCTCTATGTTACTCAAACAACCCTAGTCATACTAGGAGGGTAAACAGGTATGAAGGTGACATATAAGGGGGTCATGCAGTGGATAGGTTAACTCTAACAGACTCAAAACTAGGTTGAATCGTATGCATGAGTAAGAGGTTGAAAAGACTCAAAACATGGGTGGAGCCATGAGGTTGTGATTTCCTTGCTCGTCGTAGGTGTAGCTTGGGTTGTCGTAGAAGGCCGGATCAACCTCCAGATCACGGTCTACCGATAACGAGCAACACCGGAAAGAAGGCAAACAATAAATACTTGATGACCGTGCAATGCACAATATGTATGCATGAGTAAAACAATGCAATTGATTTAGAATCTTGTAAGATAGAGCAAGAAGCTAGGGTGCTACGCCGTCAACGACGAACACGGGAGGGGGAGAAAACCCTATTCTAGAGGTGTGACCAAGTTTAGTTGCTCAAATGACTTTGGGAACCTCATATATAGGTTGCATTTGTTTCACTGATCATTTTGGTATATTACACTTAATTATCTAATTTTATTGAATTAAAACTTTATTTTCAATATTTAAATGAATTAAATTCAAACTACAAATGTGGCCTCATTTTTAACTTGGTTAAACATGTATGAAAATGGTATAAACAAATAGCTCACATTTTTTTGAACATTTTGCATATTTTTCCGTATTTTTTGGTGTTATAAAATGAAAGTTATTTAATTTCCAAATTTTACTTAATTTCTGTTTTTCTATTTATCTGCGGGTCCCACTGTTCAATTTAAAAGAGAAAAGAAAATCCACTTGGCGCGGCCACGTGGGCAGGTGACGTCGGGGTGACGTCACCGTGACCTCACACGGTGGTCGGCCTATGTGTTTTGTGTTCCTATGGCCTACCCTAACACAACAAAGCAACTAGTTCCACATTTCAACCCCCTTTCGACGCTGTTATCGCGTGTATCCGTATAAGTCTGGTATTTCCCCAGCGGGTCTATGGTTTCACCTCAAGGGGGCTACGGAGCGTCCGGATACCAACACAAGCTTGGGGGTGCCATACCATGTTAGTATATGTGTGTTTTGGGCTTTGGATGGCAAAGATTGCACTCCTATTCGGGGTATGACCCGCTTCACCGGCATCCACTTCTCTCTATGGAGTTTACATGCGCTTATAGGGTGAAACTCCCGTATGGGACGAAACATCGGGAATCATCTGAAGAGTTGTGTTCTACCTATGTGTTTTCTGTTCCTATTGCCTACCCTAACACAACCAAGCAACTAGTTCCATATTGCTACCCCTTTCGACATTGTTACCGCTGTATTCGTATAAGTCCGGTATTTCTCCCGCGGGTCTAGGGTTTCACCGGAGGGGGGCTAAGGAGCGTCTGGATCCCAACACAAGCTAGGGGTGTCATACCATGTTATTATAGGTGTGTTGTGTGCTTTGGATGGAAAAGAGTTCACTCCGGGGTATTACCCGCTTCACCGGCATCCACACCTCTCTATGTGAGTTTACATGCGCTTATAGGGTGAAATTCCCGTATCGGACGTTGTTATTGCGTGTATCCGTATAAGTATGGTATTTTGTGTTCTACCTATGTGTTTTGTGTTCCTATGGCCTACGCTAACACAAACAAGCAACTAGTTCCACATTGCTACCCCCTTTCGACGTCGTTACCGCGTGTATCCGTATAAGTATGGTATTTCTCCAGCGGGCCTAGGGTTTCAGATTTCTACCCCCTTTGCTGTCTTGTGTTCTTTGGATGACAAAGATGTCACTCCTATCTGGGGTACGACCCACTTCACTGGCATCCACTTTTCTCTATGTACATTACATGCGCTTATAGGGTGAAACTCCCGTATCAGACAAAACATCAGGATTCATTCGAAGAGTTGTGTTTTACCTATGTGTTTTCTGTTCCTATATCCTACCCTAACACAACGAAGCAACTAGTTCCACATTGCTACCCCCGTTCGACGTCATTACCGCGTGTCTCCGTATATATCCGGTATTTTTCCAGCGGGTCTAGGGTTTCACCGGAGGGGGCTACGGAGCATCTGGATCCCAACACAAGCTAGGCGGTGTCATACCATGTTAGTAGAGGTGTGTTGTGTGCTTTGGATGGAAAATATTTCACTCTGGGGTATGACCCACTTCACCGGCATCCACTTCTCTCTATGTGAGTTTGCATGCGCTTATAGGGTGAAACTACCGTATCGAACGAAACATCAGGATTCTTCCGAAGAGTTGTGTTCTACCTATGTGTTTTGTGTTCATATGGCCTAACCTAACACAAACAAGCAACTAGTTTCACATTGCTACCCCCTTTCGACGTCGTTACTGCGTGTATCCGTATAAGTCTGGTATTTCTCCAGCGGGCCTAGGGTTTCACATTTCTACCCCCTTTGGTGCGTTTAGTTCTTTGGATGGCAAAGATGTCACTCCTATCTGGGGTATGACCCGCTTCACCGGCATCCACTTCTCTCTATGGAGTTTACATGCGCTTATATGGTGAAACTCCCGTATCGGACGAAAAATTGGGAATCATCCAAAGAGTTGTGTTCTATCTATGTGTTTTCTATTCCTATGGCCTACCCTAACACAACCAAGCAACTAGTTCCACATTGCTTTCCCCATTCGACGATGTTACCGCGTGTATCCGTATAAGTCTGGTATTTCTCCAGCGGGCCTAGGGTTCCACATTTCGACCCATTTTGGTGTGTTGTGTTCTTTGGATGGAAAAGATGTCACTCCTATCCAGGGTATGACCCGCTTCATCGGCATCCACTTCTCTCTATGGAGTTTACATGCGCTTATAGGGTGAAACTTCCGTATCGTACAAAGCATCGGGAATCTTCCAAAGAGTTGTGTTCTACATATGTGTTTTGTGTTTCTATGGCCTACCCTAACACAACCAAGCAACTAGTTCCACATTTCTACCCCCTTTCGATGATGTTATCGCGTGTATCCGTATAAGTCCGGTATTTCTCCAGCGGGTCTATGGTTTCACCGGAGGGGGGCTACGGAGCGTCCGGATACCAAACACAAGCTTGGGGTGCCATACCATGTTAATATAGGTCTGTTGTGGGCTTTGGATGGCAAATATTGCACTCCTATTCGAGGTATGACCCGCTTCACCGACATCCACTTCTCTCTATGGAGTTTACATGCGCTTATAGGGTGAAATTCCCGTATCGGACGAAAAATCAGGAATCATCCGAAGAGTTGTGTTCTACCTATGTGTTCTCTGTTCCTATGGCCTACCACGTGTATCCGTATAAGTCTGGTATTTCTCCAGCGAGTCTAGGGTTTCACCGGAGGGGGGCTACGGAGCGTCTAGTTACCAACACAAGCAAGGGGGTGTCATACCATGTTAGTATAGGTGTGTTGTGTGCTTTGGATGAAAAAGATTTCACTCTGTGGTATTACCCACTTCACCGGCATCCACTTCTCTCTATGTGAGTTTACATGCACTTATAGGGTGAAACTCCCATATTGGATGAAACATCAGGATTCTTCCAAAGAGTTGTGTTCTACCTATGTGTTTTGTGTTCCTATGGCCTAACCTAACACAAACAAGCAACTAGTTCCATATTGCTACCCCCTTTCGACGCCGTTACCGCGTGTATCCGTATAAGTCTAGTATTTCTCCAGCGGGTCTAGGGTTTCACATTTCTACCCCCTTTGGTGTGTTGTGTTCTTTGGATGGCAAAGATGTCACTCCTATCTGGGTATGACCCGCTTCACCGGCATCCACTTTTCTCTATGGAGATTACATGCGCTTATAGGGTGAAACTCCCGTATCGGACGAAGCGTCGGGAATCATCTGAAGAGTTGTGTTCTACCTATGTGTTTTCTGTTCCTATGGCCTACCCTAACACAACCAAGCAACTAGTTCCACATTGGTACCCCCTTTCGACGTCGTTACATCGTGTATCCGTATAAGTCTGGTATTTCTCCACCGGGTCTAGGGTTTCACCAGAGGGGGCTACGGAGCGTCTGGATCCCAACACAAGCTAGGGGTGTCATACCATGTTAGTATAGGTGTGTTGTGTGCTTTGGGTGGAAAATATTTCACTCCGGGGTATGACCCGCTTCACCGGCATCCACTTCTCTCTATGTGAGTTTACATGCGCTTGTAGGGTGAAACTCCCGTATCGGACGAAACATCAGGATTCTTCCGAAGAGTTGTGTTCTACCTATGTGTTTTGTGTTCATATGGCCTACCCTAACACAACCAAGCAACTAGTTACACATTGCTACCCCCTTTCGACGTTGTTACCGCGTGTATCCGTATAAGTCTGGTATTTCTCTAGCGGGCCTAGGGTTCCACATTTCTACCCCCTTTGGTGTGTTGTGTTCTTTGGATGGCAAAGATGTCACTCCTATCCGGGGTATGACCCGCTTCACCGACATCCACTTCCCTCTATGTAGTTTACATGCGCTTATAGGATGAAACTCCTGTATTGAACGAAGCATCGGGAATCATCCAAAGAGTTGTGTTCAACCGATGTGTTTTGGGTTCCTATGGCCTACCCTAACACAACCAAGCAACTAGTTCCACATTTCTATCCCCTTTCGACGTTGTTATCCCATGTATCCGTATAGGTCCAGTATTTCTCTAGCATGTCTATGGTTTCACCGGAGGGGGGCTACGGAGCGTCCGAATCCCAACACAAGCTTGGGGGTGACATACCATGTTAGTATAGGTGTGTTGTGGGCTTTGGATGGCAAAGATTGCACTCCTGTCTGGGGTATGACCCTCTTCACCGGCATCCACTTCTCTCTATGTGAGTTTACATGCGCTTATAGGGTGAAACTCCCGTATCGGACGAAACATCAGGATTCTTCCGAAGAGTTTTGTTTTACCTATGTGTTTTGTGTTCCTATGGCCTAACCTAACACAAAAAAGCAACTAGTTCCACATTGCTACCCCCTTTCGACGTCGTTACCCTGTGTATCCGTATAAGTCTTGTATTTCTCCAGTGGGCCTAGGGTTTCACATTTCTACCCCCTTTGGTGCGTTGTGTTCTTTGGATGGCAAAGATGTCACTCCTATATGGGGTATGACCTGCTTAACGGGCATCCACTTTTCTCTATGGAGATTACATGCGCTTATAGGGTGAAACTCCCGTATCGGACGAAACATCGGGAATCATCCGAAGAGTTGTGTTCTACCTATGTGTTTTCTGTTCCTATGGCCTACCATAACACACCTAAGCAACTAGTTCCACATTGCTACCCCCTTTCGACGTCGCTACCGCGTGTATCCGTATAAGTACGGTATTTCTCCAGCGGGTATAGGGTTTCACCGGAGGGGGCTACGGAGCGTCTGGACCCCAACACAAGTTAGGGGGTCTCATACCATGTTAGTGTAGGTGTGTTGTGTGCTTTGGATGGAAAATATCTCACTCTGGGGTATGACCCGCTTCACCGGCATCCACTTCTCTCTATGTGAGTTTACATGCCCTTATAGGGTGAAACTCCCGCATCGGACGAAACATCAGGATTCTTCCGAAGAGGTTTGTTCTACCTATGTGTTTTGTGTTCCTATGGCCTACCCTAACACAACCAAGCAACTAGTTCCACATTGCTACCCCCTTTCGACGCCGTTACCGCGTGTATCCGTATAAGTCTGGTATTTCTCCAACGGTCCTAGGGTTCCTCATTTCTACCCCCTTTGGTGTGTTGTGTTCTTTGGATGGCAAAGATGTCACTCTTAAACGGGGTATGACCCGCTTCACCGGCATCCACTTCTCTCTATGGAGTTTATATGCGCTTACAGGGTGAAACTCCCGTATTCGACGAAGCGTCCGGAATCATCCAAAGAGTTGTGTTCTACCGATCTGTTTTGTGTTCCTATGGCCTGCTCTAACACAACCAAGCAACTAGTTACACATTTCTATCCCCTTTCGACGCCGTTATCGTGTGTATCCTTATAAGTCCGGTATTTCTCCAGCAGGTCTATGGTTTCACCGGAGGGGGGCTACGGAGTGTTCGGAACCCAACACAACCTTGGGGTGCCATACCATGTTAGTATAGGTGTGTTGTGGGCTTTGGATGGAAGAGATTTCACTCCTATCTAGGGTATGACCCTCTTCACCGGCATCCACTTCTCTCTATGGAGTTTACATGCGCTTATAGGGTGAAACTGTAACATCACAATTTTTGCTAAATTAGGGTGTGCGGTGTTGTGTTCATGTCATACATGCATGAAAAAAAAATTAAATCATGTTTGAAACAATTTGCTTTGTGATTTAAATGGTTTGAGAAAAATCTCACAACTAGTACTTAAAATGGGTTCTAAAATTTTGTACTGAAAAGTATTTCAAATACACCAAAGAAACACATGGTCTTGTTGGAAATTTTACAAGGTTTCCTTAACTTATTTTTGCCAAATTTTCACATTGCAAAAAGGCCCAAAAAACATTGTTTTCTCTTCAGTTTTCTATGGAAAAGGACCTCTCTGTGGTTTCTAAAAATTTCCAGGGGGTGTTTTTAAAATATTCTTTTGTCTCTTCCCCGCGCACGACAGGCAGGCGGCACGCCGGCCACTGCCGCCACGTCCTGCTTGCCCTCCCCGAGCGGATGAGGGTCGAGGTCACTGTCCCTTCCTTCCCCTCTTATCCCCTCGAGCTCTTTCTCCATCCCTCTACTCTCCTCCCCACAGAGGAACCGAAAAAAAAACCCTAACCGTAGCTCCGCTCCGACCGCTGTCGAGCGATGTCGACTCCGGCCACGGCGGGTCGAATTGGAGCCACCACCAGCCCCGTCGTGCTCTCCTCTCCTCCCTCTCTCACTCGCGCTCGCAGGGACGCCCCGGAACGGCCGAACCGGGCCTTCTTCCCCAACTCCGGCCGCCAGCCGTCGAGGAAGTTTCCGGCCTCCGTTCGCCTCCCCGACTCGTCCATGGGCTTCACGGTGTGATCCCGGACCTCCCGCTACCTCTCTCTTGGTCCCTCCCCCTCTGTATCCTCCGTTCACCGATAGCCAACGTCCGCCCCCGCGCCTCCGGTTGCCGCCGGCCATTCCCGCGACCAAATGGCCCACCGCGGGCATCCCTAGGCTCCCCATGCTCTCCTCTCTCTCGTGGTATGGTTTAATTTCCGAATGGCACGCGATTTGGATCGAATTTGAGAGCATCTGTGAAGATCAACAGAAGATGACATCACCCTCATGTCATGCTGACATCATCTCTGAATTAATGTTTTTCGAAACTGAATAATATGACACGTGGACCCCTTTGTTTATTTGAATTACAGAAAATGATTAAAAATTGAACAATTAATATCTCCCGAAATACAAGTCAGAAAAATAAAATAAAAATACGGAGTTGATTAGAAAAATGTAGGCTACCCAAATATAGCATTTTCACACATGTTTGAGAAAGTCCAAAAATGAGCATTTATTTAATGTTGTTAATTCATTTAAAAATAGAAAATAAGTTTTTATTCACTAAATTAGAAAATTAAAAGTTATATATCAAATTGCTCAAAATGACAAATGCAATCTATCTATGGTGTTTTCAAACCCATTCGAGCTTTTAAAATTGTACACAACTTCAGAATTGTCCGAATTGCCCCTCCGGGGTATATTTCGGTCTAATTTCAGAAAAACTACATAACTGACATACGAACCCTAGCAACCCATCGAACATGTTTAGGGCTTTATTTCAGTGCATTAACTTGCTCATGCATACATATTGCGCATTGCATCGATGCCATCTGTTGATTGATGTTCTTCTTGTTTCGGTCTTTGTTCCCCCTCGGTAGAACGTGACTCCGAAGAGAAGGCCAGCAGTTCCATGGAGAATACTTGATCTTAACCGACAAGTCAAGCACTTATTCCAGAAGATCTTTCTATTGGTTTTCTTATAACCAAGGCAAGCATAACCTCTTATCTGCTCATATATGGTTTTCGAAGTGTTTTGAATCTCGTATATTGCACGCGGTTCAAAGTATTTATGGTCTTAGATAGAGTTCTCCTATACTTGTTGCATCGCCTAAATATCCTGATCCACTGCTCCTAGCAGCTATAGGACTGTTTAAGCGTACCTCGTTAAAGCCTGTGAGTCTTTCTTAGCCATGCCTAGTTGTGATCTGATCCATCCGGTTGATGAATCTGGTCAATGTGTGAATCTATTATGTCAGGTTGTTGTGATTTGAATTACCTTTGATAACTTGACTAAATAATGGCGTGGATGTGAGGCCACAATGGGTTGTGGCGATTTGTCCTGTTCATGCCCCTAGGAGCGAGTTCTCGCCTTCGAAGCCAAGACTGAGCGTGCAACCACACAAGCGAGCCAATGAACCTCGCCCGACTAACTAACTTGTTTGGCCACATCCATGAGTCATGTAGTTTGATCTTTCCATCTGCGTGTGAGTCAGAAAACGATTTGGATAAAACTTAGGGCGTGACCTGGACAAGTGATGGATGTACAAGGATCTTGATCCAACTCACAGAAAAGGTGTCGTCAGGAGGTAACCAACTCCCTGTTGGCAGGGTGGTCCTGTTTGGGTTGACTCATGGATAGGGTTACGCAAGGTAAAGGTCAGAGCCAACCACCCTCTGCCGCGCTCCCAAGGAGCGTACATGTGGCGTTAAGAGTCGGATGGTACGTGTGGGTAAAGTGTACCCCCTGCAGGGATAAATCTCCTCGAGAAGCCATGTCCACGGTTACGGACGAGTTGGCAACGGATTATGTGATCATAGATAACTTGAACAGAATGGCTAAAACTTGTTAACAATGTATGAAGGGTGCCTCCTCGGAGATGCCGAGAGGGGTGATCCTTGTAGCATGAGAGTTTCTAGGAAATGATTTGGTGGATGAAAAGATGATGATATCAGTAGCTGAGTAGCTTTCTCATCTGTTTTGAAAACACTCTATGAGACCTGCTATTCCTCCTCGATTTGGAAAACAAAGATTGCTTTACGCAAATCAGCCTTCATAAAACCCTTTCTGAAGATAGCATATATATAATAGGTTAGCTAAGTCTTGTTGAGTACCTCCTGTACTCAGGTTTGCTTAAATTTTGGTTCAGGTGAAGATCTCACATCGGTGGTGTTTCCACGTGGACATCGATGAGTAGTTTGGGGTTCCCGGGTAGCAGCCTGGAATCTATGGGCTGGGACGTCGCCTTATGTTGCGGCCTCTTAGGCCTTTTTGGTTCTTGTTGATTAGAAACATAATTTCCTTCCGTTGTATGATGTAATGTTGGGTCGTGTGACCTCTGTTTGTACAACTACTCTAGTAACATATGTTTAATACATCTTTCATATCTAGAGTGTTGCTTTGATCGATTGTTGGTTTCAAGCTCATTGTTATACAGTTTTGGCTTTGCCTGCATAGTTGTCGCAGTCGAGGGGTTGTTGAGCCGATGATCCATGTCCGAGCCTGCCTGTCGATGTGATTCGTCCTGGGGCTAGGTAACCCCAGTAACCCTCGACTGTTGTTGCACTTTCTGGACACATCGCAACTCTGTATAGCATTGGTCCTGTTTCCTTCATTTTCATTTGATTCGTGGACGCTTTGATATGAATAGTTGGTTATGACTGGCGTGGACACAAGGAGTAGTAGTACCGTGGTGATCCGGCATGCGTGCCGATGAATCCGGTATGCCTGCCGTTGTTTGTTGCGGCCGGGGCTGGTAACCCTGAAGCCCTTGTGGGTCCATGTCTAGGAGCATATAACAGTATGTATATCTCTAGGTCCGGGGTCGTGACAGAAACTCCCGTATCGGACGAAACATCGGGAATCATCCGAAGAGTTGTGTTCTACCTTTGTGTTTTCTGTTCCTATGGCCTGCCCTAACACAACCAAGCAAAGAGTTCCACATTGCTACCCCCTTTCGACGTCATTACCTCGTGTATCCGTATAAGTCCGGTATTTCTCCAGTGGGTCTATGGTTTCACCGGAAGGGGGCTACGGAGCATCCGGATACCAACACAAGCTTGGGGGTGCCATACCATGTTAGTATAAGTGTATTGTGGGCTATGGATGGCAAAGATTGCACTCCTATTCGGGGTATGACTCGCTTCACCGGCATCCACTTCTCTCTATGGAGTTTACATGCGCTTATAGGGTGAAACTCCCGTTTCGGACGAAACATCGGGAATCATCCCAAGAGTTGTGTTCTACCTATGTGTTTTCTGTTCCTATGGACTACCCTAACACAACCAAGCAACTAGTTCCATATTGCTACCCCCTTTCGACGTTGTTACCGCGTGTATCCGTATAAGTCAGGTATTTCACCAACGGGTCTAGGGTTTCACCAGAGGGGGGCTACGGAGCGTCTGGATCCCAACACAAGAAAGGGGGTGCCATACCATGTTAGTATAGGTGTGTTGTGTGCTTTTGATGAAAAAGATTTGACTCTGGGGTATTACCCACTTCACTGGCATCCACTTCTCTCTATGTGAGTTACATGCACTTATAGGGTGAAACTCCCGTATCGGACGAAACATCAGGATTCTTCCGAAGAGTTGTGTTCTACCTATGTGTTTTGTTTTCCTATGGCCTAACCTAACACAAACAAGCAACTAGTTCCATATTGCTACCCCCTTTCGACGCCGTTACCGCGTGTATCCGTATAAGTCTAGTATTTCTCCAGCGGGCCTAGGGTTTCACATTTCTACCCTCTTTGGTGTGTTGTTTTCTTTGGATGGCAAAGATGTCACTCCTATCTGGGGTATGACCCGCTTCACCGGCATCCACTTTTCTCTATGGGGATTACATGCGCTTATAGGGTGAAACTCCCGTATCGGACGAAGCGTCAGGAATCATCCGAAGAGTTGTGTTCTACCTATGTGTTTTATGTTCCTATGGCCTACCCTAACACAACCAAGCAACTAGTTCCACATTGGTACCCCCTTTCGACGTCATTACCGCGTGTATCCGTATAAGTCTGGTATTCTTCCAGCGGGTCTAGGGTTTCACCAGAGGGGGCTACGGAGCGTTTGGATCCCAACACAAACTAGGGGTGTCATACTGATGCATGTAAAATGCATACATGAACTTTGCATGTTATTACTTGTTTTTCCTACATATTAGCAACTTATATTCATGTTTTATAATGATTTGGGGGATTTTCTGAACAATCCTCCTTCTTTTGGTTCTAACCCTGTTTTTCCAGAAAACGTACTTTTTAGTGTTTCAGACTTTCCGGGAGCTTTGGTTCTCCAAAAAGGGCAAGGCCAAAGAGCACGGTTCAGAATTTTTGAGGCGAAGACCATGGGCCAAAGTAGAGGGCCAAAAGGCCAACCAGGTGGAAAAGAGGAACCTCCACGCGGCCAGATTCCTTGGCCGTGTTTGGGGCCCCCTTTTTGCCCCTGTGGTTCCGATGTCGTCGATCTTTCTTCTCCCGAGTGTCTCGTGACCTAAAAAACTATATAAAGGGTCCCCTGGCCTTAGGGAGGCGGCGCCGAGAGACAAAACCACAAAACAGAGAGACAGAAGGCTGCCGTCGGAGAAGATCGGAGGGGGGAAACGCCGCCGGGATCACCCCCGGAGGGCTCCACCCCCTCCGGCGTGTTCATCATCAACATCTAAAGCAAGATCAGCTCCATCTCTCCACTGTAATCTCTTGGCAAACACGATGTATGATGCAATACTATATTCCCTTGATGTATTGTGTCTCCCCGTCTATGTTTGAGTAGTGAATTGTTCTTGGCAATGGTGAAATAGTTCGTTGATTGGTTGCATACAAGTTTGTTATGTTCTATGATTGTGTTTATGTACAATATATGAGTGCACGCATATGTTGGGGAATGCATGTAAGGTGATCACTGGTAGCATAATGGAGTGGTGGTGACTTGGGAGTGACAGTAACCTGAGACCGAGCCACAAAGTTAAGTTATTGGGGGATATATATAGGGGACCTTAGAACGTAAGGCTATGGTGGGACTTTATGTCTTAATCAATCTTGTGCAGTCATTTACTTGGCCACATGATCCATCATAAGGGGTTGTAGATCATTTACTTGACTATACCTATTCATGGCTCCTTCCTAGAAGAAACAACTAAGACTAAAACATGTGCTTCACTAATTGTGACAACCACACGAACGAAACACCTATTGCTAGAACACTTGCTCCCTTGAGAAACTTGAGATATTTGCTGCTTGCTACTTGTGAAACTTGCTTAGAAACTTGCTTTAGGATTACTTGCATTTTAAACTTGCTTCACTAGTTACTAGACAAACCACACTCCACGTCACTTGCTTTTAATTAGTTACTTCCTTTTAGTCAAACTTATTTCTTTGCATAAACAGCCATATAAGAGGGTTATAGGGCTTTAGAGAATAGATAGCTTACCTTCAGCTCCTCGTGGGTTCGACACTCGAATACTTATCGAAAGGTACTATCACACCCCTGTTTTTAAGCACTTGTTTAATATTAAATTAGCAAGCCTCTTAAGACTTTTGTAAGACAATTAAGTGGACAACATGGTTGTGTAGTCATGTTTATCTATGAAATATAAGTGGTGTGTTTCTTTTCACTCATGTGAGGATTTTCCCTGATGAACTATTATTTCCTGCCTGATGTGTTTCAACTGGAAACCCTAAGATTTTTCTTCTCAAATTTTGGGGAATGCTTGATTCACTCATGATAGCATTATTTAGTCATGTCTTGACCAAGGAAACACTTTGGTTTGGATTTAAATAGCTTTGGGAATTTATTTCCTATTTAAACTTTTAGCATAAAAACAGCAGAACTAGCTGTTTTCCACACTTGTTTTCAGGGGGTAAACTTATTTGATTTGTTGTTTTCTTGATGTATTATGGTTGAGCATGTTATGGAATACAACTAAATGCCACTGGTTTAAATTTATAACTTGGAAAACAACCTAATCCATGATTGTTTTCCTAGCATAAAAATATTGCAAAACCAATTCTATTTGTAAAACAGAAACATAGCTTTTTGGACAGTTGTTTTCAGAAGGTTAACCAACTCCAATTTTTGTGTACTGGTTGTTTTCTCAAACTAGAAAGTACATAGAACAATTACCAACTGGAATTTTCAAAATCCAAGTTCAATTTCCCTTTCAAACAGAAGCAAACTTTTGCTTCAAATCACTGTTTTTCCAACACTTAGTGAAATTCTCACTAATGCTTTTTCTGAATTTTCTGAAACTGTTTTTGACAAAACTTTGGAGACTTGTTTCTCTGCCATTTCTTCATAGTTTTAAATGAATTTGGTGTCTAATGTTATTGCCTTGGATCCCTCTGTAACCCCATGCGTTTGTTTGCCCGAGAGATGCCTTAGCAAGGAAGGAAAGAAGAGGGGAAGTAGGGCTCGGGTAGAGGGGGGTTGTGCAAGTGGCATGAAAAAAACCCCCACATGCCTCTCGATCCCTAGCTCTACTGTGGTCACTAGTGGCTCTAAAACCGCCCCTGGCTCGAGAGCACTCGCAAACCCTGGCCCCCCTTCTCTCTGCTTGCCACCATGCACACGCACATGCACACCCGAGACCCCCCATGTTGCCCTCGTGCCTACAAAGCCTCCGAGGCCATGCCATCTCGCCAGAGCACGCCACCACCCTCCACGACCCCACCCACGAGAAGCCAACCCGTGCCTCGCCGTGTGCGAGGAGCACGGGCAGTTTTTCGCCGCCGGGGACCGGGAGATCCACCGGGTTGAATCGAGCACTCCCGTGCATGAGGGCTCACCTTTTTCGCTCGCGTGTGCTCCCCGTAACCCTGGCCACCTCCCTGACACCCTCCCCGACATGTTTGCTTGTAGGAGCGCCCGCGCCATCGCCGCCGTGTCCGTCGTGCCGTCGCAGAGAAGGAGCCGCCGTGGAGGAAATGAACTTCGCCGTCACCGCGCCATACGCACCCCACTGCACCACCGCCGCCACCCACAGCTCCACAGCAACCCTAGGTGAGCACCCAGCCCGTCCCGTGCACGCCTATAAGGTGTTCGACGCCGGTGTGGTCGTGTGAGAAGAGAGGAGGAAGAAAGAAGCAGCGCCGTCGATCGGGAGATCTACGGCCGCGCTTAAACGGGGTTTTCCCGCGCCCTCCGCCCGCGCGCGCGCGTGGCTGGGCTAGCCTAGGCGCTAGTTGGGCCGTGCGCAGCGAATCCGGCCCATTCGGGCAGTTCCCTGTTAAATTAGAAAATAGCATTTTTCTGGCAGATTGATAGGTGCTAGCTTTTGTCCTAGAAAATTTAGCAAATGAATTTTTTTAACCTTGCTAATTTTTGTACCTATAGCCATACAAAATCACAACCACCTCCCATTGGCCGAATAATTTTTGGATTTTAGTTATTTTTCTATAGCTATTTTGCCAGACAGTACCCTTAAAATTGAAATGAATAGAACTTCGAAAATACATAATATTTTTGAGAAAACTCAACTGTTTTGTAAATCCCTTGTCAATACCTACCAGTAGAATTTTAGTTTGCACCAAGGTGAGTTACCATTTGGAAATGCCATCCATTTTGGTGAAACTTCTGTGATCCATTCCAAGAATTTTAGGGGGAGTTTGGGGCATTATTTTTGAGTGGGACCAATTGGAGATGTTTTGTATTGTTAAGGACTATCACATCCTAGAAGGATTTAATTTTTGGAGCCATAGAAAAAATTAGGGGGACAGAACAAGTTTGGGTACTTTTCTGCCTAATTTTAATTCCTAGATCTTGTTTTATATGTCCATGTTGTGATGTGCAAATGATGTTTTCTTGCTTTTAATGTTGTTTTCCAGTGTGGTTATGATGTTTACAAGTTATATGAACATGTTAGAATAAATGGTTTGAGTGGTAGATTTTTTAGAATTATTTTCCATGCATAGATCTTGCTCATAGCTTAATTTTTCTACCTAGGTTTTTGAGTAGATTTTTAAGTGTTTATTAGGATTATTGCTAGATTAATTTTCATGGAACCAGTACCATTTTGGTACTGTTATTTTTGTTATAGCACCTCTGGTTACTTGGTGCTTGTATTTGGAATAGATTTAAATAGCATTGCTTAAGTTTAGTTTTCATACTAGAATACCCATGCATGCCTTTTTGTCTTGTTTTCCACTAGGGAAAAATATGAATCTTTGTGGTTGAAAACAGAGGATGGAATGTCCTTGTGGCATTGCTATCTTAGTGTTTTCACCTCTGTTATTTTCCCCCTTAAGTAGTAGAAAAGCATGAATACCACTTGGGTGCCTAGAATTAATTCTCTCACATGTGTAGCATTTTAGCCTAGTTTTTCCTTGGTTAATAGCTAGACTTTTTATTTTTGTTTTGTGGGATCCAGTAGCATTTTGGTACTGATTAGAGGAGTATTTTTCCTCTGTTATTTTGCACACTTGTGCATAAAATTAACAAGTGTTGTATAAACTAGTCTAGTAGCTTTTCCAAAGTTTCTACTAGTAGGAGTAGGAGTTTTTGGAGCTAGTTTGTTTGTTTTGAGAACTTTTAGAAATGTGACTAGAGGCTTACTAACCTCTATTTGAGCTTTTTGCTAGTGGATCACCCACTGGTATTTTTGCATCATGGTGGATAATGAGCTTGACTTGTTGTCATGAGCCTTTTTCACCACTTGCATAGTTTAGCTTATTATTTGTGCTTGCCATAGAGAATGTTGGGGGAGTTTTTAGACATCAATTTGTGTTTTATGGGACACCCTACTGTCTAGTAACATGTGTTTTACCCCACTGGTCCATGGTGCTCTTAACTAAAAATCATTGAGTTTGGCCACACATAAACACTAGGAAAAAACAGATTTCCCACTATAGTTTTTATGCCAATTTTTCTTAAGGGAAAATTGAGTACTTTGAGTGTTACATTTTAATTGCTTGCTGTATGTATCACTTGTAGCATTGTTTGTCTTTGTTTGTTCTGAAAGTGTGCCTTTATTTTTACTTTACGACGATAGAAAACGAGGAAGGAGGATTTGCTGAAGAGGGGTATTGCAACTCCTGTTACTTTCAGGACCAGGACCATCACTTGTACCAAGGCAAGCCATCCTAATGCTTGCTGTATAAATACTTATCATTATCTATCATGCATGCTTTTCACTTCTGAAGTTTTCACAAAACTATACTCTCAAAACTATTTTTGTTGTGAATACTACTACTATTAATATTACTAGAAGAAGGAATCATATTAATAGTCAACTTGGTATTACCAAGCCCTTAGCCACTAAATGGTATATAAATACCATTCACCAAATTAAAACTTGGGTTCTTATATGAACTAAATAAAATGTGTTTTTTGTAAACAAATGCCTTATGGAAGAAAAACCCCGGAGGAAGGGTGAGACCCTGTCTACCGGAAGGATGTCATGATGGGAAATTTTGAGAAATGTTTACAAAAGACACATAACCTAGTCTTCGCTGGACAACCATTATCGTACTGCCACTTAACCCCAATATGGGTAGGGGATTGATTAAAAGCTTGTTATGGTTAGTATGTGAGCTATCTCAAGTGCTATAGGGGATTGGATCCTCCGAACCGAAATGTCGCTAGGAGTGAGAATACGGGACATCTATAGTGTGGGATTGATTTTCCCTCCGGATGCAGCAGTTGGGTCTCCTGTTTGGGCGGTGTGGGACACGGCTTGCCAGGGAGGGTAACCCCAATTGAAGAGATAGTCCTGTACTAGCTTGCACATAGTGGCTAGTCAAGATCAGCTATCTGATGTTCTCATATGTTGTGAACAGTCCATGGTTGTTTCATGGCGGATTCTGGATCTAGTGGAAATGTGTACACCTCTGCAGAGTAAAACTATTTCGAAATAGCCGCGTCCTCGGATATGGACGGTTGAATGGCCATGTAGCTAGTATTGTGTCAACTTTTCAAAAGAGGTTTTTGAAGGACGGCTTCGTACCTGCGAGGTACTAAGGAGGAATGACTTGGTATCTGCGAGATACGGATGAGAAGGAAACTATTACTAAAAGTTTCTGAAAAGAAAACTTTCTTTTCAAAAACCAATCTTATAAAACCTCCGAGATATGTGATATCTACGAGAGAAAAACTACATTATTTTAGATGATTTTTCACAAAGAACAAAACCTGAAAAATCAACCATGATAAATCTTTTATCTGTCATGGGTAGCTGAACCATATGTATGGCCTACCCACTCCACTAAATAAGCATGTATGCATAACTGTAAGCTCTTAAAGGATGTCTTGTTGAGTACATTCAAATGTACTCATTTGGTTTCGCCCCTGGTATCTACTTATCAGACTACGAGGAGCCACCTCAGGAGGAGTTCTACACTGATGGCCCTGCGAGTTAGGATCGTCTCCCAGTCAGCAGCCTGTAGGATGAGGCATGACTCGGGTTCTACTACGCTATGCTTATCGTCTTCCGCTGTGTTTATTTTGAGTTCCTGTCCTGTGTGACAGTTGTCAAGAACTTGGTCATGTGACCATTTATGTAAGACTCTAATATTCGTGTAATGGATGATGTATTCTGTATGCCAACTACGTATGTTGTTCACAACTTGTTATTCTGGGATTGTGAATGAATGCATATGAGGGGTTCTGGACCCTCCGGTCTGGGACCTCTACAAAGTTGGTATCAGAGCCATCCTGACTCTAGGAGACCTTAGTTAGCATGGACGTTAGTGTATACTCCAAAAATCTAAGTTACAAATACAAAAAAATAGGATATATGACTATGTATAAAAATATTCCCTATATCCCACCACCTCTCTGTGTCAAACTCTACTTGCATTTAGATTGTTCTTTTCATAAACTTAAAACTTTGCACACTGTGGTCTCACTTAAACTATACTTAAAATTTTGTGTAGATGGACGTGGTCATCATTGAGGCTTTCCAGTTGGGACGTCCACGTGGCGAGACTTTCCTTTTCGAGGAAAGGCTAGTAGCTATGGCTACTGTGTTGGGACGCCCACTTCCGGAGCTGCGAGGGGGACTAGTTGACGGTGCACCTCTGGAGGGAGACTGGTACGCGGAGGTCACTATCCGTGCACCTCTGGCTAGCCCGACAGTGGAGGCCTACGTCTTCCGTGATGTTGATCGTTCTTGGACCGAGGCAGCCGTGCGGGTGATTCAGGAGTCAGTGGCACGACTGGCACACATCGGGGAGTACATGTTCATCGGTTCCCGGTTCGAGTTGATTGGAGGCGCGATGAGGAGGGAATACCACTTCCTGTCGAGCCAAACACTACCACTGTTGGTCCTCACTTGGACGAGATGGAGATTCTGTTGTACCGCACTCAGCACAGGTTGGACGATCAGCGACTCGCTCACCACCTCGACACACTGGTGCACCACACACTGATAGCCGAGACTGACGAGCTGAGGGCTGAGCTTCACGACAGCCAGGGGGAGAGTGGAGCACTGGCACAGCAGTTGTCCCAGTTGAGGGAGGAGTTTGAGGCCACCGCCGCGAGGAGCCGTGCCTTGGAGAGACAGTTGCGGGCCACCCGTCTGAGCCGTGCTCGTCTCACCAGCAGGATGACGGCTCTGGAGGGGGCTAACTCAGTTCTGCGTGCTAGGCTTCAGATATCTCGTGATGACATAGCCGCGAGAGACTCTGCCATAGAGGAGCTTGAGGAGGAGGGCGCAGAGCTCAGCAGGGAGATTGAGGAGCTCCTGCCAGTAGAGGATGTTCCGTCCGACTTGGACGGGATGGATATGAGTGAGGCTAGCAAGCAGGATGATGATGACCTGCTTGGCGAGGAGGAGGAGGAGGACCCTGAGGAGCGTATCTTCGAGGTTGGGGACAGTGACGACTCTGTGTAGTCGCAGCCTCCTCACCGTTAGCACTTGATGCTGGTCTAGATGCTAGTTAAGTATGCTAGATCGTTTTGCTAGTAGTAGCCCTGCGATGACCCCACCAATCGCACCCCCTGTAGCTCGATGAAGCCTTCCTTGTAAGATATGGCTTGTAATGTGTGTGTGTAATGTCAAAAACTCTGTTTAGTTATTGTGATGAATGAAATGTTCTGCTTGGTTCTTTGATGATTGTCACTACTTTGCGTTCATTTCATCCATGTTTGCGACTGCCCCGCTCTTGTTTTTGAAACATATCACTCGTATTCCTTTTGTTGATGTTAAAGGTACTGGGTTTTCAAAAACAAGAATTTACTTCTAAAACTTACACATGTTTTCACTTCAGAATGGCACCTCGTCGCGAACCCCCACCGCCACCACCACCCATAGTGGAGGCGCTGTTGGCCCTGCCGATGGAGGATCGTCAGGCCACCCGAGCTGAGAGTGCAGCTACCATTGCCGCTCTGCAATAACTAGCTGCTGCCAACAACAATAATGGCAATGGCAATGGTGCTCGCTCCAGACTGAGAGACTTTCAGCACACCAACCCCCCAGTCTTCACTAGGATTGTGGAGCCTCTCGATGCTGACGACTGGCTCCGCACCATGGCAAACAAGCTGGAAGTTGCTGCAGTTGAGGAGAATGATAAGGTCCTGTTTGCCTCCCATTTTCTTGCTGGTCCTGCCAGAACTTGGTGGGAGACTACACATGAGACTGTTGCTGCTGGTCACGTGTTCAACTGGGAGGATTTCTCTGCGAGATTCCGCAAGTACCACATTCCCCAGGGAATGATGGCACTTATGCGGGAGAAATTTCTGAAGCTGACGCAGGGAAGTATGCCGGTGTCTGAGTACTGGGAGAATTTCACTACTCTGTCCCGGTATGCACAGGAGGATATTAACACTGATGCTAAGAAAAGGGAGAGGTTCTTAAATGGGCTGGATGATGAGCTCCAGTGCTCTCTAGTGGTGGTTCCATTCCAGGACTTGGAGACCCTTGCAAATGCCGCTATGGTGCTGGAGCACAAGCGGAAATCTGCTGATGATAACCGCAAGAGTAAAATGACTACGCTTGGAGGACCTACTGCTCAAAGGACTCGCAACACTCCGTATGCGAGGCCACCATCCCACAAGGCGCCTGCGTATGCACCCCGCCCCAGCCACAACTATGCACCAAGGCCCAACAACTACAACCACCCCGCACCTTATGCACCAAGGTACGGAGGAAATAGCTATGGTGGTAACCATGGTAATCATTCTGGGAATCATCATGGAAACCGCTATGGAGGCGACAATGGTGGAAATGGGAACAACTCCAACAATGCTCCCAAGCCTAACCCAAGCTCTAAGCCTTCTGGAGGTTGCTTTGCCTGTGGAAAGGAAGGTCACTTCGCTCGGGATTGCCCCACCAGAGTTACTGCCCCAGCCCAGCCTACTGCAACCAAGATGAACCATGGTCCTTCCACTGGACGGCAGAATAGGATGAAGGGACACCTGAACCACGTCAATGCTGTAGAAGCTCAGGAGGCACCAGACATGGTGATGGGTATGTTTCCTGTCAACTCGGTGCCAGTCGCAGTACTGTTTGATTCTGGTGCATCGCATTCCTTTGTCACTAAACCGTTTGCTGGGAAAAGTGGTATGAAGCATTCCCGTATGCACAACCCTATGTTAGTACAAATACCTGGGGATAGTACTAAAGCCAACCTAATTTGCAATGAAGTACCAGTAGAAATACAAGGGAAAACTTTTCATGCTGATCTTATAATGCTGGGATCCAAAGGGATAGAAGTGGTACTCGGTATGAACTGGATGGCCAAGTATAGGGGAGTTATTGACTGCACTAAGAAATCTATTGAAATGATCTCAGAGGATGGGGAAAAAGTTGCGTACACTGCAACTAAACCCTCGTCACAAGTCCACTGCCACACTGGTATAGCCCACCCTGTCCTTGAGGATGTCCCGGTCGTTTGCGAATACCCGGATGTTTTTCCTGAAGAGTTACCCGGTATGCCCCCTGATCGGGATATCGAGTTTGTGATCGAGTTAGTGCCCGGAACTGGACCCATAGCACAGAAGCCTTATCGGATGAACCCAAAAGAATTAGATGAGTTGAACGCACAGCTGGATGACATGTTAAGAAAAGGTCTGATTCGCCCTAGTGCATCGCCATGGGGATCTCCGATCATTTTTGTGGAAAAATGGGACGGTACCACTCGTTTATGTGTGGACTACCGCAAGTTGAATGATGTTACCATCAAGAACAAATAACCGTTGCCCAAAATTGAAGACCTGTTTGACCAGCTGAATGGGGCCGTAATCTTCTCTAAGATCGACCTTCGGACTGGTTATCACCAATTGAAAGTCCGTGATACTGATATTCCCAAGACTGCTTTTACCACTCGTTGCGGGCTATATGAATACACCGTGATGTCCTTTGGTCTAACCAATGCCCCTGCCTATTTCATGAATCTCATGAATAAGGTATTCATGGATTTTCTAGACAAGTTTGTCGTGGTGTTTATTGACGACATTCTCATATATTCAAGGAGTGAGGAAGAACACGAAGAACATCTGAGAATTGTGCTCGGAACACTTCGTGAGCATCAATTGTATGCTAAGTTTAGTAAATGTCAATTCTGGTTGACGGAAGTCGGGTTTCTTGGACATGTAGTATCTGCGGGAGGGATATCTGTTGACCCTACTCTAGTTCAGTCTGTGGAGGAGCCTGCTACTCCGACCAACCAGACTGAAGTCAGATCCTTTCTGGGTTTGGCAGGATATTACCGCAAGTTTGTTCAGGGATTCTCGAGTATAGCCAGACCCCTCACGCAGTTGCTCAAGAAGGATAGCAAGTTCCTATGGACGGACAAGTGCGAAGAGAGTTTCAATGAGTTGAAGCGTCGACTTGTGTCCGCTCCAATCCTTATAATGCCGGATATCACCAAGAATTTCGACGTGTATTGTGACGCTTCTAAGCTTGGTCTTGGAAGCGTACTTATGCAAGAAGGGAACGTGGTATCTTTTATATCCCGCCAGTTGAGACCCCACGAGTTAAATTATCCCACTCATGACTTAGAGCTTGCTGCTGTTGTTCATGCCCTCAAGACATGGCGACACTTTCTTATGGGAAGAAGAGTGGAAATTTACACGGATCATAAGAGTTTAAAGTATATCTTTACTCAACGTGAGATCAACATGAGGCAGCGCCGCTGGATTGAGCTCATTAAAGATTATGATCTGAGTATTCATTATCACCCTGGAAAGGCAAATGTGGTTGCGGATGCTCTTAGTCGAGAGCCGGCCTCTCTAAATGCTATGATTCTAGTAAGGCAGCCCGAGTTGTGGAAAGAGCTAGACCAGCTTGGCATTGAAGTGGTCAGCTATGGCATGTTGGACGCCATAGAAGTTAAACCAACTCTGGTTGACCAAATCAAAGAAGCGCAGAAAGGCCAGAAGAGTATTGATGGTATTAAGGCCCGCATGGAGAAGGAGAAGGTTGCTGGGTTTACCATCGATGTTGATGGGGGATTATGGTATGAAGGCCGTATTTGTGTTCCCTCTGAGTCTGATCTCAAGGAGACCATCATGACCGAAGCTCATGAGACCATGTATTCTATCCATCCTGGAGGAACAAAGATGTATCAAGACCTGAAGGAGAGATTCTGGTGGCATGGAATGAAGCGGGAGATTGCTTCATTTGTAGCCAAGTGCCATGTCTGCCACCAAGTGAAAGCTGGGGACCAGCGTCCCGCTGGCTTGCTCCAGCCGTTGCAAGTTCCTGTTTGGAAATGGGATGAAGTAGGAATGGACTTCATCACTGGACTTCCTAGGTCCAGCCGAGGAAATGATTCTATATGGGTTGTCGTGGACAGGCTCACCAAAGTTGCTCACTTTATTCCTGTCCGGACCACCTATCGTGGAGATCAGCTTGCTGATCTTTACATTACTCGGATTGTCAGTCTGCACGGAGTCCCAAGCAGGATTGTGTCTGATCGAGGTACACAGTTCACCTCTAGATTTTGGAAGAAGTTGCATGAGAGTTTGGGAACCAAATTAGCTTTTAGCACAGCCTATCACCCGCAGACTGATGGACAGACAGAGCGTGTGAACCAAATTCTGGAAGACATGCTCCGTGCTTGTGTGTTGTCCTATGGAGTTAAATGGGAAGACTGTCTGCCTTTCGCAGAGTTTTCTTACAACAACAGCTATCAGTCTAGCTTGCAAATGGCCCCTTTTGAAGCACTGTATGGACGCAAATGACGTACACCTCTGAATTGGACTGAGACTGGAGACAGTCAGGTTTTTGGTGTGGACACCTTGAAAGCTGCAGAGGAGCAGGTTCAGCTCATTCGGGAACGTTTAAAGACAGCTCAATCTCGTCAGAAGAGTTATGCTGATACGAAGCGTCGTGATGTCTCTTTCAGCATTGGAGATTTCGTGTACCTTCGTGTTACGCCACTCAAAGGGATGCAGCGTTTCCATGTCAAAGGAAAGCTGGCACCCAGGTATATTGGCCCTTTTAAGATCTTGGCACGTCGTGGTGAAGTTTCTTATCAGTTAGAATTACCTGAGGAGCTATCTGCGTTTCACAATGTTTTCCACGTGTCATCGCTCTGGAAATGTCTGCAAGTACCTAAGAAGGATCTCTCGTATCAAGACATAGATTTCAGGACCATTGATATCAATGATGACTTGACTTATCGTGATAGACCCCTGCGGGTTCTCGAGGAGATTGTGCGTGCTACCAGGAGGCGTGCTATAAAATTCCTTAAGATTCAGTGGACGAATCACTCTGAGGAAGAAGCTACCTGGGAGCGTGAGGATGAGATCAGGAAGGAGTTCCCTGACTTTCTTAAAGCCTAGACCCGCGAATCTCGGGACGAGATTCTTTTAAGGGGGGAGATTTGTCACACCCCTGTTTTTAAGCACTTGTTTAATATTAAATTAGCAAGCCTCTTAAGACTTTTGTAAGACAATTAAGTGGACAACATGGTTGTGTAGTCATGTTTATCTATGAAATATAAGTGGTGTGTTTCTTTTCACTCATGTGAGGATTTTCCCTGATGAATTATTATTTCCTGCCTGATGTGTTTCAACTGGAAACCCTAAGATTTTTCTTCTCAAATTTTGGGGAATGCTTGATTCACTCATGATAGCATTATTTAGTCATGTCTTGACCAAGGAAACACTTTGGTTTGGATTTAAATAGCTTTGGGAATTTATTTCCTATTTAAACTTTTAGCAGAAAAACAGCAGAACTAGCTGTTTTCCACACTTGTTTTCAGGGGGTAAACTTATTTGATTTGTTGTTTGCTTGATGTAATATGGTTGACCATGTTATGGAATACAACTAAATGCCACTGGTTTAAATTTATCACTTGGAAAACAACCTAATCCATGATTGTTTTCCTAGCATAAAAATATTGCAAAACCAATTCTATTTGGAAAACAGAAACATAGCTTTTTGGACAGTTGTTTTCAGAAGGTTAACCAACTCCAATTTTTGTGTACTGGTTGTTTTCTCAAACTAGAAAGTACATAGAACAATTACCAACTTGAATTTTCAAAATCCATGTTCAATTTCCCTTTCAAACAGAAGCAAACTTTTGCTTCAGATCACTGTTTTTCCAACACTTAGTGAAATTCTCACTAATGCTTTTTCTGAATTTTCTGAAACTATTTTTGAACAAAACTTTGGAGACTTGTTTCTCTGCCATTTCTTCATAGTTTTAAATGAATTTGGTGTCTAATGTTATTGCCTTGGATCCCTCTGTAACCCCATGCGTTTGTTTGCCCGAGAGATGCCTTAGCAAGGAAGGAAAGAAGAGGGGAAGTAGGGCTCAGGTAGAGGGGGGGTGTGCAAGTGGCATGAACAAAAACCCCACATGCCTCTCGATCCCTAGCTCTACTGTGGTCACTAGTGGCTCTAAAACCGCCCCTGGCTCGAGAGCACTCGCAAACCCTGGCCCCCCTTCTCTCTGCTTGCCACCATGCACACGCACATGCACACCCGAGACCCCCCATGTTGCCCTCGTGCCTACAAAGCCGCCGAGGCCATGCCATCTCGCCAGAGCACGCCACCACCCTCCACGACCCCACCCACGAGAAGCCAACCCGTGCCTCGCCGTGTGCGATGAGCACGGGCAGTTTTTCGCCGCCGGGGATCGGGAGATCCACCGGGTTGAATCGAGCACTCCCGTGCATGAGGGCTCACCTTTTTCGCTCGCGTGTGCTCCCCGTAACCCTGGCCACCTCCCTGACACCCTCCCCGACCTGTTTGCTTGCAGGAGCGCCCGCGCCATCGTCGCCGTGTCCGCCGCGCCGTCGCAGAGAAGGAGCCGTCGTGGAGGAAACGAACTTCGCCGTCACCGCGCCATACGCACCCCACTGCACCACCGCCGCCACCCGCAGCTCCACAGCAACCCTAGGTGAGCACCCAGCCCGTCCCGTGCACACCTATATAAGGTGTTCGACGCCGGTGTGGTCGTGTGAGAAGAGAGGAGGAAGAAAGAAGCAGCGCCGTCGATCGGGAGATCTACGGCCGCGCTTAAACTGGGTTTTCCCGCGCCCTCCGCCCGCGCGCGCGCGTGGCTGGGCTAGCCTAGGCGCTAGTTGGGCCGTGCGCAGCGAATCCGGCCCATTCGGGCAGTTCCCTGTTAAATTAGAAAATAGCATTTTTCTGGCAGATTGATAGGTGCTAGCTTTTGTCCTAGAAAAATTAGCAAATGAATTTTTTTAACCTTGCTAATTTTTGTACCTATAGCCATACAAAATTACAACCACCTCCCATTGGCCGAATAATTTTTGGACTTTTAGTTATTTTTCTATAGCTATTTTGCCAGACAGTACCCTTAAAATTGAAATGAATAGAACTTCAAAAATACATAATATTTTTGAGCAAACTCAACTTTTTTGGAAATCCCTTGTCAATACCTACCAGTAGAATTTTAGTTTTCACCAAGGTGAGTTACCATTTGGAAATTACATCCATTTTGGTGAAACATCTGTGGTCCATTCCAAGAATTTTAGGGGGAGTTTGGGGCATTATTTTTGAGTGGGACCAATTGGAGATGTTTTGTATTGTTAAGGACTATCACATCCTAGAAGGATTTAATTTTTGGAGCCATATAAAAAATTAGGGGGACAGAACAAGTTTGGGTACTTTTCTGCCTAATTTTAATTCCTAGATCTTGTTTTATATGTTCATGTTGTGATGTGCAAATGATGTTTTCTTGCTTGTAATGTTGTTTTCCAGTGTGGTTATGATGTTTACAAGTTATATGAACATGTTAGAATAAATGGTTTGAGTGGTAGATTTTTTAGAATTATTTTCCATGCATAGATCTTGCTCATAGCTTAATTTTTCTACCTAGGTTTTTGAGTAGATTTTTAAGTGTTTATTAGGCTTATTGCTAGATTAATTTTCATGGAACCAGTACCATTTTGGTACTGTTATTTTTGTTATAGCACCTCTGGTTACTTGGTGCTTGTATTTGGAATAGATTTAAATAGCATTGCTTAAGTTTAGTTTTCATACTAGAATATCCATGCATGCCTTTTTGTCTTGTTTTCCACTAGGGAAAAATATGAATCTTTGTGGTTGAAAACAGAGGATGGAATGTCCTTGTGGCATTGCTATCTTAGTGTTTTCACCTCTGTTATTTTCCCCCTTAAGTAGTAGAAAAGCATGAATAACACTTGGGTGCCTAGAATTAATTCTCTCACATGTGTAGCATTTTAGCCTAGTTTTTCCTTGGTTAATAGCTAGACTTTTTATTTTTTTTTTGTGGGATCCAGTAGCATTTTGGTACTGATTAGAGGAGTATTTTTCCTCTGTTATTTTTCACACTTGTGCATAAAATTAACAAGTGTTGTATAAACTAGTCTAGTAGCTTTTCCAAAGTTTCTACTAGTAGGAGTAGGAGTTTTTGGAGCTAGTTTGTTTGTTTTGAGAACTTTTAGAAATGTGACCAGAGGCTTACTAACCTCTATTTGAGCTTTTTGCTAGTGGAGCACCCACTAGTATTTCTGCATCATGGTGGATAATGAGCTTGACTTGTTGTCATGAGCCTTTTTCACCACTTGCATAGTTTAGCTTATTATTTGTGCTTGCCATAGAGAATGTTGGGGGAGTTTTTAGACATCAATTTGTGTTTTATGGGACACCCTACTGTCTAGTAACATGTGTTTTACCCCACTGGTCCATGGTGCTCTTAACTAAAAATCATTGAGTTTGGCCACACATAAACACTAGGAAAAAGCAGATTTTCCCACTATAGTTTTTATGCCAATTTTTCTTAAGGGAAAATTGAGTACTTTGAGTGTTACATTTTAATTGCTTGCTGTATGTATCACTTGTAGCATTGTTTGTCTTGGTTGGTTCTGAAATTGTGCCTTTATTTTTACTTTACGACGATAGAAAACGAGGAAGGAGGATTTGCTGAAGAGGGGTATTGCAACTCCTGTTACTTTCAGGACCAGGACCATCACTTGTACCAAGGCAAGCCATCCTAATGCTTGCTGTATAAATACTTATCATTATCTATCATGCATGCTTTTCACTTCTGAAGTTTTCACAAAACTATACTCTCAAAACTATTTTTGTTGTGAATACTACTACTATTAATATTACTAGAAGAAGGAATCATATTAATAGTCAACTTGGTATTACCAAGCCCTTAGCCACTAAATGGTATATAAATACCATTCACCAAATTAAAACTTGGGTTCTTAAATGAACTAAATAAAATGTGTTTTTTGTAAACAAATGCCTTATGGAAGAAAAACCCCGGAGGAAGGGTGAGACCCTGTCTACCGGAAGGATGTCATGATGGGAAATTTTGAGAAATGTTTACAAAAGACACATAACCTAGTCTTCGCTGGACAACCATTATCGTACTGCCACTTTACCCCAATATGGGTAGGGGCTTGATTAAAAGCTTGTTATGCTTAGTATGTGAGCTATCTCAAGTGCTATAGGGGATTGGATCCTCCGAACCGAAATGTCGCTAGGAGTGAGAATACGGGACATCTAAAGTGTGGGATTGATTTTCCCTCCGGATGCAGCAGTTGGGTCTCCTGTTTGGGCGGTGTGGGACACGGCTTGCCAGGGAGGGTAACCCCAATTGAAGAGATAGTCATGTACTAGCTTGCACATAGTGGCTAGTCAAGATCAGCTATCTGATGTTCTCATATGTTGTGAACAGTCCATGGTTGTTTCATGGCGGATTCTGGATCTAGTGGAAATGTGTACACCTCTGCAGAGTAAAACTATTTCGAAATAGCCGCGTCCTCGGATATGGACGGTTGAATGGCCATGTATCTAGTATTGTGTCAACTTTTCAAAAGAGGTTTTTGAAGGACGGCTTCGTACCTGCGAGGTACTAAGGAGGAATGACTTGGTATCTGCGAGATACGGATGAGAAGGAAACTATTACTAAAAGTTTCTGAAAAGAAAACTTTCTTTTCAAAAACCAATCTTATAAAACCTCCGAGATATGTGATATCTACGAGAGAAAAACTACATTATTTTAGATGATTTTTCACAAAGAACAAAACCTGAAAAATCAACCATGATAAATCTTTTATCTGTCATGGGTAGCTGAACCATATGTATGGCCTACCCACTCCACTAAATAAGCATGTATGCATAACTGTAAGCTCTTAAAGGATGTCTTGTTGAGTACATTCAAATGTACTCATTTGGTTTCGCCCCTGGTATCTACTTATCAGACTACGAGGAGCCACCTCAGGAGGAGTTCTACACTGATGGCCCTGCGAGTTAGGATCGTCTCCCAGTCAGCAGCCTGTAGGATGAGGCGTGACTCGGGTTCTACTACGCTATGCTTATCATCTTCCGTTGTGTTTATTTTGAATTCCTGTCCTGTGTGACAATTGTCAAGAACTTGGTCATGTGACCATTTATGTAAGACTCTAATATTCGTGTAATGGATGATGTATTCTGTATGCCAACTACGTATGTTGTTCACAAATGGTTATTCTGGGATTGTGAATGAATGCATATGAGGGGTTCTGGACCCTCCGGTCTGGGATCTCTACAGGTACTACAATTGATCTCCTACACTTGGGAGTCATCAAGCACTTTTCTGGCGCCGTTGCCGGGGAGCGTTGTGCTAAGATTTTATTCTTGTTTGCATTGCATACTAACATATAAACCTAAAACACAGAAAAAATTATAAAATGGAAAACAACCAAACAATTTTAGAACTGTATAATATCTACCTTGAATTAGGACAAGAAGTGTTTGAGGAGAAACTGAAAAATTATATGCACAACAATCATATTTGTGGTAGTACTAATTCTTTGAACACCTTTATTGCTAAGGAAAACCTTGAGCTTGGGGAAGTTTGTCTTGATGAATATGATATTTTTAGTCCCCCTACTATTGAGGATAAAAATGATATACTTGCTGATTCTATGGAAAGGTTTAAGCTTGGGGAAGTTGGTTTTGATGAGCATGATATTTCTAGTTCCCCAAGCTTGGAGGAGAAAATTCACTTTGATGATACTATGCCTCCTATATATGATGATTGCAATGAAAATTATGAATGTTTAACTCACACTATCACTAATGAGTATTTTACTTATGTGGATAGTATTCATTCTTTTATGCATGTGGCTCACGATAAGAATGTTTTATGTGATATTCATATTGTTGAATCTATTCATGATGCTACTGAAAATTATTATGAGAGAGGGAAACATGGTTACACATATTTCAACAATATTAAGTTTCCCCTCTTTATGCTGAAAGTATTGAAGTTGCACTTGATCTACCTTTCTATGATTGCTATTATGTGCTTCTTTTATTTGTTTCATTACAAAATGCCAATGCATAGGAAATGGGTTAGACTTAAAAATAAATTGTTTAATATTTTTTGGTGTGTTCCTTATGCTTTAATTTCCTATTCGGTTTGAGCACACATTTATGTCTTTTCAACATGTAAAATACCTTTACCTACTGTTATCTATCATTTAGTTTAAGATTTTCATTTTATAAAAAATTTGGGAAAGTAAATGAGAAGGATGAGTAATGGAGAAGTTGGGGTCGACCTTGAACATGTGTTGTTCATGCCAATGAAACCATTGCAAAGTCTTTATCATTAAAACTTTTTCCAAATCCAAAAACAATAAAAATATTAGTTCACTACTGTAACATCACATTTATGTCTTATTTCTCATCTTAAATGGCAAGAATAATCTTATATGAGAGATAGGATTAAACAATAGTAATTAGCTGTCAAGAAAACATATTCCTGAACTTCACTGCGAAAAATGTTTAAAATCACAGAAGTGGAATTTTGACCTGGTAATTTACGACAGCAATATTTAGTTATCACTAAATATTTCATTAGTTTTAAGTTTTCTGATTTGAGCAACTTAAGTGCCTCTAAAAATTCACTCTTTACGGGCTGTTCAGTTTTTGGCAGATTATGTCTTTATTTTGCATTGCTCTCATTACTTGTGTTTTGTGTGGTTCTTTTGATCAAGGAGCAATGAACAACTGTATTAACAGTAGTTAATATTTAGAATCAACTCATGATGTGTCTTTTATGTACCTATGTGGATTTTATTTATGGAGGCACTAACCCCTCTAATCAAGTTTTATGTTGAAATTTGTGTAAGAAGAATTTTTCAGGAGGAAGAGTTGAGTGAGATGAACAAAGATCAAGAGGGACAACCAATCAAGCTTGGGGATGTACCTCTGGGCTAACCCTACATGTATCAAATAAGTAAAAGAATCCAAGCTTGGGGATGCCGAGCCACCTCACTCCAACCATCATGATGTTAAGTAAGTAAAGCCTAGCTATATGGCTATAAAGAAAGCGCTTTACGGGAGGCAACCCGGTTGTTTTTGTTTGGATTTTCCTAGTGTCCTCTTGCTGTCTCAAGAGATTAGGTTTTTTTGTTTTAATTCTGGAGTTTTCAATAAAGAGTCAAGTCAAACCCATTTGGACTTATAAGTTGCTATCCTAGTGCATGAAATTTCTGTTTCAGCACGAGATTGCTCACCGTATGATTTTACATTTTTTATTGGTATGTCGGATTGAGCTAAATTTTTAGTATGTTCTGCGAATTTTCGTCCTCTGTAAGCACAAAAATTGTCTTAATTTTTTGATGAGTCTAGCTTAGGGAAAAACGTTCGTTTTGCTGCTGTTGCTTTTATGGACAGATTCTGCCTTCTTTTGTTTTATGCACTCTTTGGGCTTGGGAATCGAATTTCCATGATTCTTTCAAGCAATAGAGTGAACATACAACATAATGAACATTATTGTCTATCTACTGGAGCATTTGATTTGGAATTTTGCACAGCAAGCATGTGATTTGTTTGTCCTTGCTAATCTCACCCCACAGAAAAAGAATGGGAGAAACATGTTTTGTGAAGTTTTTTCACAGGGAATAGAGGAGCTGCGCCTCAAGACATCCAAGAATGGTGAAAGCCATAAGCTTGGGGATGTGATGAACACCCCACTGGAGCTACACTCTTTTGGTTAGCACACGTCTACTTTCTGTTTTTCAAAGCAAAGCATTTATCGTAGAGACTTGAAGCGTCTAGTTTTTGTTTTTATTTTTGTTTTGATAAGACCACACCCATCATTTTATATGAGATTGAGCTACTGGAGTTTTGGGTTGGAATGTATTGGATGCTAGTATTATTACTTGTAATAGGGATTCCATGGTTGATTTGAAGAGCTACATATGTTTGCATGATTTATAGCCTTTTTATGTGTAGAAATTTGCAATAATGTTGTCTTGAGCTATCTCTTATTCATGTCCTTGATGTTAATTGCTGGTTTATTTAGTTTGTCATGAAATGAGTAGTTCTATGGAAATATGCATTCATAGTAGCTGGTCAACTATCTCCCTCTTGCTAGCCAAAAATTTAAAAATTCCAACAAGTAAAAACTTGTTTCCAACACTCCTTAGCCAAGTATTTCCAGTGAGTCCACCATATCTTCCCATTAGCTTCATTGCTATTCCGAGTATGTTCACCATGTTATTGTGTATTTATGTTCTAAATTAAGATATTCACTTTATTAATTGTCATGGGTTGAGCTTGGGATAGGACTCTCACGAACTTTTGAAGGCACACTTTACTTTTTATGCATCTAATAAACATGACCCAATAATGGGAGCCACAAGTTTTGCGTTTGACAAGTGTGTGGTTGGGAGATAGCTATAAACGTGTATCATCGGAAATATTTCAACATTGCACAAAAAATTACATTTGGTTGATATCATGTACTTTTTTTTGGACTCCTGCCATGCCGAAATGAAATAAAGGAATAGTAAGTTTTGATGAGTAAGTATCTATATGACTAGAGAAACGCATTGGGCCGCTAACCCAAGCCATGCTTTATCATGGTGGAAATTTACTTACAGCTTGAGTGACTCTACAACACATCCTACAATAAAATAAGAAGCTATGCATAATAGTGAATGAAAATAAAAAGGATGATGAGTCTACTCCGTTTGTTTGTCTTGTCATTGTGACATGGGCTTGTTTCCATGTCATGGGGCAAGAGGTACCTCTTTGCGGTTCTCTATGATGTCATTAATGCTTATTATGATTGTACAAAGCTTATTAGGAATCTTAAGTTGAGTAATCATGGAGTAGGTTTTCACACTCACGGGTCATGAGGCTTTCAACCACCTTGTCATTCACATTACTTCAACATTCACCATTTAAGATGCTAGTGATAAAGGGGCAATAAGAGTCCTAGATCAATGGATACCACATTTCAATTAGTAATTTTAGTTGAATAATTTAGAGGAGACTTGATCATGTTTTACCTCTACTCAATTTTCTCCAAAGTGTCCACCATATTTTCTATTTTCCATTATGCTATTCTTTGACCAATAAAGGATTTTATTTTTCATTTTGTGTATGCATTTGGTCCATAGTGCTTTTATTTCATTATACACTTTGTGAACTTTCATGAAGCATCTTTGCTTGCATATTTGATATTTCTTATAACATTAATTGCATGTTGCTAATCATCTACATTATGAATCATTTGATTATATGTAGCATGAATAATCTTCTTTGATATTCCATGATTGTTTTAAAATGCAAAGTCCATGTTAGTTTTATCACCTTCATACTGGAGGACGAGTATGGGTTAACCTTGGGGATGTTGATGCATGTAAAATGCATACATGAACTTTGCATGTTATTACTTGTTTTTCCTACATATTAGCAACTTATATTCATGTTTTATAATGATTTGGGGGATTTTCTAAACAATCCCCCTTCTTTTGGTTCTAACCCTGTTTTTCCAGAAAACGTACTTTTTAGTGTTTCAGACTTTCCGGGAGCTTCGGGACTCCAAAAAGGGCAAGGCCAAAGAGCACGGTTCAGAATTTTCGAGACGAAGACCATGCGCCAAAGTATAGGGCCAAAAGGCCAACCAGTTGGAAAAGAGGACCCTCCACGCGGCCAGATTCCTTGGCCGCGTGTGGGGCCCCCTTTTTGCCCCCGTGGCTCCGATGCCGTCGATCTTTCTTCTCCCGAGTGTCTCGTGACCTAAAAACGACTATATAAAGGGTCCCCTGGCCTTTTCGAGAGGGAGGCGGCGCCGAGAGACAAAACCACGAAACAGAGAGACAGAAGGCTGCCGCCGGAGAATATCGGAGGGGGGAAACGCCGCCGGGATCACCCCCGGAGGGCTCCACCCCCTCCGGCGTGTTCATCATCAACATCTACAGCAAGATCAGATCCATCTCTCCACTGTAATCTCTTGGCAAACACGATGTATGATGCAATACTATATTCCCTTGATGTGTTGTGTCTCCCTGTCTATGTTTGAGTAGTGAATTGTTCTTGGCAATGGTGAAATAGTTCGTTGATTGGTTGCATACAATTTTGTTATATTCTATGATTGTCTTTATGTACAATATATGAGTGCACGCATATGTTGGGGAATGCATGTAAGGTGATCACCGGTAGCATAATGGAGTGGTGGTGACTTGGGAGTGACAGTAACCTGAGACCGAGCCACAAAGTTAAGTTATTGGGGGATATATATAGGGGACCTTAGAACATAAGGCTATGGTGGGACTTTATGTCTTAATCAATCTTGTGCTGTCATTTACTTGGCCACAAGATCCATCATAAGGGGTTGTAGATCATTTACTTGACTATACCTATTCATGGCTCCTTCCTAGAAGAAACAACTAAGACTAAAACATGTGCTTCACTAATTGTGACAACCACACGAACGAAACACCTATTGCTAGAACACTTGCTCCCTTGAGATACTTGAGATATTTGCTGCTTGCTACTTGTGAAACTTGCTTAGAAACTTGCTTTAGTATTACTTGCATTTTAAACTTGCTTCACTAGTTACTAGACAAACCACACTCCACGTCACTTGCTTTTAATTAGTTAGTTCCTTTTAGTCAAACTTATTGCTTTGCATAAACAGCCATATAAGAGGGTTATAGGGCTTTAGAGAATAGATAGTTACCTTCAGCTCCCCGTGGGTTCGACACTCAAATACTTATCGAAAGGTACTACAATTGATCTCCTGCACTTGGGAGTCATCACATACCATGTTAGTATAGGTGTGTTGTGTGCTTTGGGTGGAAAATATTTCACTCCGGGGTATGACCCGCTTCACCGGCATCCACTTCTCTCTATGTGAGTTTACATGCGCTTATAGGGTGAAACTCCTGTATCGGATGAAACATCAGGATTCTTCCAAAGAGTTGTGTTCTACCTATGTGTTTTGTGTTCCTATGGCCTACCCTAACATAACCAAGCAACTAGTTCCACATTGCTACCCCCATTCGACGTTGTTACCGCGTGTATCCGTATAAGTGTGGTATTTCTCCAGCGGGCCTAGGGTTCCACATTTCTACCCCCTTTGGTGTGTTGTGTTCTTTGGATGGCAAAGATTTCACTCCTATACGGGGTATGATCCGCTTCACCGGCATCCACTTCTCTCTATGGATTTTACATGCGCTTATAGGATGAAACTCCCGTATTGGACGAAGCATCGGGAATCATCCAAAGAGTTGGGTTCAACCGATGTGTTTTGGGTTCCTATGGCCTACCCTAACACAACCAAGCAACTAGTTCCACATTTCTATCCCCTTTCGACGTTGTTATCCCGTGTATCCGTATAAGTCCGATATTTCTCTAGCGTGTCTATGGTTTCACCGGAGGGGGGCTACGGAGCGTCCGAATCCCAACACAAGCTTGGGGTGCCATAAAATGTTAGTGTAGGTGTGTTGTGGGCTTTGGATGGAAAAGATTGCACTCATATCTGGGGTATGACCCTCTTCACCGGCATCCACTTCTCTCTATGTGAGTTTACATGCGCTTGTAGGGTGAAACTCCCGTATCGGACGAAACATCAGGATTCTTCCGAAGAGTTGTGTTTTACCAAGGTGTTTTGTGTTCCTATGGCCTAACCTAACACAAAAAAGCAACTAGTTCCACATTGCTACCCCCTTTCGACGCTGTTACCGCGTGTATCCGTATAAGCCTGGTATTTCTCCAGCGGGCCTAGGGTTTCACATTTCTACCCCCTTTGGTGTGTTGTGTTCTTTGGATGGCAAAGATGTCACTCCTATATGGGGTATGACCCGCTTCACCGGCATCCACTTTTCTCTATGGAGATTACATGCGCTTATTGGGTGAAATTCCCGTATCGGACGAAACATCGGCAATCATCCGAAGAGTTGTGTTCTACCTATGTGTTTTCTGTTCCTATGGCCTACCCTAACACAACCAAGCAACTAGTTCCACATTGCTACCCCCTTTCGACGTCGCTACCGCGTGTATCCATATAAGTCCGGTATTTCTCCAACGGGTATAGGGTTTCACCGGAGGGGGCTATGGAGCGTATGGATCGCAACACAAGTTATGGGGTCTCATACCATGTTAGTATAGGTGTGTTGTGTGCTTTGGATGGAAAATATTTCACTCTGGGGTATGACCCGCTTCACCGGCACCCACTTCTCTCTATGTGAGTTTTCATGCGCTTATAGGGTGAAACTCCCGTATCGGACGAAACATAAAGATTCTTCCGAAGAGTTTTGTTCTACCTATGTGTTTTGTGTTCCTATAGCCTACCCTAACACAACCAAGCAACTAGTTCCACATTGCTACCCCCTTTCGACGCCGTTACCGCGTGTATCCGTATAAGTCTGGTATTTCTCCAGCGGGCCTAGGGTTTCACATTTCTACCCCCTTTGGTGTGTTGTGTTCTTTGGATGGCAAAGATGTCACTCCTATATGGGGTATGACCCGCTTCACCGGCATCCACTTCTCTCTATGGAGTTTATATGCGCTTACAGGGTGAAACTCCCGTATTGGACGAAGTGTCCGGAATCATCCAAAGAGTTGTGTTCTACCGATGTGTTTTGTGCTCCTATGGCCTGCCCTAACACAACCAAGCAACTAGTTCCACATTTCTATCCCCTTTCGACGTCGTTATCGCGTGTATCCTTATAAGTCCGGTATTTCTCCAGCAGGTCTATGGTTTCACCGGAGGGGGGCTACGGAGTGTCCAGATCCCAACACAACCTTGGGGTGCCATACCATGTTAGTATAGGTGTGTTGTGGGCTTTGGATGGCAAAGATTTCACTCCTATCTGGGGTATGACCCTCTTCACCGGCATCCACTTCTCTCTATGGAGTTTACATGCGCTTATAGGGTGAAACTGTAACATCCCAATTTTTGCTAAATTAGGGTGTGTGGTGTTGTGTTCATGTCATACATGCATGAAACAAAAATTTAAATCATGTTTGAAACAATTTGAATTGTGAATTTAAATGGTTTGACAAAAATCTCACAACTAGTACTTAAAATGGGTTCTAAAATTTTGTATTGAAAAGTATTTCAAATACACCAAAGAAACACATGGTCTTGTTGGAAAGTTTACAAGGTTTCCTAAACTTATTTTTGCCAAATTTTCACATTGCAAAAAGGCCCAGAAAACATTGTTTTCTCTTCAGTTTTCTATGGAAAAGGACCTCTATGTGGTTTCTAAAAATTTCTAGGGGTGTTTTTAAAATCTTCTTTTGTCTCTTCCCGGCGCACGACAGGAAGGCGGCTCCATCCCTCTACTCTCCTCCCCGCAGAGGAACCCGAAAAAAAAAACTCCTAACCCTAGCTCCGCTCCGGCCGCTGTCGAGCGCTGTCGACTCCGGCCACGGCGGGTCGAATTGGAGCCACCACCAGACCCGTCGTGCTCTCCTCTCCTCCCTCGCTCACTCGCGCTCGCAGGGACACCCCGGAACGGCCGAACCGGGCCGTCTTCCCCAACTCCGGCCGCCGGCCGTCGAGGAAGTTTCCGGCCTCCGTTCGCCTCCCCGACTCGTCCATGAGCCTCACAGTGGGCTCCCGGACCTCCCGGTACCTCTCTCTTGGTCCCTCCCCCTCTGTATCCTCTGTTCACCGACAGCCAACGTCCGCCGCCGCGCCTCCTATTGCCGCCGGCCATTCCCGCGACCAAATGGCCCACCGCGGGCATCCCTAGGCTCCCCATGCTCTCCTCTCTCTCTCGTGGTATGGTTTAATTTCCGAATGGCACGCGATTTGAATCGAATTTGAGAGCATCTGTGAAGATCAACCGAATGATGTCATGCTGACATCATCTCTGAATTAATGTTTTTTGAAACTGAATAATATGACACGTGGACCCCTCTGTTTATTTGAATTACAGAAAATGATTAAAAATTGAACAATTAATATCTCCCGAAATATAAGTCAGAAAATTAAAATAAAATATGGAGTTGATCAGAAAAATGTAAGCTACCCAAATATAGCATTTTCACACATGTTTGAGAAAGTCCAAAAATGAGCATTTATTTAATGTTGTTAATTCATTTAAAAATAGAAAATAAGCTTTTATTCACCAAAACTAGAAAATTAAAAGTTATATATCAAATTGCTCAAAATGACAAATGCAATCTATCTATGGTGTTTTCAAACCCATTCGAGCTTTAAAAATTGTACACAGCTTCAAAATTGTCCGAATTGTCCCTCCGGGGTCTATTTCGGTCTAATTTCAGAAAAACTGCATAACTGACATACGAATCCTAGCAACCCATCGAACATGTTTAGGGCTTTATTTTAGTGCATTAACTTGCTCATGCATACATATTTCGCATTGCATCGATGCCATGTGTTGATTGTTGTTCTTCTTGTTTCGGTGTTTGTTCCCCCTCGATAGAACGTGACTCCGAAGAGAAGGCCAGCAGTTCCATGACGAATACTTGATCTTAACCGACAAGTCAAGCAATTATTCCAGAAGATCTTTCTATTGGTTTTCTTATAACCAAGGCAAGCATAACCTCGTATCTGCTCATATATGGTTTTTGAAGTGTTTTGAATCTCGTATATTGCATGCGGTTCAAAGTATTTATGGTCTTAGATAAAGTTCTCCTATACTTGTTGCATCGCCTAAATATCCTGATCCACGGCTCCTAGCAGCTATAGGACTGTTTGTGCGCGCCTCTTTAAAGCATGTGAGTCTTGCTTAGCCATGCCTAGTTGTGATTTGATCCATCCGGTTGATGAATCTGGTAAATGCGTGAATCTATTATGTCAGTTTGTTGTGATTTGAATTACCTTTGATAACTTGACTAAATAATGGCATGGATGTGAGGCCACAATGGGTTGTGGCGTCTGATGCATGTAAAATGCATAGATGAATTTTGCATATTTTCACATGGTTTTTTATTACATATTGCATCATATAAGGGTATAATTAAATGTTTTATTGTATTTTGGGGTTAAATTACAAAGTCCTCCAACTTTTATTGAATTAACCCTGCCTGTCAGAAACCTCGTTTTCTATATTTTTGACGTTTCAGGGGGCAAACTTCCGCGAAATCACCTGAAAATCTGCGGGGGGTCATTTTCTTGGAAGGAGAAGACTTGCGGGCGAAGGATCCACGAGAATTGGGCAAGGAGGCCCAAAAGAGGACCCTCCATGCGGCCATATTCCTTGGCCGCGTGAGAGGTCCCCTTTTGGCCCCTGTGGCCCCAATTCCTTCCATCTTCGACTTACCGACTCCGTCTTGACCTAAAACCGACTATAAAAAGGGTCCCCCGTACCCTTACGGAGGAGAGCGCCGCCGAAACACCGAAACATCGAAACAGAGACCAGAAGTTCCAGATTGGAGGGGGAAAACTCCGGCGGGGCGCCGCCGGTGTGATCTCCTACACCTCCAACGTCATCTCCATCGACATCTCCATGAAGAGGGAGTAGTCCACCCCAGGGCTATGGGTTTGTGGAAGTAGCACTTGTATCTCTCTCTCTCTATGTGCTTCACTAATTAGATCCGTATGAGCTTCCTCACATGATTACGGGCACCGTTGTAATTCCTGTGTGGTGGATCTTTTCTATGAGTTATTGAATCTGAGATTGCAATTGTTTCTCTTGAGTTATTTGAGTAGATGTATCTTATGTACCCCGTTCTTATTTGCTAGCTTTGATCAATCTAGTTCTTGAGAGCGTGTGTGGGGTGATGGGTGCATTAGTTGGAGTAATGGGGGGTGGCTAGTGCTGTGAAAGTGACAGAAGTTCAGCGATCCACTTAGGTTTTGTTAAACCTTTCTTAGTTACCTCACTAGGGATAAAAAGGAGTACCTTGTTACCGGGGATTTGAAGTGACACTAATCAATATCCATGACTAGATCTAGCAAGTTCTTACTTCAACTTCATGTCACATTTCTTAAAGCTATACTCTGGTTTTTCCTTAATTATCGAGGTGTTATGATTTATTTCGCATCTTGGTGGAGTATAAGAGGGATCAATATGACCGTAGAGATCTCTATGCTAGGACGTGATGCCCATAGGAAAGTACTCAATGTTAAACATGTTATTGTAATCTCACATGTAATTCTTTATGTCCACCGTCTACTACTTTATTTGAGAGAATGCAAGTGTAAAACCATGAACCCCGGTCCTATTTTAATTATAAGAAAACACTCTAGTTACTTTGCTGCAATTTACTTTACTTGCACTTTACTTTACTTGCATCTCCAATTCGAATTTACATTATCTCCATCACCACTTGCATCACAAAAATACAAAAACAATCCATTGCGTATTTATTTTCTCATTTGCATTTAGTAGTAGATTTAATTATTGCACATTTACTTTCAGTTTTGCATTGCAATTTAGAAGTCTCACACCTTGTGCTTGACAACCACTTGGTGAGGTTGAGGACACCTAAGCTTGGGGAGTTTGCACCTATGTGAGTACCGTCCTTTCTATCTCCACCTTCTTTCAAGTAGATTGTTTTGTTTCTTGTCTTGTTTTTGTTTTTGTTCTTGTTTTTGTTTTGTCTTGCATATTTTATATTAGTTTGCATTTTAGTTTTGCATTTAGTTATCTAGTTTATTTTAGTATTTCGAATTTTCTTAGTTACTTTACTTTTGTTTTGCATAAAAAATTAAAAACTACAAAAAAAACTGTTAAAATGGGTGATAGAACTAAATTAAGTGACTACACAAATACATCCAATGACCAATTCATTGCTAGGCCAATTACTACACCTGAAATACAAGCTGAAAGCTATGAAGTAAGTCCTAGTTTATTGAATTTAATTACTAGAGAGCAATTTGGTGGTAGTGCTATGGAGGATGCCTCTATGCATCTTCATGATTTCATGGAAATATGTGATATGCAAAAATTTAAAAATGTGGAAAGTAGTGTTTTAAAACTGAAATTATTTCCTTTTTCACTTAGAGGAAAGGCTAAAGAATGGTTACTTTCACTACCTACAGCTATTATAAAGTCTTGTGATGATTTAAAAGAATCTTTCATTAAGAAATATTATCCTCCCGTTAAAATTTTGCAAAATAGGAATAATATCCTCTCATTTAGGCAAAATGATCATGAACATGTAGCCATGGCATGGGATAGAATTAAATTAATTCTTAGAACATGCCCATCACATGGAGTAAATGAATGTACCATACTACACTCTTTTTATAATGGTCTAAACTACATGTCTAGAAATATACTTGATTCTGCTGCTGGAGGTGCCTTTATGAGTAAAACTGTAGGTGAGGCTAAGAGCATATTAGAAAGCATATTGAAAAAATATAGTCAATGGAATACTGAAAGAGCACCCAATCACACTAAGAAAATAAACTCAATTGAAGAAACCAATGATTTGTCTTCTAAAATGGACACTATTCTTGCTTTTATTAATAAACAAAATATGGAGAATGTGCCTTTGCAGGAGCTAGTTGGTAGTAATTCTGAAAGTTCGGATGTTAATTTTGTTAGGAATTATGGTAGCAATGGTTTTGGTAATGCTTACAATTCATATAGTAAACCTCCTTATGTGCCAAATAAACCTTTTGTTCCATATCCTAATGCTAATGAAAATAAGTGGAAGCCTTCTAGTGAAATTTCTGAATCTAATAAATTGCTTATGGAACAAGTTGCTAGTCACAATGCTATGATACATGAGTTAAATAAGTCTATTGCATCCATTGTAGTGATATTAAAGGATTGCAACTTCAATCTTCGAATTTAGATAAAGCATTGTCAAAATTAGCTGATAATCAAGCAACTCTATTAAGCATGTCAGCAGGAAAGCCACAAGCACAACCTAGTGTAGGAATGAATTCTATTACTATTTCTGCTCCTATTATTGAAAATATTGATCATATTGCTGAGAATACAAGTGAGCATGTCCCTACTAGCTTAGAAGAAACTTTGAATGAAATAGTGAAGTACCCTGAATATTTACTTCCATATATGTCTTATCTTGCTAGCAAAGATGAAATTAGTCCTTCTGAATCAAGCATGCTAGCTAAATTAGAGAGTAAAGTAGAGGAAATTATGATGCTTACTGAAAATAAGGATCCATTGCTTGATTTAGAAAAAATTAGCTTGCAAGAACTTATTGCTACTCTACAAAAATTTGCTAGTGATCCCACTATAAATGTTAATCAACCTGGCTTTGGATCTTATATTGCTAATCATGTCATGCAAGAAAAAATTGCTAGGTACAAGAATGAGGCCATGATACCTCCTAAGCTTGGGGATGCATGGATCCCCAAGGTGCTAGTTTCAATTGGAAAAGAAATTCACCATGCTATGTTAGATCTAGGTTCTAGTGTATCGGTACTCTCTACAGAATTATATGAATTGCTAGAACTAGAAAATTGTAACATCCCAAGTATGAAAAACACCATTAGAATGTTTGCTTTTTGTTAATTTATGTTTTGCATCATGTCATCATAAGCATTGCATTTGTTTTCCTTTGTTTTTCAGTTGAATTTCAAACCAAAAATTCAAATTCTTGTTTCATACTTGTTCTGTTACAATTTTTAAATGCAACTTTCAAATCAAACCAATCATTTGTTTCCAATAAACTTGAAATTAAAAACTTTTAACTTACTTAAGTTTCAATTATTCAAGTAATAACAAATTCACTCAAATTCATTTGAATTTTCAAACAGCAACAAAACTTAAAATTTGGAAAACAGAAACTTGCACAGCTGGGCTTTTGTAATAATTAAACTATAAAAATTATCACCAAATTTTAAAACCCCAAAAACCCTTCCTTTTCTCTCCTTTTCTTTTTCTGCAAAAAAAAACAGAATCAGAAAACAGAAAAACAAAAAAAAAGAGGGGAGAGGGCAGGCCAGCCAAGTGGGCTGAGCCCACCACACCTACCCCAGGCCCAGCCCACCTTTCCCCCATCTCCTACCTCTGTAAGGCGCGACATCGGAGATGTCCACGTCGAACAGGCAGAGATGGGACGGCCAGCAGAGCTCCCCCTCCTCCTTATAGCCACCCCCGAGGGCTCCTCCCTCCTGCCCTAGCTTCCCTCCTCCCATATCTCTCACGCCGCCGCCGTTTTCCCCTCCTCCTTCCTCCGTTTCTCCTCTGTTCTCTCTCTGCTTCTGAACCACCGCAACAACTTCCGGCGATCGCCGCCGCCATGGTCACCTCCCGGCCTGGTTAGCTGCGGGAACGGGAACACCGTGCCTCCGTCTTCCTCCTCGACACCGCAGCTGGGACCGGGAGCAACGAGAGCGTTGTCGCCGTCCCTGTCCACGTCGCCGGCCACCTCCACCGCACCGGGCTCCTCCTCTCCTTCCTACTCCCCGGTGAGCACCATGTTCCCCTCTTCCTTCCCTCTCTGCTCCCTCGCATCACCTGCACGCACACGTACACGGTGCCCCTGCACCTGACCACGAGCAGCAGCAGCAGTGCAGCAGCCGCCGCCGGCGACTGTCTCCTCGTCGGGCTTCAGTTAACTGAAGCGAAATTCAGTTTCGTCAGACTTAAGTCTGAATCTGAACCTCAAAACCCCCAAGTCCTCCTCTCTGTCACGAAACGTTTCAGCAGCGCAGTGGCAACGCGCTGCGCACACACGCCCGCGGCGCGGGTTCGATCCCTCCCCTCAGCGGATTAAATCCCACACTTTTTGCTCGCTGCCACGCGCGCCAAGGGGGCCCTCCTGTCAGCGATGGTGGAAGCCACGCCAGCTTCCACCCGCGGCCACGTAGGTGCCAGCTAGGCACTGGCCCACTGGCCAGTGACCTAGGGCTGAGCTGCCCCGCGTAGGAAATAATCCCAGGGGCCTTTTCTGTATTTTCTTTTTCGCATCCAAGCCCCGGGACCAATCTGAAACTTTTAAATTCACCAAATAGCCCCTGTAATTTCAAATTCAAATAACTTGTGCATTTCAAATCCAAATTAAATGAATAAAATATGTTTTCCATACCAAATTTAATTCTCTACATGTTTAAACCATTTGTATACTGTTTTGAACATTTCAAATGTTTTCAAAAATTCAAATTCAAACTACTATCTCAAATTTGGTCAAATTCATAACTAATTCAAATGGCACATATAAAATATGTTTTCCATGCAAAATTGAACCACCTTTCCAAATATAAACTTTGTTTCCTGTTTTGAATAATTAAAATTGGTTAAATAATTCAAATCTTGTTTAAATCATTTAAAATTGCTAAATTCATAACTTGGTCAAACTAAATTCTTTTTGAACATATAAAATATGTTTTCAAACCAGAAAAATATAATCTTTTCAAATATGAATTTTATTTAATGTTTTGAACAAATAAAAATTCAAATAATTTCATACTTGAATTAAATTCATTTAAATCTTGTTTAAACTTGTTTAATTCATAATTAATTCATTTTAAATCCTTTGTCAACAAATGAAACATGTATTCCACCTAAAATTTTGTGTTCTTTCCAAATATGAATTTTGTTATCTATTTTACACAACTAAAATTGGTGAAAACAACAAATGCTTGTGTAACTCATTTAAGAAGCCAAATTTCATAACTTAATAAATAAAATTCCAAACTTGGTAAACTTCATATCAAATTGAAGCTATTGTTGTTTTCTTATTGTTTTCTTCATCCATGCATCATTCTAATCAACTTTCACATGATGGTTAGTTGTAGATCATTTAATCCAACCTTAATTCATGGGCTTTTCTATATGCAACCCAAATTGCATCTGAGCCCATTTAATTATGTTACCATGTCAACTAACTTATCTTTGATGCATCAATTAAATTGTCATGAATCCTCCCCTGATTGTGCATTATGCCATGTTATTGATTGTTTGTCTCTCTGCGTTGTTTGTTTGCTTCTTCTCGAATAGACGACGACGTTGAGCCAGACGAGGTTTACGACACTACTTCTGAGGAGTTAGCCCAGTACCAGGCTACTGAGTTTGCAGGCAAGTATTCACTCACATGAACCATTGTGTCCTTTCCACACTGGATATCGATACTTTCCGTTGTCTATCCTGCTAGCCCTAAGATTCGTTTCTTGTGTTCCGATCCTATCACATGTTATCCTGTAACCCTGATATAGCCTCACTTCCACACCTATAACCCTGTTGCTTGTTGCCTGTGTCTTACTAGCATGCTTAGGGTTGTTTATGCTCGAGTCTGCTGTCCGTTATTTCTGTTACCATATTTATCATGTTCTGGGGCTCGATGTTTAAACAACAACCTGTTAATGTATGAGGTAATGTGTCACGACCCCGGACCCAAAGGTATACATGCTGTTATGTGCTCCTAGCCATGGACTCACAAGGGCTTCGGGGTTACCAGCCCCGGACGCAACAAACAACGGCAGGCAGACTGGATTCATCGGCACGTAGTCCGGATCCCCAGTCTACTACTCCTTGTATCCATGCCAGTCATAACCAACTATGCATATCAAAGTATCCACGAATCGAATGAAACTGAAGGAAACGGGACCAAAGTTATACAGAGCTGCTATGTGTCCAGAAAGTGCAACAACAATCGAGGGTTACTGGGGTTACCTCGCCCCAGGCCGATCACATCGACAGGCGGGCTCGGACATGGATCATCGGCTCCACAACCCCTCGACTGCGACAACTATGCAGGCATAGCCAAAACTGTATAACAATGAGCTCGAAACCAACAACCGATCAAAGCAACACTCTAGACAAAGAAACTGAATTGAACATGTATTACTAGAGTATAGCTTTACAACCAGAGGTCACATGACCCAACATTACATCAGACAACGGAAGGCAAATTATGTTGCTAATCAACAAGAACCAATAAGGCCTAAGAGGCCGCAACATAAAGCGACGTCCCAGCCCATAGATTCCAGGCTGCTACCTGGGAACCCCAAAACTACTCGTCGATGTCCACGCTGAAACTCCACCGATGTGAGACCTTCACCTGAACCAAAATTTAAGCAAAACTGAGTACTGGAGGTACTCAACAAGACTTAGTTAACCTATTATATATCTGCTAGTTTCATAAAGGGTTTTATGAAGGCTGATTTGCGTAAAGCAATGTTTGTTTTCCAAATCGAGGAAGAGTAGCACGTATCATAGAGGGTTTTCAAAACAGATGAGGAAGGACTCAACTCTTGTAGATCATCATCTTTTGAAACCACCAACTTCATCTCCCAGCATCTCACTTGCTACAAGGATCACCCCTCTCGGCATCTCCGAGGAGGCACCCTTCATTCATTGTCAACATGTTTTACGCCACGTTCAATTTATCTATGGCCAGAATACTTTCACCAAGTCGTCCATAACCGCGGACACGACTTCTCGAAAAGATTTATCCCTGCAGGGGGTACACTTTACCCACACGTACCAACCAACTCTTAGTGCCTACGTTTTAGCACTAGTCCGGGAAGTGCCGGCAGAGGGTGGTTCGGCTACGACCTTTACCTTGCGCAACCCTATCCATGAGTCAACCCAAGAAAGGGCCACCCCGTCAACAGGGAGTTGGCCATCCTCCTGACGGCACCTGTCTCTGTGAGGCGGGGTAAGATCCGTGTACGTCCATCACTTGACCCCGGTCACGCCCTAGGCGGAGCATTTTCCAAAACGTTTAAAAGGTTTATTTGCGTTGCCGAATGGAATCTCAAACTACGTGACTCATGGATAAAGCCGAACAAGTTAGTTGGTCGGCGAGGCTCATGGCCATCGCGCGTGGTTGTACGCTCAGTCTTGGCTTCTGCGCCCTGACCTTACTCCTAGGGTTGGCAAGTACGGAATGAACAACCACTTCCCAAGTGGCCTCCCGTCCAAGCCTTAGTCAGGTTAACCACACCATACTCATCTTACCACGTCATCATATCAAACTAGGTTATCGCAGCTCTGATTCATCAACCGGATGGAGCAGAGGTATCAAACATGTATAGCTAAGCATAGCAGATATAAGGCTTTGGCGGCGCTCACAAACAACCCTATGGCGGCTAGGAGTAGTGGATCAGGTCATTAAAGCAATGCATCATATATAGGAGGACTCTACCTACTGACACAAAATACTTTGGAACCGAATGCAACGTACGAGAGAGGAAACCACTTTGGAAAACATACATGAGCAGATAAGAGGTTATGCTTGCCTTGCTTATAAGAAAACCAAATAGACAGATCTTCTGTATAATTGCTTGACTTGTCGATTAAGATCAAGTATTCGCCACTGGGGTTCTTGATCTTCTCTTCGAGCAGTGTTCTACCGATAAGAAGCAAAAACCAGAGAAGAACAATCAACACATGGCATCGATGCAATGCACAATATGTATGTGTGGCAAAGTTAATGCACTTGAAAGAAAGTCCTAAACAAGTTCAAGGGTTTGCTACGGTTCATATAATGGTTAAGCATTTTTATCGGAAGACAGTCCCGAAATAGATCCCGGAGGGCAATTCGGGCAATTCTAGAAGTGAGTGCAATTTTAATAGCTCAAATAGGTTTAAAAACATCATAAGTGGATTGCATTTATCATTTTGAGCATTTTGGTATATAACTTGTATTTTTCTGATTTTATTGATTAAAAACTTATTTATTTATTTCAGATGATTTAATTGCATTTAAATAATGCCCAAAAACAAAGTTTGTCAAACATATGTGAAAATGACATATTCATGTAAAGTTTATTTTTCTGAACACAAACATATTTTTATTTCATTTTTCTGAGTTACAAATGTGGAGGTATTAAATATTTCATTTTAAACCAAAATCTGTAATTATTAAAAAGTGGGGCCCACGTGTCAATTTGAATTTTTTTTTTTAATTAAAACAAAACGGTTGACAGGTGGCCGTGGCTGAGGTCACGCTGACGTCAAGGTGACGTCAGCAGTGGCCGTCCGGAGGCAGATGTCGTCGCCGGCGACAAATCCGGCGACCAAAACGTGCGGCGTTGGTCTCAAAAGCAAGACCTGGACGCGGGCTATCCCGTGGTCGTGGCTCCACTGCAGTTGGGCCACCGGCGGCGAGCCGCGAGGCACGGGACGGCGGCAGCGGCGTCGGGTTCCGGCGAATCCCACGATTCCGGCCGCGGAAGCGAGAAAGGAAGGTACCGGGGTGGAGAGGAGCTCAATGGGAACCTGGGAGGGTGGTCGGGGGAGCCGGAGAAGGGCGAGCGACGGTGAATCGGCCGCGGCGGCGCCCGGCCGGAGTCGGGGAAGACCCGCGCGATTCGGTGGCTCCCGGCCGTCCCGGGAAGCTCCGTTCGCCTGGGAGGTAGACGGGAGCACTGGGAGCTCAGAGGTGCCCTCGGTTTGCTCCTTGGTGGGCTGTAGCGCCGGCGGCAAGGGATTCCGACGAGCTTAGGGTTTCGGTCGCGGAAGGAACAGAGAGAGGAGGAGAGCTCATGAGCGAGCGGGAGGAGGGAGATGGCGAGATGGGGACGCCTCTCCCTGGCTATCCGAGCGAAGGAGGGCAGCAGGACGTGGCGACGGCGGCACCCGCGGCGGCCACGCAGCTGCTTCCTGTCTCAACGAAGAAGACAAAGCAACAATTACGAAAACCCCCTGGAAAAACTGTATTTTGCAGAGAGGTCCTTTTCACATAGAATACAGAACCCAAAAGCTAGATTTGAGGGCCTTTTTGTGAAGCAAAATTTACACAAAAATAAGTTTTGAAAAGCTCTTCAAATTTCCAACAAAACCATACCTTGGGTTGTTCATTTTGAAAAACTTGGTAGAACAACTTTGTGGGTTGCTTGTTAAGTGATTTTTGTCATTTCACTTGTTATTATGAATACAAAAAATTTACCAACATTTTCCATGCATGTATGCCATGTACACAACACACCACACAACTTTATTACAAAGTAGGGCTGTTACAAGTCTACCCCCTTACAAGAATCTCCTCCCGAGATTCCTAGGTTTTAGAAAAGAAGTCGGGGTACTTAGATCGCAAACGATCCTCTCGTTCCCAGGTTGCTTCGTTCTCGGAATGATGTGACCACTGAACTTTGAGGAACTTGATAGTTTGACTGCGAGTTCTTCGTTCAGCCTCATCGAGAATACGGACAGGAACCTCTTTATAAGAGAGATCATCCTTGAGCTTGATGGTTTCGTGGTCCACACCACGGACGGGATCTTTGAAGCAATGTTTGAGTTGGGAGACATGGAATACATCATGAACATCCGGAAATCCTGGAGGCAACTGCAACTGGTATGAAACTTGACCTCGTTTTCCGATGATGGGGAATGGACCAATGTAACGAGGAGCAAGTTTGCCTTTGATTCCGAAATGTTTTCCACCTTTCAAAGGTGTGACTCGAAGATAAGCTTTCTCGCCGATTTCATAATGAACGTCTTGATGACGACGATCATAATAACTCTTCTGACGAGATTGAGCTGTTTTCAAACGTTCACGAATGATGCGAACAGTTTCTTCCGCTTCTTTGATTGTATCCGGACTGAAGAATGATCTTTCACCGGTTTCAGACCAATTCAGCGGAGTTCGGCATTTACGGCCATACAGAACTTCAAAAGGAGCCTTTCCCAAACTGGATTGATAACTGTTGTTATAGGTGAACTCAGCAAAGGGAAGGAACTTTTCCCAATCCTTAGCGAAGGAGATAACACAAGCCCGAAGCATATCCTCAAGGATTTGATTCACTCTTTCGGTTTGACCACCGGTTTGTGGATGATAAGCGGTGCTGAAAGAAAGACGAGTTCCCATGGATTCTTGGAGACATCCCCAAAACCTGGAGACAAATATACTCCCACGATCTGAGACAATTCTTTTAGGAACTCCATGAAGACTGACTATTCGGGAGATGTATAGATCTGCCAACTGACTAGTGGTGATGGCCTCTCGAATAGGGAGAAAATGAGCAACCTTGGACAGTCGGTCAACCACTACCCAGATAGCATTATGACCCTTCTTGGTTTTGGGAAGACCGGTGATGAAGTCCATACCGATTTCATCCCACTTCCACTCAGGAATCGGTAGAGGTTGGAGAACACCGGCTGGTCTTTGATGTTCAGCTTTAACACGACGACAAACATCGCATTCGGCAACATACTTAGCTATTTCTCGCTTCATTCCAGTCCACCAAAACCTTGTACGTAGATCCTGATACATTTTAGTACTACCAGGATGGATGGAAAGAGGTGTTTCATGAGCCTCTTGGAGTATAAGCCTTCTCAGATTCCGTGTCTTTGGCACCACCAAACGATTGCCAAAATAGACAGTACCTTCGTTATCAACATTGAAGCACTTAGCAACTCCGTTAGCAATGCTCTTCTTGATGTTAGCAATGGCTAAATCATTCTTTTGAACCTTTTTGATCTGGTCCTCCAGAGAAGGTTTTACCTCTAGGTTAGCAAGATAACCAGAAGGAACAATTTCAAGGTTAAGCTTGGAGAACTCCTCATGAAGAGAAGGTTGAGCTTGCTGTATCATCAAGTTATTGCAATAGGACTTCCGGCTTAGCGCATCAGCCACGACATTGGCTTTACCGGGTTGATAGTTGAGGCCTAAATCAAAGTCTTTAATTATTTCCAACCATCTTCTCTGTCTGAGATTCAGATCCGGTTGGGTGAACAGATATCTCAGACTCTGATGATCTGAGTACAACTCACAACGATTACCAAGAAGATAATGTCGCCATTGTTTGAGAGCATGGACCACGGCTGCTAGTTCGAGATCATGGGTTGGATAGTTGTGCTCATGTGGTTTCAATTGACGAGAACCATAGGCCACCACATGACCCTCTTGCATTAACACACAACCGAGTCCTTGTTGCGAGGCATCACAGAAAATAACGAAGTCCTTGCTCGTATCAGGAAGAGCAAGCACAGGAGCGGTAGTCAGTTTAGTTTTCAGAGTTTGGAAACTCTCTTCTGCCTTTTCTGACCACTCAAACTTCTTGCCCTTCTTCAGAAGTTCAGTCATAGGTTTAGCAATTTTGGAGAAGTTCTCAATGAATCGACGGTAATAACCTGCCATCCCGAGAAAACTCCGAACATCCTTGACTGATTTAGGTGCTTCCCAATCCAGAATTGTTTGGACCTTGTCTGGAATCACGGCAACACCTTCGGCAGACACCACGTGTCCGAGATAGATGAGCTCTTTCAACCAGAATTCACATTTAGAGAACTTGGCATACAACTTGTGCTCACGGAGTTTAGATAACACCAAACGCAGATGTTCGGCATGTTCATCTTCGGTTTTGGAATAGACCAAGATATCATCGATGTAGACCACGACGAACTTGTCAAGATACTCCATGAATACCGAGTTCATAAGCCTCATAAAGGTAGCTGGAGCGTTGGTAAGACCAAAGGACATAACAGTGTACTCATAAAGACCATAACGAGTAGTGAAAGCTGTTTTAGGAATGTCCTCCTTTCTGATCTTTATTTGATGTTATCCTGATCGTAGGTCCATCTTGGAGAAGACAGTTGCACCAGCTAACAGATCAAACAGGTCGTTGATTCTTGGAAGAGGATACTTGTTTTTGATGGTCACTGCATTCAGCGGCCGATAATCAACAACGAGACGCGGAACATTTGTATCCCGCTTCTTAACAAAGATGGTCGGACAACCCCAAGAATATGTACTAGGTTGGATGAAACCTTTTTCTTCTAACTCCTCTATTTGACGCTTCAATTCAGCCAACTCTTCGGGGGCCATACGATAAGGTCTTTTGGACATAGGAGCGGTGCCAGGGACCAGCTCGATGACAAATTCCACACTTCGATCAGGTGGCATGCCAGGTAACTCTTCGGGGAACACATCAGGGAACTCACTGACTACAGGCAACTCATGAATTTCAGGAGGGTAGTCAGCTTGCATAGAGTATAGTTGTGACTCGGGTGAAAGTTGATGGCATGCTGATGGAGCTAGATCTGCACATGTCCAACATTTAACACTAGCACCACAAGGATCTGTCAAAACGATGGACTTGTCTGCGCAGTCAATTACAGCTCCAAACCTTTTGAGCCAATCCATGCCTAGGATGACGTCAATGTCAGCTGACTTTAAGGCATAGAAGGTGGTAGGGAACCACCGATACCCAATATCGATCATGAGCTCTGGGGTAACCATCGTGGTTCTCCAGTTAAGCCCTGGGGACTGGACCACCAAGGACTTGGACATGTTTTGGAAAGGTATCCCATGCATTTCAGCGAACTTCTCTGACATGAAGGTATGGGATGCTCCAGAGTCGAACAACACTATAGCCAGAATGGAGTTAACTCGAATTGTACTCCAGAGAATGCTTGGATCATTTTGAGCCTTCTCAAGTGTAACATGTGTTAAACAAGCATGTCTAACACCCGTGTTCTTCACATTTTTCTTGGGCGGAGGAACTCCACGACCAATTTTCTTCTGAAGACACTGTCGAGAAAGATGACCCGGCTGATCACACTTGAAACACATAAGATCAGGTAGTTTAGCAACTGATGAAGGCGGATGAGGAACGTGTCCCTCATAACTGGGTGCAAACGGGGCTCTAGGAATAGCACTGTATGGTATGAACACACGGCGTTTCTTGGAGCCAGAGGAAGTTGCACAAGAATTATTAGCATCCCGTTTTACAGCAATCTCCATCTCCTTTCTGCCATATTCAAGGGTAATAGCCTGATTGTACAACTCCTGGAAACTCTTGAATTTGAAAGGAAGCAACTCATAATGGAGGTTTGGGTTCAGACCCTTCCGAAACAGTTCCTGCTTGTCCTCATCATTTCTGACATCACGAGGAGCATAACGAGCCAAACGGATGAATTCACGCCCGTAAGGTTCAACATTCATGTTTCCCTGAGTGAGATCGAGGAATTCCTTCCTTTTAAAGTCCATGATTGCCTTTGGAATATAAGCATCACGGAACGCAACACAGAACTCTGCCCAGGTGACCTCATGTCCTGGCGCCTGCAACGCCAAGAAACCTTCCCACCAAGCACCAGCAGAACCTTCTAGCTTGTAGGTGGCGAAGTTCACACGGTCATTATCTTGGACATGGAGAGCAACAAACTTGCGCTCGATTGTACGGAGCCAGTCATCAGCATCCAGAGGCTCCTTGGAATCAGCAAAGGTAGGAGGCTGAGCTTTAAGAAAACTCCCAAGTGTAACACCTTCAGCGCGACGTTCAGTGTTCCGCGCCACACGTTCAAGAAGATGTTCACTTCTCAGGCGGTTGGTCTCGATATTCTGCAGAACCTGCACCATTGTGGGAGAAGGCGGAACTTCTGCCTCAAGAGGATTATGTCCACGACGTCTACGAGTACCACCGGACATCCTGAGTAAAAAGGAAAGGAACCATGAATAACACATTCATGATAGGAGAAAACAACGGGATGGTACATGATAGTTCAACGGAGGTAAGATATAGGATATTATGTGGAGGAAACAAGCCATATCACATAAACGAACAACAGGGGAATCACACAAAGATGCAACCCCGGATATGGAATTGATAGATCAAAGGACTTGAGTTAGTCAAAACTTGGGAGGTTAGCAACCTGACACGATGTACCGAAAAGAAAACACCCAACGGTTTTGATCCTAGTTTTGAAGGTAACAGGAGAGAGGAACACCTTTTCAAATCAAATGAGATAAGATGACTCGGAGTTGAAGTGACACCACGTAAGGAGTAAAAATAGTTCCTAAGAAGGTTTTCACAATTCATTTGCAGGTTCAAAATAGTTTTCGCAAACACTAGACTCAACATCCACCAATAGCAAAGGGTTTCCTACAAGCAGTCCTGCTCTGATACCATGACCTGTCACGACCCCGGACCCAAAAGGTATACATACTGTTATGTGCTCCTAGCCATGGACTCACAAGGGCTTCGGGGTTACCAGCCCCGGCCGCAACAAACAACGGCAGGCAGACTGGATTCATCGGCACGTAGTCCGGATCCCCAGTCTACTACTCCTTGTATCCATGCCAGTCATAACCAACTATGCATATCAAAGCATCCACGAATCGAATGAAACTGAAGGAAACGGGACCAAAGTTATACAGAGCTGCTATGTGTCCAGAAAGTGCAACAACAATCGAGGGTTACTGGGGTTATGTCACGACCCCGGACCCAGAGATATACATACTGTTATGTGCTCCTAGCCATGGACTCACAAGGGCTTCAGGGTTACCAGCCCCGGCCGCAACAAACAACGGCAGGCAGACTGGATTCATCGGCGCGTAGTCCGGATCCCCAATCTACTACTCCTTGTATCCATGCTAGTCATAACCAACTATGCATATCAAAGCGTCCACGAATCGAATGAAACTGAAGGAAACGGGACCAAAGCTATACATAGATGCTATGTGTCCAGAAAGTGCAACAACAATCGAGGGTTACTGGGGTTACCTCGCCCCAGGCCGATCACATCGACAGGCGGGCTCGGACATGGATCATCGGCTCCACAACCCCTCGACTGCGACAACTATGCAGGCATAGCCAAAACTGTATAACAATGAGCTCGAAACCAACAACCGATCAAAGCAGTACTCTAAACATGAAGCTTTATTAAGCAGGTGTTACTAGAGTATAGCTTACAAACAGAGGTCACACGACCCAACATTACATCAGACAACGGAAAGCAAATTATGTTGCTAATCAACAAGAACCAAAAAGGCCTAAGAGGCCGCAACATAAGGCGACGTCCCAGCCCATAGATTCCAGGCTGCTACCTGGGAACCCCGAACTCCTCGTCGATGTCCACGTTGAATCACCACTGATGTGAGATCTTCTCCTGAACCAAAATTAAGCAAACCTGAGTACGGGAGGTACTCAACAAGACTTAATTAACCTATTATATATCTGCTAACTTCGGAAAGTGTTTTATGAAGGCTGGTTTGCGTAAAGCAATCTTTGTTTTGCAAATTGAGGGAGGAATAGCACGTCTCATAGAATGTTTTTCAAAACAGATGAGAAAGGTACTCAACTACTGAGATCATCATCTTCTTGTATTCCACCAAGTCTTTCTCATTCCCACACTATCTCATGCTACAAGGATCACCCCTCCCGGCATCTCCGGGGAGGCACCCTTCAAACATGGTTAACAAGTTTTAGTCATTCCGTTGAAGTTATCTATGATCACAGAATCCGTTGCCAAGTCGTCCGTAACCGTGGACACGGCTTCTCGAGGAGATTTATCCCTGCAGGGGGTACACTTTACCCACACGTACCATCCGACTCTTAACGCCACATGTACGCTCGTCCATGGAGCGCGGCAGAGGGTGGCTGGCCACGACCTTTACCTTGCTCGACCCTATCCATGAGTCAACCCAAACAGGGCCACCCCGTCAACAGGGAGTTGGCCACCTCCTGACGGCACCTGTTCTGTGAGTCGGGAACAAGATCCGTGTACGTCCATCACTTGTCCCGGTCACGCCCTAAGTTTTCTCCAAATCGTTTTCTGACTCACACGCAGATGGAAAGATCAAACTACGTGACTCATGGACGTGGCCAAACAAGTTAGTTAGTCGAGCGCGGTCTGTTAGGCCCCGCGTGTGGTTGCACGCTCAGTCTTGGCTTCGAAGGCGAGAACTCGCTCCTAGGGGCATGAACAGGACAAAACGCCACAACCCATTGTGGCCTCACATCCATGCCGTTGTTTAATCAAGTTATCAAAGGTAATACAATTCACAACAACCTATCATAAATGATTCACGCATCTGACCAGATTCATCAACCGGATGGATCAGATCACAACTAAGCATGGCTAAGCAAGACTCACAGGGTTTAGCGGAGCGCGCACAAGCAAACCTATAGCTGCTAGGTGCAGTGAATCAGGATATCTAGGTTATGCAGTATATAGGAGAACTCTATCTACTGACATCAAATAGTTTAGAACCGCATGCAATATACGAGATTCCAAAACACTTCGAAAACCATATATGAGCAGATAAGAGGTTATGCTTGCCTTGGTTATAAGAAAACCAGATAAAGTCTTCAGGAATAAGTGCTTGACTTGTCGGTTAAGATCAAGTATTCACCATTTGGAATTGCTGGCCTTTTCTTCGGAGTCACGTTCTACCGAGGGGGAAACAACACCGAAAGAGAAATAACAATCAATCATGGCATCGATGCAATGCGCAATATGTATGCATGAGCAAATTAATGCACTGAAATAAAGACCTAAACATGTTCGTTGGTTTGCTAGGGTTCATATGTCAGAGATGCAGTTTTAGTGCAAAAGTCCCGAAATAAGCCCCGGAGGGGTACTTCGGGTGATTATGGAAGTGGGTACAATTTTAGTTGCTCAAATGGGTTTGAAAACATCATAAACATGTTGCATTTGTCATTTTGAGCATTTTGGTATATAACTTTTAATTTTCTAATTTTTGTGAATAAAAACTTATTTTTCCATTTTAAATGATTAAATAATATTAAATTAAGGTCATTTTTCAACTTTCTCAAAAATGTGTGAAAATAACATATTCTTGTAGAGTTTATTTTTCTGAGCATATTGGTACCTCATTTTTATTTTTTTCTGAGGTATAAAAGAATAGTTATTAATTATACAAAATAATACATTTTCTGGAATTACTGGAATTACTAAAAGAAAGGGTTATGACGTCACCAGGATGTCACAGTGACATCACAGGGGGACGAATCCTCTCTGTGAGCATCAAATTGAACGATCCCTCGCAAATTCGTTGAATTGAAAGGGCTCACGAGGTGGAGTAGGCCGAGGGGAACCGAGGGGTGCCGGCGGGTGACCTTTTGGTCGCCGGAGAGCTCGCCGGCGTCCATGTTCGTGGCGGCGGAGCAACGACCTCGTCGGGAACTAGCTACCGAGAGGGAGGGGAGGATTGGAAGGCATGGGCAGGCTCACCGGGGCACCCTGAGTCCGTTGGCGTAGACATGGAGGCGAGGGGGTGGCGGAACCGGCCGGAATCAGGCACGGCGGCCGTCGGCCGGAGTTGAAGGGAAGGCGCGATTCCGGCTCCTTGCTCCACCCCGGCAAGCGTGAGTCGGTGGGGAGGTAGAGGACGACCGGGCGCTTCTCCTGGTGGCTTCCTCTCGACCTGAGATGGCCGGATACGGCGGGGTGAGGCGGCGGCCGGAGAGGCGGTAAGGTTCAGTTGAGGTTGGTTACAGTGAGGAAGGAAGACAAGGTGAGGGGGAAGGACGAGGGAGTGAGGCCAAGGAGAAAGCGAAGGGTACCACGGCTCACTCATCTTCGCTCTTCGGTGCTGGAAGCTGGACGTGGCGTCGACGGCCACGCAGCTCTCTGCTGCCTTCTGGCTGGAGGAGGAAGAAAAGGAAAAAGAAAAACAGAATTGCAAAAACCCCCTGATGTTTGGACAAATTACAAAGGAGCCCTTCTGTTGTTTTAAAAGAGAGAGGAAATTGGAAGTTTGGGGGCCTAAATGAACTCAGAAAAACTATCCAAAATATGTTTTGGAAACCTTATCAAAAATGCAACCTCACCATATGCCACTTTGGTGAAATTGAAACATTTTTCAGAACAAGATTTTGGGAACCAAAATAAGTACTTTCTGTGAGATTTCATAAACCATTTAAATTCCAAATTTAAATTGGTTAACACATGATTCGAATTTTGTGGTTTCATGCATGTATGATATGAACAACACCACACACCCTGCTGTAGCAAAATTTGGGGTGTTACAAATCTACCCCCCTTACAAGAATCTCGTCCCGAGATTCCCGAAGGAGAAGAAAGAAGGAACACCGGTTTTGAACGATCTTCTCGAACCTTACGGTTCTCTTCTGAAGAGGTTGATCCGTAGCATCTTGAAGTATTGAACGGATACACCTTAGGTAAGAGGGAAACTCTTAGGAAAAGGATCTTCACGAAGATCGAGTATCTCATGGACAACTCATGACAAGAATGTTCGTCAAGAACTTTTGAGTTATCAGGCATGAAACACATCAAGGTAACGGAGTGGATAGAAGATGGTTTCAAGTTTATGGACGATGGTTCTTGAAAGGATTTAGGATATGAGCTTTGCACAAGACTTTAAATCCTTTTTGAAAAAGATAGGTTGAACAACTTATGACACCGAGGTTTCCTCAGGCAGAAAACCAAGATGGAGAGGATGGTCTTGGATACCACAACATAATATCCGTAGACGAGGGAAAACAGAAAACACTGTAATCGTGCGTCGGAGAGAATTCTGATACAATATCATGTTCACTCTTCGGAGTGGATACGGAAGATAACGGAACTTTCGTCTATCAAGGTTTGTTGAAATCCTTTTCAAAGATTAGGATGTTACTTCACAACGGAGGAGGAGTAACCAAAGGATGTTGTAACACCGTAATTAAGAAGGGATTCTTGGTCACACCATAAGGATGGTTAACCAACGAGGGATTGAAGCACCGGAATAAATAGGGAATCTCTTTTGTATCGTGGTTTGGGACATGACCATACATCCACCACCTGGTTGAGATCCCACGGCTGAAGTGACTGACAAATTCACACAATGTGTGAGGTGAACAGAACTTCAAGTATAAACAACTTGAGAAAGGGAACTGATCAACGGCGATTACGGAACACCAAGAGATGGTTCTCACGAGGAACTAGTTTTTCACGAAAACTAAGGTTTTGGAGGTTCAACGAAGAGATATTGGAAAGATGAACTTCCAGGTTCTCCTGGATGTTCTAGATACCGACAGCAGGCTCACGACAAGCCTTCTATAGGTTATCAAGTCAAAGTAAAACTCTGGTTTGGAAGAATGGGGAGGAAACTTGTTAGAATAAGCCAGACAAGAATTCTCACGGAGAGTGGTTGTTCTTACGAATTCAAAGGGATATGACATTAGGCCTTCCGGCTAATTGTGTCAACCACTACATCAACCATGCCGGATTTTCAAATGGACCTAGTTCAACACCCTTGAGGAAACACCAACCATCCTTGCTGCTTGAGATTCAGCTCTGGTTAGTGGAAGGATGATTCAGAATCAGCACATCTGATCACAGAGGTTACACCGGTTACTAACGAGATACATTTACTAGATTCTCAAAATATGGACTATGATGCCACACTCAAGAGGATGAGTGAGATTGCAAAACTCATGTATTAGCAACTTGAGAAAGACGGTTGCACCTACATGAATTACTTGCAAAAGAACACATCGGAGTCCTCGTTGGGAAGATGATTGCAAAGATAACGAAGTTCATAAACTTCTTCTCTTTACGAACAATCAGTCAGTGGCTTAGTGTGGATATAAACTTCTTCGGATGGATGGAGGTAACAACCTACCATCTCAAGAATAGTCCACACATGCATGACTGACTTGGGATTATTCCCGAGGAAACAAGAAAACTTTACTTGCGTCCATGGCGACAACTTTCACCAAAAGCACATGAACTGGAGTAAACCACTTCGAACATCCAGAACACCACTTCGTGATAACACAAGATGGTTCTCGAAAGAATCCAACATTGTTGCCAATTGTTCAACATGAGCCTCTCGCAACTTGGAGAAAACAGGAATGTCATCGATGGGCTCGAAAACATACTTATCAAAACACTCCAAGAAGAGGGATTCATATGATATATGAACAAGGCAGAATATTGGTCAGACCAAAGGACATGAAGGTGTACTTGGGCAAAACACCATGAGTGAAAACACCATCAAGACAGTCCTTGGATCTTTTCTCGATTTGACGATAGCCCAAATCAAATCAAGGTTGTAGGATGATAGCAGGTCCACTAGGGAGTTACTATCCTGCTTCAACACGAGGAAAACTAGATATCCCTTATCAAAGGAACAAGTTGGCGGAGCTTTTGCCTTTCAACTCTCCAAGTTGTTGTTTAAGCTCAACCACTAGTCCAAGGTGTCTAGCGTAGTTTCTTGGAGAGAGGAGTAGTTCAAACTACCCGTTATTTAGACATCACGGTCAGGTGACAACCTGGCGATACTTCTAGAAAGACAACCAGAATATCACAACCTACCGGTATGTCTCGGAGTTTGGAAGAAAACTTGCTTTTCAGAGCAACCGATATGATCATGAGAGCTTCGGTATGAACCTAACTCTTTGATCAAGAATGTGCACCGGAATGAACGGATTTGGTAACACGGCCAACTTTAGTAGAGACCGGGTGACCGATAGTGCTAAGAAGGATACAGATGTTTCTTAGATCTTTCGAAGCAATGGAAATTGCTAGGAACATCTGATGCACACCTCAATGCACACCCAACATTCTTGAGCATTCCAGCTTGGAGTGAAGGTGGTTAAAGATGTGTAACAGCATCACTTCATCAACAAGGCCATGAAACTAAACACGTCCTCTTGATATAAAGGAGTGTGATACTCGAAGGTGGAACAGAACAGAAGCTAATGAAACTTCTTTAATCTGTGGATTACAAAACTTTGACCTGGTCCTGAAGATGAACGAGGTACTGGAGTTTGTTTCTCCTGACATCCCAAGGTGGAATGTTCTGACGGAAAACAAGAGCAATGCATTGGAAGACTCCAACACAGCTAAGCAACTTGGTTTCCAAACAACGGACGGAGTTCGGAAAACAACTAAAGAGTAGGAACGTGCTCTAGAAAATCCTGAGATCACGTTGGATGCACGGGGTAATACTCACGTGTAGAACCCATGCAAAAGAGAAAGGTATAGCAGAGTCAATAACAAAGATAGGGGAATCATAAGAACATTCTTGCTATGATCCCTTTTTGGTTCCAAAGGAAAGCCTACGGCTATGAGAGTTGGAATTTCCTAACCACCCCGAGGTAAAACAAATTCCTCAGGATTCAAAGAAACAGAACTTGGGTTAAAGGTCGGCATCATGTACTGTCAGCGTGAGCATCACATGGTTAAGAAACCACACGATCCAACTCACCACAATTCAGCACATTCCGGGACCTTCGGTTCAAGTCCAAGGTTAAAAACCTAAAGAAAGGAGTAACTACTATCTGAGTGCCTTGAAGGACACTACGAATAGCAATCACGAGGTAACTTCCAAAAGACAAACATAGCTCCGGAAGAACTTGAGCAGAGGATAACAGATACATTCGAGATGGCAAGCAGATCTCGAGGTTCAGGATTTAGAACTTTGAAAGATGTGAAGAATGTGGAATCCACACAACTTTGAGAGATTATGAATGGAAGGAAATCTCCCACTTGAAACGAGAGGTAACGGAATATGGAACTCACACGACTCTAGAAACTTAAACACTAGGTCAACTTGGTTAAAAACGTCCTTGCCAGAGAAGGCACCTAGGTTTTGAATGACTCGAAGAGATAGCAAAACCTTTTCAAATCAAAACAGATACGGAGACCCAGAATTAGAGCGATACCAGATAAGGAGTAAAAAGAATCCTAAGAAGGTTTTCACAATCATTTGAAGTTTTAAAGTAGTTTTCACAAACACTAAACTCAACATCGACCAAGCAGTAAGGTTTTCCTACAGGCAGTCCTGCTCTGATACCAAGACTTGTCACGACCCCGGACCCAGAGATATACATACTGTTATGTGCTCCTAGCCATGGACTCACAAGGGCTTCAGGGTTACCAGCCCCGGCCGCAACAAACAACGGCAGGCAGACTGGATTCATCGGCGCGTAGTCCGGATCCCCAATCTACTACTCCTTGTATCCATGCTAGTCATAACCAACTATGCATATCAAAGCGTCCACGAATCGAATGAAACTGAAGGAAACGGGACCAAAGCTATACATAGATGCTATGTGTCCAGAAAGTGCAACAACAATCGAGGGTTACTGGGGTTACCTCGCCCCAGGCCGATCACATCGACAGGCGGGCTCGGACATGGATCATCGGCTCCACAACCCCTCGACTGCGACAACTATGCAGGCATAGCCAAAACTGTATAACAATGAGCTCGAAACCAACAACCGATCAAAGCAGTACTCTAAACATGAAGCTTTATTAAGCAGGTGTTACTAGAGTATAGCTTACAAACAGAGGTCACACGACCCAACATTACATCAGACAACGGAAAGCAAATTATGTTGCTAATCAACAAGAACCAAAAAGGCCTAAGAGGCCGCAACATAAGGCGACGTCCCAGCCCATAGATTCCAGGCTGCTACCTGGGAACCCCGAACTCCTCGTCGATGTCCACGTTGAATCACCACTGATGTGAGATCTTCTCCTGAACCAAAATTAAGCAAACCTGAGTACGGGAGGTACTCAACAAGACTTAATTAACCTATTATATATCTGCTAACTTCGGAAAGTGTTTTATGAAGGCTGGTTTGCGTAAAGCAATCTTTGTTTTGCAAATTGAGGGAGGAATAGCACGTCTCATAGAATGTTTTTCAAAACAGATGAGAAAGGTACTCAACTACTGAGATCATCATCTTCTTGTATTCCACCAAGTCTTTCTCATTCCCACACTATCTCATGCTACAAGGATCACCCCTCCCGGCATCTCCGGGGAGGCACCCTTCAAACATGGTTAACAAGTTTTAGTCATTCCGTTGAAGTTATCTATGATCACAGAATCCGTTGCCAAGTCGTCCGTAACCGTGGACACGGCTTCTCGAGGAGATTTATCCCTGCAGGGGGTACACTTTACCCACACGTACCATCCGACTCTTAACGCCACATGTACGCTCGTCCATGGAGTGCGGCAGAGGGTGGCTGGCCACGACCTTTACCTTGCTCGACCCTATCCATGAGTCAACCCAAACAGGGCCACCCCGTCAACAGGGAGTTGGCCACCTCCTGACGGCACCTGTTCTGTGAGTCGGGAACAAGATCCGTGTACGTCCATCACTTGTCCCGGTCACGCCCTAAGTTTTCTCCAAATCGTTTTCTGACTCACACGCAGATGGAAAGATCAAACTACGTGACTCATGGACGTGGCCAAACAAGTTAGTTAGTCGAGCGCGGTCTGTTAGGCCCCGCGTGTGGTTGCACGCTCAGTCTTGGCTTCGAAGGCGAGAACTCGCTCCTAGGGGCATGAACAGGACAAAACGCCACAACCCATTGTGGCCTCACATCCATGCCGTTGTTTAATCAAGTTATCAAAGGTAATACAATTCACAACAACCTATCATAAATGATTCACGCATCTGACCAGATTCATCAACCGGATGGATCAGATCACAACTAAGCATGGCTAAGCAAGACTCACAGGGTTTAGCGGAGCGCGCACAAGCAAACCTATAGCTGCTAGGTGCAGTGAATCAGGATATCTAGGTTATGCAGTATATAGGAGAACTCTATCTACTGACATCAAATAGTTTAGAACCGCATGCAATATACGAGATTCCAAAACACTTCGAAAACCATATATGAGCAGATAAGAGGTTATGCTTGCCTTGGTTATAAGAAAACCAGATAAAGTCTTCAGGAATAAGTGCTTGACTTGTCGGTTAAGATCAAGTATTCACCATTTGGAATTGCTGGCCTTCTCTTCGGAGTCACGTTCTACCGAGGGGGAAACAACACCGAAAGAGAAATAACAATCAATCATGGCATCGATGCAATGCGCAATATGTATGCATGAGCAAATTAATGCACTGAAATAAAGACCTAAACATGTTCGTTGGTTTGCTAGGGTTCATATGTCGGAGATGCAGTTTTAGTGCAAAAGTCCCGAAATAAGCCCCGGAGGGGTACTTCGGGTGATTATGGAAGTGGGTACAATTTTAGTTGCTCAAATGGGTTTGAAAACATCATAAACATGTTGCATTTGTCATTTTGAGCATTTTGGTATATAACTTTTAATTTTCTAATTTTTGTGAATAAAAACTTATTTTTCCATTTTAAATGATTAAATAATATTAAATTAAGGTCATTTTTCAACTTTCTCAAAAATGTGTGAAAATAACATATTCTTGTAGAGTTTATTTTTCTGAGCATATTGGTACCTCATTTTTATTTTTTCTGAGGTATAAAAGAATAGTTATTAATTATACAAAATAATACATTTTCTGGAATTACTGGAATTACTAAAAGAAAGGGTTATGACGTCACCAGGATGTCACAGTGACATCACAGGGGGACGAATCCTCTCTGTGAGCATCAAATTGAACGATCCCTCGCAAATTCGTTGAATTGAAAGGGCTCACGAGGTGGAGTAGGCCGAGGGGAACCGAGGGGTGCCGGCGGGTGACCTTTTGGTCGCCGGAGAGCTCGCCGGCGTCCATGTTCGTGGCGGCGGAGCAACGACCTCGTCGGGAACTAGCTACCGAGAGGGAGGGGAGGATTGGAAGGCATGGGCAGGCTCACCGGGGCACCCTGAGTCCGTTGGCGTAGACATGAAGGCGAGGGGGTGGCGGAACCGGCCGGAATCAGGCACGGCGGCCGTCGGCCGGAGTTGAAGGGAAGGCGCGATTCCGGCTCCTTGCTCCACCCCGGCAAGCGTGAGTCGGTGGGGAGGTAGAGGACGACCGGGCGCTTCTCCTGGTGGCTTCCTCTCGACCGGAGATGGCCGGATACGGCGGGGTGAGGCGGCGGCCGGAGAGGCGGTAAGGTTCAGTTGAGGTTGGTTACAGTGAGGAAGGAAGACAAGGTGAGGGGGAAGGACGAGGGAGTGAGGCCAAGGAGAAAGCGAAGGGTACCACGGCTCACTCATCTTCGCTCTTCGGTGCTGGAAGCTGGACGTGGCGTCGACGGCCACGCAGCTCTCTGCTGCCTTCTGGCTGGAGGAGGAAGAAAAGGAAAAAGAAAAACAGAATTGCAAAAACCCCCTGATGTTTGGACAAATTACAAAGGAGCCCTTCTGTTGTTTTAAAAGAGAGAGGAAATTGGAAGTTTGGGGGCCTAAATGAACTCAGAAAAACTATCCAAAATATGTTTTGGAAACCTTATCAAAAATGCAACCTCACCATATGCCACCTTGGTGAAATTGAAACATTTTTCAGAACAAGATTTTGGGAACCAAAATAAGTACTTTCTGTGAGATTTCATAAACCATTGAAATTCCAAATTTAAATTGGTTAACACATGATTCGAATTTTGTGGTTTCATGCATGTATGATATGAACAACACCACACACCCTGCTGTAGCAAAATTTGGGGTGTTACAGGTTACCTCGCCCCAGGCCGATCACATCGACAGGCGGGCTCGGACATGGATCATCGGCTCCACAACCCCTCGACTGCGAAAACTATGCAGGCATAGCCAAAACTGTATAACAATGAGCTCGAAACCAACAACCGATCAAAGCAACACTCTAGACAAAGAAACTGAATTGAACATGTATTACTAGAGTATAGCTTTACAACCAGAGGTCACATGACCCAACATTACATCAGAAAACGGAAGGCAAATTATGTTGCTAATCAACAAGAACCAAAAAGGCCTAAGAGGCTGCAACATAAAGCGACGTCCCAGCCCATAGATTCCAGGCTGCTACCTGGGAACCCCAAAACTACTCGTCGATGTCCACGCTGAAACTCCACCGATGTGAGACCTTCACCTGAACCAAAATTTAAGCAAAACTGAGTACTGGAGGTACTCAATTAGTTCTCCTATTATATATCTGCTAGTTTCATAAAGGGTTTTATGAAGGCTGATTTGCGTAAAGCAATGTTTGTTTTCCAAATCGAGGAAGAGTAGCACGTATCATAGAGGGTTTTCAAAACAGATGAGGAAGGACTCAACTCTTGTAGATCATCATCTTTTGAAACCACCAACTTCATCTCCCAGCATCTCACTTGCTACAAGGATCACCCCTCTTGGCATCTCCGAGGAGGCACCCTTCATTCATTGTCAACATGTTTTACGCCACGTTCAATTTATCTATGGCCAAAATACTTTCACCAAGTCGTCCATAACCGCGGACACGGCTTCTCGAAAAGATTTATCCCTGCAGGGGGTACACTTTACCCACACGTACCAACCGACTCTTAGTGCCTACGTTTTAGCACTAGTCCGGGAAGTGCCGGCAGAGGGTGGTTCGGCCACGACCTTTACCTTGCGCAACCCTATCCATGAGTCAACCCAAGACAGGGCCACCCCGTCAACAGGGAGTTGGCCATCCTCCTGACGGCACCTGTCTCTGTGAGGCGGGGTAAGATCCGTGTACGTCCATCACTTGACCCCGGTCACGCCCTAGGCGGAGCATTTTCCAAAACGTTTAAAAGGTTTATTTCCGTTGCCGAATGGAATCTCAAACTACGTGACTCATGGATAAAGCCGAACAAGTTAGTTGGTCGGCGAGGCTCATGGCCATCGCGCGTGGTTGTACGCTCAGTCTTGGCTTCTGCGCCCTGACCTTACTCCTAGGGTTGGCAAGTACGGAACGAACAACCACTTCCCAAGTGGCCTCCCGTCCAAGCCTTAGTTAGGTTAACCACACCATACTCATCTTACCACGTCATCATATCAAACTAGGTTATCGCAGCTCTGATTCATCAACCGGATGGAGCAGAGGTATCAAACATGTATAGCTAAGCATAGCAGATATAAGGCTTTGGCGGCGCTCACAAACAACCCTATGGCGGCTAGGAGTAGTGGATCAGGTCATTAAAGCAATGCATCATATATAGGAGGACTCTACCTACTGACACAAAATACTTTGGAACCGAATGCAATGTACGAGAGAGGAAACCACTTTGGAAAACATACATGAGCAGATAAGAGGTTATGCTTGCCTTGCTTATAAGAAAACCAAATAGACAGATCTTCTGGATAAATGCTTGACTTGTTGGTTAAGATCAAGTATTCGCCACTGGGTTCTTGATCTTCTCTTCGAGCAGCGTTCTACCGATAAGAAGAAAACACCAGGGAAGAACAATCAACACATGGCATCGATGCAATGCACAATATGTATGCGTGGCAAAGTTAATGCACTTGAAAGAAAGTCCTAAACAAGTTCAAGGGTTTGCTACGGGTCATATAATGGTTAAGCATTTTTATCGGAAGACAGTCCCGAAATAGATCCCGGAGGGCAATTCGGGCAATTCTAGATGTGAGTGCAATTTTAATAGCTCAAATAGGTTTAAAAACGTCATAAGTGGATTGCATTTATCATTTTGAGCATTTTGGTATATAACTTGTATTTTTCTGATTTTATTGATTAAAAACTTATTTATTTATTTTAGATGATTTAATTGCATTTAAATAATGCCCAAAAACAAAGTTTGTCAAACATATGTGAAAATGACATATTCATGTAAAGTTTATTTTTCTGAACACAAACATATTTTTATTTCATTTTTCTGAGTTACAAATGTGAAGGTATTAGATATTTCATTTTAAACCAAAATCTGTAATTATTAAAAAGTGGGGCCCACGTGTCAATTTGAATTTTTCTTTTTAATTAAAACAAAACGGTTGACAGGTGGCCGTGGCTGAGGTCACGCTGACGTCAAGGTGACGTCAGCAGTGGCCGGCCGGAGGCAGATGTCGTCGCCGGCGACAAATCCGGCGACCAAAACGTGTGGCGTTGGTCTCAAAAGCAAGATCTGGACGCGGGCTACCCCGTGGTCGTGGCTCCACTGCAGTTGGGCCACCGGCGGCGAGCCGCGAGGCACGGGACGGCGGCAGCGGCGTCGGGTTCCGGTGAATCCCACGACTCCGGCCGTGAAAGCGAGAAAGGAAGGTGCCGGGGTGGAGAGGAGCTCAATGGGAACCTGGGAGGGTGGTCGGGGGAAAGGAAAGTACCAGGGTGGAGAGGAGCTCAAAGGGCGAGCGACGGTGAATCGGCCGCGGCGGCGCCCGGCCGGAGTCGGGGAAGACCCGCGCGATTCGGTGGCTCCCGGCCGTCCCGGGAAGCTCCGTTCGCCTGGGAGGTAGACGGGAGCACGGGGAGCTCAGAGGTGCCCTCGGTTTGCTCCTTGGTGGGCTGTAGCGCCGGCGGCAAGGGATTCCGATGAGCTTAGGGTTTCGGTCGCGGAAGGAACAGAGAGAGGAGGAGAGCTCATGAGCGAGCGGGAGGAGGGAGATGGCGAGATGGGGACGCCTCTCCCTGGCTATCCGAGCGAAGGAGGGCAGCAGGACGTGGCGACGGCGGCACCCGCGGCGGCCACGCAGCTGCTTCCTGTCTCAACGAAGAAGACAAAGCAACAATTACGAAAAACCCCTGGAAAAACTGTATTTTGCAGAGAGGTCCTTTTCACATAGAAAACATAACCCAAAAGCTAGATTTGAGGGCCTTTTTGTGAAGCAAAATTTACACAAAAATAAGTTTTGAAAAGCTCTTCAAATTTCCAACAAAACCATACCTTGGGTTGTTCATTTTGAAAAACTTGGTAGAACAACTTTGTGGGTTGCTTGTTAAGTGATTTTTGTCATTTCACTTGTTATTACGAATACAAAAAATTTACCAACGTTTTCCATGCATGTATGCCATGTACACAACACACCACACAACTTTATTACAAAGTAGGGCTGTTACATAATGCTAGTTTGATGATAAGGCACCGGCAGGAGGCCGGGTATGGTTTTGAGGCCTGCTAGTGTCAAACTCAGGAAAAGTTCTTGTCCTCTAGATCCATGATGAGCGCGCTAACCGCATGTGGGAAGCGTGTATGGGCGCCCCCCTCAATTTGATTCGATTCGCATCTCGTCCAAAACGCCTCATTTAGTTCGGGTTTTCCATTTGCCGCATGCATATGCAGGTGCGAACCCGAGGCCAGGGTGGTAACTTTTGTAGTCGGCATTTAGGGAGACACGTTCTTAGAGTGCTATGAGGGTCCCCTTTTCTTCGTGGGGCTTGATTAGCCGTGCGCTCAATTGCACGGGGTTCTTTGGGCTTGATGCGAAGAAGAGTTGGGTTGTGTTGAGTGTCTCGCTTGGTGGGTTTGATCCCCGTCTGGCGGGATATTCTTACGTGTACGGCCAAATTGGTGCATCCCTGCAGGGTTAAATCTTCTCGAGAAGCCGTGTTGTCCGCGGTTATGGATGACTTGGTGATAGGGCTGGCTAACAAGGATTAGACAACTTACACCTAATCAATTCTAATTTGACTAGTAATAGACTTATTGACACAATAACTTGAACCTTCATTATTCTAACTGTGTAAGTTATCCTCGGATTGCTTCTTTGGATAAGGGGCGAGATCCAGGATGGGTTTGGTTGAGGTTGTTGGTAGTTGGTTCCGATACGCTATCTTATCCCCTTCTTTTAGCCGGATGTTGTAGCGTGTCTCTGTAGTTGGTTAGAGCAGCCCGCTGCCGCATCTTTCGTATCACCTATCTTCCGTTGAACCCAAAGCATCTGTACTTGGTGTTGCCGGGTACACTTTGGTATCTTGTGCGTCTTGCTTGCCAGTACTCGTCTGTACTGACCCCTTTGGGTCTGCGTGTTCTGCAGACTACGTTTCCGAGGATCCCCATGGTGGCTACTACGTGGAGTACGACGAGGCTGCTGACGAGTAGATAGCGGACCCGGGCAGGATCCGAGACATCGTGGATGGGCTCCGTCTTTTCGTTTCCGGCCTCTTAGGCCTATTTGGATCTTGTCTGTACTCAGACACTTTGGATGCTTCCGCTGTGATGTAATGATGACTTGTTGGGACATGTGTCCCCTGGATGATTGTATTTGCTATCTCTGCTCTAGTGAGAGCTATTTGCCACTTATTTCTATTTCTTTGTGTCTTAGAGATTTGTTGTGATATCACTTGTTCAAATGCCGTTGACGTACCCTGTGTGTATGTTGTGAAGTACGTCAATGGAAGTAGTCGGATTTCTATGGGATGGTTTACGCAGACGATGAATAGTAGAGAATGGTTGTCACACGTTTACGTGTTGGCCTACTCATATTGAGATGCGGGTGCCGGTATGCCCCGTAAGACATTTACCTACTGTTTAGCGGGCTGTGAGTATCCTCTAGAAGTCCGGGTGCGACAAATGGTATCAGAGCCTGTCTGCCTGTAGGATCCCTTTTACTGGTCGCAGTTGAGTCTAGAAACTATTTTGTAGCTATATAGGAAAAATGAAACGTGAGAGTAGGAATTTTGTTCTTTTATTTCTTTCCCCACCCACCCTCCCTTTTCTGGTAAGGAAGTGCAACGTTGTTTTTCTCTTCTCATCTAAACTTTCAAGTTAGGATTTCACGTATCCTGGTTTCTCTAGGATGGTTATATCTACTAGACCATAGGAATGGAGGTGGTTGTGACATGATTTATCATGTTGCCTACTCACGATTGAGAACGGAGGTGTGTAAGCCCCGGAAGCAGATCCTCTATTCCTTAAGCAGTAGATATTTATCCTTTAGAAGCCCGGATGGGTTTTCCGTAGTACCTCAGGAGTGTTTGGTCTCGTGTTTCCCGATGTTGCTTCGATATCCTGTTCTTCTCAACATCCTTTTCGTCCGTTGAAACCTTGTTGTTGCTTGCCACTTCAGTTCTTCTACCGGCGTCTAATCAAAACTTCCCCGATCATCTGCAGATGGATCTCAGGTTCTACCCGCAGGTGGTTCGTATGACTCGTTGCGAGAGCACTGCCGGTTATCCGGAGATGCTGAGAGACATGGTCACTTTTCTGGGGTTCCGTTGGGCACCAGAGTACCAGGTCTACGAGCAGCAGCGAGAGTTTGAGCAGACCTACTACCAGGCTATCGTCTACATTCTGTCAGATGATGGCATGAGCGTAGTCCACCGCTACGAGGCAGTAGGTTCCACAGTGGATATGGCTGTGCAGCAGGCAGCCTATGTGAGTCTCACCGTCCTTCGTGCTGACTACTGGGGATTTGACGATTCTATCTATCGCCACATTCCCCGTGGTTACATCACTTCGGAGGGAGCTCATTTCACTCTCTACGACAACTTGGATGTCTACGAGCATGATAACTCCAGGCTGCACACCACCTCTCAGTTTGTGAGACACAGTGACGCAGTTGCCCGCACACTATCTCAGGAGTTGGCTTCAGTCAGAGAGCAGCTTTACCTTGCTTTGACTCGTCTGGCGACGTCAACACAGACTTTGTTGGAGACGAGCGCTTTGCACGTTTCGATCAGCCAGTTGGTCGTCGTCTGCCAGATACTGGAGGTTACGAGCCGATCGGAGGTCCACTCCTTAACCTTGGTGCTGGTTACACTGGGATTCCACGCTTTGGAGCACAGGGAGTCGACGCTATGTACTTCACCACACCTAGAGTCGCTCTCAGACCACGTCAGATCTACGTGGATCGTTGCTCCACCTACTTTCGTGGGCGTGCTCCTCACCGTACCTCTCGCCGTACTCCTAGCCGCCGTCCTGCGTGATGAGCATGGGAGTACCGATGTATCCATTCTTAGCTATGTTTAGTTATCCTTTGGCATTCAAAACATTTATGGTGTGTTGGATATTCTGATGTATTTGAACATGTGATGATGTACCTGTTGGTAATCTATTCATGCGTCGGAATAATCTCTCTTTCGGTTTCCAAGTCTATCCTTTTCTGTTGTTGTGCTAAAATGCATTTCCATTCAGGATGCCGCCAACAAGGAACAACGCGCCTGAGCCACCGCCAATCGCGGAGCTGTTGACTCAGATGACCCAAGTCATGACGCAGATGGCCCAGTTTCAGACTAATCAGCACATCAACCAGACAGCTCCACGAGTCAGCATCAAGGAGTTTCTCAGTCTGGGCCCAAGAGCTTTCGTGGCCACATGCGAGCCTCTGGACGCTGATGACTGGATCCGTGAGATAGCTAAGGCTCTGGAGATTGCTCACGTAGCTGAAGAAGACAAGGTCAAGTATGCCTCCTATCTGCTGAAGGGTCAGGCAGCTACTTGGTGGGAGAACTTCCAGGCCATGAGAACTGGGATACCAGTCACGTGGGGTTGTTTCAAGGAAGCTTTCCTGAAGCACCACATCCCAGATGGTCTCATGGAAAGGATGCGTGAGGAATTTTGCTCACTCAAGCAGGGCAAGTTGGACGTCATCGGGTATCAGAGTGAGTTCAATCGCCTCGCTCGGTACGCTGGAGATGAGGTGTCCACTGAGGCTAAGAATATGGCAAGGTTCCGCAGAGGTTTTAACCCGGAACTCAAGTATGCCCTCACAAACGTCAAGGCCAACAGCTTCGAGGATCTCGTTAACACCGTGCTCAATGAAGAAAATCGGCGCAAGGCGTTCGAGGAGTCTCGCAAGCACTCGCGTGAAGGTGGTTCCTCCTCCAACATGACCACCCCTCCGCAGAAGCGCCGCATCTGGGTACCAAATGCTGCTGTCACTCGGGTTCCATACGCCCAAACTTCTCCACGCTTCGCTACCCGCCCACCCAACCCTTCTCAGCTGCATGATCCAAGGGCTTCAATGGGGCAGCCAAGGCCAGGGCCTCCTCGTGTCGTCACTTGCTACAAGTGCAAGCAGACGGGGCACTACGCTGACAAGTGCACGTAGAGGCAGCTACCTCCACCACCACCTCGTCCTAACACAAACCAGGCAATGGTGCGCGCTCCCCCGCCTAAGGCCTTCAACTCCAACAACAGGCCTGTTGGGAGGACCGCAAGGGTGAATCATGTCAAGATCGACAAAGCTGAGGAAGCTCCGGACGTCGTTCTCGGTACATTTCCCGTAAACTCTATTCCAGCTAAAGTGTTGTTTGATACCGGAGCATCACATTCTTTTGTGTCAAAGACCTTTGCCACAACAAACAACCTAAATGTGGTTCCGCTAAGCAATCAGATCACTGGTCACTCCCCGGGATCTCAAATGTTGACCTCCAAGATAAGTAAGGACAATCAAATCCTAATTGGAGGCCACATATTCCTTGCTTCTCTCATGTTGCTGGGAAGTTCTGACATTGATGTCATTCTTGGTATGGATTGGCTGGAGGCCAATAAAGCAAGAATTGACTGTGCTCAGAAGTCAATAACTCTGTCCCACCCTTCTGGCCAGATAATCTATTCTCCACATGAATCAAGTTCCATTCAGATGTGCACCCTCGATGCAAAACCTCTACCTTCACTTGAAAATGTTCGGGTGGTTTGCGACTTCCCTGACGTCTTTCCAGAAGAGTTGCCAGGAATGCCTCCGGACAGAGCTGTTGAGTTCGTGATCGAACTTGAACCAGGTACTGCTCCAATATCTAAGCATCCTTACAAGATAGGAACTCCCGATCTGAAGTTGTTGAAGGAACAAATTGATATGTACATGGAAAAAGGTTACATTCAACCTAGTTCCTCGGCTTGGGGTTGCCCAACTCTGTTCGTTGCGAAGAAGGACCATACAAAGAGACTCGTTGTTGACTATCGTCCTCTTAACGAGAAAACCATCAAAAACAAGTATCCAATTCCTCGTATCGATGATCTTTTTGATCAACTTGCTGGAGCCTCAAAATTCTCCAAGTTGGACTTGAGAATGGGTTACCATCAAATAAAGATCAGAAAAGAGGATATTCCAAAGACAGCCTTCACCACTCGCTACGGTCTATATGAATTCACCGTCATGTCATTTGGTCTCACCAATGCACCGGCAACCTTCTCTCGACTCATGAACTCTGTCTTCAATGAATACCTCGACAAGTTCGTTGTGGTATATCTTGATGACATTCTTGTCTACTCAAAATCCGAGGAAGAGCATGAAGAACACCTTCGTCTCACTCTCATGAAGCTTCGCGAGCATTGTCTCTATGCCAAATTCTCCAAATGTGAGTTCTGGATTTCGGAAGTTGCTTACCTTGTTCATGTCATCTCTGACAAGGGCATAGCCATTGATCCAGAAAAGGTTAAAGCAATTGTTGATTGGAAACCTCCAAAGACGGTGAAGCAAGTAAGAAGTTTTCTTGGCTTGGCTAGCTATTGCCGTCGTTTCGTCCAAAACTTCTCCAAGATTGCCAAACCTCTCACTGACCTCACAAAGAAGGACAAGAAGTTCGTTTGGTCTCCACAATGTGATGAAAGTTTCCATCTCCTGAAGACTAAACTCACTTCTACACCAATTCTGGTTGGCCCAGATCCTTCCAAACCTTTCCAAATATTCTGTGATGCTTCTCTCCAAGGTCTAGGTGCAGTTCTTATGCAAGAATGTAAAGTTGTGGCTTATGCTTCACGTCAGTTGAACACACATGAGCTCAATTATCCCACTCATGACCTTGAACTTGCAGCAGTTGTGTTTGCCCTCAAGAAATGGAGACAATACTTGTTGGGTAATCGCACTGAAATCTATTCCGATCATAAGAGTCTGAAGTACATCTTCACTCAACCAGATCTAAACCTCTGGCAAAGGAGATGGATTGAAAAGATCAAAGACTTTGATCTTACCATTTCTTACACTCCAGGCAAGGCTAATGTTATGGCCGATGCTCTCAGTCGCAAGTCGTATTCCAATAATCTCATGATCATGGAAAGCCAACCTCCTCTTCATGAAGAATTCCAGAAGCTAAACCTTGGTCTTGTTCCTCAAGGCTATCTTGCAAACTTGACAGTCAGTCCAACTCTCGAGGACAAGATTCGTTCTGAAAAACTTCGTGATGCTGAAATCAAGAAGATTGTAGAGTACATCAAAGGAGGCAATGAGAAATTTAAGTCCTTCTCAATTGATGACAAGGGAACTGTGTTCTTCGAAGGACGCATTGCATTTCCTAAAATTCAAAGCCTCAAAGATGTCATTCTCAAGGAGGCTCATGAAACTCCTCTCTCCATACACCCTGGAAGTACAAAGATGTACCAGGATCTCAAGACACTTTATTGGTGGCCTAGCATGAAACGTGAAATTGCTCAATACGTTTCTGAATGCGACGTCTGTCAACGTGTTAAGGCAGTTCATCAGAAAACAGCCGGTCTTCTCCAACCTCTGAAAATCCCTGAGTGGAAGTGGGACATGATTGAAATGGACTTCGTCACTGGTTTTCCAAAGTCCAAGAGGGGCAACGATGCAATCTTCATTGTCATTGATCGACTCACTAAAGTCGCTCACTTCTTTCCTGTCAAAGAGACAATCTCAGCTAGTCAGTTAGCAGAGCTCTACACAGCAAAGATTATTCCTCTTCATGGTGTTCCATTGGAAATAAGCTCAGACCGTGGAAGCATATTCACTTCTCATTTCTGGAAAAGCTTTCAAGAAGCCTTGGGCACCAAGCTTCTGTTCAGCACAGCTTATCACCCTCAGTCTCAAGGGCAAGTCGAAAGAGTCAATCAGATTCTCGAGGATATGCTCAGAGCATGTGGTCTCTCCTTTGGCATGAAATGGGAGGAATGTCTTCCATATGCGGAATTCTCCTACAACAACAGCTTCCAGGCAAGCCTAGGCATGGCACCATTTGAGGCTCTCTATGGCCGCAGATGCAGGAGTCCAATCAATTGGTCTGGAGCTGGTGAGCGTTCACTCTTAGGCCCAGACATTGTTAAGGAAGCCGAAGAGAAAGTTCGCATCATTCGTGACAATCTCAAGATTGCTCAGTCTCGTCAGAAAAGCTACTATGACAGCAAGCACAGGGACATGGTCTATGCAGCTGGTGACAAAGCATATCTCCGTGTAACTCCCCTCAGAGGCACTCATCGTTTTGGTGTCAAAGGAAAGCTTGCACCAAGATATATTGGTCCCTTCAACATTCTCTCAAGGCGTGCGGAAAATGCCTATCGTCTTGAACTTCCAGAAAAGCTATCCAAGGTGCACGATGTGTTTCACGTGTCACAGCTCAAGAGGTGCTTCAAAGATCCAGGTCGTGCAGTTGATCATGATTCCATTGATCTGCAAGAAGATCTCTCTTATGAAGAGCACCCTATTCGAATTCTCGATGAGACCGAGCGCAAAACTCGCAACAAGAGCACCAAGTTCTTAAAAGTGCAGTGGTCTCATCATTCCGATAAAGAGGCAACGTGGGAGACCGAAGAGGATCTTCGCAAGAAGTATCCGGGTTTTTTCTCTTCTCAGTAGGAATCTCGGGGCGCGATTCCTTCAAGGGGGGGGGGGGCGTTTTGTAACATCCCAAGTATGAAAAACACCATTAGAATGTTTGCTTTTTGTTAATTTATGTTTTGCATCATGTCATCATAAGCATTGCATTTGTTTTCCTTTGTTTTTCAGTTGAATTTCAAACCAAAAATTCAAATTCTTGCTTCATACTTGTTCTGTTACAATTTTCAAATGCAACATTCAAATCAAACCAATCATTTGTTTCCAATAAACTTGAAATTAAAAACTTTTAACTTACTTAAGTTTCAATTATTCAATTAATAACAAATTCACTCAAATTCATTTGAATTTTCAAACAGCAACAAAACTTAAAATTTGGAAAACATAAACTTGCACGGCTGGGCTTTTGTAATAATTAAACTATAAAAATTATCACCAAATTTTAAAACCCCAAAAACCCTTCCTTTTCTCTCCTTTTCTTCCCTTTTCTTTTTCTGCAAAAAAAAAACAAAATCAGAAAACAAAAAAACAAAAAAACAAAAAAAAAAAGGGAGGGGAGAGGGCAGGCCAGCCAAGTGGGCTGAGCCCACCACACCTACCCCAGGCCCAGCCCACCTTTCCCCCATCTCCTACCTCTGTACGGCGCGACATCGGAGATGTCCACGTCGAACTAGCAGAGATGGGACGGCCAGCAGAGCTCCCCCTCCTCCTTATAGCCACCCCCGAGGGCTCCTCCCTCCTGCCCTAGCTTCCCTCCTCCCATCTCTCTCACGCCGCCGCCGTTTTCCCCTCCTCCTTCCTCCGTTTCTCCTCTGTTCTCTCTCTGCTTCTGAACCACCGCAACAACTTCCGGCGATCGCCGCCGCCATGGTCACCTCCCGGCCTGGTTAGCTGCGGGAACGGGAACACCGTGCCTCCGTCTTCCTCCTCGACACCGCAGCTGGGACCGGGAGCAACGAGAGCGTTGTCGCCGTCCCTGTCCACGTCGCCGGCCACCTCCACCGCACCGGGCTCCTCCTCTCCTTCCTACTCCCCGGTGAGCACCATGTTCCCCTCTTCCTTCCCTCTCTGCTCCCTCGCATCACCTGCACGCACACGTACACGGTGCCCCTGCACCTGACCACGAGCAGCAGCAACAGTGCAGCAGCCGCCGCCGGCGACTGTCTCCTCGTCGGGCTTCAGTTAACTGAAGCGAAATTCAGTTTCGTTAGACTTAAGTCTGAATCTGAACCTCAAAACCCCCCAAGTCCTCCTCTCTGTCAAGAAACGTTTCAGCAGCGCAGTGGCAACGCGCTGCGCACACACGCCCGCGGTGCGGGTTCGATCCCTCCCCTCAGCGGATTAAATCCCACACTTTTTGCTCGCTACGACGCGCGCCAAGGGGGCCCTCCTGTCAGCGATGGTGGAAGCCACGCCAGCTTCCACCCGCGGCCACGTAGGCGCCAGCTAGGCACTGGCCCACTGGCCAGTGACCTAGGGCTGAGCTGCCCCGCGTAGGAAATAATCCCAGGGGCCTTTTCTGTATTTTCTTTTTCGCATCCAAGCCCCTGGACCAATCTGAAACTTTTAAATTCACCAAATAGCCCCTGTAATTTCAAATTCAAATAACTTGTGCATTTCAAATCCAAATTAAATGAATAAAATAAGTTTTCCATACCAAATTTAATTCTCTGCATGTTTAAACCATTTGTATACTGTTTTGAACATTTCAAATGTTATCAAAAATTCAAATTCAAACTACTATCTCAAATTTGGTCAAATTCATAACTAATTCAAATTTAATTCAAATGGCACATATAAAATATGTTTTCCATGCAAAATTGAACCACCTTTCCAAATATAAACTTTGTTTCCTGTTTTGAATAATTAAAATTGGTTAAATAATTCAAATCTTGTTTAAATCATTTAAAATTGCTAAATTCATAACTTGGTCAAACTAAATTCTTTTTGAACATATAAAATATGTTTTCAAACCAGAAAAATATAATCTTTTCAAATATGAATTTTATTTAATGTTTTGAACAAATAAAAATTCAAATAATTTCATACTTGAATTAAATTCATTTAAATCTTGTTTAAACTTGTTTAATTCATAATTAATTCATTTTAAATCCTTTGTCAACAAATGAAACATGTATTCCACCTAAAATTTTGTGTTCTTTCCAAATATGAATTTTGTTATCTATTTTACACAACTAAAATTGGTGAAAACAACAAATGCTTGTGTAACTCATTTAAGAAGCCAAATTTCATAACTTAATAAATAAAATTCCAAACTTGGTAAACTTCATATCAAATTGAAGCTATTGTTGTTTTCTTATTGTTTTCTTCATCCATGCATCATTCTAATCAACTTTCACATGATGGTTAGTTGTAGATCATTTAATCCAACCTTAATTCATGGGCTTTTCTATATGCAACCCAAATTGCATCTGAGCCCATTTAATTATGTTACCATGTCAACTAACTTATCTTTGATGCATCAATTAAATTGCCATGCATCCTCCCCTGATTGTGCATTATGCCATGTTATTGATTGTTTGTCTCTCTGCGTTGTTTGTTTGCTTCTTCTCGAATAGACGACGACGTTGAGCCAGACGAGGTTTACGACACTACTTCTGAGGAGTTAGCCCAGTACCAGGCTACTGAGTTTGCAGGCAAGTATTCACTCACATGAACCATTGTGTCCTTTCCACACTGGATATCGATACTTTCCGTTGTCTATCCTGCTAGCCCTAAGATTCGTTGCTTGTGTTCCGATCCTATCACATGTTATCATGTAACCCTGATATAGCCTCACTTCCACACCTATAACCCTGTTGCTTGTTGCCTGTGTCTTACTAGCATGCTTAGGGTTGTTTATGCTTGAGTCTGCTGTCCGTTATTTCTGTTACCATATTTATCATGTTCTGGGGCTCGATGTTTAAACAACAACCTGTTAATGTATGAGGTAATGCTAATTTGATGATAAGGCACCGGCAGGAGGCCAGGTATGGTTTTGAGGCCTGCTAGTGTCGAACTCAGGAAAAGTTCTTGTCCTCTAGATCCATGATGAGCGCGCTAACCGCATGTGGGAAGCGTGTATGGGCGCCCCCCCTCAATTTGATTCGATTCGCATCTCGTCCAAATCGCCTCATTTAGTTCGGGTTTTCCATTTGCCGCATGCATATGCAGGTGCGAACCCGAGGCCAGGGTGGTAACTTTTGTAGTCGGCATTTAGGGAGACACGTTCTTAGAGTGCTATGAGGGTCCCCTTTTCTTCGTGGGGCTTGATTAGCCGTGCGCTCAATTGCACGGGGTTCTTTGGGCTTGATGCGAAGAAGAGTTGGGTTGTGTTGAGTGTCTCGCTTGGTGGGTTTGATCCCCGTCTGGAGGGATATTCTTACGTGTACGGCCAAATTGGTGCATCCCTGCAGGGTTAAATCTTCTCGAGAAGCCGTGTTGTCCGCGGTTATGGATGACTTGGTGATAGGGCTGGCTAACAAGGATTAGACAACTTACACCTAATCAATACTAATTTGACTAGTAATAGACTTATTGACACAATAACTTGAACCTTCATTATTCTAACTGTGTGAGTTATCCTCGGATTGCTTCTTTGGATAAGGGGCGAGATCCAGGATGGGTTTGGTTGAGGTTGTTGGTAGTTGGTTCCGATACGCTATCTTATCCCCTTCTTTTAGCCGGATGTTGTAGCGTGTCTCTGTAGTTGGTTAGAGCAGCCCGCTGCCGCATCTTTCGTATCACCTATCTTCCGTTGAACCCAAAGCATCTGTACTTGGTGTTGCCGGGTACACTTTGGTATCTTGTGCGTCTTGCTTGCCAGTACTCGTCTGTACTGACCCCTTTGGGGCTGCGTGTTCTGCAGACTACGTTTCCGAGGTTCCCCATGGTGGCTACTACGTGGAGTATGACGAGGCTGCTGACGAGTAGATAGCGGACCCGGGCAGGATCGAGACATCGTGGATGGGCTCCGTCTTTTTGTTTCCGGCCTCTTAGGCCTATTTGGATCTTGTCTGTACTCAGACACTTTGGATGCTTCCGCTGTGATGTAATGATGACTTTTTAGGACATGTGTCCTCTGGATGATTGTATTTGCTATCTCTGCTCTAGTGAGAGCTATTTGCCACTTATTTCTATTTCTTTGTGACTTAGATATTTGTTGTGATATCACTTGTTCAAATGCCGTTGACGTACCATGTGTGTATGTTGTGAAGTACGTCAATGGAAGTAGTCGGATTTCTATGGGATGGTTTACGCAGACGATGAATAGTAGAGAATGGTTGTCACACGTTTACGTGTTGGCCTACTCATATTGAGATGCGGGTGCCGGTATGCCCCGTAAGCCATTTACCTACTGTTTAGCGGGCTGTGAGTATCCTCTAGAAGTCCGCGTGCGACAAAAATTTGGAAAAGTGATCAAGTGAATTTGTCCTTGCTGATAACTCTACTAAACATGTTGTAGGACAAGTAAAAGATGTTATGATTGAATTGCACATGACTTTCGTACCCGTTGATTTCATTATTATGGATATAGGGGATAAATCCCCTATTCCTATTATTTTGGGTAGACCTTTTCTTCGTACTACAGGTGCAATCATAGACTCCAAGGAAGGAAATGTCAAATTTCAGTTCCCTCACAAGAAAAGCATGGAGCACTTCCCAAGGAAGAGGGGCACGCTGAAGAACAAGCTCCCTCATGAGCTTTATCCCTCTTGATTATCAAGTAAGTAAAGCCTAGCTATATGGCTATAAAGAAAGCGTTTTACAGGAGATAACCCGGTTGGTTTTGTTTGGATTTTCCTAGTGTCCTCTTGCTGTCTCAAGATATTAGTTTTTTTGTTTTAATTCTGGAGTTTTCAATAAAGAGTCAAGTCAAACCCATTTGGACTTATAAGTTGCTATCCTAGTGCATGAAATTTCTGTTTCAGCACGAGTCTGCTCACCGTATGATTTTACGTTTTTTATTGGTATGTCGGATTGAGCTAATTTTTTAGTATGTTCTGCAACTTTTCGTCCTCTGTAAGCACAACAATTGGATTAATTTTTTGACAAGTCTAGATTAGGGATAAACGTTCGTTTTGCTGCTGCTTCTTTTCTGGACAGATTCTGCCTTCTTTTGTTTTATGCACTCTTTGGGCTTGGGAATCGAATTTCCATGATTATTTCAAGCAAGAGAGTGAACATACAACATAATGAACCTTATTGTCTATATACTGGAGCATTTTATTTGGAATTTTGCACAGCAAGCATGTGATTTGTTTGTCCTTGCTAATCTCACCCCACAGAGAAAGAATGGGAGAAACATGTTTTGTGAAGTTTTTTCACAGGGAATGGAGGAGCTGCGCCTCAAGACATCCAAGAATGGTGAAATCCATAAGCTTGGGGATGTGATGAACACCCCACTGGAGCTACACTCTTTTGGTTAGCAAACGTCTATTTTCTGTTTTTCTAAGCAAAGCATTTATCGTAGAGACATGAAGCGTCTAGTTTTTGTTTTTGTTTTTGTTTTGATAAGACCACCACCATCATTTTATATGAGATTGAACTACTGGAGTTTGGGGTTGGAGTGTATTGGATTCTAGTATTATGACTTGGAATAGAGATGCCATGGTTGATTTGAAGAGCTACATATGTTTGCATGATTTATAGGCTTTTTATGTGTAGAAATTTGCAATAATGTTGTCTTGAGCTATCTCTTATTCATGTCCTTGATGTTAATTTCTGGTTTATTTAGTTTGTCATGAAATGAGTAGTTCTATGGACATATGCATGCATAGTAGCTGGTCAACTATCTCCCTCTTGCTAGCCCAAAAATTTAAAAATTCCAACAAGTAAAAACTTGTTTCCAACACTCCTTAGCCAAGTATTTCCAGTGAGTCCACCATATCTTCCCATTAGCTTCATTGCTATTCCGAGTATGCTCACCATGTTATTGTGTTATTTATGTTCTAAATTAAGATATTCACTTTATTAATTGTCATGGGTTGAACTTGGGATAAGACTCTCACGAACGTTTGAAGGCACACTTTACTTTTTATGCATCTAATAAACATGACCCAATATTGGGAGCCACAAGTTTTGCGTTTGACAAGTGTGTGGTTGGGAGCTAGCTATAAACGTGTATCACCGGAAAGCTTTCAACATTGCACAAAAAAATTACATTTGGTTGATATCATGTACTTTTGTTTTTGGACTCCTGCCATGCCAAAATGAAATAGAGGAATAGTAAGTTTTGATGAGTAAGTATCTATATGACTAGAGAAACGCATTGGGCCGCTAACCCAAGCCATGCTTTATCATGGTGGAAATTTACTTACAGCTTGAGTGACTCTACAACACATCCTATAATAAAATAAGAAGCTATGCATAATAGTGAATGAAAATAAAAAGGATGATTAGTCTACTCCGTTTGTTCATCTTGTCATTGTAAAATGGGCTTGTTTCCATGTCGTGGGGCAAGAGGTACCTCTTCGCGGTTCTCTATGATGTCATTAATACTTATTATAATTGTACAAATCTTATTAGGAATCTTAAGTTGAGTAATCATGGAGTAGGTTTTCACACTCACGGGGCATGAGGCTTTCAACCACCTTGTCATTCTCATTACTTCAATACTCACAATTTTAAGATGCTAGTGATAAAGGGGCAATGAGAGTCCTAGATCAATGGATACCACATTTCAATTAGTAATTTAATTGAATAATTTAGAGGCTAAATAAGACTTGATCATGTTTTACCTCTACTCAATTTTCTCCAAAGTGTCCACCATATTTTCTATTCTCCATTATGCTATTCTTTGACCAATATTGGATTTTATTTTTCATTTTGTGTATGCATTTGGTCCATAGTGCTTTTATTTCATTATACACTTTGTGAACTTTCATGAAGCATCTTTGCTTGCATATTTGATATTCCTTACAACATGAATTGTATATTGCTACTCATTTCTAGTATTAATCATTTGATTATATGTAGCATGAATAATCCTCCTTGATATCCCATGATTGTTTCAATATGCAAAACCCATCTTAGTTTTATCACCTTCATACTCGAGGACAAGCATGGGTTAAGCTTGGGGATGTTGATGCATCTAAAATGCATAGATGAATTTTGCATATTTTCACATGGTTTTCTATTACATATTGCATCATATAAGGGTATAATTCAATGTTTCATAGTATTTTGGGGTTAAATTACAAAGTCCCCTAACTTTTATGGAATTAACCCTGCCTGTCAGAAACCCCGTTTTCTATATTTTTGACGTTTCAGGGGGCAAACTTCCGCGAAATCACCTGAAAATCTGCGGGGGTCATTTTCTTGGAAGGAGAAGACTTGCGGGCGAAGGATCCACGAGAATTGGGCAAGGAGGCCCAAAAGAGGACCCTCCACGCTGCCAGATTCCTTGGCAGCGTGAGAGGCCCCCTTTTGGCCCCTGTGGCCCCAATTCCTTCCATCTTCGACTTACCGACTCCGTCTTGACCTAAAACCGATTATAAAAAGGGTCCCCCGTACCCTTACGGAGGAGAGCGCCGCTGAAACACCGAAACACCAAAACAGAGCGCCGCCGGTGTGATCTCCTACCCCTCCAACGTCATCTCCATCGACATCTCCATGAAGAGGGAGTATTCCACCCCAGGGCTATGGGTTTGTGGAACTAGCACTTGTATCTCTCTCCCTATGTGCTTCACTAATTATATCTGTATGAGCTGCCTCACATGATTACGGGCACCGTTGTAATTCCTATGTGGTGGATCTTTTCAATGAGTTATTGAATCTGAGATTGCAATTGTTTCTCTTGAGTTATTTGAGTAGATGTATCTTATGTACCCCGTTCTTATTTGCTAGCTTTGATCAATCTAGTTCTTGAGAGCGTGTGTGGGGTGATGGGTGCATTAGTTGGAGTAACGGGGGGTGGTTAATGCTGTGAAAGTGACAGAAGTTCAGCGATCCACTTAGGTTGTGTTAAACCTTTCTTAGTTACCTCACTAGGGATAAAAAGGAGTACCTTGTTACCGGGGATTTGAAGTGACACTTATCAATCTCCATGACTAGATCTAGCAAGTTCTTACTTCAACTCCATGTCACATTGCTTAAAGCTATACTCTGGTTTTTCCTTAATTATCGAGGTGTTATGATTTATTTCGCATCTTGGTGGAGTATAAGAGGGATCAATATGACCGTAGAGATCTCTATGCTAGGACGTGATGCCCATATGAAAGTACTCAATGTTAAACATGTTATTGTAATCTCACATGTAATTCTTTATGTCCACCGTCTACTACTTTATTTGAGAGAATGCAAGTGTGAAACCATGAACCCCGGTCCTATTTTAATTATAAGAAAACACTATAGTTACTTTGCTGCAATTTACTTTACTTGCACTTTACTTTACTTGCATCTCCAATTCGAATTTACATTATCTCCATCACCACTTGCGTCACAAAAATACAAAAACAATCCATTGCATATTTATTTTCTCATTTGCATTTAGTAGTAGATTTAATTATTGCACATTTACTTTCAGTTTACATTGCAATTAAGAAGTCTCACACCTTGTGCTTGACAACCACTTGGTGAGGTTGAGGGCACAAAATTCTCTACTTGTTTGCAGGATCCTGGAGGAAGCTTGGAAGACAACTGCTGAAATACTGGCTCCCCAAGAGTTCGATATAAACTCTCGAGTCACCCTCGTGGGGAAGAAGGCTTTCCACTAGCTACACACTCTGCACTTGGAGTCTCAACCTAGCCATCAGCGTCTTGTCCTGTTCATGCCCATAGGAGTGAGTTCTCGCCTTCGAAGCCAAGACTGAGCGTGCAACCACACGAGCGAGCCAATGAACCTCGCCCGACTAACTAACTTGTTTGGCCACATCCATGAGTCACGTAGTTTGATCTTTCCATCTGCGTGTGAGTCAGAAAACGATTTGGATAAAACTTAGGGCGTGACCGGGACAAGTGATGGACGTACAAGGATCTTGATCCCGACTCACAGAACAGGTGTCGTCAGGAGGTGGCCAACTCCCTGTTGACGGGGTGGCCCTGTTTGGGTTGACTCATGGATAGGGTTATGCAAGGTAAAGGTCGGAGCCAACCACCCTCTGTTGCGCTCCCAAGGAGAGTACATGTGGCGTTAAGGGTCAGATGGTACGTGTGGGTAAAGTGTACCCCCTGCAGGGATAAATCTCCTCGAGAAGCCGTGTCCACGGTTACGGACGACTTGGCAATGGATTCTGTGATCATAGATAACTTGAACAGAATGGATAAAACTTGTTAAAAATGTATGAAGGGTGCCTCCTCGGAGATGCCGAGAGGGGTGATCCTTGTAGCATGAGAGTTTCTAGGAAATTATGTTGGTGGATAAAAAGATGATGATATCAGTAGCTGAGTAGCTTTCTCATCTGTTTTGAAAACACTCTATGGGACGTGCTATTCCTCCTCGATTTGGAAAACAAAGATTGCTTTACGCAAATCAGCCTTCATAAAACCCTTTCTGAAGATAGCATATATATAATAGGTTAGCTAAGTCTTGTTGAGTACATCCCGTACTTAGGTTTGCTTAAATTTTGGTTCAGGTGAAGATCTCACATCGGTGGTGTTTCAACGTGGACATCGACGGGTAGTTTGGGGTTCCCAGGTAGCAGCCTGGAATCTATGGGCTGGGACGTCACCTTATGTTGCAGCCTCTTAGGCTTTTTTGGTTCTTGTTGATTAGCAACATAATTTGCCTTCCGTTGTGTGATGTAATGTTGGGTCGTCTGACCTCTGTTTGTACAGCTACTCTAGTAACACCTGTTTAATACAGCTTTCATGTCTAGAGTGCTGCTTTGATTGGTTGTTGGTTTCGAGCTCATTGTTATACAGTTTTGGCTATGCCTGCATAGTTGTCATGGTCGAGGGGTTGTGGAGCCGATGATCCATGTCCGAGCTCGACTACCGATGTGATTCGGCCTGGGGCTAGGTAACCCCAGTAACCCTCGATTGTTGTTGCACTTTCTGGACACATAGCAGCTCTGTATAGCTTTGGTCCCGTTTCCTTCAGTTTCATTCGATTCATCGACGCTTTGATATGCATAGTTGGTTATGAATAGCGTGGACACAAGGAGTAGTAGTACCGTGGTGATCTGGCCTGCGTGCCGATGAATCCGGTCTGCATGCCGTTGTTTGTTGCGGCCGGGGCTGGTAACCCTGAAGCCCTTCTGGGTCCATGTCTAGGAGCACATAACAGTATGTATATCTCTGGGTTCGGGGTTGTGACAAGTCATGGTATCAGAGCAGGACTGCTTGTAGGAAAACCTTACTGCTTGGTCGATGTTGAGTCTAGTGTTTGTGAAAATTACTTTGAAACTCCAAATGGATTGTGAAAACTCTTTAGGATTCTTTTTACTCCTTATCTGGTATCGCTCTAACTCTGGGTCACCTTATCTGTTTTGATTTGAAAAGGTTTTGCTACCTCTTCTAGTCATTCAAAACCTAGGTGCCTTCTTTGGCAATGACGTCTTTCACCCAAGTTGACCTAGTGTTAAAGTTCTAGAGTCGTGTGTGTTCCATATTCCGTTATCTCTCGTTTCAAATGGGAGATTTTCTTTCCATCATAACCTCTCAGAGTTGTGTGAGTTCCACATACTCCTGTTCTAAAGTCTCAAATCCTGAACCTCGGGATTTCCTTTTCATCTCGAATGTACTCTTTATCTTTTGCTCAAATTCTTCCAGAGTTTCATTATCCTTTGAAAGATATTCCGTGATTGCTATCCGTAGTGTCCTTCAAGGCACTAAGATAGTAGTTATTCCCTTCTCAATGTTTCCACCCTTGGACTTGAACTGAAGGTCCCGGAATGTGCTGAATTGTGGTGAGTTGAGTCATGTGGTTTCTTAACCATGTAATGCTCACGCTATCAGTACAGGATGCTGACCTTTAACCCAAGTTCTGTTTCTTTGGATCCTGAAGAATCTTTTTTACCTCGGGATGGCTAGGTAATTTCAACCCTCCTAGCCATAGGCTTTCTCTAGGAATCAAAAGGATCACGACAAGAGTGTCTTGATGATTCCCATATCATTGCTCTTGACTCTGCTATACCTCTCGTATGAGCATGGGTTCTACAAATGAGTATGACCTCGTGCATCAACGTGATCGTAGAAATTCCCCTGAGCATGTTCCTACTTTCCAGTTGCTCTCAAATCCCCATCCGTTGTTTTGGACACCAAGTTGCATAAGTATGTTGGAGTCTTCCAATGCTTTTGCTCTTGTGTTCTGTCAGAACATTTCACCTTTGGAATGTCAGGAGAAACAAACTCCAGAACCTTGCTCATCTCTAGGACCAGGTCAAAGTTTTGTAATCCACAGAATAAAGAAATTTCATTAGCTTCTATTCTGTTCTACCATCGAGTATCACACTCTTTTATATCAGGAGGTTGTGTTGAGTTTCATGGCCTTATCAATGAAGTAATGCTCTTACACATTTTCACTCCCCCTCCTCCAAGCTTGAATGCTTGAGAATGATGGGTCTATGCATTGATGTGTGTATCAGTTATTCTTAGCAATTCTTATTGCTTTGAAAAATCTAAGGAACATCTGTATCCTTCTTAGCACTATAGGTCAACCGGTCTCTACTTAAAGTTGATTGTGTTACCAAATCCGTTCATTCTGGTGCACATTTTTGGTTAGAGAGTTAGGTTCGTGCCAAAGCTCCCAAGACCATATGAGTTTCTTTGACAAGCAAGATTCCTTTCAAACTACAAGACATACCGGTGGGTTGTGATATTCTGGTTGTTTTCCCAGAAGTATCACCAGGTTTTACCTAACCGTGATGTCTAAATAAGGAGTAATTTAAACTACTCCTTTCTCCAAGGAACCCTGCTGGATATCCTGGACTAGTCGGTTGAGCTTAAACAATAACTTGGAGAGTTGAAAGGCAAAAGCTCCGCCTAACTTGATCCTTTGTTAAGGGATGTCTAGTTTCCTCATGTTGAAGCGTGATAGTATCCCCTCCGTGGACATGCTATCTAACAAAACTTTTGATTTGATTTGGGCTATCGTCAAGTCAAGATCAGATTCAAGGACTATCTTGACGGTGTTTTCACTCGTGGTGTTTTGCCCGAGTATACCTTCATGTCCTTTGGTCTAACCAATGTTTTGCCTTGTTCATATATCATATGAATCCCTCTCCTTGGAATATCGTGATAAGGTGTTGTCGAGCCCATCAATGACATTCCTATTTCTTTAAGTTGCAAAAGGTTCATGTTCAACAACTGGCACTAATGTTGGAAACTTTTGAGAACCATCTTTGTGTCATCACGAAGTTGTGCTCTCGATGTTCGAAGTGACTTTCTCGGGTTCATGTGCTTTTGGTGAAAGTTGTCGCCATGGATTCGAGAAGAGCTTTCTTGCTCCTTCGGGAATAATCCCAAGTTGGTCATGCATGTGTGGAGTATTCTTGAGATGGTAGGTTGTTACCTCCATTTATTTGAAGAAGTTTGCATCCACACCAAGCCAATGACTGATTGTTTGTAAAAGAGAAGAAGTCCAGGAACTTTGTTATCTTTGTAATTATCTGCCAAACAATGACTCTGAGGTGTTCTTTGCAAGTAAGTCATGTAGGTGCAACCGTCTTTCACAAGTTGCTAATACATGAGTTCCATAATCCTGCTCATCTTCTTGAGCTTGGCATCATAGTCCATATCTTGAGAATCTAGTAAATTAATCTCAATTCTAACCGGTGCAACCCCTTTGGTCAAACATGTTGAGTCTGAGTTATCAACCCACTAACCAGAGCTGAATCTCAAGCAGCAACGATGGTTGGTGTTTCCTCAAGGGTAATGAATTAGGTCCATTTGAAAATCTGGCATGGTTAATGTTGTGGTTGACACAAATAGCTTGAAGGCCTATTGTCATATCCCTTTGAATCAGGAAAACAGCCACTCTCCGTGAGAATTCTTGTGTGTCTCATTCTAACAAGTTCTCCTCACCGTTCTTTTGACCGAAGTTTACCTTCCACTTGATGACCTATTGAAGGCTTATGTAAGCTGGATATGGGTGACGGGAACGTCAAGAAGACCTTGGAACTTACCATGTCCAATGTCTCTCTACCAATCTCCCAAATCTTTGTTCTCGTGAAAACAAGTTCATCATGAGAATCATCTCCTGGTGTTTGGTGACGGCCATCGAACAGTTTCCTTTTTCAAGTTGTTGGTACTTCAATTTCTGATCATCTCACACATTGTGTGAATTTGTCAGTCACCTCAGCCATGAGATCTTAACCATGTGGTAAACGTATTTCTACGTACAATCCGCAATAGGAAAGAGATTCCCTATTTCCTTTCGGTGTTCTAATTACGGATGGCAATGGGGCCCCGAAACCCGCAAACCCGATGGGTACCCGCCTTAAATGGGGAGGGTTTGGTAAAATGTTTGACCCGCCAGGTCTAATGGGGCGGGTATGGGGGTGGCAAACCCATACCCGCATACCCGCTCTAAGTCCTAATCATATCCCTAATAATCCTATGCCTAACCACACGTCCACGAGTTATGGACCACAAACCTCACACATCACATGGACGCGTTGGTATCTGGAATCCCCAAAACAACACACGTACAAACGTGTCTATTCCCACCAACCTCATCCCAATATTCCATTATTTTATTCCTCACATATGTTGGTGTCGCTCCTTAAATGGGTACCCGTTGGGGCCTCGAACCCGGCCGGGTCGTGGGTATGGTAAGAAATGAGACCCGACAAGTTAAATGGGGCGGGTATGTGGGGCGCCGACCCGGCCCCGAACCCGGTGGGTGCCATCCGGAGTTCTAATCCCCGTTGGTTACCCATATTTATGGTGTGACCAAGAATTCCTCCTTAATTACGGTGTTCCAACATTCTTTGGTTACTCATCTTCTGTCGTGAAGTAACATCCCGATCCTTGACAAGGATTTCAAGAAAATTGTTACGGAATGGTTGAATGTTCCGTTATCTTTCGTGTCCACTCCGAATAGTGAACATGATCAGGTATCAAATATCCTTCGACGCACGATTATAGGGTTCTTTCGTGTCCTCCCTCGTCTACGGATATTACATTGTGATATTCAAGACCATCCTCTCCATCTTTGTTTTTCTGTCGTGAAGAAACCTCGATGTCACATGTTGTTCAACCTTTCCTTTCCAAAAGGATTTAAAGTCTTGTGCAAAGATCATATTCTAAATCCTTTCAAGAACCATCGTCCACAAACTTGAAACCATCTCCTATTCCCTCCGTTATCTTGATGTGTTTCATGCATGTTAAATCAAAAAGTTCTTTACGAACACTCATGTCATGAGTCACCCATGAGATACTCGATCTTCGTAAAGATCAGTTCCTAAGAGTTTTCCCTCCTACCTAAGGTGTATCCGCTGGATATCGTCGCAAGTGCTGATCAACCTCTTCAAGAAGAGAACTATAAGGTTCGAGAAGATCATTCAAAACCGGTGTTCCTTCTTTCTTCTCCTTCGGGAATCTCGGGACAAGATTCTTGTAAGGGGGTAGATTTGTAACATCCCAATTTTTGCTAAATTAGGGTGTGTGGTGTTGTGTTCATGTCATACATGCATAAAACAAAAATTTACATCATGTTTGAAACAATTTGAATTGTGAATTTAAATGGTTTGAGAAAAATCTCACAACTAGTACTTAAAATGGGTTCTAAAATTTTGTACTGAAAAGTATTTCAAATACACCAAAGAAACACATGGTCTTGTTGCAAATTTTACAAGGTTTCCAAAACTTATTTTTGCCAAATTTTCACTTTGCAAAAAGGCCCAGAAAACATTATTTTCTCTTCAGTTTTCTATGGAAAAGGACCTCTCTGTGGTTTCTAAAAATTTCCAGGGGGTGTTTTTAAAAATCTTCTTTTGTCTCTTCCCCGCGCACGACAGGCAGGCCGCACGACGGCCGCTGCCGCCACGTCCAGCTTGCCCTCCCCGAGCGGATGAGGGTCGAGGTCGCCATAACTTCCTTCCCCTCTTCTCCCCTCGAGCTCTTTCTCCCTCCCTCTGCTCTCCTCCCCGTAGAGGAACCCGAAAAAAAAACCCTAACCCTAGCTCCGCTTCGATCGCTGTCGACTCTGGCCACGGCGGGTCGAATTGGAGCCACCACCAGCCCTGTCGTGCTCTCCTCTCCTCCCTCGCTCACTTGCGCTCGCAGGGACGCCCTGGAACGGCCGAATCGGGCCTTCTTCCCCAACTCCGGCCGCCGGCCGTCGAGGAAGTTTCTGGCCGCCTCCGGCCTCCGTTCGCCTCCCCGACTCGTCCATGAGCCTCACGGTGAGCTCTCGGACCTCCCGGTACCTCCCTCTTGGTCCCTCCCCCTCTATATCCAACATTCACCGACGGCCGACGTCTGCCGCCGCGCCTCCGGTCAACGCCGGCCATTCCGGCGATCAAATGGCCCACCGCGGGCATCCCTAGGCTCCCCATGCTCTCCTCTCTCTCGTGGTATGGTTTAATTTCCGAATGGCACGCGATTTGGATTGAATTTGAGAGCATCTGTGAAGATCAACAGAAGATGACATCACCCTCATGTCATGCTGACATCATCTCTGAATTAATGTATTTTGAAACTGAATAATATGACACGTGGACCCCTCTGTTTATTTGAATTACAGAAAATGATTAAAAATTGAACAATTAATATCTCCTGAAATACAAGTCAGAAAAATAAAATAAAAATATGGAGTTGATTAGAAAAATGTAAGCTACCCAAATATAGCATTTTCACACATGTTTGAGAAATTCCAAAAATGAGCATTTATTTAATGTTGTTAATTCATTTAAAAATAGAAAATAAGTTTTTATTCACTAAAATTAGAAATTAAAAGTTATATATAAAATTGCTCAAAATGACAAATGCAATCTATCTATGGTGTTTTCAAACCCATTCGAGCTTTCAAAATTGTACACAACTTCAGAATTGTCCGAATTGCCCCTCCGGGGTCTATTTCGGTCTAATTTCAGAAAAACTACATAACTGACATACGAACCCTAGCAACCCATTGAACATGTTTAGGGCTTTATTTAAGTGCATTAACTTTCTCATGCATACATATTGCGCATTGCATCGATGCCATGTGTTGATTGATGTTCTTCTTGTTTCGGTCTTTGTTCCCCCTCGGTAGAACGTGACTCCGAAGAGAAGGCCAGCAGTTCCATGACGAATACTTGATCTTAACCGACAAGTCAAGCACTTATTCCATAAGATCTTTCTATTGGTTTTATTATAACCAAGGCAACCATAACCTCTTATCTGCTCATATATGGTTTTCGAAGTGTTTTGAATCTCGTATATTGCATGCGGTTCAAAGTATTTATGGTCTTAGATAGAGTTCTCCTATACTTGTTGCATCGCCTAAATATCCTGATCCACTGCTCCTAGCAGCTATAGGAATGTTTGTGCGCGCCTCGTTAAAGCCTGTGAGTCTTTCTTAGCCATGCCTAGTTGTGATCTGATCCATCCGGTTGATGAATCTGGTCAATGCGTGAATCTATTATGTCAGGTTGTTGTGATTTGAATCACCTTTGATAACTTGACTAAATAATGGCATGGATGTGAGGACACAATGGGTTGTGGCGTTTTTTCCTATTCATTCCCCTAGGAGCAAGTTCTCGCCTTCGAAGCCAAGACTGAGCGTGCAACCACACGAGCGAGCCAATGAACCTCGCCCGACTAACTAACTTGTTTGGCCACATCCATGAGTCATGTAGTTTGATCTTTCCATCTGCGTGTGAGTCAGAAAACGATTTGGATAAAACTTAGGGCGTGACCTGGACAAGTGATGGACGTACAAGGATCTTGATCCTGACTCACAGAACAGGTGTCGTGAGGAGGTGACCAACTCCCTGTTGACGGGGTGGCCCTGTTTGGGTTGACTCATGGATAGGGTTACGCAAGGTAAAGGTCAGAGCCAACCACCCTCTGCCGCGCTCCCAAGGAGAGTACATGTGGCGTTAAGATGTACCAATAGTTCATCAATATTCAACACCTAGGTACGAACGGTCATGTCCCCCGTTCTGACCGTTTTCCGAAACCGACTTTGAAAATTCCAGAAAATTCAAAAAAACTCGAAACGATGCAAGAACTTCGCGTGGTGTTGTTATATATGTCCTAATATCCACCAAAAAATAATAAAATTCGAATAAGACAATTTGGTGGAAAATGTGTTCAGAAAAATGAGCTATCTCGTACGAAGATTCATGGTTTTCGGGCGAAATGACGGATGTTTTGGCCACATCCATGGCATAGTTTGTTGAAATGTGACCATATTCCACAAAAATATGCATATTGGTGCAACTAACAATGTTCACGAAGAAAGTTTTATTTTTCGTTGAAAAAAAATACCATTTTCCATCTCCGGAGTGTCAAAACTGGTTTTTTTGTGAAGCACATACACAAAATATGTTGCAAAAATGTACAAAGTAAAATTCTAAATATATTATGTCATATTTTATCTACAAATAACAAACTTACTACCTCTCAATAGCTCAAAATACACCTCTTTCGAAAAATACAAATTTCTGCCGATTCCGTTGAAACCGGGCCAAATTTGAACTACCGGTGCCTCATATGTTGCTCATGATTTTTTGTAAAAATCATTTTTAGATACAAAACTACCTATTTCAATAGAGATGTACCAAGAGGTCATCAAGATTCAACACCTAGGTACGAACGGTCATGTCCCCCGTTCTGACCGTTTTCCGAAACCGGCTTTGAAAATTCCAGAAAATTCAAAAAAAACTCGAAACGATGCAAGATCTTCGCGTGGTGTTGTTATATATGTCCTAGTATCCACCAAAAATAATAAACTTCGAATAAGACAATTTGGTGGAAAATGTGTTCACAAAAATGAGCTATCTCGTACGAACATTCTTGGGTTTCGGGCCAAATGACGGATGTTATGGCCACACTCATGGCCTAGTTTGTTGAAATGTGCCCATATTCTACACAAGCATGCATAATTGAACAACTAACAATGTTCACGAAGAAAGTTTTATTTTTCATTGAATAAAAACATCATTTTCCATCTTCGGTGTGTAAAAAAGGGGGTTTTTTGTGAAGCACCTACCACAAATGTGTTACAAAATTGTACAAAGTAAAATTCTAAATATATTATGTCATATTTGATCTACAAATAATAAATTTTATACCTCTCAATAGCTCTAAATACACCTCTTTTGAAAAAGACAAATTTCTGCCGATTCTGGTGAAACCGGGCCAAATTTGAACTACAGGTGCCTCATATGTTGGTCATGATTTTTTGTAAAAATCATTTTTAGATACAAAACTACCTATTTCAATAGAGATGTACCAATATTTTCTCAATATTCAACCCCTAGCTATGAACGGTCATGCACGCCGTCTTGGCTTTTTCCTGAAACGGACATAGAAAATTCCAGAAAATTCAAAAAAAATCAAAATGACGCAAGGGCTTCGCGTGGTGTCATTATATATGTCCTAGTATACACCAAAAATAATGAACTTGGAATACGACAACTGGGTTGAAAAGGTGTTCATAGAAATGAGCTATCTCCTCCGAACATTCTTGGGTTTCGGGCCAAATGACGGATGTTATGGCCACACTCATGGCATAGTTTGTTTAAATGTGCCCATATTCTACCCAAACATGCATAATGGAACAACTAACAATCTTGTCTAAGAAAGTTTTATTTCTCTCTTAATAAAAATACCATTTTCCATTTTCGGAGAGTCAAAACAGGTTTTTTTTGTGAAGCACATACCAAAAATATGTCGCAAAAAAGAACCAACTAAAATTATGAAGTTACTATACCATATTTCATGTTCAAATAACCAAATTACAACCTCCCGATAGCTTAAAATACACCTCTTTTGAAAAAGACAAATTTCTACCGATTAAGGTGGAAACGGGTCAAAATTGAACTACAGGTGCCTCGTAGTTTGGTCATGATTTTTTGTAAAAATCATTTTTAGCTACACAAGTACCTATTTCAATAGAGATATAGAAAGATTTTCACAAAATTTCACAATCAGATAAGAATAATCGTTCCCGTCATTTTGACTCCAAAACCGTTATTCAAAATCCCCTAAAGTCTTAATAAATATATGATCATGGGAATGATTGTTTTATGTTTAAAAAATGGTTTTAAATTGTTTCTAATTACGAAAAATAATTTTTCAATTTTTTCAAAATTGGTTAAGTTCAATTATGAGGTGAAATTCAAATCATAGAATGAAAACAGACAAAAAAAACAAAAAAAACGACCAAGCCCAACCCAGACGCCAGCTCGCCCGCGCAAGCAACCCAATTGCTCGTGTCCCTGCCGAATTCGGCCCATGCTGAATTCCCTCTAGTCGTGGTCTCGTTGGGCTTTGGCCCAAAGTGAGTTCGATCAAACAAAAGGAACGAACACATTCCTCTAACAAGATGTGTTCGGTGGCCTTGTGGCTTGCTGAGACCGCGCGGTACCTATAGGTGCAAGGTTCGAACCCCCACCGAGCGCATTTTTGAGGAATTTTCCACAGAATGCATGGCGCAAACAAGCATTAAAAGAAGCGAACACGTTCTGCTAACAAGGGGTGTTCGGTGGCCTGGTGGCTCGCTCACGCCGCGCGGTACTAGTAGGTACATGGTTCAAACCCTCCAACCAGCATATTTTTGTGGCATTTTTCCACAGAATGTTTGGCGCAAACAAGCATTAAAAGAAATGAACACGTTCTGCTAACAAGGGGTGTTCGGTGGCCTGGTGCCTCGCTCACGCCGCGCGGTACCATTAGGTACATGGTTCGAACCCCCCAACCAGCATATTTTTGTGGCATTTCCCACAGGATGCATGAAGTGGCAAGTCTCTTTTCCTGGTCCCACATGTCATTGGCAGTATGTCCCATTTACCTATCCCACATGGCAGCTGTCCCACATGTCATGCCAGAGTTGATGATGTGTCTATCCAAAAGACAAGCCACGTGGGCGGAGTTGATGATGTGTCTATCCAAAAGACATGCCACGTGGACGGAGTTGATGATGTGTCTATCCAATAGACATGCCACGTAGGCGGAGTTGATGATTTGTCTATCCAACAGACATGCCACGTAGGCGGAGTTGATGATGTGTCCATTCAAACGTACCAACGCATCCACATTTAGAATGTCATGACGATTTAAATTCGTCGTTATCGGTTAAAAACAAGGCCATAATCGTTCATGACGATATCACTTCACAAAATCACGACGTTTTTTGGTCAAATCGTCATGAAAATTCAGCGTTTTTAACCCCTCTAGCGGCTAACGACAGTATGGCACAAAATCGTCATAACTTTATGACGATTTCGTCCATCGTTGTTGCGAGAACGTCATGTATCAACACATTTCTTGTAGTGTTTATTATCATTCGTATTTATTTTCTAACATGCTTCTTGATTGCATTACATCTTTATGCTTACTGTTTACCCTTTCTCAATGCAGGTGATCCACCAATATGAGCCAAGGCAAAGAATCATCGGCCACTTTGCTGAACTCGATGCGCCAGAGGAAGCCTACCAAAAGTGGAAGGGAGCATGTTCCGAACCCGAGATACATTACTGACGACGGTGGGAGCAGAGGTGGAGGACGAGGGGGAGCTATTGTTCCACTCCCTCCAAGGGGAGGACGAGGGCGAGGTGGAGGACAAGGGCGAGGTGGCGGACGAGCACTACAAGAGGGTGGTGACATACCCTCCGCTTCTGGCGACGTGGCTTCACAGTCCTGTGAGTTGGAGTCTCGAGATGAGGAGACGCAGTCTCGCGACGAGGGGATGGTGTCTGGCGGCGAGGGGATGGTGTCTCGTGGCGAGGGGTCCAAGAAGAAGCCACAGATTCATGGGGAATCGACTGTCCCTTATGATTCCAAGATGCCTAAAACCGAGGAGAAGAAAGTCCTCGGTGTGCCTAACGCATTGAGTAAGTTACTATACTAATTTTGAACACGCCATTTCATTTGTATCAAAACAATTTGACATGTACTAATGTTTAATTATTCTTCAGCAACTGGACATTTCCACTGGGGAGCCGTGTTCCTAACACTTTTTCTTGGAGCTTGGAAGTACTGGTCGGGCTTGTACACTGTGGACCCCAACGACGAGAAGAAGCTAGCTCGCCATTGGGTAGACTATGAGGCCGTTGATTGCCCGGGCTTCGTGACAGCTTCTGACGCCATGATCAGCATGTTCTGGTTAAGGCAAGGTTTTCCAATTACGTTCATAGTTGATGCCCCCACCATGCTAACTCATTACTCTCACAATATTTTGATGCATGTTTACAGAGATTCTTTAGGGTGCTTCCGGAGTATCAGGCCTCGGCGAACAAGACTGTGCGGGGGGGCTTGTAAGAAGCTAACACGACAGTAGTTCTACAATATAAAGCATACCTGCATCAATCAATTCAGTTCTGAGAAGTTCGGCAAGACGGCACTGAAGCATGAGAATGTGAGGGAAGAGCCTCCGATAACTTTGGAAGATTACCTCGCGGTAAGTAAAAATTGTCAATGGTATCATATGTTGCTGCTAAAATGCAATTGTATTATCTGTTCTTCAAAATGAGTCTTGAATTTTTCAGGTTATGCCCCAGTGGGCCAATGGTAAAGAGGACGCATAGGAGGTGATGGTGACAATATGGCTCGGGCGGAACGAGGAGTTCAAAGCCATCAGCGAGCAGAACAAGACAAACCGCAGCCTCGATGGGACACACTGTGCGGGAGCCCGCAACCATGCACGCTTCAAGGAAAAGATGGTATATACATACATCGAACAATATACATTTATTCTTGTCATGTTTCTATCTGGTATGCATAACATTTCTTTGGCGATGCAGGAGTCCATCACGGGGAATGCCCCTCTTACGGACAAGGAAGCATGGGAGAAGATGAGGATTAAGAGACCTGATCCATCCGAGCCACAGCCCTCGCTTCCAAAGTACTTCGGCAGCGCCAGGGAGGACTTAGATAGGTACTCCGCGGAGTTTCGGGGTTTTCATCCGTGGGTGGATAACCCTATTCAGCAGGAGACCGACGTGAGGGCTTTGGTCGTGGGCGGGCACGGCAAGGAGCATGGTCGTCTTTGCTGCCTTGATCAGGTGACCCCGCGTACTCCCAGGTTGAGCCACATGCGTATCAAGGCCACCCTCACCGCCGACGGCCCCGTTGTCCCTCCTCCTCGACTGTCATGGTGGTGTCACGACAGATGCCATGGGATGGATTAAGGTTGGGGCCGATGGACGATGTAGGTATCCGGGGAGGGATTGCACACCAAGAGGTGCGCTCAGGACATTGCAAACACAAGGATCTACCCAGGTTTAGGGCCCTCGTGAGGAGGTAAAGCCTCTACTCATGCCTCTCTATAAAGGTGGGAATCTGGGTTACAAGCTTGCTCCTTGAGCTGTTCTAGCTAGAGGAAGAAGGAGCTCGTAAGCAACTAGCAGGAATGAATCTCTCTCTGGGATCGTAGTGTGTGTAACTCTCCTCGTGCAGGAGGGTTTGGCCACCTTATATACTGGTGGCCACTGAAAAGAAGTACAAAGTTAGGCCGAACCCATTGTGGAGTAGCGCACGCCGTAGGGCACGGAGCCGAAAGTCTCCTCTGTGGTATGTCATGTGTGTCATGTCCCCTCTGTCAGAGACACGACATGACTCGGCCCATACCTCTGCACTATCCTCATGTATGCTCCGCGTCACCCGCCTAGTAAGTTGAACCGCACGCATGTACTCCTCCGTGATCTTCGGGATACACCTGCTCCGTTGACCCTACTCGGGGATGGATAGATCTTCGTCTACCTGGATTCTCCAAGTGTATCTCGGATAACTCGGGGAGACACTCGTTTCTTCATTATTGCTCCTAGATCTTCTTACCGAGATAGATCCATCTCGGTACCCTCCATCTTGGTAACTTCCATCTCGGTAGATCCATCTCGGTAACTTCCATCTTGGTAGCTTCCATCTTGGTACCCTCCATCTTGGTAACTTACATCTTGGTAACTTCCATCTCGGTAATTTCCATCTCGGTAGACCCATCTCGGTAACTTCCGTCTTGGTAGATCCATCTCGGTAACTTCTTGGACACCATTTCATACCAAGCTTGCCCCTACTCGGGAGTAGCCCCCCGACATTAGTCCCCGAAGCTGGCGCGGTCCTGCAGCCTCGGATGAAGGGCCACGGCAGTTTCCACAGAAGATAATAACACTCACACCAACCATCATAACTTAACTCAGCTCGATTTTTCCGCCGGATTTGGCTATGCTCCTCTTCGGTCTGGACCTCTGGGGCGTACCAGGTACGCGTATAGGGTTTAACCCTTTTGACTTTGCGTTTATGCCGTTTTTTGGTGTCTTGCCTTCATGGGCATACTGGGCACGCGTATAGGTTTAACTTTTTTTTGTCTTTGCGTTTATGCCGCTTTTCGGTGTTTTGCCTTCATGGGCATACCGGGCACGCGTATAGGCTTTAACATTTTTTTGCCTTTGCACGTATGCCGCTTTTCGGTGTCTTGCCTTCATGGGCATACCGGGCACGCGTATAGCCTTTAACTTTTTTGCATTTGCGTTTACGCCGCTTTTCCGTGTCTTGCCTTCATGGGCATACAGGCACGCGTATAGGCTTTAACTTTTTTACCTTTGCGTTTATGCCGCTTTTTGGTGTCTTGCCTTCATGGGCATACCGGGCACGTCGGAATGGAGCCGACATTGGCTATGTCGGGAATCCGACATGGAGTCCATTAGCTCTTTTGGCTTGTCTCTTGGACAAGCGATCCATCGGCTCATCCGAGATAGTGAACCACCATAATTTGGTGATACCGAGTTAGCGTATATTGCGTACTTAGTGGGACGAGTTTTTAGCCATGATACTTTGGCGATGTGATATTTAGATGATACCATGATTATTTGGACGATTTAGAGACATGGTGCTGTGATATGTTGTCAAACCGAGATAAGTAGCCGTGATGATACTCTGATTTACTGATATAATCAACAACTCGGGAGGATATGCCTTTTATGATTCGGCAATACAATATCAACGGTTGTTTGGTATATGCTCTGAAGCCACACTGAGTATAAGATGGATCCAAGATGACCAATAACCCCACAATAATTTGATTCTTGACAATATATTCTCACTCGGGAATTTATTCATGCATACAAATACGGTTAGTCCATACACAGAATAAATACTCAAACTTGGTAAAAACGTTCCGTAGTAATATTAATTAGACATAATAGCGGCAGCAGCTAAGACGTGTAGCCGTAAAAGACATGGAAGTTGTGCTGAATGGTAATGGACATACTAAACATGCTCCAGGCTGCAGTCATGGTAAATAGGCAACGAAAGCTAACTTCAACAATAACCTTAAGCATGGAAAAGCTAAGTTGGTTTGGGCCTAGCCCCTGAATTAGTTTTAACATCTAGGAAAAGATAAGCCCCTGAATAAATGGGCAGTCCCTGGGTCGAAATGCTTGATCCCGGGGGAAATAAATTAAGCGCAGGGCACTCCCCGAGTTACTTTAAATATTTAAGAGATATTCACAACCGACTAATCCGGCCAGTCCCCGGGTCGAGGTAACTCGGTCCCAGGGATAACAGCCAAGCACGCTAGAGGGTAGCAGTCCCAGAATGTTGTTTGGGGGAAGAAATGGTATAAACTCACGGAGCATTGTTGGTGCAGACTGGATGGATAGAATCGACACAGACCGAGCCATCGAAGGGAAATTACCCAGGATCTGTTGATGACGATCATTGGTGAAGACTATGTCAGCCTTTTCCTACGGCGGCAAGCTAGAGCGCGAGGGGTAATGGTGACATCGAGTCCCCGAGTTGATGAAGAAGGTCCCGTCTGGATGGAAACCCCAGCCATCGCCGCTGCTGGCCCCATGGTGGGCGCCAACTGTCGTGGTGGCGTCACGGCAGATGCCATGGGATGTCTTAAGGGTTGGGCCGATGGACGATGTAGGTATCCAGGGAGGGATTGCACACCAAGAGCTGCCATCAGAACACTGCAAACACAAGGATCTATCCAGGTTCAGGACCCTAGTGAGGAGGTAAAGCACCTACTCATGCTTGTATGCCTCTCTATAAAGGTGGGAATCCTGGTTACAAGCTTGCTCCTTGAGTTGTTCTAGCTAGAGGAAGAAGGAGCTCGTAAGAAACTAGCAGGAATGAATCTCTCTCTCTAGGATCATAGTGTGTGTCTCTCTCCTCGCGCGGGAGGGCTTGGCCACCTTATATACCGGTGACCACTGACAAGAAAGTTAGGCCGAACCCATTGTGGAGTAGCGCACGCCATAGAGCATGGAGCCGAAAGTCTCCTCTGCGGTATGTCCTATGTGTCATGTCCCCTCTGTCAGAGACACGACATGACTCGGCCCATACCTCTGCACTGTCCCCATGTATGCTCCGCGTCACCCGCCTAGTAAGTTAAACCGCACGCATGTACTCCTCCGTGATCTTCGGGATACACCTGCTCCGTTGACCCTGCTCCGTGATGGATAGATCTTCGTCTACCTGGATTCTCCAAGTGTATCTCGGATAACCCAGGGAGACACTCATTTCTTCATTATTGCTCCTTTCTCTTCTTACCGAGATAGATCCATCTCGGTACCCTCCATCTTGGTAACTTCCTTCTTGGTAACTTCCATCTCGGTAGATCCATCTCGGTAACTTCCATCTTGGTAGCTTCTATCTCGGTACCCTCCATCTTGGTAACTTCCATCCCAGTAACTTCCATCTCGGTAACTTCTTGGACACCATTTCATATCAAGCTTGTCCCTACTCGGGGGTAGCCCCCCGATATCGACGGACTTCCCGAGCTCGCACCGATGTAAGTTTTTCTCAATTTCATCATGTTTTCGACATTCCTTACTGAGTGGCTAACTTGACGGGATTCAACTTACATTGAGATTCATTTTTCTTGAAATTGTAGTCTTCTTTAGGCGAGGCCAACGATGCCGTTATGGCGGAGCACGCCGTTGCGTATCAGGAGTGGGTGCAGAAGAGAAAGGCCTATGACCACTGGGAAGAACCGCGCGATGTTGTAAGTTTCACCATTTTCTTTCTGTAAATGATGACAATTCCTATTTTCTCCTACTTTTAACCTTTATTTCTACAAAGCCTAACATCAAAACTATCTTGTAGGCGGACGAGAGGTTTTATGCCACTAGAGAGCGGGTTCCATTACCAAAGGCATGACCACCTAAGCATGGCCTGCCGCCACCCATCGAAGGAGGACTTCACTCGCGCAGGCTACCCGAGGACACCGGTAAGTTACTTGCCAAAACAGTTGTTACCGCTGTCCTGTGCCCGCCAAGTTGCTATTTGCTAAAAAAAAATCATGTAGGGATCGGGATGCTCCGGGGCTGCTCCCTTTGGCCGTGCTGATGACTCGCCAAGTCGCACGATCACACCGTTTCATCGCGCTCATGGTGAGTCGCCGAGTCTGTCGCACGTGATCGATGCCTGTGGTACTCCCTCACCGAGTTCCGCGCATGGTTCGATAGCGGGTACCGAGCGCAAAGCGTCGCCTATTCTCACTAGGTTCAAGATGAGCACATCGAGCTCCCGCGAAATGTAGCTAGGATGATCGATCTTTGTGTGCACTATCGATGATGTTCGGATGATTTTGTGTTTTGTACGTTGTTTAGATGATATTGATACGATGTTTGCATGTTGTTTGTGTGATTCCAATCTTGCTTTTAAATTTTATGCAATTTAAATCGTATTTAAATGTGCCCGAAACGAACTAGCGCAGCGCAGAAAAAAACCAGAAAAGAAACCAAATGGCTCTGAATACACCGACGGCAACCCCATCGGCCTATCAGCGTGCGCGTGGCCCAATTGTGGCCCAAACGCCTACGGGGTCCCCGTCGGCCGCTTTACTAGGTATGGGCTACCCCAGCGTCTCCACGTGGCCCAGCACGCCGACGGGGAGGCCGTCGGTCTCTGCACAGCACCCTCCACCACCGGCCTCCACGTGTCCCACTAGGCCGACGGTCAGGCCGCCGGCGTCTAGCCCATCATCGGAACCCGTAACGGACTCTAGTGGGTCCCACCTCCCGCGTACGCCGACGGGCCGAGCATACGCGGACGGGCATATTGAGTCACCGACGGCGCTACGCCGACGGCCACCGTCGGCCTCCGTGTACGCCGACGGGGATGGCTTATACAACGGTGGCCGGCCGTCGGCGTCTGGCCAGCGTCCTATAGTGCATGGTGAAGGGATGCTTATCAGGATGACACTTAAGAAGAGTAACAATGACCGGACCGATCCAAAAGTGAGCCGACAGCTTCAACCGTGGAGACTAGTGAGCTAGGAGAATTTGTGCAGGCGGTGAATAAGCTACACATAGTGTGATGTTTTTTCTCAATAAAAATATAGTGGCCAATAATTGCAGGGACAATCGATAGGCAATCAAGGAGAAATGAAGATATCTAGATGGGATAAATGAAACAACATTTAGAATATGGGTTTTATAATATGATATCTAGATGGTATTGTCATTTAAAATGTTGGAATATTCCTATGCATTATGTTTACATGTGCGAGTAGAAAGGAAACTTAAGGGCCCGTGAAAATGGACCGGCATTCAACTAGTAAATTCACATATGGTGTTATAGGTTATTCCTTTCTTACATACCAAAACCATAAACTGAAATCTGGTTCAAACTTTTGGTTCAAATATGCACATGCGTACAACAGTAAATTTGAGGGAAATGGAGTGTCGTTGATTGTACGTTCCCACCACTCAAAGGCAATGCCACAGACCAGTAAGTAAGCAATGGTTAAAAGTAAGTAAATAAGATTGTAATACATGTAAAAGAATGGACCAAGAGCATAGTTTCACTAGAGGTTTCTCTACTTAAATAATAAAGCGGTGTTAGGTAAACAAACTACAACTGAAAAATTGAAATTATGATATAGAAAATGTTCATGACAATTTTCAAGTGGGCATTACATCGAACATATATAGACCCCCACCCACACACCATCTATAAGTAACACTCCTCTTCTAGACCCCTTATATACTTGCATATCTAAGAATTAAGTTAAAAAACTCTTATTGCTTTAAACTCAGTACATAATGGAAGCAATAATAAACACCATATATGACAAAAGCATCGTTGTTTTACCGTTAGTGGCATCATAACAATACCCATCTTATCTGTTTCTGCCACTCGCGCATAGAGAAAGCAAGGTTAGAACCCACTATCGAACACTAATTCGCTCTTGGAGATTTACACATTAACTTGGCCATAGTATACACATAAATTGGAGAGAATGTAAGAATGTAAATATAGAAATTTAAAATATCAAATAACATCATCACAATTCATCATATCTTAGCAAAAACAATATTAATAGCAATTACATCATATGGATCTCCATCATGTTAGCCAGCTCACGAGATCTTTGTATTGAAGAACATGGAGAAGACGTAACCACCTAGCTACTTCTATGTACCCATACTATAAGAATTAACTACACACACATCATCATGGAGACGGCAGTGGTGGTCTAGATGCCTCGGGTGATAAATTTCCCTCTAGCGGAGTACCGAAATAGGGATCCAAATTGGTTTCCGCGATGGCGACAACTCTGTATCGTATTTTACCAAAGCAAGGGTCTGTAACGTCTTAAATTTTTGGAAGGAATTTATAGGTGAAGGGGCATCGCAAGGGAGTGGTCATGGGGCTCGCGCGACCACCTGGCACGCCACCCCATGGATGCGCCAGGTGGGTGCGTAGCCACCTAGTAGCCCCCGGTGCTCTCCTTTGGCTCGCCATCTTCGTCTGGTAAAGCTATCCTATTTTCCATTTTGTTCTGAAATTTCCCTAATATTTTCCTCGGTATAAACTGTGATGCAAAAACCGGTAGAATTTAGCATCTGGTACTTGGCACTGGGTTAATAGATTAGTCTAATAAAAATGATGTAAAATTCTATAAAACCATAGTAAAACATGTATTAATGATACAATATTAGCATGACACAATAAAAAATTATAGATATGTGACGATTGGAACTCTGAAGTTGTTGTTAAGGTACCACTAGGAATTCGATTTCTCTCACCAAATTTGATATACAGCCACCTGCCAAGAGACATGGAAGGAAATAACATAGAGGAGATCCGAGAGAGGTGGCTACCGCGAGATAAACAACATAGATGACATATAAAATTCAGGAGCATTGCGCATGTTACACAAATACACACACAAAATGAGACAAAATTCCATTATCTAGAAAGAATTGGAAGAATAGTTTCAAATAGTTTATCCCAAGCAGAATCCATAAACTGGCTACTCCATAAGCATAAGCCCAAAACAAGTAGCTTCGGGCTTGTGTGTCCTTCCACGCAAGCTGGTACTTGATTAAATCCTCGACATGGCATTGAGCCTCTATAATCCTTTAACTATGCAGTGGAGCTAATAGGTCACTATCTCTTGGTCAAGTTAATTAGGGTCATTAACCCATTTAGCCGCTATATATTTCGTGAAAATCATGCGGTCCGTCCTACCTATGCCATAATTTTACCTCTGAAGAAACTATATAGTTTTTTTTCTCAGAAAGGACCTATACCTTAATTGGATCAAAATTGACTATACCTTAATTGGATCAAAATTGTGGGTACCTGACTCTAAAGAGCACCACTCTCTTTCCCTCCCAGCCACTTTAAGAGTCGGTCCCCATCCCCGACTCTTTTCCCATTACCCTTCATCGAGTTTCAGGTTGTGGTCTATATTTAGCATTTTCTACGTGACGAGTGGCATCACAATGTTATCTAGTAGTTCTCCATCAACTGCATCGCCTCAAGCAATACTCAATAGTCGTCGTTGTGCCCCTCCGTTCATCCTCTATGGTTGATGTCAAGCGAGGGGTGGGTCTGGTGAAGCCTCCCCAAATAAGCTCGGCGGTGTACCAATTCGATTGGGTGTGGTAGCTCCCCCCTCTCTCTCTCTTTCATGTCATTGTGATGGTGGAAGGGAGTAAGACTTGGTCTACAAATGAGGCGTGTTGCCATTAGTGGAGTCTCAGGTGTTGGATCTAGTGTTTTTGTGGCTCCCTGTTTGGATATCATCTTCTGCAACAAACTTTGAGGAGGTAGGGCATGCACCTCAAGAAAATCGATCACCGGTATCCTTCATAATGCACAAAAATCTCTGATTGAATGGCGACCACCCAGATCATTGGAGTATGACGAGAATCCAACTCAATTTGGGGGACACCTCTTGTATTTCCTCCTTGCCGCCATGCCAATGGTATTTTTTGTCTTTGATGAGCTCATGCATCCATCTCCGATACGAGCGGGTGGTGATGTTGCAGCCTTCTCATTCTCCCAGGTGGTCTCATCCTAGTGACGATGGGATTGAATTCTGGACAAAACTTTTTTGTGCAAGGACTACGCTGCAATCTACTTGTTGTTTCTAGGTCTTTCTTGTGAAGTTTTTCGACCAAATTTGTTTATTATTGGGTCTTTGGCGTGCGTACAATGATTCCTATTACTCCTATTTCATATTACGGCTTTCGGCCCCTTTGGACCCTTCTTTGCTAAGAGAAACACAATTTATAAAAAAAATGTATATCCTAATTCAATCACTAACACGCAACAAACAATGGGTAATTTTTTAATTACTTGCCATGGAGGACTTCGTAAAGCTCTTCGGGTGTATAAGCAATGACAAATAGACAACTACACCACATTAGGGCCCGAGTGCCTTGTGATGACAACTAAAACTTCACAAACAAGTTCATTGATAGAATACAAAAATAGAACCAATTGATTGCACAAATAAAAGTTAAATCAATCCAGTATTGTTGTTCTACATTACAAAATAGTACTCCTCCGTCCCGAATTAATCGTCGTGAATTTGTTAGAATACAGATATATCTAGCCGTATTTTAGTGTATTGATACATCTATATTTTGACAATTCACAACGATTAATTCGGGATGGACGGAGTACTTGTACATGTTAGAAATGTGCACTTTTTTTGTCGGGGAAGGAAATGGTCAACTAGTAGTATAAACAAAATGGCAGCTACAAAGGAAATAAAAAGAATGTACAACTACGGAGCAAATAAAGAATCGGCTGGTTCGACACAAAAGGATTATCCAGTCGACAAATCAGAAGCTAAATCGACCTTTTTTTTTTCTTTTTTGAGATTTAAAAGCTGCATTTATTCAGCCCCAACATAGTCATGAACCAACAGGTTTACAATAAATCCTGGTGGAGTACCAAACCAGGAACTACATTCTTTGTTATCGCATCCCACTTTTGCCAACTTGTACGCAACTTCATTCAACGAGCGTCGCACATGGATAATCCTATACCCTTCAAACTCCTGGAGCAGCCATTTGATTTCCTCAACCAGCGGCCCGTGCACTGATCGATCAAGTTCCTCGTTCCTCAACTTCCTTACCACTCCCATGCAATCGGCTTCCAGCACCAACTTGGTAACCCCAGCCTCACGCGCAAGGCTAACGCCACGACGAGCAGCCAATAGTTCTGCCCTTTCCGCATCCACGGCCACGGGAAAAAATGGCAAGCTCCAGTGATAAAGCTTTCATGATGATCCCTAATGACGGCACCACCACCACCATGATATTCAGTCTGCGGAAATGCCCCATCTACGCAGCAGTTATGCCAACCAGCCTCCGGTGGCCTCCAGTGTGTCTCCCTGAGGCTAGAAATCAACCATTTCTACTCGTGACACGCGACGGGTACAGGGCGGTGCTAGGGGTATTCCTAGATCTTCATGTGAATACCCATGATTGTTACTCCCTCCGTCTCAAATTAATTGTCATAAAGATGGACAAAAGTTGATGTATATAACACTAAATTATGTCTAGATATATCTATTTTTGTCTATCTTTGTGACAATTAAGTTGAGACGGGGAAGTACAAAACAGTGTTGATTTTGGTAAAAGAGTGACAATTTTCAAAAAAGGCAATGATTTTGACTAAATAAATACGAATAAATACCCGGTTGCAAATTTCTATAGCCGCCACTGCTACAAACGAGCTTCTTCAGCTCTCTCTTTGATTGGTCCCAAAGGAATAACTGCCATGTGCATAACGTTCTAAAAAGTTGCCCAACCGCTCAAAATCTCTTAAGCTCATGTGGCCACCAAACATGCACGCCCGAACATAGAAATCCATATTTGTCACCACTCTTCGCTACCTCTCCTTCCCTCCACCAATTAATCACCACCGGACAGCCTTGCACCGAGCCTCCGAGGACCTCAGCAACCATGGCACCTCTGAGGACCGCCACCGCCGCACTCCTCCTTCTCACCCTCGCGTCGTCGGCCGCGGCCAAGTTCAACATCACCGAGATCCTCAGCGAGTTCCCGGAGTTCTCGACCTTCAGCAGCCTCCTCTCGAAAACGAATCTCGCCGAGGAGATCGACAATCGGCAGACCACCACCGTGCTCGTGGTCGACGACTCCTCAGCCACCGCCATCACGTCGCTGCCTGCCAACACGCAGAAGGACGTGCTGGCCGTGCACGTCATCCTCGACTACTACGACCCCATGAAACTGGACACCATCCAGAAGAAGACGGCCCTGTTCCCCACGCTCTTCCAGACGACCGGCGCCCCCACCAACCGCATGGGGTTTGTGAACTACACCCAGGGAGCGGACGACCAGATGGCATTTGGCTCAGCCGAGCCCGGCGCACCGCTCAGCTCGCAGCTGGTGAAGGTCGTTGCTTCCCGGCCTTACAACCTCTCCGTCATGCAAGTCAGCGCAGCAATCATCCCACCGAGCATCGGCTCGTCGGGCAAGGGAAAGTCCCCACCACTCGGTCCTCAAGCTTCGTCGGAAGCTCCTGAAGCGAGCACCCGGACCACCGAGACTGATATTCAGGCGCTCGAATCGTCCGAGGATGCCAGTGCTCTAGATGTTGACGATTCTTCCCCGGCGGGTGATGGCCCGGCAGCTGCGGACGCAGCTACATCATCACAACCAGCCAAGAGTGCTGACGCGGCCCAAGATGCGCACACTTCGGCGGGAAACAAGGTGCTAGTTTGCACAAGTTTGGGGTTCATGGGGCTTCTGATGTCCGTAATCTGAAAGTCCTGAACGCGATGCTAGCTACTTTAGCTTTATTTACACGTCTAGCTGAGATGTACTTGTATGTTGTGGATGCCTTGGTGTAAATGAATTAGAGCCCTTGCAGAAAAAAAAATCAAGGACTCGCAACGAACTGTTGCGGTCATCACATTAAGATCAGAAAAAGAGGGTTTTACAATACGGAGTACTACAATACATACGGCCTAGCCGTCCACCGCAAACCACTCTAGGTCTACTCCCTACAATCTGCTGGTTTTCTCGCTATCTCCCGGAAATGGAGCTCCTCACACACGCTCCTTGCAACATTTTCAAGATTCGATGCTTTACCTTCGAAGACTCGTGCATTTCGCTCTAGCAATAGCTTCCTCACGCCAGCAATCATCATGGTGGCCAATATTGGCAATAGGTGGAAACGATACCTCTGTTTTTTTTTTTGCAAGGTAATACGTTCTCGTTCATAAGATAAATATCCGGTTACAAGACACGTAAACACCGACATTACAATACTGAAAGGATAGTATAATTCTATGGAAAAAAACCAGCGCATGTCCATCTCCTTCGGCACCACCGAAGCGACCACCAAGAGAGAGAAGACATATCACCTCTTCACCCGAGCTCGACGCCGCTCCATCGTTGATCAGCATCTTTACGGTCCTCCAAAATAGTTTGCCAGAAGCAAAATCATTGTCGTTGAACGAATCAGACCGGGGCAACGTGTCCTCGGACACGCCATCGAACTCTAGAACTGACATCCCCGTACGACTACAACGTCGAATGAAGAAACCAGAACTGTCAGCCTCCATCCACAAACCCAGCACAAGATGCACCATCTTCCAGCTGTTAATTGCGCAGGCAGTCGTCTGCACGTACTTCCGGATGACAAATCCTCCCTGCTCCACCATGACGTCGGAGATAATGCCGCAGCAACGGGGACAGAACAGAAGGAGAGACACATCTGATGGAATCGCCGCCACCGCCTCGCCGATACCATCCATGGACCCTAAAGTCACCTATCTGAAAGATCGGCAAACACACGATGCCATCAACTCCGAGACGCCGCCATGAAGGACATCGCAGGTGTAGGAGTGGAGTTGAGACAGATTTATTCGTCGGTGCGCCGCTCCCACCACCCCAACGACGAACCACAACCTACAAAACCAAACCCTAACTACAGAACGGAGGAACGAGGTCCCCCCCCCCTCCCTCCTGCCGCCGGAGCAGCAGTCGAAGGGAGAGGGGACCAACACCGTGGCCGGTGGAGATCGGGGGTAGGAGGTCCTCTCCCTAGTTGCCAGGCTCCTGGAGGCGGCTAGTTTAATGATACCCTGTTGAGGGGTGTACGTGTTATATAGGGCCAGAAAAGCCCCTGGCCGGTGGCGTACAAGAGAGGTATACGCTACGGCGGAGTACTACTCCATCCGTATTATACCGAGAGAAAAAAGTTCAAAAGCCCCTCTTAATCTAAACTTGCATAAGATTTAGATTATGTTTGAACTCATCTAAACTCCTAACAGGAAGAGCTTTGGTAAATCCATCTGCAACCTGATCTTTATTAGAGATGAACTTGACTTATAGCCTTTTTTCTGTCACTCTTTCTCTCACAAAATGAAAATCTATTTCTATATGCTTGGTTCGAGCATGAAAAAATGTATTAGCTCATAGGTACGTAGCTCCAATATTATCACACCAAAGACATGGTTTTTCTCTCAAAACAACACCAAGTTCCTTAAGAAGAGCCTCAACCCATATCAACTCAGGGGTGGCATTAGCTAAAGATTTATACTCTGCTTCAATGATAGAACGTTATACTGCTGCTTGTTTTCTGGCACTCCAAGATATCAAATTTGGTCCAAGGAAAATAGCAAAGCCTCTTGTAGACCTTCTATCGTCAAGACATCTAGCACAATCTGCATCTGAGAAGGCACTCAACAGGGTAGATGGAGAACATACAAAAGTTATACCAATGTTCACAATGCTCTTGATATATCTTAGAATACGTTTTACTACATTCCAATGAGCTGATGTGGGAGCATGAAGATATTGACAGACCTTATTTACTGAAAAAGATAAATCTGGTCGTATAAGTGTCACATATTGAAGTGCACCAACTATACTTTTGTACTATGAGCTGTTTTCAGAATCAAGAGGTGTTCCTTCATGTAGAGACAAAGTTTATGTTGATGAAAGTGGTGTGGGAGCTGGTTTACAATGTAGCATACCAACTCGAGCTAGACTATCTGTTGCATATTTTTCCTGTGTTAAAAGTAACCCATATTGTATCTTTTTAACCCAAGAAAGAAATGCAAATCACCAAGATATTTAATAGCAAAATGTGAATGAAGATCTTGAAAAAACGCCTTCTTGACATCTAACTGCCGTAAACTCCATCTTCGTGAAACTGCAACAGCTAAAACAGCTCGAATAGTTGCAGCTTTAACAACAGGACTGAAAATGTCCTCATAATTTATTCCAAACCTATGCTTGAACCCTATTGCAACAAGACGTGCTTTATACCTTTCAATCGTGCCATATGCATTCTTCTTAACACGATAAACCCACTTATGATCAATCAAACTTTGAGTTCTGTTAGGACGAACAAGATGCCAAGTCTTATTATCAAGCAAAGCATCATACCCATCCTCCATTGCTTTGCGCCTCCTTGGATCATCAAGTGCTTAGGTCAAGGAACTAGGTTCACCTGTAGAAGCAACAAAAGCATGGCGAGTAGGAGCTTTATAAATGCGTGGCTGCTTCCCATACCGTATCGTGCCATCATCAAATTTTCTAGGCTTTCGGACACTAAGTTGTAGGCGCGTTTTAACTCCCACAAAAGAAGCAACAGGAGTTCGAGGAGCAAAAGATCCCAGCGAATCATCATCGGATCCAGCGGGGGATCCTGGCGGTGATGTGTCAGCTTCTGAGTCGCCCTCGTTGTTGTCCGCACGTGTGTGCGCGGTAACAGATGGAGATTGTGTGGGGCTGATCTCCCTGTTGGCGCGGTCTTCCATGGTACTAGCCCCTACATGCGATGAGGTAGGTGCAGGGGACAGCTGGGGCCCAGCACTGGCGCGGTCGGGGCGATAGCAAGCACGGCCGGGCGACGTGGCAGTAGGCGACTGGCCGGGCGGTGAAGACGAGGCCGCCCACTCGGGGGAAGCGGAAAATTCTTCCGCGGGATCTGTGCTCGGGCTAGGGGAGGCAGGACCTGAATCTGCCTCGAATAAGGGTTCTTCGTCTTTGTTTTCTAATGTGTACCATCTTCCGAAAATGCACTGTTTTGACTCGATTCCTCGTCAAATTGTTCTGAGATTTCTTCTGATGGCTCCTCCATATCCTGAGTATGATTAGTAACAGGAATAACAGGTAATGGCATATGATCATCACCAATTTCATCCCCATGAGAATTGTGTGTAGGTGTGATAGAATTTTGAGGAAGCAAGAGAATTTGTTTTCGGAGAAGGGCACCAGCGTTTTTGTGCATGGATGCAAATGGAAAGATGTTTTCATCAAATACAACATCATGGGAAATATAGACACTGCCTATAGAGGTTCTAAACACTTGACCCCTTTATGAAGAGGATTATAGCCCAAAAACACACAACGTGTAGAATGAAAAGCAAGTTTACGTTTGTTATAAGGGCGAAGGTTGGGCCAACAAGCACAACCAAAAATACAAAGAGACTCAAAGTTTGGTTTGGTGTGTAAGAGACGTTCAACTGGGGAATCAAACTTCAAGATTTTGCTTAGAAGTAGATTAATAAGGAAAGTGGTTGTAAGGAAAGCTTCATCCCAAAATTTTAAGAGCATTGATGAATGTGCAAGTAAGGCGAGACCAGCCTCTACAATATGACGATGTTCGCGTTCAGCGGAACCATTTTGCTGATGAGCATGAGGACAAGACACATGGTGTGTGATTCCCACTTTTTGAGCACTCCGGGGTGTGAGGTCATTTCAACCCAGGTGTACAACCACTTGAGGAAATGGAGGATTGTGTGGATCCAGGTAAGTAAGCTCCATGACTTGAGCGGGGCTCAATGGCGTGAGTAAACCCACAAGATCATATTGGCTGACTCGCACTATCAGGTGCGCATCAAGGTTAGGATAATGTCCATCCACTTTTGCATGTCCACTAACCTTGATCCATCATTGTCAATCCCATCTAGCACACTCTCTCCTTCCAATTTTGGGGTCACCCCAAAAGACGCAGATTTTCTCAACAAGACCATTTTGAGCTACACACAGATGAAGGTTATCTTATCGTACGGTTCTGTCCACCGGCAAATTTTCCATGGGCTTAGGTGATCCCCACGGCACGCCCCTGCCGTAGGATGCCAACAGGCAGGAGTCTGACACTGTCATCCTTGATGGTCCTCCGCACAAACAGGATGATGCGCCCGGCCAGGGACACAGAGGGAAGAGGACGAGGGGAGCCCTCGGCAAGGACGAGATCTGGCCATTCGCGAGCATGACAGAGGTTGTGAAGGATGTCGTCCAGGCCATCAGAGAGAGTAAGCCTACAGGCATGAACCCTGACCTGTACAAGAGTGTCGTGGACGTCGTTGGCTTCACTGAGGAGGCCCTGGTGGTGCCTCTCAGCCACCTCATCGACAACAAGGCACGGGGTGTGGGAAAGTATTACACAGATTGAGGGTGCACTATGATGGTGGAGGTGGCAGCTACAACATGATGAACTTACGACGATGATGTATATTTTAGGATAGCTAGGGCTTAAAAACTTCTCTTGTGGCTTATATATTCTGATGAGGTTGTATGTACTAACCCCTCTATTGATTGTGAACTTGCTGATGGTGTTGGTAGGGTGACACACACTTATGATGTGCTGGTAGATTAACACCATAGTAATAGGATGAATTGATCTTATTTTGCTTATGAACATGCATGTTGCTCTAGGTTTATGATAACTGAAGTTGGGATGCTTGATCAGTTTAGTTGTTGTGTATTGTGATAATGATCTTGTGATCATTTTGATATTTGTGATGTTTGCAGATGAACCAGTATGTGGTGTATAGAGAAAAGTGTCCTGGAGTGTACATTTTGTGGCGGAGCTGCCGTGAACAAATAACCGGTTTCTCGAACAACAGCTACGAAGGGTTTGAAATTTTAGAGGAGGCGTATGAGAACTATTCGAATTTCCTGAACGTCAATTAAGTAGTAGCTAATGATGTGGTATCCAAAGTGGGTATTCAGTTCCAAGGCAGAAGGATCAAAGACTTCATAATAAGTGTCCTCTTTGTGGTGATTATGAGATTTCTGCTATTCTAGATCAACGTGTGTGAGGTAGTATGATGGATGTATCATAGGAGACCGGTAAGCTCACCAGAATTAAACTAAGTTAACAGTAGCGGGGACTCATGTAGGGTACCAAACTCGTGCCAAATATAGTGGAATCCAGAAACAAACTCATGCAGGAAACCCTTATACAATCCTTCGATTACGAGTCGCTCGACTAGTCGATGAATCGCTACCTGGAGGTCGACTCGAACTGTGGATTCGACTAGTTGGGCGAGTCGCTCGACTCGTTCAACTAGTCCTGACTAATCGTGACTAGTCACAACTTCTGAGTCAGTCGACTAAACAAAAGGCCCCACATGTCATATTTTCCTCCAATATTGCTTTTACCCGGCTTGAAACCTAGATCAAGCGCCTTTTTTCCTATGAATTTCCCGGATTTTCACCAATTGCCCTCCCCCCAACATTTTATTTACACACATGATTGCTTGTATTATACTCCTAATAGCTATGTAATTTGGCATTTTCAACTACATGCTACTCTTTACTCATGTTGACTAGTCTACAAGAGTCTCAACTAGTCAGTACTAGTCCCAGAACGACTAGTAATTCTTGATACAATCTAGCAAACTAACGATGTAAGAGCATCTCCACTCGCTGCCCCCAATTGTTGTCCGGATGAGTGTGTAGAAAAGTGATTTGGGGCTGTCCAGACAGGAATAAAATTTGGGGGGGGAGATGCTACCCACTCGTAGCCCCAGTCGCAACCCCACCACCGCTCCAGCTCGTCGCTCTAGGCAACGCTCCTCCGCCTCGGAGCTCGCCGACCAGCAGGACCAGCCGCTGCGACGACGAAGGAAGCGAGATCCTCGTGCTGCGCGTGCGGCGGCACGACCGGACACGCGTGAGCTACCTCCTCTACGGCCCAGCCGGCACCGGCAAGTCCACCTTCGTGGCTGCCGTGTACGACCTGTCCCGCGCAGGGGACCTCCGCGCACTGCTCATGCACACCACCCCGTGGTCGCCCATCCTCGTCGAGGACCTCGACCGGCACCTCCAAGACCACGGCGACGGAGACAGGGGCGAAGACGCGGAAACGAGGGAGGTTGTTCACGATGCGCTCTGCGACTTCGACGCGTTCAAGGTCGAGGTAATGCACGCCGACCGTGCCATTCTCATCGTCCTCGTCGTCACTGTCCGGTATGGTGACGGCGAGGTCGAGGTGGTGCCGGACGCGCTGCTCCTGTGCGTCGTCCGCGGCGACGCGGAAGATGCCCTCCGTGGCGAGGCCGCCCTGGTCGTAGAGGCGGCGATGTAGGTGGAGCAGGATGGACGAGACGTTGTTCCCGCACGCGTCATGCGCGCACTGCATCGAGGGCGGCACTCGGCGGAAATGGGGGCCTTGGCGAGGGCGGGCTCGGGCTGGAGCTCGGCGGGCACGCCGCGGAAGCCGTGGAAGCGGTCGAAGGTGAGGTGCGCAGTGCAATACGCTCCTCGAGCTCGGCGGGCACGCCGCGGAAGGCCGAGCTCGACGGTGAGCAGAGCAGCACGCTCCTCGAGCTCGATCTTACCTGCTGCAGGGCGTCGGTCTTGTCCGGTTGCGGTGCTTCTTGGCCCACGGTGGCCGCGACTCGTCGGAGGTCCTGCAAGCCTCAAGCACGGTGGAGATACGGTGGCAGGAGATGGGCGGCTCGGCCGACGATGTTCCTTGCTACTAGTCCACCGACGAAGAGAGAAGATGTGGGGTAGATGGGAGAGAGAAGATGTGGGGTAGGTGGGGCACGTGGAACCACCCTGTTTGTGCGGGGCGGCAATTCATCTCGTCCAGACGCCCCACCAGAACCCCTAGGTGACGGGTTTCGCTCGGGGTTGCCGGACAACAACAAGGGCGTGTCCGGACGGGAAGCCTATTTGGGGGCAGCGACTGGGCGAGGTTGGGGCTTGTCAGGACAAAAAGGTGCTTTGGGGGTTGAGACTGGAGATGCTCTAAGGCTGGTGCCAATGGGGGCGGTAAGGGAGGCGATACCGCCCCCCGACGGGCGAGAGTGAGGCGGGAGAGGGGCGGGACGGTAGGCGCGGGCGGTGGCCGCGTCGCCCGGCGGTAGCGCCCGCTACCGCCCGGCTACCGCCCGCACTGGCGAGGGGAGAGGGGCGGGAGGGGGGCGAGAGGCGGGGCGAGAGGGGGCGGTGCGGTGCCGTGGCGGGGCGAGAGCGTGGGCGAGAGGGGGGGCGGGGCCGGGGCTAACGGCTAGCTGATGTGGCGCCTGCTGATTGGTCCACGTCAGCTAGCCGTTGGGGTTACCGTTGTTGCCTGAAAAAATCCGAAAAAAATGGAAAAAAAAACCCAAATTTTCATCTCCTCCCCCTATAAATACCCCCCATATCCCTTCACTCACTCCACACCTCACTTCATCTCCTCCGCTCTCCATTTCCACTCCTCTCGACGCCATGTCTTCGTCCAGCAGCAGCAGTTCGAGCGACGGAATGGAGGGTGAGATGATCGCTGCATTCCAGGCGGAGTACGAGGCGGCGATGCTCAACCTCGAAGCGGAGCCAAGACGGCCGCGACGCCGTCGAGAGTTCATCAGGCGTGATCGTCTGGGCGCCCATGATCGGCTCTACGACGACTACTTTGCCGACAACTGTGCTTATCCTCCGAGCTTCTTCCGGCGAAGGTATCAGATGAGGCGATCCCTTTTTCTAAGCATTGTGGATAGATTGGGTGAATACTCTCCGTATGTCACCCAAAGAGTTGATGCTTTCAACCGTGCTGGGTTTTCTCCCCTACAAAAGTGTACTGCGGCTTTGCGTTTATTACCTTATGGAGCCGCTGCAGATACGATAGATGAGTGGCTTAAGTTAGCTAGACAAACTTCGTCAGAGTGTCTAGAGGAATTCTGTGAGGGCATCATTAACTGTTACGGGGAAGAGTTTTGCCGTCGACCTACTGTCGCGGATACTCAGCGTCTGTTAGCGAAAGCCGAGGAGTGCGGCTTTCCGGGCATGCTAGGCAGCATCGATTGCACGCATTGGCAGTGGAGGAACTGCCCAGTTGCGCATGCCGGTCAATTCACAAGGGGAGACATCAAACACCCTACCATAATCTTAGAAGCCGTTGAGTCGTATGATCGTTGGATCTGGCATGCCTTTTTTGGAGTCGCCAGGGTCCAACAACGACATCAATGTGCTCAATCAGTCGCCGTTGTTCACGGATGTGCTTAGAGGAGAAGCACTCATAGTGAACTTCATGGTGAATGGACACCAGTACAACAGGGGTTACTACCTTGCCGACGGCATCTACCCCTCCTGGCCGGTGTTCATGAAGGGTGTTACTCTTCCACAAAGTGAAAAGCATCGGTTGTTCACTACTGCTCAATCAGCTTGGCGCAAAGATGTCGAGTGTATATTTGGAGTGCTGAAGGCTAGGTTCAACATTATAGCAGTTCCGGGACGCTCCTACTCCAGGCGTACTCTTGGGTTGATCATGCGTGCATGTGTCATTCAACACAACATGATCATCGACGATGAGCGTGGTACCAATTTGGAGAACATCTATGAGACAGTTGATTCCAATGTCGGCCCTGCAATACATACCAATGCACCACCAAGCCTAGCAGCCAGGATTCAGATGGACAACGAAATGAGGGACTCGCCGATGTATACACAGCTCCAGCATGATTTGATTGAGCATGTGTGGGCTCATGCCTAGATTATGTAATTTTTTCAATTTTTTATGTAATTTTTTATTTATAATATAATCGGTAACAATTTTAGTTGAATAAAATAATTTTCTTGCATTATTTTGAATGTTTTAATCTGTAAAATAAATGTTGATGTGGAGGAGAGAGAAATGCTGATGTGGAGGAGAGAGAAGTGATAGTGCGGACTATAGCCCGTGCACTGGCACCGTGCCGTGAGAGTGGGGTGATAGTGAGGGGAAAGGCTGACGTGGCGGGGCTATAGCCCGTGATGCACTGGCATCAGCCTAACATGGCTAAAGGCCGTTTCGGTGTGGCATGTCCCATGGCCTGCACCCACGGAGCCAAAAATCCTATACAGGCTACCAAACATGCCCTACATGGCCTGCACCAACTGAGCCAAAAAATCCTAGGCAGGCTACCAAACACGCCCTTAAACTCACCGAGATTCTGAGTTTTACGTCAATCCCAACATGAACGTCTTACCTGGTGATAACAGATGAATATCTTTGGTTCTATAACATTTGTTTGCGTTTTTTGAAACCAATACGAAATATAAGTACAAATATAATAAAACACCTAGAATTTGGTTCTATATCACTTGTTTCAGCAAGAACACACATCTTTCCATCGAGATGGCTTTCTTGAACATCGAACAGCACACCTGGGCCTTCACCTTTGGTATCCTAGGTACATGGTCGGATCCTATAGCTACAATTCTGTGAATCTTGTTATCACTTCTACATTTGTTCTGCTTTATTTCCATGAAATAATAACAAGTACAATATGCATATATTGCGGTTTTGTTTACTTACAAGATCGTCCTTGCTTCTGTTGGTCACGCCTTTTGTGTGTCTTGTCAATCTCCTTAAAACCGCGTTTCTGTTCCGAATAAATGGAACTGCCAAAAAGAAGCTTTTCGCCCTCTAAGCACGCCGATTCTGTTATGTACTCCCTCCATCTCAAAATAATTGTCATTGAAATAGACAATTATTTTGAGACGGAAGGAGTACGCAAACCGAGAACAGCTGAATGAAAATGCTCCTATGATGCACATATTCAATACAAACGCAGATGCCTCCACTTTTGTCGAATACCAAAATGGATCGATACTTATAAAATTGCCACCCTGTGAATCCGCAAGCCAACATTCTAAACATACAACTGCTTGCCATTGCAGATACGCGACACAGAGAGAAAAAAGAGATTATAGTATTACACTTTGAAATCGAATAAATTACTTAGCCTCGTCAATTCAACTGCCTTAATACCTTGGCGCGAACAGATAGGGTCGAGCTAGCTGCAGCAAAAGAGGCATCCACCTTCACGTCCCATGCACTTCCGAATCCAGCTTTACACATAGTACCAACTTGGTTAATAAAGGACCCAAATAAATCTCACTAGACCTTCTGCATTGGCTTGCCAGCTTTCCCCGAATCCATGTCCTGCCAGATAATTAGAGGGAGAATGTTTATCAACTGCAGAACATAATTTGAGGGCAAAGTAATAATTAGCACGAGAACAATTAGAATAATGTAGTTTTACAATCAATTTAAACAATAATTGATTATAGATCACTTATTTGCAGTGGTGGGTATCATGAACAGGAAAGAATGCATCTTGGATACAGAAGTACAGAGCAAATAACTACTCCCCCCGTCCCAAAATAAGTGTCATTGAAATCAATGTATCTAATACTGAAATACATCTAGATACATCCATTTCAATGACACTTATTTTGAGACGGAAGGAGCACATTAGTTCGACTTCTGTTTTTAATGGCACTTTAACTCATCACGGTACACCATACGGAATAACTACGCTCTTCTGCAAAATGAGCCAGTGCTATGCAAGTGTTGGTTGTAGACAATCAATAAAAGGTAGAACCTAGAGAAGGCAGCTGCAAATTAAGTAGCTACTAGTCAGGTTATGACAATCTGAAATTCTGAATCCCTCTTGCCACTGAAGGGAGTCAAAGATCAAGACGTAAAATATAGCATTTCAATTTTCCAATGTCTAAGCAGCTATAGAAGTAATTTCCAAATATAAACCGTCATCATCTTACCATCTTATAATAGAAAAGTGCATCTTCAGAGATATCTTTCTACGAAACTTTAACAGCTCAGTTCCAACTTAGATAACAGTGTAAACACCCAAGTTCAGAAAGGAATTCAGACTGTAGAAATATCTTTCGATCAGTGTTCGGTAATATAATATTGTTTCCCTTTTATCGACACAACATTTTACCTGGACTAGTCTGACAATATCCAAAAAACTACAATGAAAATATGTAACTACAATTTCACGGTTTTTACATCTCGTGACTTTTATGCGATCAGAAAATGAACGAGATCTACCTGGACTAGTCTGACAATATCCAACAACTACAACGAAAATATGTAACTACATGTTCACGGTTTTCACATCTCGTGACTTTTATGCGATCAGAAAATGAACAAGATCAGATAGATATGCAGACAACTTAACCATAAAATCGGATGTCTGCATGAGCATTAAGCAGAAGATCTACCTTCTTTTTTAGCGTGCTAATTCTTTTGACAGAGCTGCCTTGTTCAGTGGATCAGATCAAGGTGGTTTTCGTTTACTAGCGCGTAGGTGATCTAAGTTCCTATGGTAGTCTCTTTGGCCCCTGTGAAGATATTTTCTTAATGCACTAAGAGGGCCTATGCAGTATAACTGTATAAGACCCTCTCGACTGAGCATACCTCTGCGCGTCTGCGTAACTAAACAACACGTCCAATCTACAAATGGCTCCAAGATCCCTGTTATCCTGGATCCTGCGCGACAGGCGCCTTCCCTGCAAGACTTGTCCTTTTAGATTAGGTGGGCCAGACTTTCATAGCTGTGCACATGCCATCCTTCCCACTCCACTATACAAGGTAGGTTAAGCAACAACAGAGGAAATTGCAGTTTCCACCAAATTCACGGGAAGCTTTTGCAGGGCTGACTAGTTTCCACCACTTCTATGCTTACGCATTAGAGCCCCCCCCCCCCCCCCCCCCCTCCAAGATCCCTGTTATCCTGGATCCTGCGCGACAGGCGCCTTCCCTGCAAGACTTGTCCTTTTAGATTAGGTGGGCCAGACTTTCATAGCTGTGCACATGCCATCCTTCCCACTCCACTATACAAGGTAGGTTAAGCAACAACAGAGGAAATTGCAGTTTTCACAAAATTCACGGGTAGCTTTTGCAAGGCTGGCTAGTTTCCACCACTTCTATGCTTACGCATTAGAGCCCCCCCCCCCCCCCCCCTCCTTGTAAAGACGTGCACGACCATGTAACTCTGGAACATTATGATGAAAAGTTTAGGAATCTTCAAACAAATCAAAAAACTACTGCAAACTGATACAGAACCTAATACATGGATGATGTCAGTAAATGGTTCCCTACAGGTTTCGAAACAAAAAATAGCATGAATTAATGTTTGTAAGAACCTTTAATGGGTAGAGTAACACGTACAGCCATAAAGCATGCCAAACATTTTACACTGACTTTACACAGAAGTTCACATGGATGGATGGACCCAAGTACAAACAACAAAGGTACACTGAATTCACCCTGTCCAATATTTAACCACTCTGTTCAAAAAAAAAATTAGCCACTAATATGCATCGTTCCAAATAACCAAAGTACACTTTTGTTGCGAGAATCAACAATTCTTGAAAAACATCTGACAACTACTCCCTCAATTTCTAAATATAAGGTGGTTTGGCAGCTCAAATTGAACTGCCAAAACGTCTTATATTTAGGAACAGAGGAAGTATGTGCTGAGTTATGAGAACGCTTTCCACAATGAAGTAGCCACTAACATGAAAAGAGCAAGCTTAGAACATCTTGATGCAGACTATAAAAATGAAGATAATTACACCATAACTACATCATACTATTTTATTAAGTTGACACATATGATCTTAAATAATAATTCAACTTTATGACCTAATCCCCATCTACGGGATGGTAAATAGAATTAAGCGAGACAAAAAAAAAATGTGTTGGTAGCAAGTCGTCAGGTTTCAAAGTGCACGTCAAAATTAAGAAGTCCAGTATCAACCACACACATTTTCTTAATCAAGCCCAAACGTTCTGGACCACCACGAAAAAGCCATAAGCAAATCTACAAAGAAGAAGATGCCCGCGGAAATGTTCACAAAAACATTATAACAGAAAGCAAAGAGCCAAAGACACAACTGAACTAACTAGCAAGTCATCTAGCCTAAAAAGGGGACGCCCCAAAGCACAACCACCATCCAAATGCTTTGCAAATGTTCCCTGAAACAGCTTTGGGACAGAGCACCACCGAACAGACTATATGTCAACTACCAATATATTGTAAACCTTATATGGCACTAATCACACTTATGTCTTTGGGCCAGAGCACCACCGAACAGACTACATATCACCTGACAATATATCTTGTAAACCTTATATGGCACTATATCACACTTATAATTATAAACGGTGACAGCTACAGGTCTACCACCAAGAATTGGCCTCACAGAATAAGCTACAGTATTCCAATTCCCCTCAGAAGCAAGGACAGTGCATTCCAGTCCACCGTCCAACACCGACCCAGGGGGGATATGGATCTTCGCTCAGTTTACCCCCAAAAAACACAAATCGGTCTTCCAATCAAAGTCCCGGATAAAGTTCAGGCAACCAGTGACCGTAAAAATACCAGAGAAACAAAAATATTAAAGAGTGTAGAAAGTAAAGGCAAGAACCTTTCCGGTGTTCTCGTAATAGTCGTTGAGCGCCCACTGGTACTTGGATTGATCCAGCCCGAACCAGTTCGAAATGTACCCATCCAAGCTTGCGTGCGCTGCACAGAGAGGGAAAAACTGACGGATCAAAACAACGTATCAAAAGTATCTCCAAATCGAGCGCACCAAAATCTCTCGCAGATCACCTTCTTGCACGCGCAAAACCGCATCCCAGAAGAACGCGAACGCCGATCCATCTGGCCTAGCCTCTGCCTTCTCAAACTGCGGTGGCGGCACCTGCACTGGCGGGGCCTGAAACAGCTTGGCGGCCGGCAGTGGCGGCGAGGCCGTCTTGACCGGTAGAGGCGGTGACACCGTCTTGACCGTCGCCGGCGACGTAACCGGCTGTTTTGGCGGCGGGGATGTAGGTGAAGCCACCGAGCGGGGAGTGGTATTGGGGGTGGAGAACTCAGATCCCGGCGACTGGGGCGAACGAGGGCGCGAGGTGTCCACCGGAGGCGTGATGAAGACAGTGAGGTTACCCGCCTTACCGATTAACGGCGGCGGTGTGGATGCCATCGTCGAACAGAGGGCAAGCGGGGGAGGGGGCGTTGGAGCTAGGGTTTCGGATGTGAAGCGAGAGCTCGTGGGAGAGTGAGCCGAGTGCGAGACGCCATAGCTGGGTTCGAGGTAAAGAGGAAAGTGTTTTTCGGCTACACGCTTTTCGACTTTTTTCACTATTTTCTTTTGATCCGGAATAAAGAGAAAATTGCTCTTGTGCTACAGACTTTTTTATATGGACTACTTGCTTTACTATCTTAGGCTGGTGTCAATGCATCACCCGTTAATCCGTTATAGCCTCGCCACGTCAGATTTTACCATCACTCTCACCCCACTCTCACCCTACGGTGCCAGTGCACGGGCTATAGTGCCAGCTATCGCCCCGCTATCACCCCGGCTATCGCCCCCAACGCGGGCGACAGGCGGGCGGTACGCCTGCTACCGCCGGGCGGTGGAACCACCGCTCGCTGCCGCGCTCTCGCCCCACTACCGCCTCGCTACCGCCCCGGGCCGGGCGATATCGCCCGGGATATCGCCCGTGTTGGCACCAGCCTTAGGGCATCTCCAGCCGTGTCGCCCCCCAGGGCCCAAAATGCCGCTGTTTTGGTGCCGCCGCGGCGCCAAACGGCGCTAATCTGGAACCTGTGGGGCAGGGTTCCGAGTCGCCCCCCAGCCCAACACTCGACCCAAAATAATTCGAACAAGTAGATTCGGCGCAAATTTATTGATTCGACGCAAATTCATAGGTTTTGACAGAAATTTAACTAAAAACATTAAAAAAAACATAAAAACTACAGCGCCTCATAGACGGCGTCCTCCTCGCAGTCGTCGTAGGCCGGCCTGTTGGAGGGGCCAGCCTCGTGGTCGTTCTCGGCGAAGGGCGGTGGGTCGTTTGTCGACGGGTTCGCCACCGTGGCGCCGCTCCGCCCTGTCTTGCATCCGCAGCCGATGCAGGTGCGCCTGCTCGGAGGGATGGTGGTTGCGCCTCTCGCTCTGCAGGACTACCTTGCGCCGGTCGCTCTCATACCGCGCGACAAGCGCCTGCTGCTCATCCGACGCCGCGTTTGCGGTGAGCTGCCGGTAGGCCTCGCGCTCCGCCTCCTCCCTCTGGTGGGTCTCCACGGATGCCCGAACGGCGGCAGCCTTGGTCGCTGTCGCCGCCTGCTCGAGGCCAGCACGGATCCGGTGGAACGCCTCCTCGGTTGCGCCAGGTTTCGAACGAGTGGCACGCCGCGTGCTGCTCGGGCCAGATTGGCTGTCTCCTCTGCCTCCTCCTGCGCTGCGCCTCCTCCTACGCCGATTGCTGCTCGGGCGCCGCCTCCTTTTGCGCCGGCTGCTCGTTCTCCTCGTAGTGGACCTCGTTGTCGCTGTCGCCGTCGCTGTGGCCACGCGTCGCGGCTGCGGGCCGGCAGTACAACGGAGAGTTGCGGCAGGCACAGAACCGGCGAGGCATCGTGTCGGGGTGTCTAGGTGGAGTGCGGCGAGGGCGGTGAGTGCGAGTGCGGTGAGGGCGAGGAGGTGGACGTCGAGAATGGGGAGAGCGGCGAGCGGCGAGGGGGCCTTTTTGTAGCCTGGCGGGGCATTTACTACGCCGCGCATGCCTTCGCTGCCGCCAACGCCATTACTCTGGCAACCTTTGACTGGGGCGTATGCACTGGCCGGCCGCCACGCCATTACTCCGCCAGCCTTTGACCGGCGCGGGCGCCGAGAAAAAGATCACGGGCGGGGGTTCTGTTCCCGCGTTTTTCCCACGCGTCACTGACAGTGCTGGCCCGCGTGGGCTGCAGCGCCTTTTCTCCCCCCAAGCCGAACCCAGCTGGCGGGCTTTCGCCTGGGTGCCGCGGCGCGAATTAGCGCCGTTTCGGCGCTATTTGGGCTTCTGGGGGCGGCTGGTGCGAAAATGGCGCTATTCGCCGCTTTCGGCGCTAAAAATGCCGCATGGGGGCGACTGGAGATGCCCTTAGAGCATGTCTAAAAGACTTTCGCGGAGGCCTTTTTCGACGTTCTAGCAACAGCTCTAAAGCAATTGTCAAAAAAAAAGCAGCCGCTCTAAAGCAATTAGCGTCGGCGCTAAAAAGTGCTATCATGTGCCGTAACTTTAGAGTGTCGGCTTCCGCGTGGCTAAATATGGACCACGCGTTATTATTTGTGCATCTGAAAAACCGATGTCGGTAGTTGCGCGCTAACAAAGCCAAAGTGGCGTTGTAAACCATTTTTAGCGTGCGATATTTTAGGGCGCTTGTTGAAGCCGGCATACCAAAGGTAGAGAAGGCCTTTTTTCTATTCGCCCGCGTTACGAAAATATCCCAGCCGACTCGAGATGTTTGTTTTTCGTTGAATTGGACCGAAACTTCATCTGGCGAAGCCAAGCTGAACTTGCACGTTCGGGACGTATCGGGCGGCGGCGGAAGTGAAAAGACATGTGGGAAAGCTCTGTCGCTCCTATTGTTCCCGCCATTTCACTCACGTGCCCTAGATCTACCCACCATGTTGTCGAATAAATTCGCCGGCCATTGATCCACTGTCAACCTAGAGCAGCCGAAGAAGAAGAGGCAGAGGGCTTGACCAATGCCGAGTGGGTGACCGACGTGAAGCGTAGGGAGACGATCACCAGTGCCCACCGTGAGAGCGAGGTGAGGCTCAAGGCCATGCAGGCGGTGCGGGTGGCCATGGAGCGGAACATGGAAGCGAAGAAGATGGCCATGGAGAGGCCGGGGCTTCTACCACACGTTGGCAGTACTTGCCAAGTGGCATGTGGGGGCAGCCAAGCAAGCTTAGCATCCCGACAAACTTCTCACTGTCCTCGTCGGCGTTGTTCCAAGAGATCCATGGACACAACACAACGCTCTCGAGGTTCTCGCCCTTGTCTGAGTACGTCAATGGTGACCCGCTCGGCGGTTTCAACCCCAACGTCGCCTTTCCGCACTACCCTCCTCCACGTGGTATTTTGGTCTTTATCACTAACGTCAGCGTCCAATATGGAGGTTCATCGACCTACGCAAGCTGCTCGGCACTGCGCCAAGGTCCTCTCCCCTTTGTCCTAAGCAATGGAGATAGTTTGTCGCACTATTTTAGCGGCACGGTAGCCGACGCTCGTAGCATACTCGCCGAAATGACACGCCGCGCCTGCATGGACGAGATCATCACAACCAGTTCCATGGACGTCACGTTCTGCCTTGGGTTCTACACACAAGGGGATACCGGAAGCATGGACTCATAGGAGACCGGCGACTACCAGAAGGAAGGTGTAAGGTCCCCCAGAAGCACTGTTCAAGGACACCTCCGATATGCATACATTCACGATCCCAGATCACACGAGTCGTGAACAACATATTAAGTTGGTACACAGATACAATATCCATTACACGATTACAGAAAACACTTACAAAAGAGACATGGTCACATGACCAAGTCCACACAACTGCCACTCAGGGCAACACACAACACACACAGCGGAAGACTAAAACACACAAACGTAGTAGAGCCAAGTCACGCCTTAACCTACAGGCTGCTGACCGGGAGACGATCCTAGTTCGCAAATCCATCAGCGTAGTACTCCTTCTCGTAGATCTCCTCCTGAGACTCCTTCTCGATGTCTGGCAAGTAAATACCAGGGACGGAACCAATATGAGTACATTTGAATGTACTCAGCAAGACACCCATCATGTAGGTTACCAAAATGCAAGTATGCGTATGTGGTGTAATAGATAGGCTATACATAGGGTTCACTATCCATGATATATGAAAGATATATCATAGTTGATTTTTTAAAAAAAAACTTTGTATTTTGTCGAAGAAGATACTTCAAAAGTAAATAATATAGTTTTCTTTCTCTTGTAGATATTACATGCACTAGAGGTTTTGTAAAAATTTTGTTAAAAGAAAGTTTTCTCTTTGAAAAACTTTTTGGAATCAACTTCCAGTTTTTGTCTAGAAAAGAAGGATTTTCCTTCCAAAACTCGTTGTAAAAAAAAACTTCTGGCTTTACATCAACGGTACCTCCACGGTACAAGATTTTCTCCTTTCAGTACTTCATAAGTCCAACACCTTTTTGAGAACTCCTTTTTGAAAATATTGACACAATGGTAGCTACATGGCCATTCAACTGTCCATATCCGATGACGCGGCTATTCCGAAAAGTTTTACTCTGCAGAGGTGTACACATTCCACTAGATCCAATCATCTGCCATGAACCACCCATGGATCGACACAGCGATATGAAAGGATCAGAAGAATGATCCTAACTGTCCACTCTGATCAAGCTAGTATATGGCTATCCCTTCAATTAGGTTTGTTCTCCTTGGCACCATGTCACACATCGCCACAGCAGGAGACCCAATTGTCGCATCCGGGGGGTAACTTAATCCCTCACTTTGTATGTCCCGTTACTCCCTCCTGGCGACACTTCGATTCAGAGTATCATCCTCTCTATAGCTTTTTGGGACAGAACACACACTAAAAAGAACAAGTATCTAGATAGGCCCCGTACCCATGTTGAGGTAGGGTGGAAGTACGGTAAAGGTTGTCCGGCGAAGACTAGGTTATGTGTCATTTTTGTAAAACACCATTTTCCCAAAAATGACCACTTCCAACAATCCTCCGGTGGACAAGGCTTCACCTTTCCACCGGGTTTTCCATAAAGTCTTTGTTTTGCAAAAACATATTTTTAGGGTGTCCACTTAGGGACTTATACTTTTGATGGTAATGAATACCATATGGTGGCTATGGGCTTGGTAACACCAGGTATCAACTACTGGCATAGTTCTATATATATAATATTAATAGTAGTAATAGTCACTCAAAAATAGTTATTTGGTGATCAAAGTTTTGTAAAACTTTTCAGAAGTAAAACATGCATGATAGATAATGATAAGTGTAGTAGCAAGCATCAGGATGGCTTGCCTTAAATCTCTTAGTGTCCCTCTGTCGGGGGGCTACCCCTGAGTAGGGGTAAGGCTGATGATAAACAACGCTCAATGTACGGTTTGCCGAGTAGGCGACTACCCGGTATCCGGTATCCGGTAGGCGCTATTCGGTGAGATGTACTGAAGGCCAAGATAAGAGATACAAGTATCAATCTGGATCACCCGGATAGATCTCGGGTGATCCGAATAGACGGGAAGCTATCCTACTCGGGCACAAAGTCAATGGAGCCGTTGGAGAAGATCCCGCGTATCCAGGGGCCATACCGGCGTGCGCTTCAACTTACTAGGCGCCTGATTATCCGTGGTGAGATGTGGGAACAGTTACGGGTGGGCAGCTGTCAAGTCCTGTCACTGACAGGACGTGTCAGTGACCAACTCTCAGAGGCTGACAGGGTGGACAAGACCTGTCAGCCGAATGGCGCGGAGACTTTCGGCACGGCGTCAGCGGGAACACGGAGGCGTGCGTCGTAGCCACAGTGGTGTTGTCACATCAAGTACTTTTATATGTAGAATACTCGCTGGCCACCAGTATATAAGGTGGCTAGCACCCTCCTGCGCGAGGGACGTTGGATCTGAGCGCATTTATTGCGAGGCTGCACTACTCACAAAGAGAGAACGGTAGAGAGATCTAGGAGCTGGCTACTCGGTTGAGGGTAAGATAGAGAGAGTTTGTAACTTCGCTACTCGGTTGAGCATTATACATAGAGATAGGTAGGAGTAGGGGTGTTACCTCCACACGAGGGCCCTGAACCTGGGTAGATTGTGGTGTTTGCAGTGTTCCTGAGCGCGCCTACTTGGCGTGCGATCCCTCCCCGAATACCTACGGCGTCCATCGGCCCCAACTTTAGCCATCCTATGGCATCTGTCTTCTCCACACCACGACAGTTGGCGCCCACCGTGGGACCAGGAGCGGCGCTGGCTGGGGTTCATATTCGGACGGGACTCGTTTCTCCGTCGGGGGAGCGCGTGGTTTGTGGCCTTGTCCACAGATTCGGCTGCTTCGACTTCGTCGCCGACAACGTCGGCGATTTCGGTGGCAGGCCCTTGCCTGCAGGAGGCTCCGTCCTCTCCTTCGACGCGCATTCGGTGTACGTCGCCACCACCGTCATCCACGAGTTCCGGGAGGAGGTGCTCGTCGCTGATGATCATCCCGCTGTTCTCGCTGTCCGCGGGAAGCCGGCCGGCTGCTCTGTGGGCAACGTGGAGGTGATGATGACGGGCCTGGCTATCGATGTCGGGAAAGGCGCGCCCACTGTGCCTGAGGTCGTCGACGAGCCGGCTGCTCGCAGGGGCCACAAGCCCTACGACATGCCCCGGAACCAGCCGGGCTACGTGGATCCTTCCACGTCAACTGCAGTACCGGCTGCTCGTGCTGGCGCCGCCGAGCAGCTGGGCATGCCTCTCGCCGTGGACGTGGATCCCGCTATGGTGAGGGCGCAGCTCGAGCAGCAGCTCCAGGCTCTACTCTTGGAGGACCAGGAGCTGGATAAGGTTAGGCTTGAGCTTAACCCGGATTAGAACGAGTACAATAGAGCGCATGGTTTTACTCCCGTTTCTAGAAATCTTAGCAAGATAGGAACCATTCGCCGCAACCTGGGTGCGGAGCTAGCTAGACATGGTAGGGCTGCTAGGAGATCAGCTAGTTTGAACAATGTTGGTAGTCCAAAATATAGCTCCCCTGCCAAGACACTTAGGGCTGCAGAGGCAGTCGCGGCCGAGTTGCTGCATCTCACTAGCGAGGCCCGCAATAGGCAGCAGAACCGGCTTAATGAGCCGGTTCTAGAGGCTGGCAGACAGAATGAGGCTTTCCGGCAGGCCAACCCGGGAGCCGGTGCGTCCCATGTTGTTCACTCCCATGGGGCAAGATCCGTAGACCAGGCCTCATCGCCACTTCCCGGCGGTGAGAGGGCCCAGAGTGTGAATTCTGGGAGAAATAAACAGATGCACGTGTACGACCCGTCTGTCGCCGGAAAACAGCACGCTGTAGAGCGGCAACCCGGCCAAAAACACAACGCTGCAGGTACCGGCTATCAAGCCACCCGAGCTCGCCACGAGGGACAAGGAGGAAACCGAGATGACCCATCTCGGCACCAGGCTGCCAACTCGGTTCAGCAGACGGTGCAGCCGCAAGCAGTTGTGGCAGCGGCCAACCCGGTTGCTCAACCCGGTCCAGTGCACCAAGACCGCTACGACGACGGGTACTCGGCGATGGAGCAAGCCGGGTACGTCGATCCAAGAGATGTTACTGATCGATTGGGTGGCAGAGTGCTGGCGCCCAGTGATGCAAGATACAAGCTGGACCGAATTCATCGGTCTGAGCAGATAGAAGCAAAAGGCCCTCACGGCCCAAACTGTTTTGGTCTCAGGATCATGGGAGAACCAGCTGTGCCCAAGTTCCAGTTGTCCAGGGGGACCAAAACTTATGATGGGAGCACCAAGCCGGATGACTGGCTGAACGACTACGTCACCTCCGTGCACATTGCCGGTGGTAACAGGAGATGGGCCATGAGATACGTCCCCAAGATGCTGGAGGGCCCTGCCCGGATTTGGCTCAACAATTTGCCAAGGGACAGTATACATTGTTGGCTTGACTTCTCGGAGGCCTTCATTAGCAACTTCACCAGCACCTACAAGAGGCCGAATAGGCCGCATCAGCTCTCGGCATGCAGGCAAAGAGAAGAGGAAACTGACCGCGAATACCTTACTCGGTGGAGCACCCTGAGGAACACCTATGAGGGTGTGAATGAGTCACAAGCGATCGCATGGTTTGCTCAAGGCTTCATGCATGGCAGCATGTTATGGAAAAAGCTGCAGAGAGAGATGCCGAGTACGCTCGCCGAGACGATCAAGATCGCTGATATGTATGCACTCGGCGACCCTACTTAGCCTCTGCTCGATTCCTTCGAGCCAAGAAGAAGAAACCAAGAGGTAAACCGGCGCATTGACCGCCAAGACTTCCGCAACAAGTGCCGAGATGACCGCCCTGATACTCGGTATGGCTCAGAGCAAGTGAATGCTGTGAACTAGGATAATGCGGCTGCCGGGAGCAGCCAAAGGCAAAAAACTGCTGGAGCCCAATACAGGCAGAACCAAAATCAGGGACAGAATTTCAAGAAGCAGTACAATGCTCCCCAGCAGGGCAATGCTGCCTAGGAAGCCGGAGATGCCGCTCAGAGATTTATCTTTGAGAACATGAAGGATGGGCCTTGCAGCTTCCACACTCGGCATCCGAGTAGGCCAGCCAACCACACAACTCGGCAGTGCAGCTGGTGGGATCGCATCAAGAGTGAAGGCTTTGGCGAACTTCCCCCTCCTCCTCCTCTTCCGCTGGCGGGTTCCAATGTGCAGCCTATTCGGGCAGCTCCTCCCAGGCCGGCCGAGAACCCGAGGAGGGAGAATGTGAATCAAGTGGCTCAGGGAGCCAACCGCAACTACAACAACCGCAACTACTACACCCGCAACAACAACCGGAACCACAACAACAACAACAATGGAAACAACAACAACAATGGAAACAACAACAACAACGGCAACGATGGTGGTAAAGACCGGAACCAGTACCAGGAGCATCATGAGAGCTACATGGTGTTCACCACCGAGCCGGATGACAAGGAGTTCCAGCGCAGGTGCGCAATGGAGGTGAACGCAGTGATGCCGGCGGAGCCGGATTACATGCACTGGTGCGACCAAGAGATCATCTGGTCTAGAGATGATCATCCTAGGATGATGCCCAACCAGGGTACATATGCTCTGGTGGTGGACCCCACCGTCCTGGGGACCAAAAAGAATGTGAAGTTCAGCAAGGTGCTGATTGACAACAGGAGCAGCATCAACATCATGTACCGAGATACCTTGGAGAAGCTTGGCCTTGCCAAGAACATGTTGCTACCCAGCCGGACCACCTTTCACGACATTGTGCCGGGAGTGTCTTGTGCTCCTATCGGCCGCATCTGGATTGATGTGCTTTTCGACACCAGGGAGAACTGCCGCACCGAGTGCCTGCAGTTCGAGGTAGTTGATCTTCAGAGCCCCTATCATGCTCTACTCGGCAGGCCTGCACTCACCAAGTTCATGGCCTCAACCCATGCGGCCTATCTGAAGATGATACTTCCCGGTCCTAACGGCATCATCACCATCTCGGGTGATTACAAGCGCTCGCTGGACTGCGCATCTGCTGGATCTCGGCTAGCCGAGTCCTTGGTCATTGCTACCGAGAAGAAGAAGATACATGAGGTGGTGGCCATGGCCCAGGCAGCTCAAATCGGTATGCCCGACATGCCAAGTTCTCAGTACGGAGCCACCTTCCAGGCCTCACAGGAAACCAAGAAGGTGCAGGTTGACCCGGAGTTCCCGGAGCGTATTGCCATCACTGGCGCCGGGTTGGAGGAGAAATAGGAAAGCGAGATCATCCACTTCCTCCGTGAGAATCGGGATGTCTTTGCATGGTCCAATGAGGACTTGCCGGGTGTCCCGAGGGAGTTGGTTGAGCACTCGTTGCATGTGCGCCCTGACGCCAAGCCGGTTAAACAGGCAATGCGCCGCTTCGCGGCTGAGAGAAGAAAAGCTTTTGGTGACGAGATCACAAAACTGCTCGTAAGTGGATTTATCATGGAGGTACTGCATCCGGATTGGCTGGCCAATCCGGTCATGGTGGATAAGAAGAAAGAGGACCCCAAGGCTGCGGTGGCATGGCGCATGTGCCTGGACTACACCGACTTGAACAAGGCCTACCCCAAGGACCCGTTCCCGCTACCCCCGCATAGATCAGGTGATCGATTCCACTGCCGGGTGCAAACTTTTATCTTTCATTGATGCCTACTCTGGTTTTCACCAGATTCCTCTTAACCTAGCTGATCAAATAAAGACTGCTTTTATTACCCCGTACGGGGCTTATTGCTATCGTGTTATGTGTTTCGGGTTGAGAAACGCTGGGGCTACTTATCAGAGGTGCATGCAAAAATGTTTGCATGACCAGATAGGCAAGAATGTGCAGGTGTATGTAGATGACATTGTCATCAAAACAAAATAAAAACACACTCTGCTGAGCGATATTGAGGAAACATTTGCCAGCTTGCGCAAATATCAGATGAAATTGAATCCAACCAAATGCACATTTGGCGTCCCGGCTGGCAAGCTACTCGGCTTCTTGGTATCCAGTCGGGGCATTGAGGCCAATCCTTCAAAGATAAAAGCTATAGAGAGCATGTCTTTGCCGAGATCACTGAAGGATGTGCAGAAGTTTACCGGGTGCCTGGCGTCCCTTAGCCGCTTCCTGGGAAGAATGGGTGAGAAGGCCTTGCCTCTCTATCAGCTCATGAAGAAAAGTGACAGGTTTTTCTGGACACCACAAGCTGATGTGGCCTTCAAAGAACTCAAGACCATGCTGGGTAGCGCTCCCATCCTGGCAAGCCCTCTGCCCAAGGAGCTAATGCTGCTTTATATCGCAACTACCAACCGGGTAGTGAGTGTACTGGTGGTAGTAGAAAGAGAAGAGGAAGGCAAGACCGTGGAGCGGCCGGTGTATTATCTCAGTGAGGTGCTATCCATCTTCAAGCAAAATTATCCACACTACCAGAAGATGACATACGGCGTATACCTGGGTGCCAAGAAGCTCAAGCACTATTTCCAAGAGCATCCCATTACAGTGGTGAGCACTGCTCCCATCTTGGAGATCATGGGCAACAAGGATGCGAGTGGCCGGGTAGCCAAATGGGAAATTGAGCTAGCCGCGTACACCCCTATGTACGCAAGAAGAGAAGCAATCAAGTCTCATACCCTGGCGGATTTCTTGGTGGATTGGGCCGAGATGCAGTATGAGCCTCCCTTGCCGGAAACCAATTTCTAGAGGATGCATTTTGACGAATCTAAGTTGAAAGAAGGGCTCGGTGCTGGCATGGTGCTCACCTCATCCAAGCGAGATCAACTTAGATATGTGCTGCAGATCCACTTCTCGGCATCCAATAATGTAGCCGAGTACGAAGCACTGGTACACGGCCTAAGAGTATCCAAAGAAATTGGAGTCCGGCGGATTGTTTGCTATGGAGACTCGGACTTGGTGGTTCAGCAAGTTTCGGGAAATGGGGATGCCTTGGATGCCAACATGGCGTCCTACCGGTTTCTGGTTCAAAACATGACTGGATTCTTTGATGGGTGTGAATTTCATCACATACACCGAGCTGAGAATGATGCGGCTGATACCCTGTCCAAGTTGGGATCTTCTCGGCGGTTCATCCCACCCGGGATTACCTTGGAGCATTTGAGAAAGCCATCAATCAAGCCATCGCCCAACTCGGAGTCCATATTCATTCCATCTCTGCCAGGATTAGAGGCTGTTCCCATGGAAATTGACTGGGAGAATGCAAAGGAGAACCCGGGGACTGCCCCTCCTAACTCGGGGACTGTCGCCTTCATTGAGGGGATCATTTCTCAGTACTCGGGGACTCGGGGACTCGTCTCCAACTCGGAGCAAGTGATGGTGGTTGATCCAATGGAGGTGGAAGAACCTATATTCCCTATCCGGCCCACGCCGAGCTGGGCTCTGCCCATACTGTCCTTCTTGATGGATGGCACCTTGCCAAGTGAAGAGGTCACGACCCGGCAGATATAGAGAAGATCCAAGGCCTACACCATCATCAACAAGTAACTACACAAGAGAAGTCCTACTGGTGTGCTCCAACGCTGTGTTGAGCCAGAAGAAGGAGAAGAGATCCTAAGGGAGATGCACCAAGGAGAATGCGGGCACCATGCCTCTTCTCGGGCTCTAGTCAACAAGGCTTTTCGGCATGGATTCTTTTGGCACTGCCTTGCGTCAAGCAGAAGATCTAGTGAGAAAGTGCAGTGGGTGCCAGAGGTATGCAAGCAAGATACACACACCAACATCTGAATTAAAGACAATCCCTATTACTTGGACATTTGCGGTATGGTGCTTGGATATCGTGGGACCTTTCAAGCCAGCTAGAGGCAACATGACTCATATCTTGGTTATGATTGATAAGTTTACCAAGTGGATTGAGGTTAATAATATCCGTAAGTGTGATGGAAACACAACTGTGAGATTTCTGAAGGACATCATTCTGAGATACGGGTACCCACATAGCATTATCACGAACAATGGAACAAACTTTGCTGAGGGAGCATTTGCAAGATTCTGCAAGGAGAAGCGGATCCGGCTAGACGTTGCGTCAGTCGCGCATCCGGTCTCAAATGGACCAGTTGAAAGAGCTAATGGCATGGTCCTATCCGGAATAAAGCCAAGGCTAATTGAGCCATTACATCGAACCCCAGGTTGTTGGCTGGACGAGTTGCCGGCGGTGTTGTGGAGTCTAAGGACTACCCCTAACCGATCAACCGGATACACACCATTCTTCCTGGTATATGGAGCTGAGGCCGTGTTGCCCACTGACCTTGAGCATGACTCACCCAGAGTAACCCTCTACACTAAAAAAGAGGCAAGAGAAGCCCTAGAAAATAACGTTGACCTGCTCGAAGAAGCAAGAGAGTTAACTCTGTCACGTTCAGCCATATATCAGCAAAGCCTGAGGCGCTATCATAGCTGGAAAGTAAACCCAAGGGTTTTCCGAGAAGGAGACATGGTCCTTAGGCTCGTACAACGCACAACCGGGATGCACAAGCTATCCCTCAGTGGGAAGGGCCTTTCATTGTGAGCAAGGCTCTACACAATGATGCCTATTATCTCATCGACGCACAGGCACCACAGAAGAACAGGGCGGATAAATCCGGAGAGGAATCCAAACGTCCGTGGAATGTAGCTCTACTCTGCTGTTTTCATTCATGAGCAAACATTGTATGTATCTCCTCAAACCGAGTTAAATTCAAGTCGGCACTCCAAATTCGAGCTCGGGGACTGCCTGTGCTAAACTTTCTCTGTGTCATTTACTTTATTTCCTTTGCCTACTCGGTTATTCTACTCAAAATTTCACGCGTACGTTTAGTAGTGTGTTTAAACCTAAGGGCCAACTCTTCGACTTTGCTGATGTCCGCAACCCGACTTCATGGCAAGCAAGAGAACAATCCAAAGGTCAATGAACACATGAAAAAACCGCTAAGGAAAGAAGAGTACAACAACCGAGTAGGGTGTTTTTTCGTATCTGTTTTTTTTTCCGGCTAAGTGTGAGGCAACGTTAGCATTCAAACCTCAAAGTAGTTAAGTATCAGAAACTTGGTTTTTGAAATCTTGTGACTCTACTACCAAAAAGCCACAAGTGGCAGGTAAGAGCAAAGACAAGAGAACTAAGTGGATGAGAAAAGCAACTCGGGGACTTGCATTTTAACGCAATCCGGCATTGAGCCAGTCTTGCTACAGAACTAAATAAAACTGAGTAGCACAAGGAGCAATAAAGTATTTGTTACATCTGCACCCGGCATACTGGGGATCTGATAAGTGTTTAAGGATAAAAGTGCAGGAGTCTAAGTAGTTGTTGATGTGGTAGAGTTCGTCTCGGTGTTGGTTGGCTCTGCGGGCTCGGATGCTGGAGTTGTGGAAGCGGGCTCTGGAACATCGGAAGTTGGAGTAGCAGAGGCAGGCTCAGATGCGGCATTGGTGGCCTGGGCAGTATAGTCACCGGGTGGAGGAGCGAGCTCGGAGGCGACGTTCTCGGTTGCAGCCCAAGTTGCGCCCAACTCGGGAGCCTGAGTGTCGATCACCATCTCGGTGGTGACAACTCCATCCTGGGTGGCGGCTGCGACTCAACCTAGACTTCGTCAGAGCCAGCTCCCGGCTTGATGATTTTCGGGTCCTCCTCCATCACGGACTCCTTAGCAGCATTGCACTGCTCGCCCCCCTCCTCTCCAGCATCTTCATTCTCCTCCTGTTCGTCACCCAGGCTGCCATCTTCACCAGCTTCAACGTCCTCCTCAGCTTCATCTTCTTCTTCTTCAACATTGGTATCCGGCTCCGGGGGCCGTCGATGTACTGTTGCGTTTCTGCATATGATGCGAGCTTGTAGGCAACCTCTTTCCAGCGCAAGATGCATGCATCCCGGTTGGTCCACTTGGAGCCATTCCGAAGGGTGCTGATCCTCTCAAGGTCAAGATTTTCATAGCAGGACAACACGAAGTGTAGGGCCTCATCCGCACTAGCTCGGGCTGCGGAGGCACGCCACTTCTTTAGCTCCTCCTTGACATGGTTTAGATTAGCAGCCATCTCGTTGATAGTATCTGGAATCTGCCACTCTGTCCATAATAGCTTGTGCAGGTTCATGGCAGTGGAAACCATGGAGGCACCCAGACCCTTGAGGGATATCACCCGAGTTTTGATATTTTCAATATGATCATCGATGGTGGCAGACTCATCCGTGTTGAGGCCGGAAGCTTCCCTCGCCCTCCTGGCTTTCTCCACAACGGTCTCGGCAGCGGCGTTGAAGTCCAGGAAGGTATCTGGTGAAGGGCATGCTGGTTTGAGTCAGAAGAGAGAACCGGGAAGAAGGAAAAACGAATAGAAGAAGTTGGAAAGACAAAGACCGAATAGAATGAAGAATAGTGGGAACTCACAGCTCAGTTCTAGGACAAGGGCCCCTAGTCGGGTCGTCCAGTCATCAACAAGCCAGATATGGTTATCCTGGAGACGACGTGAATCATTCACCATGCCCTCGAGAGTTTGATTTCTCTCTCTCAGAGATCTAATCTCCCTCTCGAGCTCCTGCTTCTCCGTGGCAGCCCGGTTTAACACTACTGTCTTCTCATTCCCGGCTTCAATCGCAGACTTGAGTGCGTCAGTAAGTTCGAGTTTGAGCTTATGAACTTCAGCCTTCTCGACGTTCAGGCTCTTCTCCAGCTGGGCCTCTCGGGCCTGCACCTGTTGCTGCACCTCGTCCGGGGTGAGGCACCCTTGGTGCTGCTCACGGAAGGCTTTATACTCTTCTGCGGGAAGAGACAACCCGTTTAGCAACATGAAGAAGGAGCAGAACTAAAGTAAAGGGAAAAGAAGGCTTAGCTTACCCTCCAGAGATGAGATTTTGCTTTGCGCGGATGCGGCCATCACCTCGCAGTCTTGGTGCGCATCAACAAGCACCTTGAGCTCGCCTGCAGAGAAGACAAAAGAATGAACAGAAGCAAAAAATGGGCGTAAACATAAAACGCACAAACCAAAATGCTAAGTACTTACTCCGCACAGAGGATAACTTGGTGATGGTATCCGTGACAGTCTGCTCCAGGACAGCCCTCTCGCCCTTCTCAGTCTCCAGCGCCCGGTTTTTATCCTGGATAGAGCGATGGGACCACAGGAGCTGGCGAAAGACTGTTTCGCTAGAAAATGGGTGTTTTTAGCGGAAACTATTCCCGGGGTTCTAGGGATTTCTTCCTAGATGTGTACATGAGAGTACAAATTTGCGGGCGTGCCATCTTGTTAATAAAACAAGCAAATAAAATAACAAAAGACGATAATAAACACAATGTATGGAAACGCTGCATCTTTATTCATATCATTGCATCATACAAATACAAATGGCATATTCCCATGAACTATATCTATTCCGCCTTCTGCGTCGCGCTCATGGAGTATCTGAATCAGGAGATTGCGTAGTTCATTGATTCCCGGAGCTTTTTGCAAGCATCCGGTTAATTACATCCGTAGGGTGGAACCTACGGAATACCTCCGATTAAGCTGCGCTGATGGTCGTCGTGATATTTGGATTGCTCATCCATATGCATTGTGATATTTATGAATATGTCGTGCGGGTGGCTTTGTTTCGCCGATACCCGGTCACGTGTATTATCCTCATGTTGGTGTGACCAATAGGATATGTCGATGAAGGGGATGACTTTCGCCTTGTCGGTGCCCAGTCATGTAAACCCCGATTTCATCAAACACGGACGTATGTGTTGCTATCGCCTCGTCGGTGCCCAGCAACGGAGTGTCCGTTCCCGTAGGTTTGTGACATGTTGATAAAGTAGTGACTTGGCCTCGTCGGCACTTCGCCATGATTTCGCCATGCCTCGTCGGCACTAGACGTATGATAAAACAGTGGAAATACGGTCTTTGTCTCAACCGAGACCTGACCATGATGTCGATTGATGTCGATGGAGAAAATATCACTTTGCAAGACGGATGATTCTTGTCGAATATATTATACTGTGCTTCTTGGTAGGAGCAAAATGTATGTTGCGTATATGATCTTCGCCTCCTCATGAGAAGCGGTGTAGTTATAGGATCAATCCCTCCTCCTGGTGAGAGGCAAGGTAAAATTTATGTATGGACTCTTTTGCACTTGGCATTGGCCGTGTGCGCTTGTCATAGTTTGTACAGAGCCGCAGTCGACTACCCCCGTAGAGGACGTCCCGCGCCCACTCATATACACTTGTCATCAATCTCATCGGGAAACCATGATTTATGGTCTCTCTTCGATGGTGTAATTTCTGGTCACTTGCACGATATATTGGACCAACGGATGCACGCACCATAGAATAATTCTCTTGTCATCAATCTCATCGGTAAACCATGATTTATGGCTTCTCTTCGATGGTGTGACTTTCGATAACTTGCACGATAAATTGGACCAACGGATGCACGCATCATAGAATAATTTTCTCGGGCGAGAAGTATAGGATATAGCCGCTGATCACTTACCATCGAAGAACCTCCTCGCGGATGACGCCATGGCCACCGAAGGACGTGATTGAAGTGGATGGTGTGGTTTGCGTGGATAGTCTCTCTCGTGATCGTCGCCGCTAGCGAATCGACCCAAGATCAAGACGTGCGTGGTGTAGCCGAGGATCTACGTCAAGGAGCAAGACGGTGATGAGGTCTCGCTTGCCTCCTTACGCCTGTGCGATCTCTCGTGCGGCTAGTGTTTTCTCGTGTGCGCCTCTAATATATATGGCTGGGATGTCCTCGCCTCGCCTGTGGATCGCCGCAGCCCGGCGGCCATGCTGGTACGCGCGGTATCCTTCATGGCGTCTGTATTTTAGCACCGCGGCCTACCGGCCGTGTGTGTGCCTCTCGTGCGTATGTGTGCGAAATCTCCTCCTCCTCCGAGAGCTCTCCGTTCCGTTCCTTTATATAGAGCGTCGGCCAGGCTTATCCAGGACGTCGCGTGCGTTTAAACCGATCGTATCTCTACCAGCCCGGTACCTATGACATCACCCATGACGTTATCCGTACAAACACCAGCCATCGCTACCTCAAACAATTGAACCCAAGGACGTGCAGAGCCACCGACGCATGGGCTACTCGTTTTTTCTGTTTTGCACGTGGAATTGCATGGATACTTAGTGTTTGCATGGGATGGACCAGCCTCACGTGACCCAATCTATTTGGAATCGATCGATTGGGACCTCAAAAGCCAAAACCTAGCTAGCTCAACGTGTATGATCCAAAACTTGTAAGTATCGTATTTCTTAAACAGTGAATCGAAATTTTAATCCGTTCGCACCATTGTGAAGTGCATGACGAACTCTATAAAAAGAGACCAATATCATATGCAGATCTTTTAATAAATATTTTGTGTACCATGGGACCCACACGTCGTAGACTAAAACAATACATGAGACAAAGCATGGGAATATCAATGCATGCATCGTACATGCATGGCACGTTGAGCCAAAGCTTTGCTAGCTTTGTACATGTCCCATTCAAAACATTGGATGCCCATATTTTTCAAATGAAGACTCAAAATTTTCATCCGTTCGCACCATCGCGATGTGCATGACAAATCCTATAAAATGATCCAAATATCTTATATAGATATTTTTGTAAATATTTTGTATGACGTGGGCCCCACACCGTCATTGGGAAGAATTTTGCTAATTTACATATATTTATAATATGGAGTTTTTTTGGTACAAAAAATCATCGAACAAATCCCCCCGCCGAGTATAGTTCATGTGCGAAGCAACAAGGACTAGACTTGGCGAAAGTAAAAGAAATAAGAAAGATGAGATCCCATGAAACTTTATTAACGTAACCATATTGCATTCGAATAAGGTCTTAGTCTGCTCAAGAGAGATTGTGACAGTATACGGTGAAACACTTGTACCATATATGTCAAGCAGAGAATGTGAAGATAAACTCATTTTATTTAATAGCGCATGACCATGCTATTATTCAATAAACACTCATTAAGGCGAGCGCATTTATAAAGGAATATGGCGAAACACTCGTGCCATATAGAAATCATGTTGTTATTTATTCCCATCGCGACCAGATACAATATGGTGCCAGCCGATGGTGTAGGCATTGTAAGAAATAATTCATCAAGTAAGATGCGACCATAAAATGATGTATGGTGCCGGCCATCAAACTTGAAGGGTTTCACAAGTCGACACTGACCTCACTGGCATGTCGTACTGCTCCCATAAATTGTTTCCCGAGTTTGATGCGATCGTAAAAAAATGAACGATGCCAGCCACCAGACTCGAGGGGTTTCACAGTTTAGTACTGGCCGCACTGGCGCACCTTGCTGCTCCCAATAGTTGAAGTGTCGGAACGTCGTCGACGATGTAGATGAACTAGGCAACAATGGTGCCTAAAGCATGGTTGATATGATCAGTGGAGGGAAAATGCCACCAGCGTGGTTGATATGATCAGTTGAGGGAAAATGCCCCCAGCGTGGTTGGTATGATCAGTGGAGGAAAAATGCCCCCAGCGTGGTTGGTATGATCAGTGGAGGGAAAAGGCCCCCATCGGTGATACATACGTTGGTGTAGTCTGTAGTTGGTGGACGACAAACAATGACGCCTTGCATGCACCGAGCAAGGTTGTTTTAGTATAGAAGAAGTTGCACGAGCCTCATGAAGAAACGTCATGGATCATGAGCATACATAAGAAACACACGGAAGAAACAAAACCATGAAAAGCAAAACAAAGGTTTTTTTTTTTTTTTTTTGGAGATTTTGGCTTTTTCGCTAAACACTAGCTATGAGTGTGATATCAGAAAAGGCTGCCGAAGGACTTTGTCATTGGGAACCGTCGAAGAACCATGACGGTTATGATTCAGTAACCTTTCATTTTATGTGTGTATGTGTGTGCGTATGAGGGTGTTGTGCTTGGGGTGATCCCGAGAGGCAACAAAGAATCGTACCCCGGCCCATCGGGGTAATGAGTAACCACATAGCTCCACCACGCTTCCTTCCATGCTTCAAGAACGCAGAAAACATGGGTGAGGAGGAGTTAGGATAACTAGTTTTGGGATAACAGCTTGTAATAGTTTATCATGCCTTTGATGAGGGGTGGTGAATGACTACGAACCGCCTTCTTTCCAATGATCCCCTTACTTCCCAGAACCGCTGGTCTTGCTTGGAACTTATGGAGACTTTCTTTCTACGAGGATTGCTTGTATGACCCTTTTTTTTCATGATGTATATTTTTTTTTCTGAACTTGCTTGGAACTTGCTTCATTAGCTTGATTGCTCGAATTTGCTAGAAGATCATTGATATTTCTTCGGGGAACCACCTTGCGAACTTGGAAGGTAGCCATCCACCTTGGTGGACTAAAAACCCTCAGGCATATTATGTGGGGCTTTTTGGTGGCCCACCCCAGGGTTGCCAAGTGGCTACACACCAAGTCCAACTTATGTTGGATTAGGCAGCCCTTTCCTGATCTTTTCCTAGGATCTTCCCTGGAGTGAGGTGTCTCTACGAACCCAAGGCACATCCAGAAGCACGGGGAAATGGGACCTCATTACTCGGAAGTGTCCCAAGTAGTCTCCTCCGTTGCCTCTCGGAACATATACGGTGTTGTGTGTTGTGAGTTGTGGGTATAGGTGCCGCTCCACTTACCACGATTTACACCGTGCTTCCTCTAGACAAGTCATAGGGCAGCCAAATCATCAGTCACGAGCTTTGTGTGATTGGGGAAAGCCATTTTAATGTAGGACCTGATAGTCCATTGTTTAATAAAACATTTTTTTTAAGCAAAGACAACAAAGAGAGAAAAACGAAAACAAATGAGAGAGAAATGTCGGTATGCGGAAATGATCACGCGTAATATTTCTTTAGATACCTCCCATTAATAGGTGGCATTGGGCGTTCACCATGTTGATCGATCAGCTGGTAAGCACCGCCATCGTACACTTGCTCAATGACAAATGGCTCTTCCCATTTAGGCTCAAGTTTTCCCTTCGCTTTACCTTTTACCACAATGGGGCGCCGGAGTACAAGAACTAGTTCTCCCTTACGGAAAACTCGTGGTTTAACGAGCTTATCATATGCGCGTACCATGTTTCGGCGATATAGCTCTAAATCTTGGAGCGCGTTGAGTCGATCTTCTTCCAAGGAATCCAGCTGCTGAAATCGTAGCCGAATTTGCTCGTCTTGGGTAATATCATCATGTATGGCCACTCTTAGAGATGGAATTTCCACTTCTAGAGGGAGAACAGCCTCACTACCATAGACTAAAGCATATGGAGTGGCTTGGGTTGGTGTACGAACCGTAACACGATATGCCCAAAGAGCTTCATAGAGACGATCATGCAGTCACGGTGATGTTTGTGTACTGTCTTTTTCAAGATTTGGCCAAGGGTCTTATTAAATGCTTCAATTAAGCCATTGGCCTGTGGATAGTACCCTGTAGAGTAGTTCCACTGAATCTTATACTTGGTCATGAATCGGACCATCTTATGCGACTTAAAAGCCTTGGCATTATCGGAGGTAATGCGGTGTGGGACTCCAAAGCGGTAAATGATATTACGCTCTAGAAAGTTTATAACATTGTCGGTTTTTACCTCACTTAGTGGTACTGCTTCCGCCCATCTAGAGAAATAGTCCGTGGCAGCAAGTATGAATTTGTGACCCTTGGAGGATGGGGGATCAAATGGACCTACAACATCTATACCCCATGCATCAAAAGGCCATGCGGGTACGGTTGGGTGTAGAGGGACTGGTGGTTGGTGTTTTATAACACCGTGAATTTGACAACTATGGCATGACCTCGCTATGTTAAGGCAGTCTTTCATGACCCCAGGCCAATAGTAGCCACTTAGTTTGATACTATGATACATTTTTGGTCCACTTTGATGCCCACCACAAATACCGTGGTGGACCTCTTGCAAAACATGGTCCGCTTCATTTCTAGACACACACCGTAGTAGCATCTCTTGTCCAAAAGCTCGTCGATACAAAGTTCTTGCTTTAACTACATAGGAAGGCAGGCGTCGCTGCAACCTGCGCCTTTCCACTCTATCACTTGGAAGTATTCCATGGTTGAAGTAATCTAGAAATGGTTTGCGCCAATCGTCATCATGGCTGACATTGGAAACCACGTGGTTCACTTTATACTCTGGTGGGATTAGTTCCAGTACAGCTGGAAGGAGCCACCTTTCTTGTATCCGTACTTGAGCGGGCTCCCCTTGAGGGAGCACTAACGCTGCTGCAAGTTTAGCCAATGCGTCTGCTGAGGCATTCTTACTCCTTGGAACATGCGATAATTGTATATGCTCGAATTTCCTCATGAGAACCTGGGTTGCCGTGTGATATGGCACCAGTTCTGGTTTACGTACTTCATATATATTATTTACTTGGCGAACGATAAGCTAAGAATCACCATATACTAATATGTTCCGCACATCCATGGAGAGTGCTAGTAGAAGGCCAAAAAGAAGAGCTTCATATTCAGCTTCATTGTTGGTGCACTCTTCTTTGAGGAGGGAAAAAGAGTGGTGTATGGTGCCCCCTTGGGGGGTTTTGAAAACCAAGCCTGCGCCGGCTCGCCGCTTAGCTTCTCCATCGGTATCCGTCTCTGTGCGAGCGGCTCCATCGAAATAAAGTTTCCATTGGGAATCGATGTCGACGGTAAATACTTCCTTGTCAGGCAACTCAACGATCAATGGAGAGTCGTCGGGCAGTGGATGTGCTGCAAGAAAATCAGCCAATGCTTGACCTTTAATTGCCTTTTCTGGAACATAAGTAATATCATATTCCATCATGGACACGGCCCATTTACCGAGGCGGCCCATGAGCACATGTTGATTTAGCACATACTTTAAGGGATCGGCACGTGCTACAAGTTGTATCTCATGCGCTAGCATATAATGTCGTAACTTTTTTAGGACAAAAATTAGCGTTAAACACAACTTTTCTATGGCCGAATAATTATGCTCAGCACCAGCCATGGTACGACTCAGATAGTAGCAGGTTACTTGTTTCCCTTCATCATTGTGTTGAGCCAGTAGTGCACCAACCGAGAAGGGCTGGGCAGCAATATAAAAAATAAGTGGCCATCCTCTAGTCGGAGACGCTAGGACAGGAGGGTTTAATAGATATCGCTTAATACTTTCAAGCACGTTTGGACATTGCTCGTCCCATTCAAAGGGGACACCTTTCCTCATCAGTCTCGTGAAGAATTGGGTACGCCCTGAGAGGTTAGATATAAAACGACGTATATACGCCAAATGACCTTGTAAGGATTTTAACTCTTTCAAATTCTTAGGTGGCGGCATGTCTCGTATTTCTTTAATGTTCTTTGGTGAGATCTCGATTCCACGGTGATGCACAATGAAACCCAAAAGTAGACCAGATTGTATGGCAAAGGCACATTTTAGAGGATTCATCTTTAGTTGATGTTTCCTCAGACGAGTAAAGGCGGCTCTTAAATCATCCTGGTGCTGCAGGCGATCTCTGGTTTTGACAACCATGTCGTCGACGTAACATTCCACAGAATCATGTATAAGTTCTCCCAAAACACAAGTCATGGCGCGTTGATATGTTGCACCTGCATTTTTTTAGTCCAAAAGGAATTACAGTATAATAGAAATTGCCCTTGGGCGTTCGGATGGCAGTGTCAATTGCATCGTGCTCATCCATCTTAATTTGATTATAGCCGGATGATCCGTCCATGAAGGACAAGGAACCATAACCTCTTTTATTAAGTCGGCGGTGATGAGTTTATCCACCTCAGCGATGATACTATCTTGTAGTTCTGAGCGAAAGCGGCGTGGTTGCTGCTTTACTGGCCTGAACTGGGGATCAATCGCTAGCTTGTGAGTCCGGATGGCACCCACCGGGTTCGGGGCCCCAACGGGTACCCATCTAAGGAGCGACACCGACACATATGGGGAAAAAACAATGGAATATTTGGATGAGCTTTGTGGGAGTAGACACGTGCATGCATGTATTGTCTTCAGGACTCCATATTTCAGCGCGTACATGTGATGTGTGAGTTGTGTGATCCATAGCTCGTGGATGTGTGGTTAGCCATAGGATTATTAGGGATATGATTATGACTTAGAACGGGTCTGCGGGTATGCGGGTACGGGTTTGCCACCTCCATACCCGCCCCATTAGACCTGGCGGGTCTAACATTTTACCAAACCCTCCCCATTTAAGGCGGGTACCCGTCGGGTTTGCGGGTTTCGGGGCCCCATTGCCATCCGTACTTGTGAGTGGCGACCTAGGGGTCAAGCCCTGACATTTATTTATATGACCATGCAAAGCAGTCCCGAAACTCTATCAAGAATTCTCGGTAACTTTCACGTTCTTGTAGTGTGAGAGAGGCATTGACGAAAGTAGGGCGTGGGTCATCCTCCGTACCCAAATTAATCTCGACGAGCTCATCAATAGTGCATTGCCCACCATCCTCAAATTGTAGAGGGGCGGGAGCGGCATCAAGAACCTCTCCTTGATTAATTGGCATGGCCCTATGAAGCATCATCCACGTGAGATGTTAGTTTTTTCTTTCCATCATCTTGAGAATTATATACATAAGTCATATGGCATTTAAAATGTTGCGCAACGTCATACTCTTCATCCTTGTTTTCACAGGATTCAGAGTGGATATAGCCCAAACCGTACTTTGGTTGTGTCTTCTTTTTACTCTTAACAAGCTTCTCGGCTTGTTCCCACCACTCCTCGCAAATGGCGGGTGGCTACGGTAACCTTATAAAACAGGGTAGGGTCAGAACCTCTGTGTTGTCCAGGGACCAAACGGACTTCCAGTGGCATTGAAACTGATACATACATGGACGGGGGCTGTTTAAGTATAGCTCCCCTTGATTTCTCTATCTCCTCAACCCTTTTCTTTACAGTTCCTTCCGATGGCGTGGAACCTTCAGTAGTGGGCAACTGTAGCACAATGGAGGAGGGTGCTTTGCCCGCGTTGTTAAGGAGTTTAGGAACTCCTCAATACGAGTGGACCTGTAGAGGAAGCTTCCACACTCGACAAGGGTGATGGTGTTTGTAGTGTAGCAGTGGGGAAGCCCTCATTGCCTAAATAGGAGCGACCATAGCGAGGCATTGTCATGGAGGTTCGTCCTCTCCCGCGACCTCTACTTGAGGATTTTATCGATGAAATGTGCTTGCCTAAGGACTCGGTCCCCGAATAAGGGGTAGAGCTGGGCGTGATGAGTATATTTGCGGGAGGGGCCACCCTTCCTTGTTGGGTTTGCGGCTCCTCGCTCGGGAAGTGATATTTTGCATCAGCATGATGTGCTTCTTGGATGGTGTAAGGGTTTGGATTACCAGCTATGCGGTGTTGTTCACCACTTCCATCCACAAATTTTAAGCATTGGTGTAGTGTAGAGGGGACTACTTGATACTTGTGTATCCATGGTCTACCCAATAGTGCTGAATATGAGGTCTTTGCTTCAATAACAAAGAACCGCACCTTAAAACTGAAGGTGGACATTTGAATTTTCAGAGCAATAGAGCCCAATGCCGACCTTCCCTGATTATCGAAACCACAAATGACCACTTCAGTTGGCTCCAGGTCATCCAACGTGAAGCCAGCATGGGTTAAACTTCGAACCGGCAAGATATTTAAGGCTGAACCAGGGTCAATGAGAATGCGTCTCAAGTGAGCTTTTCTAATGTTGCCTTCTATATAAAGTTATCATCTCCAATCACTTTATCTTCCTCTGTGAAGGTAATCTCATTTGTGCTCAAGAAGTTGCACATCATATTATGCTTTGCCATTGTTACTTCATAGCGATTTGGGTCTTCCAAAGCTTGATAAGAGCTTGCCGAAGTTCAGGCAACAACATTAGTGCATCATACACACTTAGAAGTGGTTTCAGGTGTGCTACTATGTTGTAATCTATGTTTGGAGATGTCCCATCACCCTCTGCGGGTTCTTCCTCCGTATTACGATTTTCGGCGACAACCTCCTTGGGGTCACCTATTTTCCCCCCCACAATCTTCTTGGGTTGGACTTTCTGGAGCTCATGTAGCACTTTTCCTCCTCGAAGGTTCATATTTACTTGAGCTTGAGACTCACGTGGTGCACTTTCGGCATGCAGAGTCTCTCTTTCATGTGGTGTTACCACATCATCATCAAAAGAGACGCTGGTATTAGAAGAATAGTCAAGTATGACATTGAATGTAGCCTTTCTTGGTGAAGGTTGAAGGGGTATTTTCCTCCACCTTATCTCCCGTAGAACTAGACATTTTCCTCCAAGTGCGAGGCATGAACTGCTCCAAGGTTCATGTTTACATCTTTAGAAAGCGACCCTAGTGAGTGAGGGGCCTGCATATATTGTGTGTATCTCCTCATTCGTGATTACATTATCATTGAAGAAGATCTATTAATTAGATTTACCATATTGAATGACAACGCTGGATAAAGCATTGTTGGGAGAAGGGGAAACATCGTTGGATGCCCCCACTTCTATAGTTTTAGAACATTGCCCGCATACGCAAGGCATGAAGTATGCCAAGGTGTGGACATGGTCGCCCTCGTTGGGAACATGTGATTGGTACAAACAGGAAACCATATTGTCAATGGCTTGATTACCCGTCGTTGAATACTATTTTTTATAGTGCCAACACATTGTTGCTCGGACAAATAGCTTTGCATCATATGGCTTGGGTGTTGTCCTCCTCAAACACTTAGGGGTTGGCACTGGAAAGCCGACGATGCCCCCAGCGATCAAGCTTAACCATGCCACACCATTGTTTGGCTACACAAGTGTGTTCCTTAGAATTCCAAGTGGGAAGGTAATACTGGTGAAGTCTTTGAATGGTGTATTGGACAAAAATAAGAACCGAACATGTATAGTCCATGCATGGTTCCTAAGCCATGTAATTAGCATGGATGCCCCACATGCATCATGTTGCATCGTGGTCCATGGAGGCAACTCCATGAGCGCATCACGGTTACTCTGTTTCACAGAGTGCTTATTGGTTGTCTGACGGTACCGTGGAAATGCATCATTACAGACTCATGGCCATGTTGCTTATAGGATAATAGCCGTCATCATGTCGATAACATTCAGATTGACCGAGTTAGCATCTTATAACATACGTAGAGTATGCTATCATGAGCAAGAACCAACATCATAGTCATTGGTAGTCATGTTGGATAATCCACCCCTTCCCGGTAAAGTTGGGTGGATGCAGAATTATAGAGCTTCTTTGCATGATCGAAAATTGAAGGGAGGAAGCGATCATAATGGTATATGCAGAGAGATGTAAAATCCTTGGCATGCACTTCTCACCAATGATAGCATGAAAGGACTCACCCGTAACAGGAACTCATTCGATCATTGCATCGCCATGTAACGAAGCTTCTAATATTTAATCACACGTACCACCTTACACTAGCAAGATACACATGGCGTGTGATGTTTTTTTTTACATGCACGGTCCATTTGCTTTTAGCAGGACACTGTGTTCTTACAAGAGGAATACATCCATCGAAATGTGATGGATTTTTATTGACATGCCTAGTCGACCACTCTGAGCAGGACTTGCATTTTATAGTGTGCCATCTCAATGAATCTTGATGAGCAGGAAAATAATAATTTTGACGACTTTCGGAGCGCAGCAAAGATGGGAGGAGAACAATGTCCCACCGGGCGTGCCAATTTTGTTTCGCTAGAAAATGGGTGTTTTTAGCGGAAACTATTCCCGGGGTTCTAGGGATTTCTTCCTAGATGTGTACATGAGAGTACAAATTTGCGGGCGTGCCATCTTGTTAATAAAACAAGCAAATAAAATAACAAAAGACGATAATAAACACAATGTATGGAAACGCTGCATCTTTATTCATATCATTGCATCATACAAATACAAATGGCATATTCCCATGAACTATATCTATTCCGCCTTCTGCGTCGCGCTCATGGAGTATCTGAATCAGGAGATTGCGTAGTTCATTGATTCCCGGAGCTTTTTGCAAGCATCCGGTTAATTACATCCGTAGGGTGGAACCTACGGAATACCTCCGATTAAGCTGCGCTGATGGTCGTCGTGATATTTGGATTGCTCATCCATATGCATTGTGATATTTATGAATATGTCGTGCGGGTGGCTTTGTTTCGCCGATACCCGGTCACGTGTATTATCCTCATGTTGGTGTGACCAATAGGATATGTCGATGAAGGGGATGACTTTCGCCTTGTCGGTGCCCAGTCATGTAAACCCCGATTTCATCAAACACGGACGTATGTGTTGCTATCGCCTCGTCGGTGCCCAGCAACGGAGTGTCCGTTCCCGTAGGTTTGTGACATGTTGATAAAGTAGTGACTTGGCCTCGTCGGCACTTCGCCATGATTTCGCCATGCCTCGTCGGCACTAGACGTATGATAAAACAGTGGAAATACGGTCTTTGTCTCAACCGAGACCTGACCATGATGTCGATTGATGTCGATGGAGAAAATATCACTTTGCAAGACGGATGATTCTTGTCGAATATATTATACTGTGCTTCTTGGTAAGAGCAAAATGTATGTTGCGTATATGATCTTCGCCTCCTCATGAGAAGCGGTGTAGTTATAGGATCAATCCCTCCTCCTGGTGAGAGGCAAGGTAAAATTTATGTATGGACTCTTTTGCACTTGGCATTGGCCGTGTGCGCTTGTCATAGTTTGTACAGAGCCGCAGTCGACTACCCCCGTAGAGGACGTCCCGCGCCCACTCATATACACTTGTCATCAATCTCATCGGGAAACCATGATTTATGGTCTCTCTTCGATGGTGTAATTTCTGGTCACTTGCACGATATATTGGACCAACGGATGCACGCACCATAGAATAATTCTCTTGTCATCAATCTCATCGGTAAACCATGATTTATGGCTTCTCTTCGATGGTGTGACTTTCGATAACTTGCACGATAAATTGGACCAACGGATGCACGCATCATAGAATAATTTTCTCGGGCGAGAAGTATAGGATATAGCCGCTGATCACTTACCATCGAAGAACCTCCTCGCGGATGACGCCATGGCCACCGAAGGACGTGATTGAAGTGGATGGTGTGGTTTGCGTGGATAGTCTCTCTCGTGATCGTCGCCGCTAGCGAATCGACCCAAGATCAAGACGTGCGTGGTGTAGCCGAGGATCTACGTCAAGGAGCAAGACGGTGATGAGGTCTCGCTTGCCTCCTTACGCCTGTGCGATCTCTCGTGCGGCTAGTGTTTTCTCGTGTGCGCCTCTAATATATATGGCTGGGATGTCCTCGCCTCGCCTGTGGATCGCCGCAGCCCGGCGGCCATGCTGGTACGCGCGGTATCCTTCATGGCGTCTGTATTTTAGCACCGCGGCCTACCGGCCGTGTGTGTGCCTCTCGTGCGTATGTGTGCGAAATCTCCTCCTCCTCCGAGAGCTCTCCGTTCCGTTCCTTTATATAGAGCGTCGGCCAGGCTTATCCAGGACGTCGCGTGCGTTTAAACCGATCGTATCTCTACCAGCCCGGTACCTATGACATCACCCATGACGTTATCCGTACAAACACCAGCCATCGCTACCTCAAACAATTGAACCCAAGGACGTGCAGAGCCACCGACGCATGGGCTACTCGTTTTTTCTGTTTTGCACGTGGAATTGCATGGATACTTAGTGTTTGCATGGGATGGACCAGCCTCACGTGACCCAATCTATTTGGAATCGATCGATTGGGACCTCAAAAGCCAAAACCTAGCTAGCTCAACGTGTATGATCCAAAACTTGTAAGTATCGTATTTCTTAAACAGTGAATCGAAATTTTAATCCGTTCGCACCATTGTGAAGTGCATGACGAACTCTATAAAAAGAGACCAATATCATATGCAGATCTTTTAATAAATATTTTGTGTACCATGGGACCCACACGTCGTAGACTAAAACAATACATGAGACAAAGCATGGGAATATCAATGCATGCATCGTACATGCATGGCACGTTGAGCCAAAGCTTTGCTAGCTTTGTACATGTCCCATTCAAAACATTGGATGCCCATATTTTTCAAATGAAGACTCAAAATTTTCATCCGTTCGCACCATCGCGATGTGCATGACAAATCCTATAAAATGATCCAAATATCTTATATAGATATTTTTGTAAATATTTTGTATGACGTGGGCCCCACACCGTCATTGGGAAGAATTTTGCTAATTTACATATATTTATAATATGGAGTTTTTTTGGTACAAAAAATCATCGAACAAAGACATTGGTCTGGGTCTCAGTGCTTTCCTGCAGAAAAGAAGAATGTATGATGAGTTGGAAGATTTGGCCCGAGTAGATTGCAACTCGGGTGAGCCTTACCTGCTCGGCCCGAATCTCGGGGACTAGGTAGTGGATACAAGCAAAAGAATAGAGTGGAGAGAAACAGCAACTCAGAAATCCGGATAGAAAGGAAAAGGTACTTACCCGGTTGGTGTTCTCGGCGTCCTCAGCAGACTTGCGCACGTAGTACAATTTGTGCGCCAAGGTGCTTCTAAAGGAAGACATAGCCATCATGATAGGACCGGCATCAGCCTTGTTCCAGGCTTGCCGGTAGGTGTCGAGATTCTTCAGATGCACGCCATCCCATTCGGGGTGACCGTACCTCTTGCTATCCCAAAACTGCTCAACAAATCCTATTCGGTCGACGATGGTTTCAGTGTCTTCTTGGAGCTCGTACTCCGAGGGGGCGGCATATCATCCATCCGGATGGAAGGAGCTTTTCCCGTGTTTCTGGAGCGGGCCACCTGCCTCCTTTCCTTCAGCTCCGCCTTCCGCGTGGCTTCTTCCGCCTACTTCCGCTGGTTGATCTCCTGCATCTTGCCCCAGTGTTCTGGGAAGTCCACGATCTTGGCGGTGCCGCTGGCGCCAGCTCCAGGAGCTTGTTGATCCGAAGAACCGAACTTGAGGGCGGTCTGGACAAGCTTGGCACTCCGAGTAACCGGCTCAGTCTTAACGGGCACCAACGCGCCGCTCGTTGCTGAGGGAGTAGGGGCCGGTACCCAGTAGGTCTGGTCTTGACCTTTGTTGCCGCTGGACTTGGTGATCTTTGTAGTCTTGGGTGCGGTCTTCTCGGCGGCGGTCGCTGCAGCTGAGGGTTTGGATCTTGGAGCAGTTGGTGGTCTGCCGGCGCCAGGAGCAGCAGGAGTGGTTCTTGGCCTTGGCGGCGGCATTTGTGTAACTGGCGGAGGCCCTCGCGGCTGCTGCTGGCTTTGTTGCCTAACTTCCGGAGAAGGCGTCTTCTTGGGTGGCGGCGCCTGTGGCTGGCCAACCGGCGCAGCGTCAGGCTGAACTTGGCCTTGGGGTGTTGGCTGCTCCATAACCCGGTCCTGCGCGGGTGGGGTCCCTTGCCGCTGCTCGGCGGTAATCTCTTCCCGCTGCTCGGCAGCGGGATCTGGTTGCTCCATGGCGGAGTCGTCTGGCCGCTGCTCGGCAGCGTTTTCTCTAGGCTCCTCGGCAGAGGCCACAGGTGGTGATGACGGTCTCTCGGTGGTGGGCTCCTGCGCAGCCTTCTAAGGGTTGGGCTGCGGCTGGTCTGGAGCTTGTTCTGTCTCCGTCTTGGTGCCGGTGTTCTCGACACCGAGACCTTGTTCTTCCCTAGGAGGAGAGGACATCTGTGTCCTGTCCTCAGACCGGTTATCCTCCTCGTCATCGGAGAGGTCCACAGCATTTTGGGGCGTGCTTCTCTTGAGGGGTGGCGCGTTGGTGGCCTCGGCGTCAAGTGCAGCGCTGAAGTAGGATAAGCAGAGAAGAAGGAAAATCAGAGAAGTGCAGAGAGAAAAAGCAAGGAAGGAAAACAAGAGCAAATATCAACTCGGAAGCCCTTACCCGTCGGCAGTTGGGCGTATCTTGCGCGCGGTAGTTTTCTTGCCTGCTTTCTTCTTCATCTTCTTGGTAGGGGGCTCCAGTGCCCCGCTGCCCGCTCTCTTCTTGGCTCCGGCGGGGGCTGATATCAACACGGGTGCCACATCAAGTGGCTCCTCCCCCTCCTCCCCTTCCGGTTCGTCTGTGTTTGAAAGGAACAAGTATCAGAGTGAGAAAAGAGAAAGGTCAGGGCACGCTGGGAGCAGGAAGACAGGTGAACTCGCTCACCTTCTTCGTCATCAGACCAGTCCCGAATAGAGGCATAATCTCGGGACTTACCATCCCGGCCAGCACGAGGGATACAGAGCGTATCCTGGACGTCAAACACCGTCGCGTCGTCCTCGGTCCTGTCCGGCTTCCAGTTCCTCTCGAAGACGGCATCGTCCTCCTGTTTCTGACGAGCAATAAACTGAAAGTGCAGACATAAAGCACGTTAATATAAATCTCAACAGAGGAATTATACTCGGTCTAGCATGCAAGCATAAAGCACAAAATGCTAAGTCCTAGAAGAGGAAAGCCAGTAGAAGTTCTACTCGGCCTAACATGCAAACAGAAAGTATTTACGACTAAGTCCTAAGTAGGAAAACAGGTAGAGGCTCTACTCTGAACAGCATGCACACATAAAGTATAGTAAGCTAAGTTCTAAAAGAGGAGCTCTATCGGTATAAAATGCAGACATAAAGCATGTTGGGATAAACCCAAGGAAAAGTGACTAAGGTATTCCCTATTCGGTATGAGATGAAGAAATGAAAATTGAGATAAACTAAGTGTGCAGAAAGGAATACTTACTTGGGGAATTGGCTTATTGCGGCTATACGGCACAGAGCCGTAGAACCAGGTGTCCGAGAGCGTGGTCCGGAGGATGGACTTGGCCCAAATCGCCACCTCCGCCTTGGTGAGCTCGAAGGTGGTCGTCCGAGGACAGTCGCAGGCCCCACCCATGTAGCACATCTTGTGCACTCGCTCTAGGAGCGGGAGAACTCGGCGCTCTACCCAGGAGGCGAACGGATCGTCTTTGAGGAGCCCTTCCTGTACCAGCGTGTGCAGGCGGTCGTCAACCTGGTTGGCGTCCCTCACCGTCTTCCTGGGGTGGTAGCCCCAATTCCGCATCTCGGCGGGGACCACGTTCTGGAACTCGGGCAGCTTGATCAGATCCACCGCTGCCTCTCCCTCTACGGGAGTCGGGTTCTTGACTTAGAGGAACCCCCTCTGCCACTTGCGGCAAGTATCCAGCCCGAGTACCCGTGGGTGGCTACCAGTGGAGTGCTGGAGCATCATCGCAGTACCCGTCTGAGTCATCTCTTTCGGGGCGATTGGGTTTGAGGGATTGGGAACTACTTGTTGGAGGAGGTAAAAGTATTTGGCCCAGGTATGAATGGTGGGATAAACGCCAAGGAAGGCTTCGCAGACGGCGGCGTGGGTGGAAAGCATGGCTACGGCATTGGCGGGTAGATGATGTGGCTGGAGGCCAAAGTGTCGCAAGAAATCTTGCATGAATTTGGAAATCGGAAGACCAAACCCACGCTTGAAGAGACTCAAGAACACCACATACTCACCGGGGCCGGGAGTTGGGACGAGCTCTTTCCCGGGTGGGCGGCAGATGACGTTGGGAGGGACCCAACGCGTGTTCACGAGCCACTGGCAATCCGACGCTTTCACGTCGGAGCCCTCCCAGCCAGCTCGCATCGGCGCAGTCTCCTCCTCGTGCAGATCTCCGACGGCGGCCTCGAGCTCCATAGTTGTTCTTCTGGTGGAGGAGCGGAGGTGACGAAGTCGAAGACGGAGACGGAGGTGTGCGGGGATGAGGTCTCTCTCTCTTTCTCTCTCTACGCGCGGAACGGCGGTGCGCTGCGAGTTTGCGGTGGTGCTGGTTTCTCGCTGCGGAGGCGAAGGCGAAGGTGGAAAGTGCGAGGAAAAGTGAACAGAGGGCGGCGCGGGGGTATTAAACGCACCTCGACTGCAGTTGCCACTTATGATTGATCGTGGGCGAGATCGTGCGGCGCGGGAGTTAATGCGCCTGTTAGATACGCACACAGCGAATAAATCGCGCGTAACGGGCGCAGTTAATCCCACGATGCAAATCCTAGGCTATCTAGTACTTGTGTGAAATGACACAACGGCCTGTGGGCCCTAGGTGCAGTGATGGGCGCGTGCCGTGCTGTCGCGCCAGAACCGAGGCGTCGTGGGTACGGGTGCGTGACACGTGCCCGGCCTGGACACATAGAGATGGAACCGCTCTGAGCGGCAAAATATTGGAAATTTGGCTAAGTGTTGGGTTCTCGGTGGAACTTGGCGTTACTTGGTCTACTCGGTGCAGAGATGAAAACTCCTAGGGTCACAGTAAGAAAGGTTCGAGTTCAGGTTATGAGCGTCCGAGTTGAGGAGCAACTCGGCTATACGTCATCACGGAGGCAATTTGGTTAAAGTTGGCAGGGCCCAACGCCCAAGTTCGCCGGACTCTACCAGCTTCAGGGGACTAATGTCGGGGGGCTACCCCTGAGTAGGGGTAAGGCTGATGATAAACAACGCTCAATGTACGGTTTGCCGAGTAGGCGACTACCCGGTATCCGGTAGGCGCTATTCGGTGATATGTACTGAAGGCCAAGAGAAGAGATACAAGTATCAATCTGGATCAACCGGGTAGAGCTCGGGTGATCCGAATAGACGGGAAGCTATCCTACTCGGGCACAAAGTCAATGGAGTCATTGGAGAAGATCCCGCGTATCCAGGGGCCGTACCGGCGTGCGGTTCAACTTACTAGGCACCTGATTATCCGGGTTGAGACGTGGGAACAGTACGGGTGGGAAGCTATCAAGTCATGTCACTAACAGGGGGACAAGACGTGTCAGCGACCTACTCTGAGAGGCTGACAGGGTGGACAAGACCTGTCAGCCGAACGACGCGGACACTTTCGGCACGGCGTCAGCGGGAACATGAAGGTGTACGCCGTTGCCATAGTGGTGTTATCACATCATGTACTTTTATGTGTAGAATACTCGCTGGCCACCAGTATATAAGGTGGCTAGCACCCTCCTGCGCGAGGGACGTTGGATCTGAACGCATTTATTGCGAGGCTGCACTACTCACAGAGAGAGAACAGTAGAGAGAGCTAGGAGCTGGCTACTCGGTTGATTGTACGATAGAGAGAGTTTGTAACTTTGCTACTCGGTTGAGCATTATACAGAGAGATAGGCAGGAGTAGGGGTGTTACCTCCACACGAGGGCCCCAAACCTGGGTAGATTGTGGTGTTTGTAGTGTTCCTGAGCACGCCTACTTGGCGTGCGATCCCTCCCCGAATACCTACGGCGTCCATCGTCCCCAACTTTAGCCATCCTATGACATCTGTCTTGAAGTAACTTAAACTTGACGCACAACTCCACAACTGCTTCTTCTTCTCCTTCGTTTTCTAACGTCGTAAAAGAAATAAATACACACACTCAGAACTAAAAGACAAACAACTAAACAAAGCAATACATACAACAAGCACTTATACTAGCGCAAACACTCAAACGTTATCGAGAAAACTACCTCACAAACTCTCATGACACAAAACTATCGTCAACAAACATATGGTTGAGAAACCATATCCCACATCTTACATACCATATATGGAGTGGGTGTACCACTCTCATAATAAGATATTCAAGAAGCTAAAAATATAGCTTGTGGGCGCAAAAGGTGAGGCTACTAAACTAATAACAATCAATCAAAGCAATACCCATGGCAGTGGGTATTAACAACACACCAGCAATCATCACCAAACAAGTTCATGACTAAACTAATGCATAGAGAACAAGATACTACTAATCACAACAACAACACTAGCACAACAATAGCATAAGTGTAATACTCACGCTAAGGCAATCACTCAGACAATCTCCAAACAGCAAACAAACATACCACGGATGAATAGGCTAGTTATAGACTATGCTTATGTCTACTCAAAGTTATGGAATCCATCAATCATGAAAATAACTAAACAAACCAGTAGCTCAATCAATGGTAACAAGTCATAGTACATAATCTAAAACACAATTATCACAAAAGACAATTATGCTAGAACATTCATAACAACAGGAGTCCACTAATATCATTCCAGTATGAGAATTCTACACAAGCATGACATAATAAAATAATTGTATTCTACAACTAATAACAACAAGAAACTCCACAAGTCATGCCATAATAACAGAAGTAATAACATCCTAAACATGCTAGAATAAATCATACACTCATAAAATATAAGACAATAATATAGAGCTATTCATAACAATCTAGTGGTGACACTAGTTCATCACTAGAGAAGCAAACTTCACTATAAGGGTTCATTTTCCCAAACAAGAAATGCATGAATATAAATTCCTACTAACAGCACATAAACCTTACACATGCTAGTAAGAAAATGCACTGAAATAATTCTATGAAAACATCTACTAAGCAAGCATAAATCCATTCTACTAATACATGCTTTTCTAATTAATTAAATAGCAAGCAATCAAAGTACAAGCTATACAACCAGTAGCTATGCACTCAATACAAGATCAACTAAACACTTTCAAAAATACAAACACTCAATGAAAATCATTCACAAATAATTTATCAATCACTAGGAAAAGATTCTATTAGCAAACAATATTCAATTTACAAAACAATAGTGAAACACTTCTTGACATGATACCCCTAAGGGAATGTTATGTTAACAAATGAACCAAAAATAAAACATACTAGTATTCACAAAGAAATATTAAACACTTCAATGAAACAAGTAAAACAAACAACCATTTTCCTTGGTGGAAAATATTAAACACACATATAAATGTACATGCTATTATCACACAAGTGTATGGTAGGGGATTTGCATCCGTAACCAAGATGCAATGGGGCCAGTGGGTTATGGACCCACTAATACCAAGGCATCAGAGGTAACAAGGCCTCTGGTCACACATGACAAAATTAATATAACTAAGCAATCAATACAAGGCTATTCATACTAGTGAAAACAATACTAGTGAGAACAAGCAACGAATGTTACACATGCTTTGCTATAAAATAAGGTGCAAGCTAACAGAGATAATAACATCAAAATAACAGTACCAAAATGGTACTGGACTCATAACAACCACATCAAAACTTAGGTAAAACAATCCTACAAAGATTGGTTCACACAATAACCAATTAATAAACTAGGAAAATAACAAATGCTATTTCTATTTCTCTTTGAATTTCCAAACATGCACACACTTTCTAAGGTAGTTATATTGTAATAAAACAACCTAATAACAAGTGGTAACACCTCTATAAAATCTAGGAACAAAGATTTAAACATCCACACATTACTTATCAAACAAATACACACATAAAAAAGAAAACACAAAAGGTGTTGTTTCTAGTTTTGCTCACCAAAAATAATTTAGGGCTCAAAAAATTAATACATTCTAGTATTAGATAGATCTAGCCATAAGAAAACTCATACAATTGTATTTACATCAAAAAACATTTTTAACTCCTTCTAAAAATCCTAGAAAAGCCTACTGGTCATTTACGAAAATGGATGGCATTTCCATTTGGTAACTAAAGTTGATGTGAGGCCAAGTCCAAATGATAGATCTATTAAATAGATATCCAAAACAATTTGATTTGACCAAAATGGATGCAGATCCAAAAAGTTACGGCAAAAATGGGTAAATAGACAATCTGTGGCAAAACATTTATTGTGACAAAAATAAAAGTCAAAACTTAGATCTACCAAGCTTATATGGTTAGGAAAACATATACCTAGTGCGGTGAATTTTTGTTGATTATAATTTGCAAGAAATCTATTTTTCACAAGGCAAAAGTAAACAAGCATATTTCTGCACGGATTTAAAAAGAAAAGGAAACAGAGGGAGTGCTGGGGTTTCCACGGGCACAGCCCATCTAGTGGCCTAGGCGGCCCGAATGCACGGCGCGCGCACAACCACGCGCGGGAAAAACGCGTTTGACGGGGGCCGTTGATCCTCGGATCAACGCCCCACGTCCTCTCTTCTTCCTCTCTCCCTCTCTCTCTCTCTCTTTCTCTCTCTCTTCTCCGAGCGACGGGAACGACGGGGTGGCCGGGGGCTCACCGTGGGGGTGAGGTGAGGACGGCGCGGGGTCGGGGAGGTGTGAAGAAACCAGGGGAAGTCGAGGGGCGACAGATTCGGCGGCGCCCGTGGCCTCAGGCGGCGGCGTGCGGCCGGGCACCCGCGGCGACGACTCGGATTGCAGCGGCGTTTCTGCATGAGGTCAACCACGGGGAGCTCGAGCTCGTGGAGGTCACAGGAGCCCAGGCTCGGCTCCTCCTTGCTTGGGGAGTGAGTGAGGGAGTGTGTGTGGCTAGTGGTTAAAGGGACTAGAGTGGGATGGCTTATAGCCAAGGGTTTTGGTCAAATGGCAAAAGTTCCCTCGGGTTCATTCCAATGGTTCGCATTGGGTGTCCTAGGGCATGTCCAAGGTGGTCATTGTGCCAAGGGGAAAGTCTTAGCAAGTGGCAAGTCAAATGTGGCCTTTGTAGTGGATATGAGGCAAGGGCAAGATCACAAGGGTCAAGGTATGTGTGCCCATACCTTGCCACATCACCTTGTCCCCTCTCTTTTCCACACTTGCAATCTTCCTCCACAAGGCTTCTAGATGCAAATAAAATGGTCCTAGGTCGAGTACACAACTTGGTCAACACCATAGGCAAAGTATCACTTCAAAAATTGCAAGGGAAGGCAAAGAAAACAACTGTCCAAAATCGTATTTGTCACTGTTCAAAAATTCAGAAAATTCAGTTAACACTTAGGATTTTTTCTAAGTGTTGGAAAACGGTGAAATGAGCAAAAAGGTTGGATTGTTTTCGGAGACCAAATGGATTCCAATTTTTGTTTTCCAAGTTGGAGTTTGTTAAACAGATTATAAACTTTCAGAAACATCTTTTGAAAACAAATTTGAAATAGATTAAGGCTATGAAATTAAAGTAGGGTGTACTTTCTGTTTTTCTCTGTTTTCTAAAAGTGTCTTTTTCTGCCTTATTTTTCTTCCATAAAAACAACAAGCAAAAGATAGTTTTTATCATTTCAAAAATAAAACCAAGCTTATGGATTTGTAATGCATATAACAAGGAACAAATAAAAGTCAAGAAAACATAAAATAACATTTTATAGCCTAGTGAAAACAAAGGTGGAAAACATGTACTTGGCTATATTTTTCAGGGAATAGTTTCTATAGAGAACTTAAAAGAAAACTTCCATAAATCATTTTGATTTTTTTTCTTGGATCCAACAAAGCTAAAAGTTTATTTTAAGATGCAAACACGAATGATCCAAGTATTGGTATAAAATTCACTCAAGTAACATCAGGGAAAGCAACAGGGAAAAGTTATAGAACTGTTTTCAAGAAAATTTGCTATTGGTTTTATAAAGAAACAAAACTTCTATTGCAAATAGGATTAAGATCATAAAAACATGTGGGTTAAAACAATAATGTTGTTATAAAAGAATCGTTGGCCCTAATTTTTGCCTTCTTGAACACAGTACAAGAATCCAAAAATTTGGTGTGACAAACCTTCCCCCCTTACAGGAATCTCGTCCCGAGATTCGCAGGCAAGCGAAAATAGGGTATGTTAAAAAAAAACATGTTAGATCATTTGTTTACAAAAACAAATTATGGTGGTTGGTAACATTAAGCACATGTGCTTCCCCTCTTTGATTAATCTTACCAAGAATCCACCGGTAGGTTAGTTTTCCAAAGGGTCTAGGTGCCATGTTCGAAACCTCGAACTTAACGTTCCTCAAAACCATCATATCACTCCAGCGGTTATTCTTTGAACATCAATCTTTATTAAGCATGAGAGTTCCATTGCTCATTTCCTAAAATCCGGGAAATCCACTATCTCCTCTTAATCTAATATACTCCTAGAAAAATCAAGTCTCAAATCATTTGTCTCCCTCAAAGGCATTTTCTCCACGATCATATTGCTAAAGCTAAACCATCAAATTCAACAATAATATACCAATCTTTGTACTACTTCTATAAATCATTTCAAATTCTATAAACTTCTATCCCATGATCAATGCTAAACCATTTTTCCTCAAAAAAATCTCAATAGAGCGTGACAAGCTCCGAGAATATATCACCAAGGATAATCATCTACTAAATCCAAGTCACATTGATTTTCCCTAAATTCCAAAATCATTCTTTTATATCCACATATTTCTTCCTATATCAAATCCAATATTCCTCCAATCCATCTTTAATCAAAATAAAAAATCTATTCCAATCCAGCATGATCTTTTTACTACCATCAACCTTTCTGCTAAAATCCATCATAATAATCTTTTATTGCAAGCCATTATCATCATATTTCCCACATCACAAATTATTCTCAACATACTACTTCTAATCAATCCAATCTCCCTATATATCAAGTGCTTCCTAAAATCCAATAATTTCCACCAATCTTTCTAAACCTCAAATCATTTATTCATAGCTACAAATCTTAGTTACCGATAACTTCCAAAGTTTTGGGGTCCACAGATGGTTAGCCCCGATAATATATATCATAACTCATCTCAACTCAGTATCATGTGATCCTCAATCTTTCACTCCTAAGCTAAACCTCAAATGAGTCTCCTCAATCTCATATCCAAAAATCTGGTTCCTCCAAATACATATACCCGAGAGATCTAATTGCCTAGAAACAATCATAGCTTACCAATCCAATATTTTTTTCCAACCTTTCACCTTTTTTCAAACATCTATAGAACATCCTAAGGCACCTTTCTCTTTGTTTTTTGAAAAGTTGGTTAGAAATTTTTAAAACTGGTGTTAGGTGTTAAGCTAAAGTTAGATGAAGCTACGTTAGTATTATTAATTTTAAAGATACTTTATATAGTCTGACGTGAGACCTCTAGTGTTCCATTTACGTCGGATTTCTTAGGGTACAAAGTCAAACACAACTATGGGGGTCATAGGTTTGGTTCGAGAACGTACCATTAACTAGGGCATGAGTCGCAGGTGCGTCTGCAACTTCATCCCGGTCTCGAGGTCCACTCATCAAACTCTTGCGTTTCTTGCGGGTTGGAAGCTGGGTCTCGTGGGTTTCATCAGGACAAGCTAGATCATAATTCCTCCGATAATAATAACAAGCGAATTGTCCATCCTTTCCACAGATAGCAACCTGTGGTTTTGGGTCTGACATTCACACGCTTCCTTGCGTCACTACCTTCCTTTTGCGACTCTCAACATGCAAACAAGTGTGGGTGATCCCTCACAAGGAAAACATTATTCTCAACATTGGCGGTGCCAATTTGAGTCAAATACTGTAGGGCAACTAGGGTGGTATAAGGCGAGAGCAGACAAAAAGGTTTTTTTGTTTTTGAAAACATGCGGAACATACCGGCTCACAAAGATGAGAACGGTATATAACACAACAACAAACAAGCATCTAAGAAGAAATCACAAACACAACCAAAGACTAACATACACATGAAAGAGAGTCTCAACAAGCATAACATAATTTTAAGGTTCACATGGCAATGGCATAAGGCTTACAACACAACTAGCACACACATAGCTCTTAGTAGAGTTCAAAAAACACAAACACAAACAAGCGTCTTGGGTGGAAGCAACATAACTCCTAATATCTTCCGGCAATCCTAAGTGCTCGAGGAAGCGCTTAGCCGTTCCTCCAACTCTTCAACTCTAGCTTGGCGGGCTGCAAAATGGTATTGAAGGCTTATCACTTGTGCACGGAGGTGGGATTCAACATACTTCATGGTCTTCCTTTGTGCCACGAGACGACGCTCGGTAGCAGAGGAAACTCTCAGGTCTTTCTCTAGCTGGAAGATCTCTCTTCCATGAACATCGAACTCTCCTCTGAGCTTATCAAGGGAAAACTGAGTGTTGTACAGCTGTCCCTCCAAGTGCTGGAAATGAAGAGAGTCTTTGGTGACATCTATGGGCTTGTCAAGTGATCTCTGGGGTCGACGGTGCTAGCAAATGAGCACGAATGGTACAGACCACCAACCAGGACAATTCTCGTCCGTTATGGTGAGTCTGATCTCCCTTCAACTCAGGTAATGGGCGACCGATAAGACGAGTCATCTTGATCAAATCCTCCTCAAAGCGGCGGTAGCAAGGTGCATGCGTACCTAACCGGAAGGATTGGGTGAAGAAAACTGCCATCTATACCAAATGTTTAGGTATAGTTTAAGTTGGGTAACAGTGCGCAAAGTTTTAAGATGCTCAAAGGTAACTTAGTATAAGTAGAGTTTTTCAAAAACACGAAGGGGCTGGAATATGTAAAATATTTTGGTAAACAGTCATCTTAGTGATCTGGTTTTATTAACTTTTATTGTTAGACTAATAGCTAACATCCATGCTAAGTAAGGTCTCCTAAGGTCAGGATAGCTCTAATACTAACTCTGTAAGGTCCCCTAGAACCACTGTTCAAGGACACCTCCGATATGCATACATTCACGATCCCAGATCACACCAGTCGTGAACAACATATCAAATTGGTACACAGATACAATATTCATTACACGATTACAGAAAACACTTACAAAAGAGACATGGTGACATGACCAAGTCCACACAACTGCCACTCAGGGCAACACACAACACACACATCGGAAGACTAAAACACACAAACGTAGTAGAGCCCAAGTCACGCCTTAACCTACAAGCTGCTGACCGGGAGACGATCCTAGTTCGCAAATCCATCAGCGTAGTACTCCTCCTCGTAGATATCCTCCTGAGACTCCTTCTTGATGTCTGGCAAGTAAATACCAGGGACGAAACCAATATGAGTACATTTGAATGTACTCAGCAAGACACCCATCATGTAGCTTACCAAAATGCAAGTATGCTTATATGGTATAATAGGGAGGCTATACATAGGGTTCACTATCCATGATATATGAAAGATATATCATAGTGATTTTTTTTTAAACTCTGTATCTTTGTTGAAGAAGATACTTCAAAAGAAAATAATATAATTTTCTTTCTCTTGTAGATATCACATGTACAAGAGGTTTTGTAAAAAGTTAACTAAAAGAAAGTTTTCTCTTTGCAAAACTTTTTGGAATCAACTTCCAGTTTTTGTCTAGAAAAGAAGGATTTTCCTTGCAAAACTCCTTGTAAAAAAAACATCTCGCTTTACATCAACGGTACCTCCAAGGTACAAGATTTCCTCCTTTCAGTACTTCATAAGTCCAACACCTTTTTGAAAACATTGACACAATGCTAGCTACATGGCCATTCAGCTGTCCATATCCGAGGACGTGGCTATTCCGAATAGTTTTACTCTGCAGAGGGGTACACATTCCACCAGATCCAATCATCTGCCATGAACCACCCATGGATCGACACAGCGATATGCAAGCATCATAAGAATGATCCTAATTGTCCACTCTGATCAAGCTAGTATATGGCTAACCATTCAATTAGGTTTGTTCTCCCTGGCCCCATGTCACACATCGCCACAACAAGAGACCCAATTGTCGCATCTGGGGGGTAACTTAATCCCTCACTTTGTATGTCCCGTTACTCCCTCCTGGGGACACTTCGATTCAGAGCATCATCCTCTCTATAGCTTTTTGGGATAGAACACACACTAACAAGAACAAGTATCTGGATAGGCCCCATACCCATGTTTAGGTAGGGTGGCAGTACGGTAAAGGTTGTCCGGCGAAGACTAGGTTATGTGTCATTTTTGTAAAACACCATTTTCCCAAAAATGACCACTTCCAACAATCCTCTGGTGGACAAGACTTCACCTTTCCACCGGTTTTCCATAAAGCTTTTGTTTTGCAAAAACATATTTTTAGGGTGTCCACTTAGGGACTTATACTTTTGATGGTAATGAATACCATATGGTGGCTATGGGCTTGGTAACACCAAGTATCAACTACTGGCATAGTTCTATATATATAATATTAATAGTAGTAATAGTCACTCAAAAATAGATTTTGGTAATCAAAGTTTTGTAAAAAAATTCAGAAGTAAAACATGCATGACAGATAATGATAAGTGTAGTAGCAAGCATCAGGATGGATTGCCTTAAATCTCTTAGTGTCCCTGGCCTTGAAGTAACTTGAACTTGACGCACAGCTCCACAACTACTTCTTCTTCTCCTTCGTTTTCTAACGCCGTAAGAGAAATAAATACACACACTCAGAACTAAAAGAAAAACAACTAAACGAAGCAATACATACATCAAGCACTTATACTAGCGCAAACACTCAAACGTTATCGATAAAACTACCTCACAAACTCCCATGGCACAAAACTGTCATCAACAAACATATGGTTGAGAAACCATATCCCACATTTTACATACCATATATGGAGTGGGTGTACCTCTATCATAATAAGATATTCAAGAAGCTAAAAATATAGCTTGTGGGTGCAAAAGGTGAGGCTACTAAAATAATAACAATCAATCAAAGCAATACCCATGGCAGTGGGTATTAACAACACACCAGCAATCATCACCAAACAAGTTCATGACTAAACTAATGCATAGAGAACAAGATACTACTAATCACATCAACAACACTAGCACAACAATAGCATAAGTGTAATACTCATGCTAAGGCAATCACTCAGACAATCTCCAAACAACAAACAAACATACCACAGATGAACAGGCTAGTTATAGACTATGCTTATGTCTACTCAAAGTTATGGAATCCATCAATCATGAAAATAACTAAACATACCAGTAGCTCAATCAATGGTAACAAGTCATAGTACATAATCTAAAACACAATTATCACAAAAGACAATAAGGCTAGAACATTCATAAAAACAGGAGTCCACTAATAGCATTCCAGTATGAGAATTCTACACAAGCATGCCATTAGAAAATAATTGTATTCTACAACTAATAGCAACAAGCAACTCCACAAGTCATGCCATAATAACAGAAGTAATAACATCCTAAACATGCTAGAATAAATCATACACTCATAAAATAAAAGACAACAATACTAGAGCTATTCATAACAATCTAGTGGTGACACTAGTTCATCACTAGAGAAGCAAACTTCACTATAAGGGTTCATTTTCCTAAACAAGAAATGCATGAATATAAATGCCTACTAAGAGCACATAAACCTTACACATGCTAGTAAGCAAATGCACTGAAATAATTCTATGAAAACATCTACTAAGCAACCATAAATCCATTCTACTAATACATGCTTTTCTAATTAATTAAATAGCAGCAATCAAAGTACAAGCTATACAACCAGTAGATATGCACTCAATACAAGATCAACTAAACACTTTCTAAAATCCAAACACTCAATGAAAATAATTCACAAATAATTTATCAATCACTAGGAAAACATTCTATTAGTAAACAATATTCAATTTACCAAACAATAGTGAAACACTTCTTGACATGATACCCCTAAGGTAATGTTATGTTAACAAATGAACCACAAATAAAAAACATACTAGTATTCAAAAAGAAATATTAAACACTTTAATCAAACAAGTAAAACAAACAACCATTTTCCTTGGTGGAAAATATTAAACACACATATAAATGTACATGCTATTATCACACAAGTGTATGGTAGGGAATTATCATCCCTAACCAAGATGCAATGGGACCAGTGGGTTATGGGCCCACTAATACCAAGGCATCAGAGGTAACAAGGCCTCTGGTCACACATGACAAAATTAATATAACTAAGCAATCAATACAAGGCTATTCATACTAGTGAAAACAATACTAATGAGAACAAGCAACGAATGTTACACATGCTTTGCTATAAAATAAGGTGCAAGCTAACAAAGATAATAACATCAAAATAACAGTACCAAAATGGTACTGGACTCATAACAACCACATCAAAACTTAGGTAAAACAATCCTAAAAAGATTGGTTCACACAATAACCAATTAATAAACTAGGAAAATAACAAATGCTATTTCTATTTCTCTTTGAATTTCCAAACATGCACACACTTTCTAAGGTAGTTATATTGTAATAAAACAACCTAATAACAAGTGGTAACACCTCTATAAAATCTAGGAACAAAGATTTAAACATCCACACATTACTTATCAAACAAATACACACATAAAAAAGAAAGCACAAAAGGTGTTGTTTCTAGTTTTGCTCACCAAAAATAATTTAGGGCTCAAAAAATTAATCCATTCTAGTATTAGATAGATCTAGCCATAAGAAAACTCATACAATTGTATTTACATCAAAAAACATTTTTAACTCCTTCTAAAAATCCTAGAAAAGCCTACTGGTCATTTACGAAAATGGATGGCATTTCCATTTGGTAACTAAAGTTGATGTGAGGCCAAGTCCAAATGATAGATCTATTAAATAGCTATCCAAAACAATTTGATTTGACCAAAATGGATGCAGATCCAAAAAGTTACGGCAAAAATGGGTAAATAGACAATCTGTGGCAAAACATTTATTGTGACAAAAATAAAAGTCAAAACTTAGATCTACCAAGCTTATATGGTTAGGAAAACATATACCTAGTGCGGTGAATTTTTGTTGGTTATAATTTGCAAGAAATTTATTTTTAACAAGGAAAAAGTAAACAAGCATATTTCTGCACGGATTTAAAAAGAAAAGGAAACAGAGGGAGTGCTGGGGTTTCCACGGGCACGACCCATCTAGTGGCCGAGGCGGCCCGAATGCACGGCGCGCGCACAGCCACGCGCGGGAAAAACGCGTTTGACGGGGGCCGTTGATCCTCGGATCAACGCCCCACGTCATCTCTTCTTCCTCTCTCCCTCTCTCTCTCTCTCTCTCTCTCTCTCTCTCTCTCTCTCTCTCTCTCTCTCTCTCTTCTCCGAGCGATGGGAACGACGGGGTGGCCCGGGGGCTCACCGTGGGGGTGAGGTGAGGACGGCGCGGGGTCGGGGAGGTGTGCAGAAACCAGGGGAAGTCGAGGGGCGACAGATTCGGCGGCGTGCGGCCGGGCACCCGCGGCGACGACTCGGATTGCAGCGGCGTTTCTGCATGTGGTCAACCACGGGGAGCTCGAGCTCGTGGAGCTCACAGGAGCCCAGGCTCGGCTCCTCCTTGCTTGGGGAGTGAATGAGGGAGTGTGTGTGGCTAGTGGTGAAAGGGACTAGAGTGGGATGGCTTATAGCCAAGGGTTTTGGTCAAATGGCAAAAGTTCCCTCAGGTTCATTCCAATGGTTGGCATTGGGTGTCCTAGGGCATGTCCAAGGTGGTCATTGTGCCAAGGGGAAAGTCTTAGCAAGTGGCAAGTCAAATGTGGCCTTTGTAGTGGATATGAGGCAAGGGCAAGATCACAAGGGTCAAGGTATGTGTGCCCATACCTTGCCACATCACCTTGTCCCCTCTCTTTTCCACACTTGCAATCTTCCTCCACAAGGCTTCTAGATGCAAATAAAATGGTCCTAGGTCGAGTACACAACTTGGTTAACACCATAGGCAAAGTATCACTTCAAAAATTGCAAGTGAAGGCAAACAAAACAACTGTCCAAAATCGTATCGGTCACTGTTCAAAAATTCAGAAAATTCAGTTAACACTTAGGATTTTTTCTAAGTGTTGGAAAACGGTGAAATGAGCAAAAAGGTTGGATTGTTTTCAGAGACCAAATGGATTCCAATTTTTGTTTTCCAAGTTGGAGTTTGTTAAACAGATTATAAACTTTCAGAAACATCTTTTGAAAACAAATTTGAAATAGATTAAGGCTATGAAAATAAAGTGGGAAAGGGTGTACTTTCTGTTTTTCTCTGTTTTCTAAAAATGTCTTTTTCTGCCTTATGTTTCTTCCATAAAAACAACAAGCAAAAGATTGTTTTTATCATTTCAAAAATAAAACCAAGCTTATGGATTTGTAATGCATATAACAAGGAACAAATAAAAGTCAAGAAAACATAAAATAACATTTTATAGCCTAGTGAAAACAAAGGTGGAAAACATGTACTTGGCTATATTTTTCAGGGAATAGTTTCTATAGAGAACTTAAAAGAAAACTTCCATAAATCATTTTGATTTTTTTTTCTTGGATCCAACAAAGCTAAAAGTTTATTTTAAGATGCAAACACGAATGATCCAAGTATTGGTATAAAATTCACTCAAGTAACATCAGGGAAAGCAACAGGAAAAAGTTATAGAACTGTTTTCAAGAAAATTTGCTATTGGTTTTATAAAGAAACAAAACTTTTATTGCAAATAGGATTAAGATCATAAAAACATGTGGTTTAAAACAATCATGTTGTTATAAAAGAATCGTTCGCCCTCATTTTTGCCTTCTTGAACACAGTACAAGAATCCAAAAATTTGGGTGTGACAAACCTTCCCCCCTTACAGGAATCTCGTCCCGAGATTCGCAGGCAAGCGAAAATAGGGTATGTTAAAAAAAACCATGTTAGATCATTTGTTTACAAAAACAAATTATGGTGGTTGGTAACATTAAGCACAGGTGCTTCCCCTCTTTGATTAATCTTACCAAGAATCCACCGGTAGGTTAGTTTTCCAAAGGGTCTAGGTGCCATGTTCGAAACCTCGAACTTAACGTTCCTCAAAACCATCATATCACTCCAGCGGTTATTCTTTAAACATCAATCTTTATTAAGCATGAGAGTTCCATTGCTCATTTCCTAAAATCCGGGAAATCCACTATCTCCTCTTAATCTAATATACTCCTAGAAAAATCAAGTCTCAAATCATTTGCCTCCCTCAAAGGCATTTTCTCCACGATCATATTGCTAAAGCTAAACCATTAAATTCAACAATAATATACCAATCTTTGTACTACTTCTATAAATCATTTCAAATTCTATAAACTCCTATCCCATGATCAATGCTAAACCATTTTTACTCAAAAAATCTCAATAGAGCGTGACAAGCTCCGAGAATATATCACCAAGGATAATCATCTACTAAATCCAAGTCACATTGATTTTCCCTAAATTCCAAAATCATTCTTTTATATCCACATATTTCTTCCGATATCAAATCCAATATTCCTCCAATCCATCTTTAATCAAAATCAAAAATCTATTCCAATCCAGCATGATCTTTTTACTACCATCAACCTTTCTGCTAAAATCCAGCATAATAATCTTTTATTGCAAGACATTATCATCATCTTTCCCACATCACAAATTATTCTCAACATACTACTTCTAATCAATCCAATCTCCCTATATATCAAGTGCTTCCTAAAATCCAATAATTTCCACCAATCTTTCTAAACCTCAAATCATTTATTCATAGCTACAAATCTTAGTTACCGATAACTTCCAAAGTTTTGGGGTCCACAGATGGTTAGCCCTGATAATATATATCATAACTCATCTCAACTCAGTATCATGTGATCCTCAATCTTTCACTCCTAAGCTAAACCTCAAATGAGTCTCCTCAATCTCATATCCCAAAATCTGGTTCCTCCAAATACATATACCCGAGAGATCTAATTGCCTAGCAACAATCATAGCTTACCAATCCAATATTTTTTTCCAACCTTTCACCTTTTTTCAAACATCTATAGAACATCCTAAGGCACCTTTCTCTTTGGTTTTTGAAAAGTTGGTTAGAAATTTTTAAAACTGGTGTTAGGTGTTAAGCTAAAGTTAGATGAAGCTACCTTAGTATTGTTAATTTTAAAGATACTTTATATAGTCCGACGTGACACTTCTAGTGTTCCATTTACGTCGGATTTCTTAGGGTACAAAGTCAAACACAACTATGGGGGTCACAGGTTTGGTTCGAGAACGTACCATTAACTAGGGCATGAGTCGCAGGTGCGTCTGCAACTTCATCCCGGTCTCGAGGTCCACTCATCAAACTCTTGTGTTTCTTGCGGGTTGGAAGCTGGGTCTCGTGGGTTTCATCAGGACAAGCTAGATCATAATTCCTCCGATAATAATAACGAGCGAATTGTCCATCCTTTCCACAGATAGCAACCTATGGTTTTGGGTCTGACATTCACACGCTTCCTTGGAGGTTGACGCATTGCAGGAAAAATACTGCGAGTCACATATGAACTAGGTTCTCCTTGCGTCACTACCTTCCTTTTGCGACTCTCAACATGCAAACAAGTGTGGGTGATCCCTCACAAGGACAACATTATTCTCAACATTGGCGGTGCCAATTTGAGTCAAATACTGTAGGGCAACTAGGGTGGTATAAGGCGAGAGTAGACAAAAAGGGTTTTTTGTTTTTGAAAACATGCGAAACATACCGGCTCACAAAGATGAGAACGGTATATAACACAACAACAAACAAGCATCTAAGAAGAAATCACAAACACAACCAAAGACTAACATACACATGGAAGCAACATAACTCCTAATATCTTCCGGCAATCCTAAGTGCTCGAGGAAGCGCTTAGCCGTTCCTCCAACTCTTCAACTCTAGCTTGGCGGGCTGCAAAATGGTATTGAAGGCTTATCACTTGTGCACGGAGGTGGGATTCAACATACTTCATGGTCTTCCTTTGTGCCACGAGACGACGCTCGGTAGCAGAGGAAACTCTCAGGTCTTTCTCTAGCTGGAAGATCTCTCTTCCACGAACATCGAACTCTCCTCTGAGCTTATCAAGGGAAAACTGAGTGTTGTACAGCTGTCCCTCCAAGTGCTGGAAATGAAGAGCAAACACAAAGTCTTTGGTGACATCTATGGGCTTGTCAAGTGATCTCTGGGGTCGACGGTGCTAGCAAAGGAGCACGAATGGTACAGACCACCAACCAGGACAATTCTCGTCCGTTATGGTGAGTCTGAGATCCCTTCAACTCAGGTAATGGGCGACCGATAAGACGAGTCATCTTGATCAAATCCTCCTCAAAGCGGCGGTAGCAAGGTGCATGCGTACCTAACCGGAAGGATTGGGTGAAGACAACTGCCATCTATACCAAATGTTTAGGTATAGTTTAAGTTGGGTAACAGTGCGCAAAGTTTTAAGATGCTCAAAGGTAACTTAGTATAAGTAGAGTTTTTCAAAAACACGAAGGGGCTGGAATATGTAAAATATTTTGGTAAACAGTCATCTTAGTGATCTGGTTTTATTAACTTTTATTGTTAGACTAATAGCTAACATCCATGCTAAGTAAGGTCTCCTATGGTCAGGATAGCTCTAATACTAACTCTGTAAGGTCCCCTAGAACCACTGTTCAAGGACACCTCCGATATGCATACATTCACGATCCCAGATCACACCAGTCGTGAACAACATATCAAATTGGTACACATATACAATATTTATTACACGATTACAGAAAACACTTACAAAAGAGACATGGTTACATGACCAAGTCCACACAACTGCCACTCAGGGCAACACACAACACACACATCGGAAGACTAAAACACACAAACGTAGTAGAGCCCAAGTCACGCCTTAACCTACAAGCTGCTGACCGGGAGACGATCCTAGTTCGCAAATCCATCAGCGTAGTACTCCTCCTCGTAGATCTCCTCCTGAGACTCCTTCTTGATGTCTGGCAAGTAAATACCAGGGACGAAACCAATATGAGTACATTTGAATGTACTCAGCAAGACACCCATCATGTAGCTTACCAAAATGCAAGTATGCTTATATGGTATAATAGGGGGGGTTCACTATCCATGATATATGAAAGATATATCATAGTGATTTTTTTTAAACTCTGTATCTTTGTTGAAGAAGATACTTCAAAAGAAAATAATATAGTTTTTCTTTCTCTTGTAGATATCACATGTACAAGAGGTTTTGTAAAAAGTTACCTAAAATAAAGTTTTCTGTTTGCAAAACTTTTTGGAATCAACTTCCAGTTTTTGTCTAGAAAAGAAGGATTTTCCTTGCAAAACTCCTTGTAAAAAAAACATCTCGCTTTACATCAACGGTACCTCCAAGGTACAAGATTTCCTCCTTTCAGTACTTCATAAGTCCAACACCTTTTTGAAAACATTGACACAATGCTAGCTACATGGCCATTCAGCTGTCCATATCCGAGGACGTGGCTATTCCGAATAGTTTTACTCTGCAGAGGGGTACACATTCCACCAGATCCAATCATCTGCCATGAACCACCCATGGATCGACACAGCGATATGCAAGCATCATAAGAATGATCCTAATTGTCCACTCTGATCAAGCTAGTATATGGCTAACCATTCAATTAGGTTTGTTCTCCCTGGCCCCATGTCACACATCGCCACAACAAGAGACCCAATTGTCGCATCTGGGGGGTAACTTAATCCCTCACTTTGTATGTCCCGTTACTCCCTCCTGGGGACACTTCGATTCAGAGTATCATCCTCTCTATAGCTTTTTGGGATAGAACACACACTAACAAGAACAAGTATCTGGATAGGCCCCATACCCATGTTGAGGTAGGGTGGCAGTACGGTAAAGGTTGTCCGGCGAAGACTAGGTTATGTGTCATTTTTGTAAAACACCATTTTCCCAAAAATGACCACTTCCAACAATCCTCTGGTGGACAAGACTTCACCTTTCCACCGGTTTTCCATAAAGCTTTTGTTTTGCAAAAACATATTTTTAGGGTGTCCACTTAGGGACTTATACTTTTGATGGTAATGAATACCATATGGTGGCTATGGGCTTGGTAACACCAAGTATCAACTACTGGCATAGTTCTATATATATAATATTAATAGTAGTAATAGTCACTCAAAAATAGATTTTGGTAATCAAAGTTTTGTAAAAAAATTCAGAAGTAAAACATGCATGACAGATAATGATAAGTGTAGTAGCAAGCATCTGGATGGACTGACTTAAATCTCTTAGTGTCCCTGGCCTTGAAGTAACTTGAACTTGACGCACAGCTCCACAACTACTTCTTCTTCTCCTTCGTTTTCTAACGCCGTAAGAGAAATAAATACACACACTCAGAACTAAAAGAAAAACAACTAAACGAAGCAATACATACATCAAGCACTTATACTAGCGCAAACTCTCAAACGTTATCGATAAAACTACCTCACAAATTCCCATGGCACAAAACTGTCATCAACAAACATATGGTTGAGAAACCATATCCCACATTTTACATACCATATATGGAGTGGGTGTACCACTATCATAATAAGATATTCAAGAAGCTAAAAATATAGCTTGTGGCTGCAAAAGGTGAGGCTACTAAAATAATAACAATCAATCAAAACAATACCCATGGCAGTGGGTATTAACAACACACCAGCAATCATCACCAAACAAGTTCATGACTAAACTAATGCATAGAGAACAAGATACTACTAATCACATCAACAACAATAGCACAACAATAGCATAAGTGTAATACTCATGCTAAGGCAATCACTCATACAATCTCCAAACAACAAACAAACATACCACAGATGAATAGGCTAGTTATAGACTATGCTTATGTCTACTCAAAGTTATGGAATCCATCAATCATGAAAATAACTAAACATACCAGTAGCTCAATCAATGGTAACAAGTCATAGTACATAATCTAAAACACAATTATCACAAAAGACAATAAGGCTAGAACATTCATAAAAACAGGAGTCCACTAATAGCATTCCAGTATGAGAATTCTACACAAGCATGCCATTAGAAAATAATTGTATTCTACAACTAATAGCAACAAGCAACTCCACAAGTCATGCCATAATAACAGAAGTAATAACATCCTAAACATGCTAGAATAAATCATACACTCATAAAATAAAAGACAACAATACTAGAGCTATTCATAACAATCTATTGGTGACACTAGTTCATCACTAGAGAAGCAAACTTCACTATAAGGGTTCATTTTCCTAAACAAGAAATGCATGAATATAAATGCCTACTAAGAGCACATAAACCTTACACATTCTAGTAAGCAAATGCACTGAAATAATTCTATGAAAACATCTACTAAGCAACCATAAATCCATTCTACTAATACATGCTTTTCTAATTAATTAAATAGCAAGCAATCAAAGTACAAGCTATACAACCAGTAGATATGCACTCAATACAAGATCAACTAAACACTTTCTAAAATCCAAACACTCAATGAAAATAATTCACAAATAATTTATCAATCACTAGGAAAACATTCTATTAGTAAACAATATTCAATTTACCAAACAATAGTGAAACACTTCTTGACATGATACCCCTAAGGGAATGTTATGTTAACAAATGAACCACAAATAAAAAACATACTAGTATTCAAAAAGAAATATTAAACACTTTAATCAAACAAGTAAAACAAACAACCATTTTCCTTGGTGGAAAATATTAAACACACATATAAATGTACATTCTATTATCACACAAGTGTATGGTAGGGAATTATCATCCCTAACCAAGATGCAATGGGACCAGTGGGTTATGGGCCCACTAATACCAAGGCATCAGAGGTAACAAGGCCTCTGCTTACACATGACAAAATTAATATAACCAAGCAATCAATACAAGGCTATTCATACTAGTGAAAACAATACTAGTGAGAACAAGCAACAAATGTTACAGATGCTTTGCTATAAAATAAGGTGCAAGCTAACAGAGATAATAACATCAAAATAACAGTACCAAAATGGTAATGGACTCATAACAACCACATCAAAACTTAGGTAAAACAATCCTACAAAGATTGGTTCACACAATAATCAATTAATAAACTAGGAAAATAACAAATGCTATTTCTATTTCTATTTGACTTTCCAAACATGCACACACTTTCTAAGGTAGTTATATTGTAAGAAAACAACCTAATAACAAGTAGTAACACCTCTATAAAATCTAGGGACAAAGATTCAAACATCCACACATTACTTATCAAACAAATACACACATAAACAAGAAAACAGAAAAGGTGATGTTTCTAGTTTTGCTCACCAAAAATAATCTAGGGCTCCAAAAATTAATCCAAGCTAGTATTAGATAGATCTAGTCATAAGAAAACTCATCCAATTGTATTTTCCTCAAAAAACATTTTTAAACTCCTTCTAAAATCCTAGAAAAGCCTAAAGTTAATTTACCAAAATGGATGGCATTTCCATTTGGTAACTGATGTTGATGTGAGGCCAAGTCCAAACGATAGATCTATTCAATAGCTATACAAAAAAATTGATTTGACCAAAATGGATGCAGATCCAAAAAGTTATGCTAAAAATGGGTAAACAGACAGTCTGTGGCAAAACATTTACTGTGACAGAAATAAAAGTCAAAACTTAGATCTACCAATTTTATATGGTTAGGAAAACATATACCTAATGCGGTGAATTTTTGTTGATTATAATTTGCAAGAAATCTATTTTTAACAAGGCAAAAGTAAACAAGCATATTTCTGCACGGACTTAAAAAGAAAAGGAAACAGAGGGCGGGCTGGGGTTTCCACGGGCACGAACCATCTAGTGCCCGAGGCGGTCCAAACGCACGGCGCGCGCACGGCTACGTGCGGGGAAAACGCGTTTGACGGGGGCCATTGATCCTCGGATCAACGCCCCACGTCCTCTCTTCTTCCTCTCTCCCACTCTCTCTCTCTCTTCTCCGAGCGACGGGGTGGCCGGGGGCTCACCGTGGGGGCTCGGTGAGGACAGCGCGGGCTCGGGGAGGTGTGCAGGCACCAGGCGAAGTCGAGGGCGATGGATTCGGCGGCGCCCGTGGCCTCAGGCGGCGGCGTGCAGCCGGGCGCGCGCGGAGGCCACTCGGATGGCAGCGGTGTTTCTGCATGAGAACAACCACGGGGAGGGGTCAGGCAGGGTCAGTGGAACATGGGGAGTCCAACTAGGGTGGTGAGGAGGGATGGTATGGCCCGTGTGCGGTGCACCACCTTGGTCATGCTCTCAGTGGCTGGCGGTGGAGCTCGAGCTCGTGGAGCTCACATGGGCCAAGGCTTGGCTCCTCCTTGCTTGGGGAGAGAGTGAGGGAGTGTGTGTGGCTAGTGGTGAAAGGGACTAGAGTGGGATGGCTTATAGCCATGGGTTTTGGTCAAATGGCAAAAGTGCCCTCGGGTTCATGCCGATGGTTGGCATTGGGTGTCCTAGGGCATGTCCAAGGTGGTCATTGTGCCAAGGGGCAAGTCAAACGTTGACGAAGGGATGAATCATGGACCTATCGGGTGAGGCTACCCCGTCCAAGGCCCAAGACCCGAGCCCAAAGGGAGATACCATGGACTATTCTAGAAGGCCCAGTTAAAATCCACCCGCAAGGCCTTGCGGGTCAAGAAAGGAAACTTGTAACCAACTTTAGGTTAGGGTTTTTATCCCCCCGGGTATGGTTTGAGACCTGGCCACCTATATAAGGCCAGGAGAACCATCAGGAGGGGGACAAGCAATACCGCACCACCAAAGCCTTGAGATTGAGATCTACTCTCGACTCGAGCACCCCCACTATAACCGGTCTATTCGATAATACAAATCGACAAAAGGAGGAGTAAGGGTTTTACCTCTAGGAGGGCCCCGAACCTGGCTAAATCGTGCCCCCTGTTAGCCGATGATTGTCACCAGTTCCTACACATTCTCCTAATCGAAACCCTATCGGTTCACCCAAGGGACTTGTTGAGATGCATATTCGACAATTGGCGCCGTCTGTGGGAACGGCGGGCGCTGGATCTACGGCATCTTTGGCCTCATCGACACCAAACTTTAGCTGGAGCCCCGGAACTTCAACTCCAACCAATCCAATCCAAATCGGGTCGGTCATCGTCGTGCCCCACTCGCTGGAATCACGCCCGGCGTTCAGCGGATTGGAGAAAAGCATCACCCTGACGTTCGGGAGCTTCCAGTTCTACGCTAACAAAGAGGGAATATGCACTTCCCCGAGCAAACCAATCTCGAAGGATCGGACTCTAGTCGATCTCGATCCCAGGAGCTGTCGACTCGCTGCCCAACTACGTGGATCACGACTTAGCAAAGAGCGGCGAATCCATCCGCCTCAACACTCGCAACTTCCACACCCTCTCCGCAGAGGAACCTTCTTGGGTCAGGAAAGCTCTCCAAACTACGCCTAGGACTCACGAGCCATATCTGGCTCAGGTCTGCATGGAAGGATTAAGTAACCACCCAAAGAAACGGAAGATAGCGCAAAGGAACGCGAAGCCATCAATGTATCGCGAGAAGCCTGGGTCAGGGCAAAAGCGGCCGTCCACTCAAGCAAGCCGATCGAAGCAGGAGCCCCTCAGGAAGATCTGACCGCATACCACTACCACCTAGTGAGAATGGCAACTTTGATCAAAGAAGCTTGCAAAGATCTGGCCGAACGGAGAAAACTAGCGGATGAATCAAGTCAGCGCCGTGCGGCGCTCTCCAGGACACATTCTGTAGGGAACCATCCCGGGAGAAAGAGATACGTCTCGAAGACCGCGACCATGGATGGAGAATCAGTGACCGGGATCAGTAGGACACTCGAAGCCTCCCTTATGCGCGTCGACGAGGACGACAACATACACCCGACGACTCCTGCCGCCGCAGTCTTGGCTGCAACCACTTATCTGCAGACGAACCAACCAGGGGAGAACGACCCCCGCGCAGATTAATACAGGCAAGTCCATAAAGGGCTAGGCATGGCAGCCGCAAGACTCGCCGCCTACGACCGCAAAAAAGCGACTGCACAAAAAGAGAAAGAAACACCTCGCAGACATAGGAGTACATCGCCCAGGAAGGAGAAGTCACCCCGTCGCGCCCGGGGAAAAGAAGCCAGGCGACGCGGTGATAGCTCGAGTAGCAGCGATGACAGCCCGAGGGATCGAGATCGCGGCTCGCGACATCACAGCAGCCACTCGCGACACCGCAGCAAGGAGCCGCGGAAGGAGGTCGATCGCGACCAGCCTGGATATAACGCGCGATCTGACATCGTGCAAAACAAGGTCAACAAGGCCCGAGCAGCCAGGAACTGCGCACGTTCCCCATCCACCTCTTCTGACGAAGAGGCCTGCGGCGCATTATGCTTCACTCGCAACATCCGCGAGGCGTCAATGCCCAGGAGGTTTAAGCTTACAACAGAAGTGCCAAAATACGACGGTTCGCTGGAGCCGCAATCCTGGCTATCGGATTACCTCACGGCAGTAAAATGCCAACGTGGGAACAAGACCACAGCTATGTAGTATCTTAACTTACATCTTGTAGGAGCAGCGCGCAGCTGGCTCGAAGGAAGACCGAAGGCATGCTACGGATCATGGGACAATCTAAACTTCGACTTCTGCAAGAACTTCGAGGCGACATATAAAAGACATGCGACCATCAAGGAGATGCGAGCTTGCAAGCAGAAGAGTGGCGAGTCTACTCGCGAATATATCCAGCGATTGACCACACATAGGAATACGGCGGGAAACATATCAGAAGAGGTCGCAGTCGAAGGTTTTTCCAAAGGAGCTCGGCGAACCGCCTTCAGAGAAGAACTGGGACGAGCCGCAACCAAAACCATTGGAGAGCTGATGGCTATAGCTGACACATGGGCCAACGGAGAGGACTCGGTGCGCAATGAAAATGCATCTTCGCCAGCACCCGAAAAGACGACCGTCATGGTCGAAAGAAAAAGGGAAAGCATTACTATCATGACGATCGAGAAGAACTGGTAGCGGCAGAATTCACGAGAAATCGCGACAGCGAGCATCGTGGAAATCGCGAATGGAAGCCAAAGCCCGAGGATAAAACTCCTGAGGAGGACCTCGATGGTTACTGCACGCTACATCTATTTACAGATAAGCGTACTGGCAAAACCAAGGCAACACACCTTCTCAAGGATTGCCGAAAGTTCCTTGACATACACAAGGCCTTCTCGAAGAAAAACAGAGCGGCGGTCAATCAGGGCTACCCGCAGCTCCCAGGAGGAGGAAACCAGGGATTCCACCCGCCACAAGCCCTACCTCCACGAGGAAACCAAAACACGGTGCTAGCCACGCTACCAGCGCCACCCACCGCAAACCAGGGAGGCAACGCGTACCCGAACCCAGCAGGACTCCTAGGGATGATACAGAAAGTCTGCCCGTCCCGAGGGCCCAAAAAACAAACACTCGACAAGTATTCATGGTTGTCCAGGCTCCACCGTCCAAACCCGAGTATTTGAAGATGACTGACCAAGCGATAATTTTCTCCAAAGAATTCCATCCCCCGCGAGTCTATCGGCCAGGACACGCCGCGCTCGTCATCCAGGTGCAGATTGGAAACTACGAACTTGCCCGAGTGTTCATGGACGAAGGCAGCGGAATCAACATCATTTACGCGGACACACTCCGTAGGATGAACAGGAACCAGGACGGACTCGCAGAATCAGATACATCCTTTCACGGGATAGTACCAGGAAAGGCAGTCCTCCCACTCGGAACAATAACCTTGGAGGTGGTGCTCGGCAACCGAAGCAATTACACACGAGAATTCCTCGACTTTGAAGTAGTCGACTGGCCCTCACAGTACCACGCTATTCTTGGCCGAACAGCGTTCGCCAGATTCATGGCGGTACCACACTACGCCTATCTGAAGCTCAAGTTACCTGGGGAACATGGCACCATCATCATTGACGGCGATTTTCAAAAATCCAACAAGTGCGACATCGAGTTCAATGAGATCACCAAATCTTTCGGGATGCAAGAGGAGCTGGAAGAGATAGCAAAGACCACGGACCACTCTGTGATGCCTCTCACCAAAAAGAACGCCCCAGAGCTCAAGTTCAGCGCAAACAGCGACACTCGAAAGCATCCAGTGCACCCGACAGAGCCTACAAAGACGACGATGGTGTCCACCACCCTCTCGCCAGCATAGGAAGGCGCGCTCGTCTAACTCCTCCGTGAGTACTGGGAAATCTTCGCCTGGCAGCCTTCAGATATGCCAGGGATACCCAGGGAGTTCGCCGAGCACTCACTCAAAGTCTACAAAAACGCCAAGCCTATCAAGCAGACAACCCGACGGTTTTGAGAGCCACGACAAAAAGCACTTGGAGAAGAAGTAAACAGACTACCCGCAGCAAAGTTCATCAGAGAAATAAAGATATCCACCTGGTTAGCAAACCCAGTGCTGGTCCCGAAGAAAAACACTGACATCCTTCGCGTGTGCATCGACTACACGTCGTTGAACAAACACTGCCCCAAGGATAATTTTCCCCTACCACGTATCGACCAGATCGTGGACTCCACTGCAGGCTGCCAGCGCCTCTCCTTCTTAGATGCCTACTCGGGATATAATCAGATCAGGATGAAGATGGAAGACGAGGAAAAGACAACATTCATCACACCTCACGGTGTTTACTGTTACACGACAATGCCCTTCGGGCTAAAAAACGCAGGCGCAACATATCAGCGCTGCATGCAAAAATGCCTCGCCAAGCTCATTGGCAAGAACGTACAGGTGTACGTTGACGACATCGTCATCAAGACTCGAGTGGAGGACACGCTCCTCGAGGACATCAGAGAAACATTTGACGCTCTGAATGCATAAAGGATCAAGCTCAACCCGACCAAGTGCGTCTTCAGCGTCCCTGCAGGACAACTTCTCGGGTATCTGGTGTCCGCTCGAGGAATCAAAGCCAACCCATAGAAAATACAAGAGATCTTGACAATGAAGAAGCCAACCAATCTTCGCGGTGTGCAGCAGCTCGCAGGACGACTAGCCGCCCTGGGCAGATTCATTGCAAGATTAGGCGAGCAAGCACTGCCTTTCTACAAGCTGTTGAAGAAGACAGATAAGTTCGAGTGGACACCCAAGGCAAAAAAGGCGTTCCTAGATTTGAAGCAACTACTGCAGAGCAAGCGCGTCCTGGCAACACCACAAGAGAAGGAGCCCTTATACCTCTATCTAGCCGCAACTAACTAAGTCATCAGCACGGTCATCATAGTCGAGCGGCCAGAAGAAGGGAAGGCGTACAGCGTCCAAAGGCCAATATATTACATCAGTGAGGTGCTTTCGCCATGCAAGCAGCGATACCATCATTACCAGAAACTCGCCTATGGTGTGGTACTCACGGCTCGAAAACTCAATCACTACTTCCAAGAGCATACCGTCACGGTGCTAAACGACGCATCACTCGGTACTATCATGAACAATCCCATGGCATCCGGAAGAATTGCAAAGTGGAGCATCGAGCTAGGCGTCCTGGGATATCATATATGCAGGGCGCAACTCTGTGAAATCACAAGTACTTGTGGAATTCCTAAGCGAATGGACAGAACTACAAACACCAGGACCGCCAGAATACACGAGTAACTGGATCATGTACTTCGACGGGTCAAAGATGAACGAAGGAGCTGGAGCTGGAGTCGTCCTCATATCCCCCAAGGGAGACAAGTTGCAGTACGTCCTGAGATTGGACTTCCCACCCGATGACCCGGCATCCAACAACGACGCAGAGTACGAGGCCCTCTTCACGGCATGAAAATGGCGATCGTCTGCGGAGCCACACGATCGATGATCTATGGAGACTCAAACCTCATCGTACAGCAGACGATGAAGGAGTGCGACGCTATTGCGGATAACATGGTTGCCTATCGGGACATGTATAATCTACTCGAGGGAAGTTTCAAAGGGTGCAAACTGAAACACATCGCACGATCCAGCAACGAGGAAGCAGATAAACTGGCAAACATGGGGTCTACAAACATACCCATACCGCCAGGAATATACTTCGAGAGAATGATCAAGCGTTTAGTCAAGGTCAAGAAGCCAGCGGGAGCACCCGCAGCATTGGAGACGGACGTCAGCCCGCAAATCGCTGTCATCGAGCTCAGCCACAATATTTCAAGACAAGTTTTTCTGGTCGAGCCAGTCTGGACGCAGAAATACCTCGACTACTTGTCCAACAAACAGCTCCCAGCAGACGTTTGCGAGGCCCGACAAATAGTACGACGCAGCAAAACCTTTCGGGTGCTCAATTGAGAGCTATACAAACAGAGCATATCAGGAATATTTCAAAGATGCATAGCACCCGAGGACGACCAGGAACGGCTGCGAGACATACACCAAGGAGATTGTGGACACCACGCCAGCTGGAAGGCAATCGTGGGCAAAGCTTTCCGGGCAGGATTCTACTGGCTCACGGCAGCCAGAGATGCAAAAGACCTAGTCGACAAATGCATTGCTTGCCAAAGATTCGCGCCCAAGCCACACGCCCCCGCCACCGAGCTCCACATGATCCCTATCACCTGGCCTTTCGCTCAATGGGGGCTAGACATGGTAGAACCCTTGCGCAAATCTACGCCTGGCGGATAAACCCACCTGCTCGCGACAGTCGACAAATTTACAAAGTGGATAGAAGCCATGCCGGTTACCTCTCCGCACGCCGAGTCCGGTGTGAGATTCCTCAACTCCATTGTATGCAGGTTTGGCATACCACACAACATCATCACGGACAATGGGAGCAACTTCACGGACAAGGAAACACAGGACTTCTGCGAGGAAAAAGGAATTACCCTCAGCTTCACTTCGGTCGCCCACCCGCAAACAAACGGCCAAGTCGAACGATCCAACGGGTTAGTTTGCGCTGGCCTGAAGAAATGACTATTCGACAGACTGCGCCCAGCAGCAGGGCACTGGGCCGAAGAATTACCGTCGATACTATGGAGTCTGCGCACAACTCCAAATCAATCAACAAATTACACACGATTTTTCATGGTATACGGAGCTGAAGCTGTCCTTCCCGAAGATGTCAAATTCAGCGCTCCACGAGTCGTTGCATACAATGAAGAAACTTCAAACAGGGCACTCGCTGAAGATGTGGACGCACTGGATGAGATACGCGATATTACACTCGCAAGATCCACAGTATACCAACAATCGCTGCGCAACTACCACAGTCGCCGTATACCCCACAAAGCTTTCGTGGTTGGAGATTTGGTGTTGCGGCTCAAGCAGAAGGAAGGACACAAGCTCGAGCCACCGTGGAAAGGACCCTTCATAATACACGAAGTTATCCCAGGTGGCGCGTACCGATTGAAGAACCCGAAGACTTGTGGCATCTACTCCAACCCGTGGAACGTTGCGCATCTCCGCAAATTCTACCCTTAGGATTATTTTACTCGCAAGAAATAAGGCTCTACTAGCAACTCTGTAGCTCGATCAAATACATGGCTTCTCAGCCATATCAATAAAAACATGGTTTCTCAACCATAGCTATTCGCATCTTCGATTTTTTACATGCTATAAACAACAGGTATACACCCCAAACACATGGGGGCTATGCCTAACCAGCATAAAAAATAATCATCTCAGAACACAACATTCAACAAGGTACACACCTTATAAACACCTTAAAAATACATTGAGTGAACTATACAGAGTTTACAAGGCTACGCCTTCAAAGACATCACAATCAGAATACGGGATATCTACATCCTATAATTACATGTGGCGACGAGCAGTCGTCTCGGCAAGCATCCGATCAACCTCCTCGAAGTCAGTCGAATGATCTCCTCCGCTGCAGGATGAACGACTACATAATGAGGAGAAAAATCGACTGGAGCGTCAGGAAGCCTAGCCACAGAGTTAAAATTGACCTCGGGATGCCACACCCGAACAAAGGCGAGCGCTACTTGAGATCCGCAGATAACCTGTTGGCGGACACACTCGCACACTTCTCCTACTCAACCAAAGATCCTTAGCATATTACTCAACCCTTCTGGAACTGTACCCAGCGGATAGAACGTCTTATGCACAGAAGTCAGGGCTTCGCGACAAGCTTCAACAAGACTCTTTGCCTGGCCAGCCCGATACTTCAAGGTAACCATAATAAAGCCTCGACTGCAGTCAGACCAGAAATTGTTCGCATGTGGCTTCAAGCTACCCGCTTCATGGGCAATATGATTATCCACCCAATGAGTTTCACAAGGACCGTCAGGATCAACAACTGCAAAATCAGCACAAAGGGTCAAAATTGAAAAGGAAGCAAACAGCAAAGTGCTAGGGGGCTCGCAAGTTTACAAAGCATGTCTTTTGCAATGGCAGCCAGCTCTTCCATCACGAACTGCTCACGCTCAGCCGCAAGTTTCTGCTTTGATTTAGCCACATCAGCCACTCCTCGCAAAGCCTTTAGTTTGCATTCTCCATCCGCAACACGGTCACGGAGTGAGGCGAATATGCTGGTGGCAGCAAGAAGGGAATTCACCTGCGCAGTAGAGCCACTCGAAGACCCTACACTGGGATCAAGTACCTGGAAAAGAAGCAGAAGCAAGTTCAGAAAAATAGCAAGACCCCACTCGACAAAACACACCACCCATCTATCGGGTGCTCGGGGGCTACTCCCATCGGGAGCACATAACAACGAAATACAACAATCACACACTGAAGATGTCAACGAACACTTTGATTACGCAAATACGGGAATACATCCCAAGGTTCATTACATGGACAAACCAAAACAAATTTAGACTAGTCTAAGGGGCTACAGAAGTATTGCCACTCGCAGCAGGCTGCCCCTTGCGACCAGCACGGGCAACACGGGCAGCACTTCAGCAAGCTTCTTGTCAAGGGCTTCAGCCTGAGCGCCAAAGGGACGAAGCGCTACCTTTTTGCCCAAGGCGTCGAGGGAAGGCTCGAGAACACCTTCTCCGGGTCATCCGTGACTCTGTGCGCCAGCGCGAATTGGATAGCCGTCCTAGCTCCGCACTCAGACTGGGCGACTGAATAGGCCTGGAGAAGATTTTCATCGTCGAGGAACACTTTCAGAAGGCCGCCCAGCGTTGGCGGAACCGCCACATCCACCAGCAGGCGCTCGTGGAACTGCGTCAACACTCAGGTGGCGTCACCAACGAGGGAGCAGATCCCACTCGCGTGCTTCTGGAGCTGGGCGCAGGAATCCATCAGGGCATCAAATCGTTGGCTCCCAGGTAGCTCTAGTGCAACGCCAAAGACATCTACAAAAAGGACATCGTAAATTTGCGAGATAGCCAATTAAAATGCATTGCAACGGAAGAACAGTCAAGTGTGGCTTACCCGCAAATTGCTGGGCCAGAGGGCGGATGATGCTAACAAGATCGCTATCATGTTTGGCACCAGCCTCCTCCAATCGCTTCAACGCCTCTTGGGCCTCGACAAGTTTCCCCTCAAATCGGCTGAATGCTTGCGAGAGGTCTCCAGCTCCTTTCGGGTGGACTCCAACTCGGCCTCAAGGGTTTTCACCCGTGCGACAGCTTTAGCTTTCTCGGCCTTCAGGAGGTTAACTTGATCTACAGAGCAACGAATACAACGTAAGCAAACTTTTATGATCAATGGAAACAGTAAAATGAAGCGGGTTAACCTACCTTGAAGAGATCGGTCGTCCTCGACGCGTAGATCATGATACACCCGAAGGGAAACGCAATCTGCCTCAGCCAAGAGCACTCGGCGACCGATGGCAGCAAGGGAATCGAGAAGAGACCGCAAAAGCACGAGACAAAAGTTCGAGTTAGAGGCAAAATCTCTTGAGCCTATTCACGACTGTACATAGTCGAGTATAGCCTCGGGGGCTACTCTCATCAGGAGCACTGCCGTGCACCCGATAATATAAAGAAAGGTAAGAAAGGAAAAGGCTTAAACTTGAGTCCGTGGCCAATCGCAAGCGATTAACCACGGCCTCGGGGGCTACTCCCATCGGGAGCACTGTAGTGCACCCGATAGAAATCATGATCAAACGAAGCGGAAAATACGGAAGAGGCGACAAAAGTTACCTGGCCTTGGGCGGTGGACAGAGGATCCGCCGAGCTACCCGAAACTTCTTTGCTCACCGAAGCTCCACCCGCGAAGCCAGACAACCTGTAATCTGGAGCCGCAACTGCCTGTGCTGGACTCGGAGACTTTTGGGTGGCCTTGGCAACTGGAGTTTCACCCGCAACCGCTTCTTTTATCTTCACAGAAGGAACAGAAGAAGCGTACTGGCCGGGGCTGATGGTTTGAAGGCTGCTATGGAAGAAAAAAATCAAGCAAAAGCATAAGGAAAAGGAAGAAGATTCTCGACTAAAGGACAACGCGAAAGAGAAACTTACTCGTCCTCGTCGTCATCATCCAACATGTCCATGTTCCAGGTGGTGGGAACATTTGGCTTGAAGCTCAGGGGAGGAAGCACGTTTAGAGGTGCCACCTGGAGAGGTTCATTCGCCTTGCCGGATCCGCCACCCAAGGAACTGTCTTTGGAGGTGGCTTCATCATCCCTCTGCCTGCGACGTTTGCGGTGATGGAGCTGATCGCTACCCGACTCTTCCGCATCGTCCGAAGAGCCATGCTCGGAGCTCGAGTCGGCTTCAGCGACACTGGTGTCGAGAGGGGCCTCAACGTTGCTCGCTAGGAGGTCCGAGGCATCTTCGGCCGAGATTAGCGGGTAGCATGTTGCTACTTTCAAACTCTAAAAAAGAAGAAGAAGAAGAAAGAAGAGAAACCTCAGTCGATAAAGTTTCGAATGGCAAAAGGAATAAAACAGAGACGAGAAGGAAACTTACCTCGACTGGAGGGGGCTTCGAAGCCTCGAATGGCTTAAGAGAGCAGGTGGCGAAGGGCTCGCCTACCTTCATTCTGGTGACAGCCGCAATCTTCTTCTCGAATTCGGCATTCGAGAGGATATCTTGGCAGACACGGCTAGGGTCTTGAACGCCCTGGTACTCCCACATAGTCGATGGCCTCTCTTGAAGAAGCTGGATCCTACGCCGAAGGAAGACACTCGCCAGGTGCAAACCATTCAACGCGACACCTGTTGTCTGATCGCGAAGGGTCGCCACTTTCACGAGTAGTGGGGAGACGATCCGGCTATCTTCGACTCTGAGCTTGTGCGCCCAGGACTTCCTTCGCTTCAAAACAGCGAATGGGTGGAATTCATGAGCCCCACCCGCGCTGTTGTCGGCGACGTAGAACACTTCCTCCGCCATCCTTGCGCGGAGTCGACGAAGTGCATCTCCAGATAGGAGTTGTCCGTCTTCGCTTGGATCCCGAAGCCGACGGTGCGCAGCGTTTCTCCAAGCTGGTCGCCTACTCGCGACTTCTCATGGAAGACCCGCACTTTGAACATGGCCTTCCAGAGGCCCTAGTGCGGGCGAATGCCCAAGAAGCACTCGCAAAGTACGATAAAGCACGAGTTGTGCTGAATCGCATTTGGAGGCAGGTCATGGAGCTGTATGCCATAGACATACAGCAATCCAAGAAGGAAAGGATGAAGAGGAAGGGAGAGGCCGCGCGAAACGTGATCCGCGAAGATCACGCGCTCGTTCGTGCGGGGATTCGGTACCTCCTCCTTCCTTCCCAAGCGAACGCGCTTGTCGCCCTCGGGGGGCAGCAGCCCCTCCCTCTGCATCTCCTTGATGCTCTTGTTGGTGGTACTGGCAGAACGCTAGTCGCCCGTCCTCACGGCGGGTGGTGCGGGGACGGCCTCAGCCGCCTTCGACGACGATGCGGCAACGCCGCGCTTCTTTCCTCCAGCCATGAGAGCTCGTGGGTGCTTGCAGAGAAGGAGGTGTGCGCGAGGAAGAAGAAAGAGAGCAAATGGCCGAGAAGGTTACTTTCCGCCTAAGGACGGATATTTATACACGGGCCAGACCAATCTGGACCGTAGATCTAGCAACGTGGTGCCCATCGCGGCTGCCACGCGTGAAGAATAAACGAAGCGGCGGTGAAAAGTTGTTTTCTGCCACGATCTTAACAGCAGATCGTGCGCATTTACAGCGCGTGGCTTGCGGGAAAACCGGAAGCGACCTCTCGTTTCCAGTCAAAAAGCTGACAAGGTGGGACAGCGTGCTCTGTTTTCACTTCGTCACGTCCCATCGGGAGGAGTCAGAACGAACAAGTCCGTAATGACATCATTGCGTACCTCATTAAACCAAAAAAATTCCCTCGGGTAGGATCCCTGACACGAAAATTTCTTCGTATGGGCATATCAAGACGCGGAAACTTCTTAGCATAAAAGCCCCAGACACAAAATTTCTTTCGTATGGGCACAACAAGGCTTCCAGACACGAAAACTCTTTCGTGTGGACAGAGAATTACAAGTGCAAAAATCCTTTTGCGTAAAAACAAGGAAGACTCCTTTACTCAAAATGTCTTGAGACGATATTCGCAAGTGCACAGCTTCTGCCACTCGGTCACATGATATACACACATCCTTTCCCTGGATCGTTCGGTCGACTAGGCACATCCGGATGTCGTATTCCCTCGGATACGAAGGTAAGACCCAAAATATCTCTCTTATGGGCCTGGAATCGCACTCAAGCTGCGCCCTCTGTTGAATTTCCGTGTCAACAACTCGAAGAAAAATCCTAGCGGACGCGCCGGGTACCCCTATAGGTTAAGTTCGACTCGATAAGACCACCACGGCCCAGTCGCAATGATCAAAGGCCGCTAGGATTCGGATTCGAGTCGGAGGTCTCGAATCTGTGTAGGCCAAAACTTTTTTTTTTCCTAGATGCAATTAATTGGCCCTGAGCTTTCGGGAGAGTCAAGCAACTGAGCCATATCTTCTGCGAAAACAGCCAAAAAGACAGCCACTTTGATCGCTCGATACTTGAGTACAAAAAACTCATCATGTACAGGGTATACGCCCTCTAGAAGACAAGAGGTTGAAGCAATCAGTTGAAAGAATTCAAGAAAAGATTTTGAGCGTCTACCCGACATAATTCTCAATCGAGTAAACGCTCGGGGGCTACTAACGAAGGGAGGAATCCTGGACCTATCGGGTGAGGCTACCCGGTCCAAGGCCCAAGACCCAAGCCCAAAGGGAGATGCCATGGACTGTTCTAGAAGGCCCAGCTAAAGACCACCCGCAAGGCCTTGCGGGTCAAGAAAGGAAACTGGTAACCGACTTTAGGTTAGGGTTTTTACCCCCCCCCTCGGGGTACGGTTTGAGACCTGGCCACCTATATAAGGCCAGGAGAACCACCAGGAGGGGGACAAGCAATACTGCACCACCTAAGCCTTGAGACTGAGATCTACTCTCGACTCGAGCACCCCCACTGTAACCGGTCTATTCGATAATACAGATCGACAGAAGCAGGAGTAAGGGTTTTACCTCTACGAGGGCCCTGAACCTTGGTAAATCGTGCCCCCTTGTTAGCCGACGATTGTCACCAGCGCCTACACGTTCTCCTAATCGAAACCCTATCGGCTCACCCGAGGGACTTGTTGAGATGCATATTCAACAAATGTGGCCTTTGGAGTGGAGATGAGGCAAGGGAAAGATCACAAGGGTCAAGGTATGTGTGCCCATACCTTGCCACATCACCTTGTCCCCTCTCTTTTCCACACTTGCAATCTTCCTCCACAAGGCTTCTATATGTAAAGAAAATGGTCCTAGGTCGAGTACACAACTTGTTCAACACCATAGGAAAAGTATCACTTCAAAACTTGCAAGGGAAGGCAAAGAAAACATCTTTCCAAAATCGTATCTGTTACTGTTCAAAAATTCAGAAAATTCAGTTAACACTTCAGATTTTTTCTAAGTGTTGGAAAACAGTGAAATGAGCTAAAAGTTTGGATTGTTTTCAGAGACCAAATGGATTCCAAATTGTTTTACAAGTTGGAGTTTGTTAAACAAGTTATAAACTTTCAGAAACATCTTTTGAAAACAAGTTTGAAATAGATTAAGGCTATGAAAACAAAGTGGGAAAAAGTGTACTTTCTGTTTTTCTCTCTTCTCTAAAAATGTCTTTCCCTGCCTTATTTTTCTTCCATAAAAATAACAAGCAAAAGATTGTTTTTATCATTTAAAAAATCAAATAAAAGTCAAGAAAACATAAAATAACATTTTATAGCCTAGTGAAAACAAAGGTGGAAAACAAGTACTTGGCTATATTTTCAGGGAATAGTTTCTATAGAAAACTTAAAAGAAAACTTCCATAAATCATTTTGAAATTTTGTTTTCTTGGATCCAACGAAGCTAAAAGTTTATTTTGAGATGCAAACAAGAATGATCCACGTATTGGTATAAAATTCACTCAAGTAACATCAGGGAAAGCAACAGGGAAAAGTTATAGAACTGTTTTCAGGAAAATTTGCTATTGGTTTCATAAAGAAACAAACCTTGTATTGAAAATAGGATTAAGATAATAAAAACATGTGGGTTAAAACAATCATGTTATTAGAAAAAAAAATTGTTGGCCCTCATATTTTCCTTCTTGAACACAGTACAAGAATCCAAAAACTGGGGTGTGACATAGGTCGAAGAGGAAGAATCGACAGTGTCCATGGCTAAAGGGACGGAGAAGAAGAGATTGTACGGTGCCAATGCCAAGATGGCCAAGTCTTGTATCAAGTGAATCTCCAAAGAAGACGAGTGCCTCGCCTAAGGGTGGAAGACTGTGAACATCGACGCGGTCACCGGCACAAATCAAAATTCTGAAAAATATTAGAGGGGGTGAAAATAGCGTTCGACGAGCGCAAAGTTTGTGATCCCGACTTCAACACGATCCACATTGAGCGCGATGAGTAGGACAAGCTCAACCATTAGGCAGGTATCCAACAAGCTTGCAACAAATGGCATGGGATTCAAGAGGATATCCAATCTCGCCTATAGAGTGGAGCCAATCTTGAGCGCCGGTTAAGCTCGTTTTGCCTCCCATCGCTGACCAAATGCCTTCCTGTCCAGTCGGTTTTGTTCGCCAACCATTACTCTCGTTTGGTATGCCGGATTTGATGGTGCAGATCGTGCACTTGTTGGGAGACCGCAAGAGGAGGGTGTGATGAGCACAGCGGTAGGAGTTTTCCCCTTAGTTAAGAACCAAGGTTATCAATCCAGTAGGAGAAAGAGGACCTTCGAAAGGTTGATGCCACTGACAGTGGTGCTGGCGCTTCACCGGTGTCAGCAACAACGTGGAACCTGCACACAACACAACGAAAATACTTTGCCCCAACGGTACAGTGAGGTTGTCAATCTCACCGGTCTTGCTGAAAACAAAGATTAGACGTATAGTGTGGAAAACAGTGTATCCTTGCAGTAAGTAAAGAAAGAAGGAAATTGTTGTGGTTTGTTTAACAGTGTGGAAAATTGGACCGTGGTTCATAGGTTCACTGGTGGTGTCTCTCCATAAAGATAACATGCTGAGTGAACAAATTGCAGCTGGCCAATTGACAAATAGAGGCTGCACTGTAGTGCACATTATAACATGATGACTACTATGATATTTAGTGCGGGCATTACAACAAAATACATAGACCTAAATACATCTGCATCTATGACTAATAATCCAACCTCAGGTTATCATCTGAACCCCCTTAGGTATTAAGTTGCAAGCAACAAATAACTGTATTAAACAATGTGTGTAATGTAAGCAATGATTGTACACGCGGGCACTCTCACCGCTGTTTTCTCCCTAGTGGCAATAACACATCCTCCCCCGTCGCGTTTCTGTCACTCGAGCACAGGCGAAAATGAGGCATGAACCCACTATCTAGCATAAATACTCCCTCTTGGAGAACTAGCAACTACTTGGCTAGAGCAACCACTAGCAACGGAAAGCATGCAAGATCACAAATAACATATGCAATAAGGACTATAATCAACCTGGCATAAGTTCAATATTTATCGGATCCCAACAAACACAAGATATAGAATTACATAAGACCAATCTCGATCATGATAGGCAGCTCATGAGATCTAAACATGGAGGCATATGAGGAGGAGACAACCATCTAGCTACTGCTATGGACCCGTAGTCCAGGGATGAACTACTCACACATCACTCCAGAGGCAGGCATGGTGATGTAGAAGTCTCCGGTGATGATTTCCTCTCCGGCAGGGTGCCGGGAGACAGCTCCAGAACCCCCCTGATCTAGGATTGACGACGCCAGCGGCTGCGGAACTTTTCGGGGATATTTGATCAGGTATTTAGGGTTTTCCACCCGGGGGGAATAAATAGGCGAAAGGGCAGCGGTGGTGAGGCCTGGGGGCCCAGACCCATAGCTGGAGCGGCTAGGGGGAGTCCGCGCCACCCTATGGGGTGGCCCGCCTGGTTCCCGTCTTCGACTCTCCTTCGGTGTTCTTGATGCTTTCAGGGAAAATAGTCACTTCGGGCTTTGTGCGGTCCAATTCTGAGAATGTTTCCAGAACAACTTTTCTGAAACCAAAAACTGCAGAAAACAGGGAACTGGCACTTGGCATCTTGTTAATATGTTAGTCCCGGAAAACATATAAAAATGCTATAAATAAGGGAGAAAACATGTATCAATTGGTATAATATGATCATGGAGCATTAGAAATTATAGATATGTTGGAGACGTATCAAGCAACCCCAAGCTTAGTTCCTACTCGTCCTCGAGTAGGTAAACGATAAAACACAATAATTTTTGAGGTGACATGCTACTATCATAAACTTGGTCATTATAATGTAAAAGCATATGAATGCTGAGATCATACAACTTCAAACACAAACATGATAAATAGATCATTAATAATAACGCATAGCAATCACTTTGCACCATGAAGATTATCTTAAATAAAGGATCATGGATAATAATGAAACAAAATATAAACGTTTGTTTCAGGTATAGAGAAAGCATGGCAAAGTGGTATTTCGCTAGTCCTTAAGAGTGGGACAAAACATAAATGTCAAGACACTTTCAAAGTTCATGAGGAATACTAGAACAAATAATTTAAGAACAAATCACATCATGAAGTAATTATTGATGTTTATGGGACAAATGAACATAGAACTCAGAATGGAAAAAATGCTCTCTCAACTGTGCATAAAAGTTAGAAGATGGAAACTCAACATAAAACTAAAAGAAAGGCATGTGATAGAGCTTTTTATTTTATTAAACAGAGGTATTAAAAGTTTGACACTCCTCTCATCCATCTTTCACAAACCATGGCTAAATGAATCCTCGGGTGCCCGCCAACAATCACATACCGTGGAGGAGTGTCTATATTTTAGGAGAGGTGTATGTTAATGTCAACGAATGGTAAACAAACAATACAATACGTCATAAGACAACTGGATTCCCAAGTGTCGAGACATCGTAGTAGTTTTCATAGACGGGGGTGCCATGAGACTACGGGTAGAGACGTGGGGAAACGGGATCGCGTTGGTGACAAAGACACAGGATTTACCCAGGTTCGGTACGTCGTAATAATACGGCGTTCCTACTCCTGCAATCTCACTCATCAGGACTAAAGCATGTGTAAACAATTACAACGTGAGGTTAGGTTTAGCTATTCGCGGAGGATCAACTTCTCGGCGAGTTGGACTGTGGCTTCGTGTCCTGTTATCTCATCTCCCGTCCGGCTTTATATAATAGCCGGATTAGGGCATACAGAATAGGAAACCTAGAAGACTACGATAGCTAGTAACTTGGAAAGTAAGGAATCCGTCTTCTCCTCCAAGCCAGATCACGTGGGCCGTGATCCAGGTCCTTCTAGAATCCGGCTTCTGCGTGTCAGCTTACTGGGCCGCCCAATGGACCATAGCCCACTACCAGTTGGGCCACCCTGGTAATCCAGCACTTTTGACTACCATCTGATATACCCCTATTCAGTATATATCCGACAGTAGCCCCCAAGAAGGATTAAAACTCTGATTTGCCGTCTTTCGCCAAATGTATATTGTCCGAGAAATATTGGCCAGCAGTCTTGATTCTTCTTATTCTTCTTTTGAAAAGAGATGGTAACATAAAACTCCGAATCCTGGAAATCCGGCTTTTCTCACACGATTCTTCGCGGAGAAGAAACCTCCTACGTCAGCACTTTAATCCTGCTGACGTAAGGGACGTTTGGGTTTTGAGTGGGAAACCCAGAAACATATCTCTGACAGATTCTCGCGGGAAACGAGGAGATAACCATAATCACCCTGTCGATTCATTTCCCGGATTTTCCGGCGAGTGACACGCATTGATCATCCAACGGTCAAAAGAGCCGTTAGCACGTATCGTGACGGATTTCCGGCTACAAATAGCCTTCTTCGTCCTCCCGGTAAACCTTCCGCTCCTCACTTCCAACGCCATTACCGCGCCCAAGCTCTCGAGCAGAGAATCACTCCCGAACGCAAACCGCGCCCAGAGCGTCACTGGAGACGAGCCGCACCGCCACCCAATGGCATCCTCGCCGTCCTCGCCTGCACGCAACGTTTCGCAGGACATCGAAGACATAATCAACACCATGGATCCACAGTTGGATTCCCCGACGCGCGCCGGCGGCGAGCCAGTGAAGACTGCGGATTCCGCGGTGGACGGAGGGAATCCTTCCGCCACCGCGGATCTTGCGGGCTCAAGCGCCGCGCCCTCTCCGCCGTTTGCTCCCGAAACGGCGGAGGAGAAGATTACGCTCCTCGGTGACGAGCTTGCCGCTGCAGAGGACGCCGCGTCCGCCGCCGCCAGAGCGGACGAAGAAGTGGAAACTGCCGGCAACTGGGTTGCCTGCAGCATTCCCCCATTCCTCCTTCCAAACATGGAAAAGGAGGGGTTGGTACTCAAAGGGAAATGGCGGCTCCCTGAGGACGAGAACGAACCCCTGCCAAACGACGGCGAACGGGTTCTTCTCTCCTCCCATCTCCTAAGAGGTATGGGATTGCCCCCTTCTGCCTTTTTCCTCCAAGTTCTCTCCCACTATAACATCCAGCCTCATAACCTGCCACCCAATTCCATTCTTTATATGGCCGGGTTTCAGGCCCTCTTCGAGGGTTTCCTAGGCATAGAACCTAGGTTAGACTTCTGGTTGTACTGTTTCGGGGTTAAGCGGAACTCTTCGGAGGGCGCACTCCCGACTTGCGGAACCATCTCCTTTACTCTTAGGAGATTTAGGGAGGAATGGTTCCCCAAGATCAGAACCTCGGAATCCGTCAAATTCTGGACGGGTTCCTTCTTCTATCATCCCGATGTCCCTTTCCCAAAAAAGGCCATCGGGGTTCCACCTTTCACAAACACCGCTGCTGTTCCCCAAGAGAACTGGGGAACAGAAGCCGTCCAAGTTCTGCCGCCTGATCTACTAAGGATCAAGCGGCGCATCGCCAAGCTCACTTCCTTGGATCCGCCTCTAACCGGCATGGACACGGTCCTTTGCTGGTTGGGGAGGCGGATCCAGCCATTAGCCAATCATGGCGGCCGTCTTCTCTGTGAGTACACGGGCGCCAACGACAAAATGCGGACAACCAGCAAAGACTGGGCCGCGAACGATCTGCGGCGGCGCGTAAACCAGTTGGTCGCATCACGCGACCAATATGAAGCGAGTCGGCCAATGTATACAGCCGACAATCTGGCTCCCAAGGTATTTTTTCCGTCATTTGGGTGGATCTTTTTCATGCTTTCTCGGATTTTTCGCTTCTAACTCTGCTTTTTCTTTTCGACAGATTGCTGACCTTCCTGACTCGGAGCTGGCCTCCGACGCTGATCTGGAGGCGTTGCACGCCGCCTTTGCAGGTGGGCGAAAGCGCAAGAAGATTTCCTCCTCTGAGGAAATCATCGATCTTGACGGGATTCCCGTCGTCACCTCCAGGTTAGAACGCCCGGGTTATTTTCTTTTGTCGAAGTTTTCTTTCATCTTCGGAGTTTTAACTCTTTCCGGGTTTTTTGTTTTTTGCCTTTAGCCTGCCTCCCTCTACCTTAAAGCCAAAGAAGCTGAAGAGGCATAAGGCTGTGACGAATAGAGGCCCTCAACCTTCTCCCGTCATCGCACCGGACACACCGTCCACGATGGCGGAAGAGCATGCGACAGCCCCCACCACCAAGTCGTTGGAGCCCAGCCAGCCCGTTGTGTCGGACACGGACACGAGGGAAAGGGCGGCTCCAGAGGTGGGAAATTCTTCTCGGACAATCGACGAGGAGATTCCCACCTTCGACAAGGACTTCAAGAATCTCAACGATGGCCTAAGCGCGGCCGGAATTCTTTTTGCGGAATACGCAAAAGAGTTCAATGAAAACTTGGCGGGGTTGCAGCGAATGAGCCAGGTATTTAACTCTAGCCCCCAAGCATTAAGCAAAACGTATACTTTTCGCCTTGATGCTTTTTAGTTACTCTTTTCCTTGTCGTGTTCCAGCAAACCTCCGAAACCATTAACATGGAAGTTTTCAATAAACTTTCCGTCAAGAACAAGGAAGTTAGAAATCTTCTTTCCATTCTTGAGGTGAAAGAGGTGGAGCTGGCATCATCACAGCTGCAGCTGAAGGAAACAACAGGTAAACTTTTTCCCTCTGAAGTTTTTGATTCAGCTTTTTGTCTAAGTACTTTTCCTGGATTTTTCTAAACTCGGAATTTTCCTTGCTTTCCAGATGCTTTGGCGAAGGCCCAGCAAATAGCTGAAGATGCCGGCAATGCTGCCAGTCTCCGTGAGGAGAATCTGGACCTTCATAAGCAACTTATGAAGGCCCAAAAGGATTTGGAAGCCAGCAATCTGGCCCTTGGAATTGCTCATTCCAAGGCTTCCAAACAGGCGGAGAAGGATAAGTCCACCATCCAGGACTTGGAAAATGCCTTAAATCTTCGCCTGGAGGAAGGCTCCAAAATCGACAAGATCACCGGTAGGTTTTACTTTACTTACCATTTTTCCATGTCTTTCTTTCTTTCTCTGCTTTTTCACTTAACCTTTTTGGTCGTTTGTCTGAAAAAGCAGGAGATAACCCAGATCTCACTCAGATTGATAGAATCCGAGCCTTTGGGAAGACGTGGACTGCGATCAGAGCTGCTGGCATGCAGCTGGTCAACAAGTTCCTTCCCACGAGGACTGGGGAGTTCTCGGAAGTTGAGAAACTTCCGGGTGCCATCTTGGAGGTGGCGGAGTCCAGGGAATCCATCCTACGCTCCGCTGCGAGGGGTGGTGCACGCATGGCACTCGGCCTTATGCGTATGCACTACCCTGGTGCAAAGTCTTGGCGCGTGGCGTCCGGTATCCCCCAAGGATACACGGAAACTCAGCGATCCACCATCTTTGATGAAATCAAAGGCCACGCCACCAAAATCGCCTCCATGGTGAACATCTCCATCACTTATCCAGAAGAGGAGATCCCGGAAGCCCCCGAGAATGACAGCAGCGAAGAAGACTCAGATGCTTGAAGGGCTGCCTTTATCCTGGATGATGAAAGTAGACAATAGGAGCATTACTGCACTTTTACAATGTAATTTATATTGTAATGCTTCTATTCCTTTTGTATGAACAAGAACTCCGCCTTTTGCAGTTTTAATTATGAAATTCTTTGCAAGGTTTCCGGGTTTTAATATTCCTTTGCCTTTTAAGTTCTCTGGCTTATATGTTTTAACTGTCCTTAGTGTTTGAAATGGCTCAATAGTATTATGAATCATCATGCCGAGTAACTGGGTATAACCAATCAGTTTAAACTCGGAAACATGGATCATACTAAAGGCATTTTTACTAACTAGCTCCAGTGACCCAACACATAAACAATCAGATAATACTTAGAGAAAAGTAAGGAAGTTTTTGAAACTTGGGCACGCAGGCACAATCCGAGTTTCCTTTAGCCGTTAGCAGGCTGAAAATCATTCAGTTTTTAAACACCGAGCACGCAGGCACAATTGGGGTTAACATTGAGTATTTTGTAAGATCATTGGGAAATAGATAAGGTGGAATCATGCTTTATACTATAATAAACTTGTAAAAACATGGATATCAAAATTCCGACAACTTTATTTCATGATCTCAAAGATGTTTACATAGAAATTGAACTAAGTATAGAAGGGACGTAACTGCTGGATGCTCCAAGGCCTCTTTGTCTCTCCTAGTTCATCATCTATCTTTCTCTTTCTTTTGCGATTCGGCTTTTCGGGATCATCTTCCGTGTCCCGAATATCTACAAGGTAATATGACCCATTTTTCATAGCTTTGCTGATTACAAATGGTCCTTCCCATACTGGGTCCAATTTGTGTTTTCTTTGCTGCACCAATCTCAGCACTAAGTCACCTTCTTTTAAAGAACGATGCCTGATTTTCCGACTATGATAACGTCGTAAACCTTGCTGGTAAATGGCGGATCTTTGAAGCACAAGTTCTCGTTCCTCTTCTAAGAGATCGACGGCATCCTGTCGTGCTTCTTCGGCATCCGAGTCATCGAAATCCCGTACTCTTGGGCTATCATGGATCATGTCCGTTGGAAGAATAGCTTCCGCACCATAAACTAGGAAAAACGGGGTTTGCCCAGTTGACCTGTTTGGCGTCGTTCGAATGCTCCAAAGCACGGAAGGTAGCTCCTCTACCCATGCTCCAGCTGCTCTATGAAGAGGAGATTCGAGTCTTGGGCGTATTCCTTGCAGGATTGAGCTATTCATTCTCTCAACCTGGCCATTGGATTGCGGGTGTGCCACAGATGCAAGATCTAGGCGAATTCCCGTTTGTCGGCAATATTTTGCCAACTCTCCAATGGAGAAATTTGTCCCGTTGTCGGTTATTATGCTGTGTGGAACGCCATATCTCATGACTATGTCAATGATGAAATTTCTGGCAGTTACACCGTCAAGCTTTTTGATGGGTTTAGCCTCCACCCACTTGGTATATTTGTCCACAGCTACTAGTAGATGTGTAAGTCCGCCTCGCGCAGTTTTGAACGGTCCCATCATATCTAGCCCCCAGACCGCAAACGGCCATGTAGTTGGGATAGTTTTGAGTGCTTGGGCCGGCATATTAGTCTGCTTGGCGTAATATTGACACCCTTCACATGTGTTGACTATGTGCTCAGCATCTGTCTTGGCTGTTAGCCAGAAAAACCCGGCACAGAATGCTTTTTTAACTATGCTTTTTGATTGAGCATGGTGTCCGCAATCTCCGACATGGATTTCTTGCAGGATATCTCGTCCTTCTTCTGGTGAAATACATCGCAGAAAAATTCCGGAAGTACTGCGCTTATATAGGCAATTATCAATTACCGTATATCCTTTGCATCGACGCTGAATTTGTGTCTGCAAGACTTCGTCTGCTCCTTCCGGGTACTTCTGATTGACTAAGAAGTTTAAATATGGAATTGTCCAGTCCGGGTTAACGAGCATAACTTCAATTGATTCGAAGCCAGGGGTAATCGATATCTCCACCTTTTATGGATGGCTCGTACAAATGCTGTACGAATACACCTGGTGGTAGGATTTTTACCCTTTCTGACCCCATGCGGGCTAACGCATCCGCGTTCCAATTTTCCTCCCTTTTAACATGGAGTACTTCGAATCCGAAAAAGCAGATGGCGAACTCATCCACCGTTCTCCGGTATTCGGCCATTATAGGGCTTTTTTCGTCCCAGGTTTGGTTAAGCTGATGCTTTACCAAATCCGAGTCGCCGTAGCGCAGTATGCGCTTGACGCCTATTTCTTTTGCAATATGCAAGCCATGAAGAAATGCTTCGTATTCTGCCACGTTGTTACTGGCGTTGAAGTGTATTTGTAATACGTACTCCATTGTGTCTCCTTTAGGGGATTTTAATACTACACCAGCTCCAGCGCCCTCCTTCATCTTGGATCCGTCAAAATGCATGATCCAGTACTCGGACTCCGGCATTGGTGTTTTCTCCATTGCTTCCGTCCAGTCGGCGACAAAATCTGCCAGAACCTGGGATTTTATTGCCGTCCTTGGCTGATACTTAATGTCGAAGGCTGCTAGCTCGATACCCCATTTGGCTACTCGGCCAGTTGCCTCCGCATTGTTTATTATATCCCCTAGTGGTGCTTTACATACCACTGTTATGGAATGTCCTTGGAAGTAATGGCGTAACTTTCTAGATGCGAAAAATACGCCATATGCCAGTTTTTGGTAGTGTGGGTATCTTTGCTTGGACTCGGAGAAAACTTCACTTATGTAATATACCGGATGTTGGTCTGGTATGCTTTGTTCGTCTTTCTTCCGTTCCACAACAATTACTGCACTAATAACCCTGTTTGTAGCCGTGAGGTACAACAACATAGGTTCTTCGTCTTTTGGGGATGCCAAAATCGGAGCTTTCATCAAAGTTTCCTTCAACTGAGTTAGCGCTGCATCGGCCTCTTCTGTCCACTCGAATTTGTCGGATTTTTCAGCAACTTGTAGAGTGGTAAGGCTTTATCCCCCAGCCGACTAATAAATCTGCTGACGGCAGCGGCGGAACCCGTCAATCTTTGGACATCTTTCACACACGTAGGTTTGGATATGTTCAAGATGGCTTTGATCTTTTCCGGGTTAACTTCTATTCCTCTGTGAGAAACGATGAAACCTAGAAGTTTTCCTGAGGGAACCCCGAATACACACTTTGATGGATTTAACTTCATCTTGTAAGTGCGCAAGTTTTCGAAGGTTTCTCGCAAATCCTCAAGGAGTGTGTCTTTTTCCTTGGTTACGACAGCAATATCGTCCATGTAAACGTGGACATTTTTGCCAATCTGACTATGCAAACAACGTTGCATGCAACGCTGGTAAGTTGCACCTGCGTTCTTCAGGCCAAACGGCATGGTTACGTAATAATACGTCCCGTACGGGGTTATGAAAGAAGTCTTAATTTGATCTTCCTTTTTCATGCGTATTTGGTGATACCCGGAATAAGCATCCAAAAAGCATAAAAGCTCAGAGCCTGTAGTGGCATCTATTATTTGATCGATTCGCGGTAACGCGAACCTATCTTTTGGACACAACTTGTTCAAGCCGGTGTAATCTATACACATTCTAAGAGCAGTAGTGTCTTTATTCAGTATTAATACCGGGTTTGCAGACCAATCAGTGTGGATTACTTCCTGAATGAAATCTGCTGCTAAAAGCCGGATAATTTCCTTGCCAATAGCCTTTCGTCTTCTTCCGTCAAATCGACAAAGACCTTGTTTGACGGGTTTGGAGCCTGGAATCACCTTGAGTTGATGCTCAGCAAGTTCCCTGGGTACGCCTGGCATGTCAGCCGGACACCAGGCGAAAATATCCCAGTTCTCACGGAGGAACTTGATGAGCTCGCCTTCCTATTTGTCGGTCATCCCAGTTTCCACTACGACAAATTTTGTCGGATCTTTGGGATCTAGGATTACCTGCCTTGTATTCTCGGAAGCCTTAAAGCTATCTGCTGGCTTCCGAGTTTCTTTTCCTGCCGGCATTTCTGTCGGCGATACCTCCTTAGCCAGCTCCTTCAGCTCTTCCTTTGCTATGATCTTCTCAGCGCAAAGGGCGTTTTCTTTTTCCAGCTTGTTCGCCAGCTTGAAGTCTCCAGTTATGGTGATTACCCCTCCTTTCGGCCCTGGCATCTTCAGCTTGTTATAGATATAACATGATCTTGCCATAAATTTGGCGAAAGCTGGACGTCCGAGTATCGCGTGATACACGCTTTCGAACGGCACCACCTCGAAGGATACTTTTTCCTGATGGAAGTGATCTTTTTCTCCGAAGGTGACATCTAGGGAAATTTCTCCTAGGGATCGTGCTTGCCTGCCGGGAACAATGCCATGGAAGCGTATGTTGCTCTGATTGAGCTGGGTCTCGGAGATTTTCAGATGTCGCAACGTATCCAGGTACATTATGTTGATGCTGGATCCTCCGTCCATCAGCACTCTTTTTAGCCTAGTGTTCTGGACAATAGGGATTACGATAAGAGCTTGTGTGCCGGGTTCAGGGATATTTCCGGGATGATTAGACTGATCCCAGGTTATTGGTGTGTTCGAATATTTCAGGAATTTTGGGGTTGCTGGGACAACCGCATTTATTTCTCGGAGTGTTCTTTTCGCCACTTTTGCTGATGGAGTTGCTAGGAAAGTTAGGGCGCATTCTCCATCAACTCTCGGAAACTTGGGTTCGCCTTTCCGCTGCTGTTCCTGGATTTTTTCGTCAGTGTTCGATTCACTGTCTTCTTTCTCAGCTTCTGGCTTTTGTTTAGAGAATTTCCTTTTGGAACTCTTCCCCTTGTTTCCGGATCCTGCACTGCCTTTCATGTGCTTATTCAGCCGGCATTGTGCGTTCGTATGGGTGGGTTTCCCAAATTGCGAATGGTGGACGCAGGGTTCCGACTTAATCTTCTCCCACTCTTCTTTAGTGTAGTTGATTGGTTCTGAACTGCGTCCTTTCCATCTATTCCCTTTTTCACTTCCAAAGGCTATGTTAACCTCTTTGGCTTTTGGTGTTGCATCTGAAGTTCCTTTTTTCTCAGAGCGGGTATTTTTCTTGGCCAGTATTAGTGCATTGATATTGCCGCCTCTTGCTCTGATATCGTCTTCGGCTGCAGCGTGTTAATTGGCGGTTGTAAGCATAGATCCGAGATCTTTGTGCTGTTTGGAACCAACCATGAACGGTACTAGTTCGGGTTTCAGGCCATTGACGAAAGCATGCATTGCTTGTACGTCAGTTACTCCAGAACAACTATTCTGCATTGCAGTCCATCTGGAGATGAAATCCACGTATGGTCCATCCTCGAATTGGGTGCAACGGTTCATCTGGTTGATGTTGTTCGGGCGTTTGTACGTTCCCCGGAAGTGCTGAGTAAATACTCGAGCCATATCATCCCAGCTGTCGACAATTCTTGATGGCAATCCATTGATCCAATCTCTGGCTCCATCCAGTAACATTAGGGGAAGAAACTTTACAGCTTCCAGGTCTGTCCCATTGTTAATCTGGACGGCTGTATGATAGTCTGAGAGCCAGGTATCCGGGTTTGTACTGCCGGTGTATTTCTGGTACGTTGGACCGACCTTGGCGAAGCCAGAATGCAGGGTTGTCCTTCGGATCCTATCAGTGAAACACTTAGGTCCAAAGTATAGATCATCCTTTTCCACTCTGTCCATGTGTGCGGAATACCTGCCGGCTGAATGGACAGAAGGGGATCTACTCCTTTCTTTTCCATTGTTGCGCGGACGCGCTTTTCTGGGATCATTTCTATTTCTTTCAAGATCACGCCCTTTTGGATGAGGCGGAGTTCTACTCCTATGCCTTTCTTTATCCTTAGGGGGTGTCCGAGATCTCTCACGTCTGTGAGGTACATCATGTCTTCCGGCTTTTTCAGCAGGGTGTCTTGGAGGTGGCATTGCTTTGCCATCTTTCCGGTATTTTTCTTCCCGATCATGTGGTTTGCCTCCACCTTTCGGTAGATGAGATCCGGTTCTAGACGCTTCATCCCTATTGTCGGGATTTTTCTTATCTTTTCTCGGATCCGCTTTCTTATCCTTTGAATTGCCGAAATCTCTAGGTTCTTCCGGTCCAGGTGCTCCAGCGGAGCAAGTAGCTGTTTTGCATAGGGCGGAGTTATCGTGCAACTTCCCTGATCGCTCTTGGGCTCGCTGTTGTTGTTGCAATGCTTTTCCTAGGAAAGCATACACCCCTTGGAGTTTTTCACCATTGGAGTACAAGTCATTGTTGAGGATGGCAAATGCTGCTTCCGCATTTTCTGCTGCGGTTTTGTATATTGGTTCGCCTCTGGCATCTTTGCCGTTTACCTGCATTTGCCAAGATGGGTTGTGAAACCTTTCTTTTGGCGGCAGTACTTCCGGTCTTACGATTCTGGGTAACCTTGTAGGTTTTATGGCAGATCTATTCTTTTTCTCGTACTCCTCGATTTCTACCTTCATGAGCTTGATGTCATCCTGGGTTTTTTTGAGGTGTTCACGAGTTCTGAATAGATGTTGTTGTTGCCTTTGGAGAGCTTGTCTCCTAGCTTCCAGCACTTCAGGGGGTTCATGCAATCCCACTGGTGTTTGTAATAATTCCTGCTCTTCTTGTTCTGTCATTGGCGGAACAAGGATTTCTTTAGTTTTCTTCTCCGCAGGTTTTGTTCCCCTTGCATCTCCTACTTCCGGGCTTTCATCAGCTGGATCAGCCAATTTCTTCTTCCGGAGCTTGTATTGGAGTTTTTTAGCGGCCTTATTTTTTTTCTTGGAAGAGGGAGGTTTTTTAACAGGTTCATCCTCTGTCAATTCCTTGACATTGGGGAATATCGGAGAGGTTTCTGCATCTTCTCTCTCTTCCTCTAGCGGAGGAGTTCTAGGGCTTTCCTGACTGCCGGCATCCGTGTTTTCAGCCGGTTTCGCCACTAGTACTTCATGGAATCCCTCCTGAAAAGATTTAACTTTTCTTTCGAAGGCGTCCACGTCTTCGTCTTCGGAATCAAAGTCATCTGATCCGGTTTCTGACTCTAATCTCGCCTCAATGGCGGCTAACACAGAGTCAGCTTCCGAGTTCATTACTGGATTGGCGAATGTCGGATCTTCCACCTCTATAGTGGGTTTGCTGTGTTATGCCTCTTGCACGGGATTACTTTCATCCGTGTTTTCGGCGAATGTCAGATCTTCCACCTCTGTAGTGGGTGTGTTGTTGTCTGCCTTCTGCACGGGATTTCCGTCGTCCGTGTTTTCGGCGACCTCGGATTGCACCATACCGATAAAGTGTGTATCAGTTTCATGTCGGCGATCTGAGCAAAATCCGGTATCATAGTCATCTTCGACTGGGTACAGGGCGGGTGGGATAAATTTGCTTCCACCGCAAAACCCCATGGCCTCTGCAGTTAGTCCGATAAAGATATTAGCAGATCCAATCGGTAACACGCAAGCACTTACCAGATGATTTTGCGCCGGTATGTAGGATCCATTGTCGAGGAAGCGTCCGACGTCATTGTCGAACTCCAGGCTTCCGACAGTTATGGAACTGCCGATTCCGCCGAGTATCCCAGATCGGAACTTAACGCCTGACGTCGTTTGCCCCACGGTGGGCGCCAACTGTCGAGACATCGTAGTAGTTTTCATAGACGGGGGTGCCATGAGACTACGGGTAGAGACGTGGGGAAACAGGATCGCGTTGGTGACAAAGACACAGGATTTACCCAGGTTCGGTACGTCGTAATAATACGGCGTTCCTACTCATGCAATCTCACTAATCAGGACTAAAGCCTGTGTAAACAATTACAACGTGAGGTTAGGTTTAGCTATTCGCGGAGGATCAACTTCTCGGCGAGTTGGCCTGTGGCTTCGTGTCCTGTTATTTCATCTCCCGTCCGGCTTTATATAATAGCCGGATTAGGGCATACAGAATAGGAAACCTAGAATACTACGATAGATAGTAACTTGGAAAGTAAGGAATCCGTCTTCTCCTCCAAGCCAGATCACGTGGGCCGTGATCCAGGTCCTTCTAGAATCCGGCTTCTGCGCGTCAGCTTACTGGGCCGCCCAATGGACCATAGCCCACTACCAGTTGGGCCACCCTGGTAATCCGGCACTTTTGACTACCATCTGATATACCCCTATTCAGTATATATCCGACACCAAGAGCGGCTCCCATGGTGAAGGACGCAACTGGTGTAGAAGGTCATCCCGCTTTCTCTTTTGTTTACACATTTATGCTTTGACTGATAAATCTGGGGCAAAAATAGCGAAGAGAATTTGTTTTATTAATTTGGGGCTGGGAACCCCGCTGCCAGCTCTATAATTTGGATAAGTGGATGAAGCCACTAGTCTAGGTTGTGAAATCCAATCAACAAGTGAGATAAAGATTCTCTATTGACGTCCTCATGAGCAAAAACAAGAACACAAAACAGGAATAATTTTGAAGGTTTTAAAGGTAACACATGAGCAATTTACCTGGAGTGGCAGTGAAATACCACATGTAGGTAGGTATGGTGTACAAAATGGGAAAACTTTGGTTTAACGATTTTGGATGCACGAGTAGAATTACATACTCAGTTAGGTAGAGGATAGCAAAAGACTGGGAGCGACAAATCAAGAGAGCATAAGAGCCATAATCATGCATAGAGACATAAGCATCGTTAAATAAAGCATAAGAGGTATCACAAGTTCAAAAACTAAGTGTTCATGGAGGCTATTCGTGACTGGTTTGTAGTCATAAACATGGTGTGAGCATGCGCCAAGTCAACCAAATAAAACATTCGAAAGAGAATACCATATATTGATGATTTACTATGACAAGAACAACTCATGAATCTTTCAACACATATTAAACGCTCTCAGATATTTAAGGCTATTCATGCTACTCAATAACCACAAGGCTTCAAAACTAAAATAACATTTAGCATGGCATGAAAAAGTTCTAGCCACAGTCTATACAAGCTTCTACTAGCACTATTATAAATTCTACATCAAGCATCAGTTTTCTTTTTCCCAACAAGCACCATACAAGATATGTTTTAACAAAAATAATCTTTATGATACTGCAAGAAAACATGAGAGTACTCATATTATACTGCTAAAATTAACATCTCTGATAAGAGATGTATGCAAAACAGGAGCTAAATAAATGCAGCAGCCAGACAGAGGGTAAGATTACAACGTATTCTGATGAAAAAGCGGAGCGCGTCACTCTCCAATAAAAGAATGTTGGGGTCCAACCAAGATTATTGCAAAAACTAAAAACAAACTGAAAGCAAAAATAAAATACGCTCCAAGTAAAGCACATAAGGTGTGACCGAATAAAAATATAGTTTCACTAGAAGTGACCTGATAATTTGTTGATCAAGAAGGGGATGCCTTGGGAATCCTCAAGCTTAGACGCTTGAGTATTATTTGAAATTTGATGGTATGTACCACCGGGGAATCCCCAAGCTTAAGCTATTCACTCTTCTTGATTACATCATATCATCCTCTTCTCTTGACCCTTGAAAACTTCCTTCACACCAAAATTCTCACAATCTTCATTAGCAATGTTAGTGCAATCGAAATAATAAATTCACATGGTTCAGTTTCAACAGAAGACTATCACTCAAAAACACATTAGCTACTGTCACATATTCTTTTAAAACTCTTTTTCTCAAAAGAACACCAGAAGAATGAGATTAAGATGCAAATGCAATTACCGTAAGAAATCTGTCAAAACAGAACAGCAGGTAAAGATCGATTTTTTCGAAAATCTTCTGTTGCTCAAATAAAAAAGTGGTAAACTAATAAACATTGTGTATATAGCCAAGGATTAAGCACAAAAAAGCTCAGGTAATTTTGAATTTTCTGTGTGATTTTCTATGTAATTAACAGTGGATAGCAGAAATCTGTTGCCTGCGCAGAAATCCGAAATATAGTATCAACTTTCCACTAGAGGCTTTACTTGGCTCAACAAAAACACAAAAGAAAAGATACAGAGAGGTTTATAAGGAAATAGACAACACCCAGGTGCAAAACACACAAAAGAAAACAAAGGAAAACAGAATGAAAACAGAGAAATAAAACGGGTTGTCTCCCGGTAGCACTTTTCTTTAACGCCTTTCAGCTAGGCATAAATAGCAACTCAAGTATTTTCAAGTGAAGAAGAATCAAAATTAAGCTTAGAAATCTCCTAAAAAATGAATGGTATTTCATATATAGAATTTTTAGATGTCCCTTTATCAGCACTTTTAGGCACACTACTTTCATCAAATGGGTTTGCAGGAACAATCCAATCAAAATTCTTTTCTAGAGTTTCGTGCATTCCTACCAATTTAAAGGGTATTGGTATTTTAATTTCCTTATCGTTGGCTTTACCCAGTGTGCTATTAACATCTACACATGAGCCTGACATGTCAAATTGATTAAAAACTTTTCAAGCCTCAATGGCAACATCACTAAATACTTTAAACAAAGTTTCTAGGATAAACTCTCTTTTTTCGCTATCCTTAATGTTATCAATGTTGAGGAACATTTGTTGTATTATGGGATTAAGGTTAACAAACCTAGCTTCCAGCATACGAACTAGAGATGTTTCAGCGGTTTCATAATCTAGAGCAAGTTCAGCTAAGGATCTATCCTCAAATTCTTCGTGCTTACTAACATAATTAAAGAATTCTCCAATATTATCTTTCCCAATTATATCACCGCTACCTATTGGTACGTCTTTCAAGGTAAACTTGGGTAGAATCATGATTAGAGATTAAACTAAGAGCAGCAAAAGCAAAAAATAACAGCAAGCAAATAAATAACAGCTATAAAGTAAACTATTTATTTTGTGTTTTTAATCTCTACTATATAATGTGGCCTAAGGTGACCGTCGTACGTCCCTGTGCGTTTTTTCATTTTACTCCTTCTGAAATTTCATAATCTACCCGCGTTCTGAAAATTAGGACCTTTTGCATTGTACACCCTGAATCCTATCCATACGACTGGCTGTCGAGCTTAGCGGCGCGGAGCATGCTGCGATGTGGGCACCACCGGCTGCCGTTGGAGAGTGGGCACCGCCGGCTGCCGTTGGAGAGGAGCCGCGCGTGCTCGCGGAACAGCGCGCCGGAAGTTCCTCGCTGAGAAGGGGCCAAAGGAGGTTGGGGGAAGGCGACGCCTGATGCACTGGAGTGTTCCGCCGTCGCTAGGTTGTCCGCCGGCGCGGAATCGTGCGGTGGAGATGGACGTCCTGCTGGCAGCGCGCGGTGAAGTTGTGGGCCCTCCAGGCGTTGCGCGGTGGGGTTGGGGTTCCCGGCGGCACGCTTCTACTACGAAGGAGCTGGCTTGGTGTTGTATCCTGCACACGCTCACGGCTGGATGCGTGATTGATGACCCGGACAACTCCATGTTCTTCTCTGCCCCCACGATGCTGCAACAACCCCACTAAATTCCATGGCTGATCACTCATCCTAACTTTCTTGCTGGTACTTTCATTAACCCATCAAGAGAAGTGGTTTTTTTTCAGTTGCTGATGCACTACGAACAAATATTATACTGGTAACTGACATTTGTAGTTGTGCTTGCTAAGAAATTTACCCAAAAAATCTATCAAGTTATGTCCTATAAATCTGAGCTAATATTGCAAACTGGTGGTACATTACCACCATTTTGGTAAATTCTGAAGAGTAAATCAGGGGAAACCATGGGAACCAGAGTTCTCTGTGTTAGTCTACACCTTGTATGGTTTCAACGCCAAGAGCATGTTGGAGGCAACCTTGTAAATTGAGCGGTTATCTTACTATAGGGAAAATGCAGCTACTTTCAGAATTAATAGTAGTAAGAGGTTGTCTTACTATAGGGAGGCCAACAACTGAAAATGATTTCACTAATTAATTCTGAATGTCCATATCTTTTTGGTATTACTATCAGATCAATTTAATCAGTCTGGGATATCCTTTTGGCAGCCTTGTAAGATTGACTAATTTTGTACCCAAGGCCAAGATGTATGATTGAGCGAAATAAAAATTTCAGTTCTTCACACCATCTGATCCGATGTTCATTTTTGGTATTGTAATTAATCTACCAAGGACCAAACCCAACCAAATTGTTGATACCGTATTATGGTTATATGTAGTTCTCCATCTATATTTATAATTATCCTTTTGCATGTCATTTTCCTTGCCAGTAGCTTGATATAGGGCTGTACTTAGTACAGCTTGGCGCACTAAGTTGGCAATGCTTTAGTCTGATTTTGTATTTGGTTAGATGTTTTCTTACCAAGTGTTGTATTGCATTCTCTTGGTATTTTACTGAAGCTCACCACATCGCCATGGTTCTCAGCGGCGACACTGTCCGCTTGTGTTGCCGCCCCGTATGAAGCGCCGGCCTCCCCGAGCTCCTGATGGTGACATTGCGATGATGCCATGGTGGAAGGATTATAGCGGGTGTTCGACGGTGTGCCCATATGATGGTAAGTGTTGCCCCGTAGGGTGCTTGATGGAGAAGGGCAGTGCGATGATGCACTGGTGGAAGGATTGGTGCCCTGAAGTTTAATCACAGGTTTGCTCGGTTTGGTCGGGTCAGGCATCACTGCATCGTGTGTTGGATTTCTAGGTTTGGTTCTAAATAGTTATACTCACATATAGGAAGAAACCCGTAGCAACGCACGGGTCTATCTGCTAGTATAGAGAAGAAAAACAAGACAAAAATAAAAACAAGACAATAAACAAAATAAAGAGGTTGAGAGTGGGAGACTCCCCTTTCTAGAAGACTTCCTTCTCCTCGGCAACGGCGCCAGAAAAAGTCCTTGATGGTGCAGACCGTGCACTCGTTGGGAGACCCCGAGAAGAGGGTGTGATGAGCACAGCGGTAGGAGTTTTCCCCTTAGTTAAGAACCAAGGTTATCAATACAGTAGGAGAAAGAGGACCATCGGAAGGTTGATGCCACTGACGGTGGTGCTGGCGCTTCACCGGTGTCAGCAATAACGTGGTACCTACACACAACACAACCAAAATACTTTGCCCCAACGGTACAGTAAGGTTGTCAATCTCACCGGTCTTGCTGAAAACAAAGATTAGACGTATAGTGTGGAAAATAGTGTATGCTTGCAGTAAGTAAAGAAAGCAGGAAATTGTTGTGGTTTGTTTAACAGTGTGGAAAATTGGACTGGGGTTCATAGGTTCACTAGTGGTGTCTCTCCATAAAGATAACATGCTAGGTGAACAAAGTACAGCTAGGCAATTGACAAATAGAGGCTGCACCGTAGTGCACATTATAACATGATGACTACTATGATATTTAGTGCGGACATTACAACAAAATACACAAACCAAAATCCATTTGCATCTATGACTAATAATCCACCCTCAGGTTATCATCCGACCCCCCTTAGGTATTAAGTTGCAAGCAACAGATAACTGCATTAAACAATGTGTGTAATGTAAGCAATCATTGTACACATGGGCACTCTCACTGTTGTTTTATCCCTAGTGGCAACAACACATCATCCCCCGTCACGTTTCTGTCACTTGAGCACAGGCGAAAAGGAGGCATGAACCCACTATCTAGCATAAATACTCCCTCTTGGAGTCACTAGCAACTACTTGGCCAGAGCAACCACTAGCAACAGAATGCATGCAAGATCACAAATAACATATGTAATAAAGACTATAATCAACTTGGCATAAGTTCAATATTCATCGGATCCCAGCAAACACATCATATAGAATTACATAAGATCAATCTCGATCATGATAGGAAGCTCACAAGATCTAAACATGGAGGCATATGAGGAGGAGACAACCATCTAGCTACTGTTATGGACCTGTAGTCTAGGGATGAACTACTCACGCATCACTCCGGAGGCAGGCATGGTGATGTAGAAGCCTCCGGTGATGATTTCCTCTCCGGCGGGGGTGCCGGGAGACAGCTCCAGAACCCCCCTGATCTAGGGTTGACGACGACGACGGTTGCGGAACTTTTCGGGGATATTTGATCAGGTAGTTAGGGTTTTCCATCCGGGGGGGATAAATAGGCGAAAGGGTAGAGGCGATGGAGGCCTGGGGGCCCCACACCCATAGCTGGCGCGGCCAGGGAGAGGCCGCGCCACCCTATGGTGTGGCCCTCCTGGTGCCCGTCTTCGACTCTCGTTCGGTGTTCTGGATGCTTCCGGGGAAAATAGGCACTTCGGGCTTTGTGGGGTCCAATTCCGAGAATGTTTCCAAAACAACTTTTCTGAAACCAAAAATAGCAGAAAATAGGGAACTGACACTTGACATCTTGTTAATAGGTTAGTCCCGAAAAAGGTATAAAAATGCTATAAATAAGGGAGAAAACATGTAGCAATTGGCATAATATGATCATGGAGCATCAGAAATTGTAGACACGTTGGAGACGTATCAGGATTATCCGGATGTTTGATGCCTACCGCCAAGACAACAATGACACCAAATTCAAGTTCCTCCATGTTTTCTCAAGTTTTTGATCTCGCAATTAGTGGAGGGATGTACGCTGATACATCATAAATCTATCCTTCATTTCTGATGTTCCATGTTGTTTCCTACATGTTTGCTATACACTTTATGTCATTTTTTATCAATTTTTCGGACTAACCTATTGACAATATGCCACAGATCCAGTTCCTTATTTTCTGCTATTTTTAGTTTGAGAAAAGTTGTTCTAGAAATATTCTCGAAATTGGAAAATTCAAAACCAGGAAGTCTTAGAATTCCTGAAGGTTCCACGGAGTCCCGAAGAGGCCCGGAGGGGGCCCCACCATAGGGTGGCTCCCCCCGGCTGCGCCTGGGGGTGGTGTGGGCCCATCAGGCACCCACCGCCATCGCCCTTTCTCCTATATAATCCCCCCCGACATATCAACCCTAAAGATATACCACTTTTTCTTGAGAAACATCCGAGGCCGCCGCCATCGTCATCCCGAGATCGGGAGGGATCTTGAGCTCTCCCCGGCACCCTGCCGGGAGGAGAATTCATCACTAGAGGGGTCTACACCACCATTGAAAGTACACAAAGGTCAACTAGAGGGGGGGGTGAATAGGTGACCTACAAATTTTAAGTCTTTTTCAATTTTAGTGGGGCTTTGGAAAGTTAATAACTTGGTTATCTAGATGTGCAACTAAGTAGACACCCTGTGTGACAAGTAACGAGTAGCAACGGAAGTAAATGCAAGGCACAAGATAACCACAAGTGACAACACGGAGACAAAGATATGTTTCCCGTAGTTCCTTCTTAAAAGAAGTACGTCTATGTTGGAGAGGTGGGGAGCCACCTAGGCGCTCCTCAATAGCACGGATATGCACACCTTATTCTCCTTGAGCTTCTCCGGTGAGGGAGATTCTCTTTTCCACTATTAGGTCGACTTGAAGGCGTTGACCAAACCTTTACAAGTAGTTGAGGTCACTCCACAAGTGAGATGGAGGCTCTCAACAATCTGAAGCTTCTTGCTAAAAGGTGGAAGCTACAAGCACTAGGGTTTCCCTTTGATGACAAGGCAACCAAGAGATTACAAGATCTTGAGAGGTATGGTGTGGGAGCACAATTTTTGGCTTGGTAGAAAGGTAGATCTAGTCCTCCTCCATGAGATCCTTGAAGGGCATCGAGTTTGGTTGGAGGAGGAGGGAGATCGGGACGTTTTGAGCTCGTCAACAATGGAGGAGAGAGAGCAATGGACGAACTCACTATCTAGAGGAAGAAGACAGCTATTTATAGGCTCCTCCAGTTTCTGACCGTTGCAGTGCGCTAGGGCTGAATATTCCGGTGTTAGGACCAGAAATTTCCAGTGCACCCTGACCGGATATTTGAAAAGTCCCGGGGACGGAAGATTGAATATTCCGGGGGCGGAAATTTCCGCCCAATATTCCGCCCCCATCTCTGTGTGCGGGCAGCAGTACCGCGCCGAAAAACTGTTAAGGACCAGGCCGGATATTTGAATCATCCGGGGGGCGGATATTTGAATAATCCGGGGCCGGAAACTTCCGGCCAATAATCCGCCCCCATCTCTGCGCGCGGGCATATGCGAAATCTCCAAAAACCGCTAAGGAACAGAGGGCCGGAAATTTGCCCCGGAATATTCCGGGCAAATATCCGCCCCAGCTTCTGTGCGCGGGCAGTAGCAGAAGTACTTAGTCGTTTTGAAGTGGCCAGAGAGGCCGGAATATTCCGGTGCAAGGGCTGGATATTCCGCCCCATATGCACCGGAAATTCCGGGGTAGTAGATGAAAAATCCGGTGACAGTAGATATAATTTTCAGAACTCCTCTTTGAACTTTTGAGTACATTTATCAATAATCATCTGAGAGGCCACCTGCATGTACTCAAACAACATTGTTAGTGAGATGATACCCGCGTTGTTATCATCACCAAAATCATTAGAGGGATCATGAGCTTTCAATCTCCCCCTTTTTGGTGAGTGATGACAACACGGGTATTTGCAAGGAGAAAAACTAACAATGCATGCGATGAAAAGTAAAACACCAGAGATAGCATATATAGGAGACATGCCTAGTTCACACAAGCAAATCCATGAATAACGAGTACGATGAGACGAAGTTCGAAAAGACGCACGAAACGATAAAAAGCAAATAAAGAACGAAACCCACCCTAGCAAATCCCCGCGATCATCTAGATCTTCTCCCCCTTTGGCATCAGGATACCAAAAAGAGAAAAGAGAGAACTACGTCCCATAGAGAAAACTCTAGGCCTGGGTGTCTTCTTATTCTTCCTCCTTGCTAGCAGACGCAATGTCCTCATCATCATCCACTCCCAGATCCCAGTCAACGTCGCGGTTGTTCTAGTTCTTGTATGGAATCCTGTCAGGAGGAGGAGCTGGCACATTGGGAACCTTAAGGGCAGTCATGATGGTGCGATGGTTCTCCAGGATGTTGCGGCGCTCAACATAGGCATCGTAGTTCTCCTTGTGGATGCACACATTCATGCACATCACATTCTCAATGGCACAAGCGAGCCATGAGCGCTTCTTGGTGTCTGGAAGAGGTGGACGCATGCGAGGATCACAGTGACCCTGGCCCGTGGCGCCGACATCATGAGCAGCCTGCTGAGTGTGGGCGGCCTTCTTGTACAGCGTGACATCCTTATGGTCATCACAGTCTAACTCCAGGTCCTCACGGAGGGCAGAAGGATAACGAGACTTGATGAGCTTCATGATGTAAGGAGCATATGGGGGCACTTTGCGGTTGAAGAGAGCAAAGTGGATCTCGTTGAAGATGAATTCCATCACATCAATCTTGTGATGCTCAGTATCAGTCATGTCACCGTCAGTGAAGGTCAGGAAGGCGTGGTACATGAGGTTGACCAAGCCACCACGAATCGCATCATTATTGCCCGCGCTCGGGGCAATAGTCTCTCTGAACATACGCAGCAGGATGTCATAGATGGGGTAGAGACCCTTTGCAGAGCCAATAACACAGTAGAACCATACAACTCAGCAAGTCTGTTCTTCTCATACTCCATCCCGTGAACATGCATGCGAGTACCCTGAGGAGTGTGAAGGCCAGCAAAAGGATATCCGAGCTCGGCAGCAAAATCATGGAAGTTGGCGGTGAGCAAGTGAGGGCGAGACATCCAAGACATCCCTATATCCTCAGACTCATCGAAGACCAGAGTGGAGTAAAACTGTTGGATGAAAGTGATGTTGTAGGAGAATTGGGTCTCCATGAGGTGACGCAGACCCAGAAGTTCAGCCAGCTGGACAGAGTTGTTGAAGTATGCAGATTAGCAGCCATGTGTGCAAAGTTGATAAACTTCATGGGACAGACTGGGTTGCTCGTCACAGTGTACACCTGCTTGAAGAGAGTCTCCTGCTCAACGTGCCAGAAGCATGAGTCAATGGTTGGGTCTTGAGTACCCTCAGTGTACCAAGCCTTTGCCCTCCATGCCTTGAATTCGGAGATAGACATGGTGGACAAGTTGGGAGCTGCCTTCCCCTGCTGCTTATTGGCTTTGCGAGCTACCCTGGAAGCATCACGTTCATGCTCATACGCCTTCTCAGCATCCTTCTCACGATGGCGAGTCTCCGCCTCATCCACTAAAGTTCCCTCATCATCTTCCCTCAAGTGTCGGAGTCTCTTGCGTGAGCTAGTCATCTTGGGAGACCTAGAGCTTGAACCATCTGCAAGAAAAGCAAGAGAAAACGCAAAGAAAAACAGATCAAAACGGTGGCTCACAACTTGTGGAAGTGGAAGAACATATCTCAGTTATAGATTCAGGGCAGGCCGGAAATTCCGGTCGGGGCGGAAATTCCGGCCTCAGGTGAAATTTCCGGGGGGCGGAAATTTCCGGCCTTCGAGGTTTTCGCACCAGATCTGAATCTAGGGCCTGCCACGAATCTAAAACGACAAGGAAGTGCAATGGGAGGAACTCTAGGGGATATGTGATACGAGTATATGGATATTCCTCTCAAAAACACATGGAATATGAAAGAACATGAGATCAAATCAACCGATAACCCTAGATTGCGGAGAAAACGAAGCACATACCGGGATCCATGGGAGAGGAAAGGATGTGCGGTCTCTTGATCTGCAAAGGGAAATCAGAGGATGAGGACGGGGGGCAAGGACGTCTCGGAGGCGGCGGTTGCGGTTGGGGGCGGAGTGGAGGCGAGGGGAGGGTAAACAGTGAGGAACTGCCCCTCCCATCGCCTATTTATAGCCCCCAGCCGCGTAGACCGGATTATTCCGGTATTAGGACCGGAATATTCCGGGGGCCGGAATATCCGCCCCAAATATTCGGCGTGCCTTCTGCGAGCAGGCACGCTGGATATTTTGGGGGAATTTTCTGGTCAATCTCGAGCCCCGGAAATTTCCGGGGCTTAAGACACGGAATATTCCGGCCCCCCGGATATTTGCATCGGAAATTTCCGCCCTTCCGGGGTGCCTTCTGTGAGAGGGCACCTTGGAAATGGGTGAAAATTTCTCAGGCAAATGTCTGGAGGGCGGAAATTTCCGGGCTCTAGGCCGGAATTTCCGGGGTTCCCATGCCTTCCGAGGTTTTTGTGGAGAAAAGATACAAGAAGTGAGCCTCCAAAACAAAACACGAATCAACAACGACGAACACACAAACACGAACGAAAAGCAAAAAGAAATGTTGGTGGCCGAAGCCACCGTGTTTAAGTGTATACCAAGGAGCCGCGAAGATGTATCTTGGGCCCAAAAGTATGACTCACGTTTAAGCACAATAAGTCACTAAAATGACTAGATATGCATGAAGCTTTGATTGTTTTGCGCATGATAGGTGGAGTGTTGGTTCATGAACTGAACTACGCTCCCCCTATGTCCATGCCTACATCTAATCTTGATAGCACATATAGTGAAGGTAATTATGCAAGGGTTCAAGAGAAGTTGGACGCATCGATAACATTTAGTTCATTCCTCAAACCCCGAAATCGTGGTTCATCAAGGGCCTTCGTGAAGATGTCCGCGAGTTGATCCTTGGTTGGCGCATAGGAAAGATCAATATCACCCTTCTCAACATGATCCCGAATGAAATGATGCTGTCCTTGTCTTGCTTGTTCTTGAAGATCCACTTGGTGCCGATGACGTTCTTGCAATATTTGGGTCTTGGCACCAACTTCCACACCTTGTTGCGCTCGAAGTTGTTGAGTTCATCGTGCATAGCTTCAAGCCAATCTTGATGTTCAAGAGCTTCATAGACCTTCTTGGGCTCAGTATGAGAGACGAATGCATGAGCGTTTCTAAAGTCCGCCAATTTCCTCCTTGTGACGACCCTTCCACGAACTTATCCAAGAATCATGTCCTCCGTGTAACCGGCACGAGCAAGATTATCTAGCCTTCTCTTTGCCCTACGAGCTAGCATATCCTCCAAAGTTTCCTTGGATAGCACTTGATCATCACCTTCATCGTCAGAGTCTTTTCCACCTTGATTTTTTCATCAATGGGAGGTGGATCCCTTATGTGTCGAGTTGTATCATCACCATGAGTATATTGTTCTTGTTCTTCATTGTGAGCTTGGCCTTCATCATGAGCTTGGCCTCGATTGTTAGCTTGGCCTTGATTGATCGAGTGATCTTGATCGTTAGCTTGGCCTTGTGGTGAAGCATGAGGGCTTGGTGCATCTTGTTGGGTAGCTTGAGTATCAATGGGTGTAGTCAAATGGCTCCACTTGAGTGGAGCATAGTCCTTCTCCCTCCGTCATCCGGTAACCCTCAATGGGGATTATTTCAGCAATCCCCATTCTTCTTATGACGATGGGAGGAATTGCATCTCCTACAACACCATGATCTATACGCCCCCCTTGGGATCCATTATCCTCATCAAACACCACGTCTATAGCTTCTTCAACTTGTCCGGTGGACTTGTTGTAGACTCTATAGGCGTGAGCGTTTGTGGCATAACCAACAAACATACCCTCATAAGATTTAGTCTCGAATTTCGACAAGCGTTTACCTCTCTTACGAATGAAGCACTTGCACCCAAAGACCTTGAAGTATGAAACATCCAGCTTCTTGCCCGTGAGAATCTCATAAGGGGTCTTGTTCAATATCTTGCAGAGATACAATCGGTTGCTAGCGTGACAAGCGGTGGAGACGGCCTCGGCCCAAAAATTATAAGGAGAAGAGAACTCCGCAATCATGGTTCAAGCCGCATCCATTCGTGTCTGATTCTTCCTCTCCGCCACACCATTTTGTTGAAGGGTGTAGGGAGTGGAATGTTGATGGGCAATTCCTTCCTCGCTAAGAAATCCCTCCACGGTGTAGTTCTTGAACTCGGAGCCTTTATCACTTTGGATAGCCATGATGCTCGTATTATGTTGGCGCTCCACCAAAGCGATGAACTCGATGACCCGGTTTTGAGTCTCACTCTTCCTCTTGAAGAAGTACACCCAAAAATATCGTGAGTGGTCATCCACAATCACCAAGCAATACTTCTTGCCTCCAAGACTATCATATGATAGAGGACCAAAAAGGTCCAAGTTAATGATCTCTAGGATTCTTGAGGTGGTGATGTTTGTCTTGGTTGGGTGAGCTTCTCCATGTTGCTTTCCAAGAACGCAAGAGCTACACACACGATCTTTGGCAAAATTAGCATTTGTTTTTCCTAGAACGTGATTGCCACTTTGTAGGTCATGCAACGTCCTCATATTGGTGTGGGCCAACCGGAGATGCCATAGCCAACCCACATCAACTTTATCCATTAGGCATGTCGCGGCACACGTGTCTCCTTTAGAGAAGTCCACTACATACATTTCATTCTCGACATGCCCAACAAAGGCTACTTTAAGAGTCGTTTCCCAAGTGACAATCACATTCTCCTTATAAAGAACGAGGTAAAACCACTTTTAGCAAGTTGAAGAACCGAGATGAGATTATAGCCAAGGGACTCAACAAGAAGAACATTCTCAATTGACAAGTCATTTGAGATTGCTACCTTGCCTCATCCCAATACCTTTAGTTCGGAGTTATCACCAATAGTAACGCAATTGAGATGAGGTAATGGAGGATGAAGATCACTCATTGCGTCATTTCTTCCGGTCATATGTTGGGATGCACCACTATCCACCGTCCATTTGCTCGAACCGGAAGCACTCCCCTACAATAGATTAGTTTCTTGATTTAGGTACCCATCTTTGAATGGGTCCTCTTTTGTTAGCAACAAGGGTCTTTGGAACCCAAATACTCCAATGATAATCATCACCATAAGAAGTACCAACATATTTAGCATATACATGACCATCTCTAGATTTCATAAGAACGTAAGATGGGTTGTATTTCCCGGCAAAGTCATTATGAGTGGTGTCCCCCTAGAGGTCTCACCACCCACAATGGTGTTGGTATCCTTTTCTTTGGTCACCTCTCCCTCTTTCACAAATCTTACTTCTTGTGAGGGAGAGGTGACTTTCTTCTTGTTCTTCTTCTTGTACTTCTTCTTTGACTTGGATACATAGCCAAGTCCCTCCTTTTCATTGTTGACTCATTGAGAAGCAATGTAACATCCCAAGTATGAAAACTCCCCTTAGAATGATTGATTTCTTGTTTATTAAAGTATTGCATCATGTCATCATATTGTCATCATGTTGTTTGCTTTTGTTTCTGTTGTGTTGCATCTGTTATTCTTTGTTTTCACCATGAATGTCAAACAATTTCAAATGCATGTTTTCATCTTGTTCTGTTACAACTTTTGGAATAAAAATAACAAGTGAAAACAACCAAATTATTCCATTTTATTTCATATTGGATCACTTATTAAATTGTTGCTTAATTCAATCAATCACTTTAATCAATTAATTCTAAATCACCTTTTAAATTCAAACCAATCCTTAAAATTCAGTACCTTTTGAATCCCTGAAGTTCACCACACTATTTGTAATCTTAAATCACTTTAAAACCTAGGGGAAACCCTATTGGAAATTACTTGTTTTTCCAATACTAATGAATATTGCAATTTTCAATTAAATTGGTTCATTTTAAAACAGCAAGAAAACAATTAAGCTTTTGAAAATAAAACTACCAAATGGTTGCATTTGGTCTATTAAACTTCCCCAAATTTTCCCAATTTTTTCCTAAAACTAAAACCTCTCTTTTCTTCCAAAAAGCAATTGCTACAAAAAAAAAAAACCGAAGTAAAAAATAAAAGGAAAACCAACCCGTGGGGAGGCAGGCTAGGAAAGCCCACCTACAACCCACGGGAGCGCCAGCCCGCACGCCCTTTCTCCTTGGCCTTTGAGGCCCAGCCCATCGGGCTGTCGTCACCTTCGTACGGAAGGGGAGCAGCGGGGAATATGCCCCTCCCGTGGAGCTCCGAGCTCCACGTCGCCCCGCTCCACCTGCTACCCCTCCTCCTATTTAGCTAGGGCATCAGCGGCCTCGCAAACCCTAGCATCCCTTCTCCATTCCCCGCCGCCGTCAACTCCTATTCTCCCATCGCCGCCACCTCCTCTGATTCGCATCCGTTCTCTGTAACTTCTGAACCCGGTCGTCGACTCTATGAAAACCGCCGCCGCTCGCCGTCTCCGGTGGCTAGCAGAGCGCGCTAGCCACGGGAATGGATAGGCCTCGGCTCCACCTTCATCGTCGACACCTCGGTGGAGCCCGAGGAGGGCCAGATCGGCCGCGCCGTCGACGGCAAGGCTCGCCGTGGCGGCACCTCGCAGCAGCCGCGCCCCCTCCATCTGCAGTCGATGTGAGCGCTCTGTTCCTTCCCTCTCTCCCTGTCCGCCTCCGTAGCACCCACACGTCCGCACCATCACGCCCACGGCGCACACCCCGGCAACCGCGAACATCTCGCAGCGGCGATCGCTGTCTGCCCTTGTCGTTCATGTCCGTCCGCAGCCGCTGCAGCGACCGATCCGTTCTCTGAACCTGTACGCCTGATGTTGCTGTTAAAATTCAGTTAACACCAGCATAGTTGCCTCTTATCGAGTCGTTTCTGTAACCCATCACGAGACCAGCAGCAGCCCATCTGGTCTGTTCCTTGCGCGCAGCGAGCAGATCGCGGGGTCGAACCCCCGCAGAGGCAAAAGCCTCCTTTTTCCTTCTTTTACCGCGCTGACAGCGGGGTCCCACCCGTCAGCCGCGCGCAGCGCCACGCTGGCTAGACCCCACAGATCAGTGACTGTGGCTACACCACAGTGCGGTAATAAAAGCTTAACACGATTCTGTTTTTGTTTTTCCAAATTTCTTTTAAATAACAGATTTAAGCATCAAACTTTAAACATTAATAACTTTAAATCTATAAGTCCAATTCATAAAAGTTGTATATGTTTACTGCTCCAAATTTCATAACCTTTCCAAATAATCAATTTGTATTCTGTTTTGAGTTTTCAAAATACTTTTAAAATTCAAATTTGGATAATTCAAATGTAATTTGCAATAATTCATAACTTATTTATACTATTTCCAAATAATGCAAATAAAATATGTTTTTCACACCTTTTTGAATATCCTATCCAAATATAAAATTTGTTTCATTGTTTGAATAATTTAAAATGCCTAAACTATTTAAATCTTGTTTAATTCCATTAAAACTTGTTTAATATTGTTTAATTCCTAATTAAATAATCCAAAGTCCAATTTCAAAATGTGAAACATGTAATCCAACTAAAATTTGATAATCTTTACAAATATAAACTTTGATAATTGTTTTGAGCATTTTAACTTGATGAAAACAACCACTACTTGTTTAACACCATTAAGTAACAATAATTGCCAAACCTTATTAATGTTTTCTAAAATGGTTAACTATCATTTCAAGTGCATTTAATATTGTTATTTTGTTGTTATCTTGTCATCATCATCATGCATGCATCATGTTTAACTACTTACACTTGTTAATCAAATGTAGGTCATTGCTTCTACCTAAAGCATTTGCATCCATATGCAATTCTCATTGCATATGGATCCAATTAAATTGTGTTACTTGTCAAGTAGGTTACTTGATGCATCTATTAACATGACATGCATCATCCCATGTTTGTGCACCTATGCCATGATAATGATTGCTTATCTTTCTGCAATGTCTGTTTGCTTCTTCTCGGATACACGACGACGTTGAGACCGACGATACTTACGACATCCCTCCTAAGGATTTAGCTCAGTACCAGGCTACTGGGTTTTGCAGGCAAGTTATCACTCACATGAACCACTGTGTTCCTTTCAACATTGGTTACCGATACTTTCCGTTGTCTATTTCTGCTAAGCCTTAGTAGTAGTTGTTTCTGTTACGAACCTATCACATGAATCCCTTAACCCTGATATTGCCTCATCTCCCTTCCTACAACCATTGTTTGAGCCCGTGTCTTACTAGCATGCTTAGGTTGCTTTGCTCGAGTCTGTTACCCGTTACTTTCTGTTACTATTTCATTATGTTCTGGGGGCTCGATGTTTAATCAATCAATCATGCTAATGTTACTATTACTAATAAACTTGATGATAAGGCACCGGCAGGAGGCCCATGAGAGGTTTTGGAGCCTGCTAGTGTCGACCCTAATAGGAAAAGGGTCTTGTCTACTGATCCATGATGAGCGCACTACCCGCATTTGGGAAGCGAGTATGGGCGCCCCCCTCAACTTGACCTGATTCGCATCTCGTCCAAATCGCCTCATTTAGTTCGTGTTCTCCATTTGCCGCATGCATGTTTTTGCGAGCCCAGGCCAGGGTGGAACTTTCGTAGTCGGCATATAGGGGGACACGGTCTTAGAGTGCTATGAGGGTCCCTTTTCTTCGGGGCTTGATTAGCCGTGCGCCCAAGGTTCTTTGGGCTTGATGCGAAGAATGGTTGGTTGTGTTGAGTGCCCCGCTTGGTGGGGTGATCTCCCATCTGGCGGGATATTCATGAGTGTACGGCCAAATTGGTGCAACCCTGCAGGGATAATCTTCTCGAGAAGCCGTGTTTTCCGCGGTTATGGATTACTTGGTGAAAGTACTGGCTAACAAGTACTCAGGACAACTTAAACATAATGATCAAACATGTTACACCCCATGATTAATAACTTGACTAGTAATAGGCTTATTGACACAATAATTTGAACCATCATTATTACAACTGTGTGAGTTATCCTCGGATTGCTTCTTTGGATAAGGGGCGAGATCCAGGATGGGTTTGTTTGAAGTTATCTTTCAGTTGGTTACAATCCTCGATCTTATCTCCTTTCTGTTAGCCGGCAGTTGTAGTATGTTTCTGTAGTTGTGTAGAGCAGCCAGTTGCAGCATCTTTTATATCCCTTCCTTCCGTTGAACCCAAAGCATCTGTGCTTGGTGTTGACGGGTTACACTTTGGTGAACTGTGAGTCTTGCTTGCCAGTACGTTGGTGTACTGACCCCTTTGGGGCTGTGGTTTACGCAGACGACGATTCCGAGGATCTACATGGTGGCTACTACGTGGAGTATGACGAGACTGCTGACGAGTAGATAGCGGACCCGGGCAGGATCCGAGACTTCGTGGATGGGCTCCGTCTTTTCGTTTCCGGCCTCTTAGGCCTATTTGGTTCTTGTCTGTACTCAGACATTTTGAATGCTTCCGCTGTGATGTAATGATGAATTGTTGGGGCATGTGCCCTCTGAATGATTGTATTTGCTATCTCTGCTCTAATGAGAGCCATTTGCAACTTATTTCAATCTTTTGTGTCGTAGAGATCTGTTGTGATATCACTTGTTAAACGCCGTTGACGTACCATGTGTGTATGTTTGAAGTACGTCGACGGAAGTGCCTTTGATCTCTAGTGGATAGTTTACATCGACGATGGAATAGCAGGGCTTGTGTTGTCGCGCATAAGCGCAGGCCTACCAGGAAGCTGGGACGTGGGAGCAGTTATGCCCCATAATCCAAGCATCTGCTATCCAGTTCGTACGGTGAGTATCCCCTAGAAGTCAGGGTGCGACAAATGGTATCAGAGCCTGTCTGCCCGTAGGATCCCTTTTTACTGGTCGCAGTTGAGTCTAGAAACTATTTTGTAGCTATATAGAAAAAATGAAACGTGAGAGTAGGAATTCTGTTCTTTTCTTCTTTTCCCCACCCTCCCTCCCTTTGTCTGGTAAGGAAGTGCAACGTTGGTTTTTCCCTTCTCATCTAAACTTTCAAGTTAGGATTTCACGAGTTTTGGGTTTTCCATAGTACCTCAGGAGTTTTGTTCTCGTTTTCCTCGGTGTTTTTTCAATATCCTGTTCTTTTAAGGAACCTTTTCGTCCGTTGAAATCTTGTTGTTCTTTTCCACTTCAAATCTTCTACCGACGTCTAATCAAAACTTCCTAGTAAACTCTTGTCCAACTAAAGTGTTATTTCATACCGGAGCATCATATCCTTTTGTTTCAAAGATCTTTTCCACAACATACAACCCAATTCTGGTTCCACTAAACAATCAAATCTCTACTCACTCCTCGGGATCTCAAATGTTGACTTCCAAGATAAGTAAGAACAATCCAATTCTAATGAGAGGCCACATATTCCTCGTTACTCTCATGTTGATGATTCTGACATTGATGATTATTTTTGGTGTTCCATTGATGTCAATAACTCTGTTCCAACCTTATTACAGATAATCTATTCTCCAAATGCATCAAATTCTATCCAGCTATACACCCTCGATACAAAACCTATACCTCTCCCTTTTACTTGAAATATTCCGGTGGTTTCCAATTCCTTGACGTCTATCCAATGTGCACGATATGTTTCACGTGACATAGCTCAAGGGGATCTTCCCAAGAAGTTTCCGGACCTTCTCTTTTCTCAGTAGGAATCTCGGGGCGCGATTCCTTCAAGGGGGGCGTTTTGTAACATCCCAAGTATGAAAACTCCCCTTAGAATGATTGATTTCTTGTTTATTAAAGTATTGCATCATGTCATCATATTGTCATCATGTTGTTTGCTTTTGTTTCTGTTGTGTTGCATCTGTTATTCTTTGTTTTCACCATGAAAGTCAAACAATTTCAAATGCATGTTTTCATACTTGTTCTGTTACAACTTTTGGAATAAAAATAACAAGTGAAAACAACCAAATTATTCCATTTTATTTCATATTGGATCACTTATTAAATTGTTGCTTAATTCAATCAATCACTTTAATCAATTAATTCTAAATCACCTTTTAAATTCAAACCAATCCTTAAAATTCAGTACCTTTTGAATCCATGAAGTTCACCACACTATTTGTAATCTTAAATCACTTTAAAACCTAGGGGAAACCCTATTGGAAATTACTTGTTTTTCCAATACTAATGAATATTGCAATTTTCAATTAAATTGGTTCATTTTAAAACAGCAAGAAAACAATTAAGCTTTTGAAAATAAAACTACCAAATGGTTGCATTTGGTCTATTAAACTTCCCCAAATTTTCCCAATTTTTTCCTAAAACTAAAACCTCTCTTTTCTTCCAAAAAGCAATTGCTACAAAAAAAAAAACCGAAGTAAAAAATAAAAGGAAAACCAACCCGTGGGGAGGCAGGCTAGGAAAGCCCACCTACAACCCACGGGAGCGCCAGCCCGCACGCCCTTTCTCCTTGGCCTTTGAGGCCCAGCCCATCGGGCTGTCGTCACCTTCGTACGGAAGGGGAGCAGCGGGGAATATGCCCCTCCCGTGGAGCTCCGAGCTCCACGTCGCCCCGCTCCACCTGCTACCCCTCCTCCTATTTAGCTAGGGCATCAGCGGCCTCGCAAACCCTAGCATCCCTTCTCCATTCCCCGCCGCCGTCAACTCCTATTCTCCCATCGCCGCCACCTCCTCTAATTCGCATCCGTTCTCTGTAACTTCTGAACCCGGTCGTCGACTCTCTGAAAACCGCCGCCGCTCGCCGTCTCCGGTGGCTAGCAGAGCGCGCTAGCCACGGGAATGGATAGGCCTCGGCTCCACCTTCATCATCGACACCTCGGTGGAGCCCGAGGAGGGCCAGATCGGCCGCGCCGTCGACGGCAAGGCTCGCCGTGGCGGCACCTCGCAGCAGCCGCGCCCCCTCCATCTGCAGTCGATGTGAGCGCTCTGTTCCTTCCCTCTCTCCCTGTCCGCCTCCGTAGCACCCACACGTCCGCACCATCACGCCCACGGCGCACACCCCGGCAACCGCGAACATCTCGCAGCGGCGATCGCTGTCTGCCCTTGTCGTTCATGTCCGTCCGCAGCCGCTGCAGCGACCGATCCGTTCTCTGAACCTGTACGCCTGATGTTGCTGTTAAAATTCAGTTAACACCAGCATAGTTGCCTCTTATCGAGTCGTTTCTGTAACCCATCACGAGACCAGCAGCAGCCCATCTGGTCTGTTCCTTGCGCGCAGCGAGCAGATCGCGGGGTCGAACCCCCGCAGAGGCAAAAGCCTCCTTTTTCCTTCTTTTACCGCGCTGACAGCGGGGTCCCACCCGTCAGCCGCGCGCAGCGCCACGCTGGCTAGACCCCACAGATCAGTGACTGTGGCTACACCACAGTGCGGTAATAAAAGCTTAACACGATTCTGTTTTTGTTTTTCCAAATTTCTTTTAAATAACAGATTTAAGCATCAAACTTTAAACATTAATAACTTTAAATCTATAAGTCCAATTCATAAAAGTTGTATATGTTTACTGCTCCAAATTTCATAACCTTTCCAAATAATCAATTTGTATTCTGTTTTGAGTTTTCAAAATACTTTTAAAATTCAAATTTGGATAATTCAAATGTAATTTGCAATAATTCATAACTTATTTATACTATTTCCAAATAATGCAAATAAAATATGTTTTTCACACCTTTTTGAATATCCTATCCAAATATAAAATTTGTTTCATTGTTTGAATAATTTAAAATGCCTAAACTATTTAAATCTTGTTTAATTCCATTAAAACTTGTTTAATATTGTTTAATTCCTAATTAAATAATCCAAAGTCCAATTTCAAAATGTGAAACATGTAATCCAACTAAAATTTGATAATCTTTACAAATATAAACTTTGATAATTGTTTTGAGCATTTTAACTTGATGAAAACAACCACTACTTGTTTAACACCATTAAGTAACAATAATTGCCAAACCTTATTAATGTTTTCTAAAATGGTTAACTATCATTTCAAGTGCATTTAATATTGTTATTTTGTTGTTATCTTGTCATCATCATCATGCATGCATCATGTTTAACTACTTACACTTGTTAATCAAATGTAGGTCATTGCTTCTACCTAAAGCATTTGCATCCATATGCAATTCTCATTGCATATGGATCCAATTAAATTGTGTTACTTGTCAAGTAGGTTACTTGATGCATCTATTAACATGACATGCATCATCCCATGTTTGTGCACCTATGCCATGATAATGATTGCTTATCTTTCTGCAATGTCTGTTTGCTTCTTCTCGGATACACGACGACGTTGAGACCGACGATACTTACGACATCCCTCCTAAGGATTTAGCTCAGTACCAGGCTACTGGGTTTTGCAGGCAAGTTATCACTCACATGAACCACTGTGTTCCTTTCAACATTGGTTACCGATACTTTCCGTTGTCTATTTCTGCTAAGCCTTAGTAGTAGTTGTTTCTGTTACGAACCTATCACATGAATCCCTTAACCCTGATATTGCCTCATCTCCCTTCCTACAACCATTGTTTGAGCCCGTGTCTTACTAGCATGCTTAGGTTGCTTTGCTCGAGTCTGTTACCCGTTACTTTCTGTTACTATTTCATTATGTTCTGGGGGCTCGATGTTTAATCAATCAATCATGCTAATGTTACTATTACTAATAAACTTGATGATAAGGCACCGGCAGGAGGCCCATGAGAGGTTTTGGAGCCTGCTAGTGTCGACCCTAATAGGAAAAGGGTCTTGTCTACTGATCCATGATGAGCGCACTACCCGCATTTGGGAAGCGAGTATGGGCGCCCCCCTCAACTTGACCTGATTCGCATCTCGTCCAAATCGCCTCATTTAGTTCGTGTTCTCCATTTGCCGCATGCATGTTTTTGCGAGCCCAGGCCAGGGTGGAACTTTCGTAGTCGGCATATAGGGGGACACGGTCTTAGAGTGCTATGAGGGTCCCTTTTCTTCGGGGCTTGATTAGCCGTGCGCCCAAGGTTCTTTGGGCTTGATGCGAAGAATGGTTGGTTGTGTTGAGTGCCCCGCTTGGTGGGGTGATCTCCCATCTGGCGGGATATTCATGAGTGTACGGCCAAATTGGTGCAACCCTGCAGGGATAATCTTCTCGAGAAGCCGTGTTTTCCGCGGTTATGGATTACTTGGTGAAAGTACTGGCTAACAAGTACTCAGGACAACTTAAACATAATGATCAAACATGTTACACCCCATGATTAATAACTTGACTAGTAATAGGCTTATTGACACAATAATTTGAACCATCATTATTACAACTGTGTGAGTTATCCTCGGATTGCTTATTTGGATAAGGGGCGAGATCCAGGATGGGTTTGTTTGAAGTTATCTTTCAGTTGGTTACAATCCTCGATCTTATCTCCTTTCTGTTAGCCGGCAGTTGTAGTATGTTTCTGTAGTTGTGTAGAGCAGCCAGTTGCAGCATCTTTTATATCCCTTCCTTCCGTTGAACCCAAAGCATCTGTGCTTGGTGTTGACGGGTTACACTTTGGTGAACTGTGAGTCTTGCTTGCCAGTACGTTGGTGTACTGGCCCCTTTGGGGCTGTGGTTTACGCAGACGACGATTCCGAGGATCTACATGGTGGCTACTACGTGGAGTATGACGAGACTGCTGACGAGTAGATAGCGGACCCGGGCAGGATCCGAGACTTCGTGGATGGGCTCCGTCTTTTCGTTTTCGGCCTCTTAGGCCTATTTGGTTCTTGTCTGTACTCAGACATTTTGAATGCTTCCGCTGTGATGTAATGATGAATTGTTGGGGCATGTGCCCTCTGAATGATTGTATTTGCTATCTCTGCTCTAATGAGAGCCATTTGCAACTTATTTCAATCTTTTGTGTCGTAGAGATCTGTTGTGATATCACTTGTTAAACGCCGTTGACGTACCATGTGTGTATGTTTGAAGTACGTCGACGGAAGTGCCTTTGATCTCTAGTGGATAGTTTACATCGACGATGGAATAGCAGGGCTTGTGTTGTCGCGCATAAGCGCAGGCCTACCAGGAAGCTGGGACGTAGGAGCAGTTATGCCCCATAATCCAAGCATCTGCTATCCAGTTCGTACGGTGAGTATCCCCTAGAAGTCAGGGTGCGACAAGCAACCTCATGGAGATTCTTCTCACTTCCTACAAGATTAGTCACACTACAAGCATTGCGAGGAAAATCATTTAAGCTAGTAGATGAGGTAGACATAACTTGCTTGTTTGATTGTTTAGCTAGAATATTGTCACGAGATTTGGTTAACTTGTCATGAATTTCTTTAAGAGACATGAACTCCTTTTCTAGTTTCTCATGACGAGTACCAAGTTCCTCGTGAGCAATTCCTAGCTTCAACTCTTCATGTTCAAGTGTTTTAATGATAACAAGAGATTTTGCATTATCCTTCCTAAGCTTAGAGACACTCATGGAAAAGTTTTATTCAAGACTATATAATTTCTCCTCAAGAGAGGCACGAATGGAACGCTCATTCTCAAGAGATTTTTCAAGCTCTTGTTCATTGCAAGTGTGACCTCCATGGCTTTCCAAGGTCATGATAATCTCCTCATTTTAATCTACAAGAGAGTTAGCCTCATCAAGTTGCCTCAAGAGGGCATTCACTTTTTCCTTAGTCTCGCCTTTAAGGCTAGCTAGCCAAATGCCTAACTCGTTATCCTCACCATCCTCCTCACAAACATTCTCAACACAATCCAATAATGAAGGTGGGTTAGTGATAATGGTCTTGGAGTTAGGAGAGCATACCGAAGTGGCTTTTGCCATAAGACATGTAGGTCGGGTAGCAACAATCTCATTGGGGGATTCAAATAGAGAGATCGAAGGAGATGACGCGGTGGCCCTTGCGATGTGAGTCTCTAGAACCGCCCCTTCATCTCCGGAGATATAAGTCTCTAGAACCGCCCCTTCTTGAACATAAAGGGCCCTTGGCACTCGTCTAGCGAAGTTCTTGTTTTGTGGAGCCTTGGCCTTGTTTTTGCAAACAAGCTTGCCTTCATTTTCTTCTCTTGGCTCAAAAGGGCACTCCTTCACGAAATGGTTTGCGCTACCACAGTTGTAGCATGTCCTTGGTCGCCCCCCCTTTTCTTGTAGTTCTTGTTTCGTGGAGGTCTTGGAGAGCCGGCCTTGTGAGCTTCCCATCTCTTCCAATATCCATGCATAGCAAGAGCAATGCATTTGTGAGCTCCGGTGTCAGTGTCCTCATAGTCTTCCTCCTCATTATCATCTTCTTCACTTTCATCGACTCGAGCCATTGCCTTTGACTTCAAAGCGAGGGGTGACCTTCCCATTCCTCTAGAGCGAGCTAGAGCATCATCCGCACTCTTGTGTGATAGAGAGATAGCGATGAACTCACTAAGCACACCAATAGAATTGAGAGTATTGTAGTCCGCTCTTGTCCGGATGCTAGTGGAGAGATTCTTCTCAAAGGGTGTAATGGCTTTGACAAATTTCCTCTTGATCCACTCATCGGAGATCTCTTCCTTTCCAAAGTCTCTCAATTGATTGGCAAGAGTGACAACTCTTCTATATAGCTCTTCGGGGGTCTCATCCTCATGCATGACGAAGTTCTCGGAGTTGTCAATGGCCATGTCGTACTTGGAAGATTGGATGCTAGCATTTCCTTGAAACAAGGTGTCAAGTTTGTCCCAAGCTTCCTTGGCGGTCTTGCAACTACGAATGCGAGTGAAATATTCCCTTGGGAGAGCCTTGTGGATGATGACAAGTGCAGTCTTGTTGAGTTGAGATTCCACATCCTCCCTCGGAGTCAAGTTGCTTGGGTCATGAGGATGAAATCCATGAGTCATGCTCCTCCACAATGCGGTACACGATCCAGAAATGTGGGACTCCATCTCAAACTTCCAAGAAGAGAATTCATTAGTGTTAAGCATGGGAGGAATTCCAACATTAAGGATGTGTGGCATGGAAACAATTGGGTGGATGGAGTCATAGTTTTGCGGTGGTGGAACTTTTGAATTGGACCCAGAACCATTAGCCGTTTGAGACTTGGAGCCACCGACACTCTCCTTTGCTTTGGCTTTATCCTTTTGTGCGGCTTTAGCCTTAGCTTTGGCAATGTTCTCTTCGAGTTCGGAATCATCCAGAATCGTTCCCTCATACGAACTATCCTCATCGGAGATATGGGGAGAGTGCGAGGACCCCTTAGGTTTACCCATCATGTTCTCCAACATCTTCTTGATGGAGGAAACCTCCGAGCCTACACTAGAGCTAACCTTGGACAATTGGGTTTGGATAGTACAAACCGTTGTCTCTAGGTTAGCTATAGTGTCGGCCATTTTGGAGAGTTCCTCCTTAGAAGATTCGAGATCATCTCCGTTGACCATGATACTCTTAGGCGGTTAAGCCCGATAAAAGAGCCGAGGCTCAGATACTAATTGAAAGTACACAAAGGTCAACTAGAGGGGGGGTGAATAGGTGACCTACAAATTTTAAGTCTTTTTCAATTTTAGTGGGTCTTTGGAAAGTTAATAACTTGGTTATCTAGATGTGCAACTAAGTATACACCCTATCTGACAAGTAACGAGTAGCAACGGAAGTAAATGCAAGGAACAAGATAACCACAAGTGAAAACACGGAGACAAGGATATGTTTCCCGTAGTTCCTTCTTAAAACAAGTACATCTACGTTGGAGAGGTGGGGAGCCACCTAGGCGCTCCTCAATAGCACGGATGTGCACACCTTATTCTCCTTGAGCTTCTCCGGTGAGGGAGATTCTCGTTTCCACTATGAGGTCGATGTCGTGGTGGTATCACGGCAGATGCCATGGGATGGCTAATGTTGGGGCCGATGGACGTTGGAGGTGCTCGGGGAGGGATCACACGGCGAGTAGCCGCGTTTGGGAAGTCACAAGCACTGCAAACAACAAGATCTTACCCAGGTTCAGAGCCCTCGTGTGGAGGTAACACCCCTACTCCTGCCTCTCTCTTTTTATGTGTGTTCACCGAGTAGCCACAGTACAAATCAGGCCTTCAGCCGAGTAGCCACTCTAGCTCTCTAATTCTCTCTAGTGTTTCCTCTGGAATGTGTGTCGAACGCGGCGAACCTCTCACAGGAGGGGTCAGGGCACCTTATATACTGGTGCCCAGCCAAATAGAATAAGACTAAAAGGTACAGTTGATAGGACAGGAGCACTGCAGAACAAAGCATGCTTCCGGCTTCCCGCTGACGCGTGCACCGTAAGTCGTCGCGCCGTTCGGAGATGGGACCTGTCCACCCTTGTCAGTGAGATAGGGTAGACCCCTAGCCCTGTCCTGTCCCCTCTGTCAGTGACAGGACTTGACAGGCGCCTACCGCACTGTAGCCACGCCGTCGCGAGGATAATCACGTACTCCGTAAGTTGAACCGCACGCCGGTACGGACGCAGGATACGCGGGATCCCTTGTCAGAACGACTCCATTGACTTCTGGCCCGAGTAGGAACTCACTCCCTCTACTCGGACCATCTTCTTTACTCGGATGAACATAACTTGCTTGATTTCTCCTCTTGGACATTGGTGGGTACGGCCGGATAGAAACCTACCGGGTAGCGAGTACCGGGTAGCCATCTACCCGGTCAAACAACACCTTTGACCTTGTACTTAGCACTTGCCTTACCCCTACTCGGGGGTAACCCCCCGACATTAGTCCCCGAAGCTGGTAGTGTCCTGCGAACTCGTTCACTGGGCCCTGCCAGCTTAAAACAACCCTTCTCTTCATAACTGAGAGGGGGGCGAGTAGCACCTCCACACGGCCCTTCAATTCTTGCTTGCATCTCCGCTTCTCCGAATAGCCATATTTCTCCTCTGTGATGCCGAGTAAAAAGACTTAGCAAAATATGGAAACATAATCCCGCTCAAACGGTGCGAATCCACCTCTCCGAAATCATTGCTGCGCCTCTGCTCCCCGCGCCGTGAGAGATCCCGAGAGAAATTCCTCCCTTCAATCTCCATTCCAATCTCCCACACACCTTTCCGCCTCCATGGCTCGCGGAGAAGACGATGCCGCCGCCCGCGCCGGCTGGGAAGGTTCTGATGTCACGGCGGAGGACTGCCAGTGGCTAGTCAACACCCGCCGCGTCCCTCCCAGCGTGAGGTGCAGGCAGCCAGACAATGAGATCATCCCCACGCCAGAGAAGGACGAATTTGTTGTCTTCCTCGCGCACTTCAAGCGCGGATTCGGCCTCCCGATCTCCGACTTCTTCTCCGAGTTCCTCAAGAACTTTGGGCTCCAGTCACATCACCTTCCCCCCAACGCCATGGTCATGCTCTCCATTCATGTGGTGGTCTGCGAAGCTTTTCTCGGCGTGTACCCAACTATCCACAGTTGGGCACGCTACTTCTTCTTCCGCAAGCAGAGCATACCCAACCCAGGACACACCGAGAGCGCCCGCGCGATGACGCAGACGGGGTGCGCCATGATGCTGCAACGCAGCACTGGCCACCACCCGCGCGTCAAGGGATTGGAGACAGTGCGCAAGTGGCAGCGCAACTTCCTCTACGTCAAGAATGTCGCCACCGAAGAAGGGAACCAATCCAGGACCGGATAGGGCTCCCGAAGTGGAAGAACGCGAGGCCAACCCAGCAGAACTGGGGCTACAACCCGAAGAGCAACATCGAGGATGTTGTCCAGATCGAGCAGCGCCTCGCCGACTTGCAGGAAGAGGGATTCCGCCGAGATGATCCCGCGTGCTGGATATCACGCCGAGTGCTCCCGCTCCAGCGTCGCTCCCACAAGATGTGCTATATGGGAGGAAGCCGGGACTGCACAAGGACCACCACCTTCGAGCTAAGCACTACTGATGTGGCCATCTGGGCGAGATCCATCATGCAGACAACGCTCTCCGACACCTGGACGTATGGCTTCGTGCCGTATAGCCGCTCCAAGCGAATTGGACAGGTTAGTCTTCTATGCTTTGCTTCTGCACTCTGATACCGAGTAGGTGGCTTTCCAGCTTAGTATGCTTAGTCTTTGCATGCTGCACCGAGTAGAACATCACAGACATCCTGTTGGCTTTATGTGCTTTGTGTTTGCACGCCGTGTCGAGTAGAAAACCTTAGCTGAATATGCTTCGTGTTTGCACACTATTCCGAATAGAACCTCTTAGCCTTGTATGCTTTGTGTTTGCATGCTATGCCGGGTAGAACTCCTTAGGTCTATATGCTTTGTATTTGCATGCCATGCCGAGTAGAACCCCTTAGCCTTATATGCTTTGTGTTTGCATGCTATACCGGGTAGAACTCCTTAGTTTAGAACTCAACTTACTCGTGCCATTTGTTTGCCTTTCCAGCACATCGATCGCCAGGCAGAGGATGATGATGAGGTCTTCGAGGCCAATTGGCATGATGACCGAGAAGAGGATGACGAGACCGCCTACGACACCCAGGACACCCTCTGCATCCCTCATGCCCACCAGCCTGGTAAGCACCAAGTTGACGCGTCAATACGTGACTGGTCCGAGGATGACGAAGGTGACCAAGTTCACCTCTCTGATCGCAAGTAGCGCACTATGACTTCCTTTTCTGCTTCTCAATTCCTTTTCTCTTCCACTTTGTAGAGGATCCTGAGCTGATCGATGATGACGAGGAGCCCATCCATGTCCAGCCTCTATCTGTGGCTGCTCCCACAACCCGGAAGAGGACGGGCAGTGGTGCCCAAGAGCCTGCTGCCAAGAAGCCCAAGAAGACCGAGAAGAAGAAGACCACCACTGCTAGAAGGAAACCCCCCACCCGCAAAGGGTAAGTTGTTCCATCCGAACACCAACTCGCTACTGCTTCTCGCTGTTCTGCTCTTCCGCTTCTCCCTTTCTGAACTCTTTATTTCTTCTCATCCAGCGATCCATTGGATGCTGACTCGGCCGCGGCCCCCGTTAGCACCAAGAGGAAATCTGTAACATCCTAAATTTGTGCTACATTAGGGTGTGGTGTTGTGTTCATGTCATAGCATGCATGAAAAATTTGAACCAAATTTGCATTTGAATTTCAATAACCTTTGCATACAAATCACTTAAAGTGAACACTTCCAATTTAAATTTAAAACAGTTTCAAAATTGGAAAACCAAGTAATGGTTTGGTTGAAAATTTGATAAGGTTTCCAAAACCTATTTTTGGCAATTTTTCTGTTTCCAAAAATGCCCTCAAAACAGTGGTTTATGTTCTGTTTTTGTTTGGACAAGGACCTCTTTGCAGTTTTCCAGAAAGCTAGGGGGTTATGGGAAAAATCGTTTTATTTCCCTTCTTCTTTCCTTCCGGCCAGAAGGAGCAGCTGCGTGGCAGCCGCGCCGCCGCCGCTGCCACCTCCTACTTGTCGCTTGTTCGCGTGGATGAGACGACCCCGAAGACGCCGTGCCCTCTTTCTCCCCCTCAAACCCCTCTCTCTGTGGCTCCCTCACCTGGAGCAAACCCTACCCGAAAAAACCTACTCGCCGGCGATCTCCTCTCCCCGCCGCTACGTTGCCCCCATCACCGTTCTGAGAAGCCCGTGAGCTCCACAAGACCCTCCTCCGTCTCCCTGTAGAGTTTCGTTTGCCGGGATGGTTTTATACGCGCGAATCGCGGTGTCCTCTCCAACTCCGGCCGCCGGTCGCCGTGGATGGTTCCGGCCGACTCCGACCTTCCCCGACCACCTCGTCGCTTCCTCCGTGCTCGTGGTGAGCCCCTCTGTCTCCTCGTGCCCTCCGTTCACCCTCTCTCCCTCTATAACTGCTGGTCACCATGCAACCGTGGCCTCCGCCGCGCCGCCGCTCGCCGGCGCAACTCCGGCGACCCAATTCGGGCGGCGCCACCACCCTCCAACTCGCCATCGCCTCCTCTGTCTCGTGGTGTCTTCCAATTTCTCGTTGGCGCGCTAAATCGTCGGATTTCAACTTCTCCTGTGATGAATCAGAGCATGTGACATCATGCCTGCGTCATGCTGACATCATAACCGGTTTTTCTCTGTTTTGGTTAAGTGAATATTGAAACTGACACGTGGGCCCTCTGTTTTAAGTAATTACAGAAAAATATTTAAAATAAGAAAAATGATATCTTTATTTCTGTTTATCTGAAAAATACAAATAAGATACCAAATTGATCACAAAAATGAGCTCTACCCAAAAATGCCATTTTCATATATGTTTGAGAAAGTCCAAAAAATGGCTTTATTTAATGTTGTTTAATCATTTAAAATTAGGAAAATAAGTTTTTATTCACTAAAATTAGAAAATTAAAAGTTATATACCAATTTGCTCAAAATGACAAACTAAACCTAGTTATGATGTTTTCAACCTCATTTGAGCAACTAAAATGGTACTCATGTTCATAATCGCCCGAAACCCCCTCCGGGGTCTATTCCGGGATAAATTCAGTAAAAATGCCTAACTGACATATGAACCCTAGCAACCCAACGATCATGTTTAGGGCTTTATTTCAGTGCATTAACTTGCTCATGCATACATGTTGTGCATTGCATCGATGCCATGGTTGATTGTTCTTCTTTGTTTCGGTGTTATTTCCCCCTCGATAGAATTCGACTCCGAAGAGAAGGCCAGCAATCCAAATGGCGAATACTTGATCTTAACCGACAAGTCAAGCACTTATTCCTGAAGACTTTATCTGGTTTTCTTATAACCAAGGCAAGCATAACCTCTTATCTGCTCATATATGATTTCAAAGTGATTTGAATCTCGTACTTTGCATTCGGTTCCAAACTATTTGATGTCAGTAGATAGAGTTCTCCTATATACTGCATAACCTAAATATCCTGATCCACTGCTCCTAGCAGCTATAGGTTTGTTTGTGCGCGCTCCGCTAAACCCTGTGAGTCTTGCTTAGTCATGCCTAGTTGTGATCTGATCCATCCGGTTGATGAATCTGGTCAATACGTGAATCTATTATGTCATGTTGTTATGATTTGGATTACATTTGATAACTTGACTAAATATTGGCATGGATGTGAGGCCACAATGGGTTGTGGCGTTTTGTCCTGTTCATGCCCCTAGGAGCGAGTTCTCGCCTTCGAAGCCAAGACTGAGCGTGCAACCACACGCGGGGCCTAACAGACCGCGCTCGACTAACTAACTTGTTTGGCCACGTCCATGAGTCACGTAGTTTGATCTTTCCATCTGCGTGTGAGTCAGAAAACGGTTTTGGAGAAAACTTAGGGCGTGACCGGGACAAGTGATGGACGTACTCGGATCTTGATCCCGACTCACAGAACAGGTGCCGTCAGGAGGTGGCCAACTCCCTGTTGACGGGGTGGCCCTGTTTGGGTTGACTCATGGATAGGGTCGAGCAAGGTAAAGGTCGTGGCCAGCCACCCTCTGCCGCGCTCCATGGACGAGCGTACATGTGGCGTTAAGAGTCGGATGGTACGTGTGGGTAAAGTGTACCCCCTGCAGGGATAAATCTCCTCGAGAAGCCGTGTCCACGGTTACGGACGACTTGGCAACGGATTCTTTGATCATAGATCACTTCAACGGAATGACTAAAACTTGTTAACCATGATTGAAGGGTGCCTCCCCGGAGATGCCGGGAGGGGTGATCCTTGTAGCATGAGTTAGTGTGGGAATGAGAAAGACTTGGTGGAATACAAGAAGATGATGATCTCAGTAGTTGAGTACCTTTCTCATCTGTTTTGAAAACATTCTATGAGACGTGCTACTCTTCCTCGATTTCAAAAACAAAGATTGCTTTACGCAAAACAGCCTTCATAAAACCCTTTCTGAAGTTAGCAGATATATAATAGGTTAATTAAGTCTTGTTGAGTACCTCCCGTACTCAGGTTTGCTTAATTTTGGTTCAGGAGAAGAACTCCATCGGTGGTGATTCAACGTGGACATCGACGAGTAGTTTGGGGTTCCCAGGTAGCAGCCTGGAATCTATGGGCTGGGACGTCGCCTTATGTTGCGGCCTCTTAGGCCTTTTTGGTTCTTGTTGATTAGCAACATAATTTGCCTTCCGTTGTCTGATGTAATGTTGGGTCGTGTGACCTCTGCTTGTAAGCTATACTCTAGTATCACCTGTTTAATACAATTTCATTGTCTAGAGTGTTGCTTTGATCGGTTGTTGGTTTCGAGCTCATTGTTATACAGTTTTGGCTATGCCTGCATAGTTGTCGCAGTCGAGGGGTTGTGGAGCCGATGATCCATGTCCGAGCCCGCCTGTCGATTTGATCGGCCTGGGGCGAGGTAACCCCAGTAACCCTCGATTGTTGTTGCACTTTCTGGACACATAGCATCTCTGTATAGCTTTGGTCTCGTTTCCTTCAGTTTCATTCGATTCGTGGACGCTTTGATATGCATAGTTGGTTATGACTAGCATGGATACAAGGAGTAGTAGACTGGGGATCCGGACTACGTGCCGATGAATCCAGTCTGCCTGCCGTTGTTTGTTGCGGCCGGGGCTGGTAACCCTGAAGCCCTTGTGAGTCCATGGCTAGGAGCACATAACATTATGTATATCTCTGGGTCCGGGGTCGTGACAAAATCCGTTGTGGACCTCGAGAAGCTCGTCGATCTCTCCGACGAGGATGATGAACCAGTGCAGCAGGACAGGACGCGTGCGCCCTCTCCCGTGAAGCTGGAAGAAGAAGACACCGACGCCAAGAATACGGGCGCTGGTGACCAAGATGATGAGAACTTGGAGCAGCAGACCTACGCGTACCAGAGTGCGCAGGATGCTACTCTCAAGGAGACGCCTCCCTCTCCCCCAGCTACCTCAGCTGGGGAGAATGTTGAACAAGGACCCGAGAACCAAGACCGTGCCGCCCTTGAGCGGCCAGATGACAGCACCGAGCAGCAGGAAGAACAAACTGCAGCTCAAGATGACCCCGCGGCCAGGCCGCGGGTAGAAGAAGTGACAGTGACAACACCTGATCCCGCTGCCGAGCAGCGGGTTGAGAAGACCGTGGTGGAGCCTGTGCTCCAGAGCCAAGCGCAGCCAGAAGCTGCGCAGGGTAGCCGGCCCCTTGTGCCGCCTACCCAGCAGGCTACTCCACCAACTGCACCAAGCCCTCCACCAAAACAGAACACATCCAAGACTTCATCTTAGCTGATGCCTCCACCCGCTTCACGCCAAGTGCCTCCGTCCGCTTCTCGGGCGAGCGCTGCTCCCAAGAAGGCCGCCAAACCTGAAGCTACCGCTGTTCGGAAGAATCCACCGCGCAAGGTTGTGCAATACGGGGATCTGATGCCGCCACCCAAGGCGCCAAAGAGCACGCAACTCACCATTGGCGCTGCTGCTGGATCTACTGGCCTAGGCGAAGGGTCGAGTGCCGGAGGTGCTGCCCGCGCTCAGGGCAGCTGGGCATCATACCTGCTGGAGGTATCCCAGCAACACAGCATCTCCCTAGCCAAGGGCGAGAAGCGGCTTTCTGCCCTGAAGGAAGGCCAGGCCAAGGCTGTGGATGCCAAGCTCAAGGCCAAGAAACCTCTAGATTTCCACTCGCGAGAAGCCGGTGAGGACGAGATTGAATCAGAAGGGATAGTCGCGGTCCTGGACCGGGTAGGCTTTGTGGAGAAGGTCTGGGAGAGTGACGTTCACGGCATCGAGAAGTGGAACGGCAGCACTCTGGGCATAGTTGACCACTACCGCGTCGATTGGAACAAGGCCGACATCGGATCTGTTCCAATGACCATTGCCTCCGACACCTGCACACTAGCCGGGAAGCTGTTCTGCCTCCGCAAAGCCGCCGAGGACGTCGAGCAAACATATGCTGTAAGTTTTTTCTTGCTTTTCCGAGTTGCAGTTTTTCTTTTCTTCTTCTCTTCTTTTCCTCTTAGCTACTCCCTAGTCCCCGAGATTCGGGCCGAGTAGATGGGTACTCAACCGAGTTGCCGTCTTCTCGGACCAAATCTTCCAAAAAAATTCTAACTCCTTTTCTTCTCTTCCACAGAATAGCCTCCTGAAGAGGACCAATGTCTTCCGCCGGCTGCTCTGGAACCACAGCGTGGCCAAGAACCACATCGCGGCTCTTGAAGCCGAACGCAAAGATGATGTCGCGATGGAGCAGGCAGCACTGAACCGCGCCCTTCAGATTTCTGAGATAGAAAGTAAGCTTGTAGCTATTCGGTTTGTGCGTTTTGTGTTTACGCCCGCGTTTGCTTTTTTGCTCTAACTCTGTTTACTATGTAGGCAAATTCAACGAACTGAAGGAGCAGCACGAACACTGCCATGTCTTCTCTTCCTCTGCCGAAAGCAAGATCAAGCAATTGGAAGGTGAGTTGCCAGCTACTCTGCCATTGCATCTTCCTTTACTTGATTACTCTGCTAACATTGTTGTTCTTCTCGCAGAAGAATACAAGAAATTCTAGGAAGAGCATCTCAACTGCTTGATGCCTACCGAGGTGCAGCAGCAGCTGGCCACCCGAGACGCGGAGCTCCAGAAGGAACACGACGCTGAAAGAGCTGAGTTTGAGGAGATGCAAGTGAAGCTGAAATCTGCTCTTCAGGATGCTCTCAATCAGGCTGCCGAGAAGGACAAGATAAAGGCAGCTGCCAAGGCCAAAGAGAAGGCGCTTGAGACGGAGATCGCGGTGCTGAAGGATCACAACTCGCAACTCGTCCTCCAAATCTCTAATGCATGCAGCATTGAAGACAGGCACATTGCCGATGAGGAGGACTGGAAGATAAAGCTGGATGCGCTGCTTGTGGATCTCCAACGTAAGTTTCGTCTTCTCTGTACTTAGCTGTTTCTCTTCTCCGCTACTTGGCTTGCTTCTCCGCTCACTCTTTCTTCTTGGTTTCATCTCTTTTTCTGCCTCCATTTCCAACTCTTATCGGTTTCTCTTTCAGATATCTTCCCTGATCTTCGTGCCGCTAGCACGCCTGCTCTGGCCAAGGCACAGCAACTCCGAGCTGATTCCGGGTTGCCTGTCAATACCAAGTCCACTATCAACGACAATCTCACGAGCATCAAATCGCAACTCCGCCAAGTCGCAGGCCTGGGCACCACTATGGTTGGTACATCATACAAGCTCCACGACTTGTTCTGGCCAGACGAATCTGCACCAAACACCTTTGGCGAGATTGCTGCGAAGTTGGACGGCGTGAAGGCCGAGTTGAAGAAGTGGCGCGCTTCCGCAGCTCGGGCAGGAGCTGACGAGGTTCTTCACTTCATCTACAGCTGGTATGAGAACCTCGACCTTGCCAGGATCCTTGAGATGCGCCAAGACTCCAAGTGGACCAAGGATCCCGAGTGTGTTGCTCGCCGAAAGGCAGTAGCCTACGAGGTAGCCTCCTACGCGGACACCGCCAACTACATCGAAGGCCTCCCCGAGCCAGACACTGAAGTGGAAAGCGAGGACGACGATGAAGATGAGGACACCGAGTCGAAGGACTTGAGCGTGTTCAAAGAGGGTGCCGCGAAGGGAGCCGCCGAGAAGGGGAAAGCCAAGGTTGATGCCAACATCGAGCAGCCGCAAACCAACGCCGAGGAGACCACCATCACCACCGAGATGGTGATCCAACAAGCGGCTCCAGAGTTGGGCGCGACCAACAGCTTCCAGATGCCCAGCTTCAGTCTGCTGCATCGACCTCGGCCACGGACCCCATCTCCGTCGCCACTGCAACCTCAGAGCCAGCCGCCAGCCGCCAACACTGAAGCGGATGACGAGAGCGCCAAGGCCGATGCTGACGCCGAGAAGGCTGAAGCTGATGACAAAGCTGCGGACAACACCGATGCTGCCAAGGAGTGACTCCTGAAAACACTTATTCTCTAGAACTTTTATCAGATCCCCAGGATGCCGGGTGCAAACTATTAAGTCTTTGTTGCTACTCATTTTTATTCCCTTTGAGGTTTGATACTTTAGCAATTCTGGCTCAATGTCGGGTTGCGTTAATATGCAAGTCCCCGAGTTTCCTTTTTTATCCACTCTTCCTTTTTATCTCAGCTCTTACCTGCAACTTGTTGCTTTTTTGGTAGTTGAGTCACAAGAGTTCAAAGTTGGAGTTTCAAATACTTAGCCACTTAGAAAAATCATAGTAACGCTGCCCACCACTTAGCCGAAAAGAAAAAAAATAGTAAAAAACAATCTATTCGGTTGCCACACGCTTCCTTTCCTTTGCAATTTTCTTGTGTTCATTGACCCTTTGGCTTGTTCTCTGGCTTGCCGTGAAGCCGGGTTGCGGACAGCAGCAGAGTCGCAGAGTGTCCGGTGAGTTTAAACACATTACTTTGTATGCTTTTGAAATTCTAAGTGGTTCAACCGAATAGACAAAGTAAAACAGAGTAAACACAAGGAACAATTTGGACGAGGGCAGTCCCCGAGTTCAATTTCAGATTGCCGAATAGGAGTTTAACTCGGATAAGAAGATACATACACAGTTTGCTCATGAGTGAAAACGTCGGAGTAGAGCTACATTCCAAGGGCGCTTGGATTCCTCTCCAGCCCTATCCGGTCTGTTCTTCTGGGGTGGCTGTGCGTCAACTAGATAGTAGGCATCATTGTGCAAGGCCTTGCTCACAATGAAAGGCCCTTCCCACGGAGGAGAAAGCTTGTGCATCCCGGCCGTGCGTTGCACGAGCCTAAGCACCATGTCTCCTTCTCGGAAAACCCTTGGGTTCACTTTCCGGCTATGATAACGCCTCAAGTTTTGCTGATAAACAGCTAAACGTTACCGAGTTAGCTCTCTTGCTTCTTCTAGCAGGTCAACGTCATTTTCTCGAGCTTCTCTAGCCTCTGCCTCAGTGTAGAGCGTTACACGGGGCGAGTCATGCTCTAGGTCAGTGGGCAACACGGCCTCAGCTCCATATACCAGGAAGAACGACGTGTAGCCGGTCGACCGGTTAGGGGTAGTCCTTAGACTCCATAACACCGCTGGCAACTCGTCTAGCCAAAACCCAGGTGTTTTCAGCAGCGGCTCAATCAGCCTTGGCTTTATGCCTGATAGCACCATGTCATTTGCTCTTTCAACTTGTCCATTGGAGGCGGGATGCGCAACAGACGCAACATCTAGCCGGATGCGCTTATCTATGCAAAACCTTGCAAAAGCACCCTCAACAAAATTTGTGCCATTGTCCGTGATGATGTTGTGCGGGTAGCCATATCTCTGGATCACATCCTTCAGGAAACTCACAGCAGTGGCTCCATCACACTTCCGAATAGGCTTCACCGCAATCCACTTGGTGAACTTGTCAACCATGACCAGGATGTGAGTCATATTGCCTCTAGCTGGTTTGAAAGGTCCCACCATATCCAAACACCAAACAGCAAACGACCAAGTAATGGGAATGGTCTTCAACTCGGAAGCAGGCATATGAATCTTACTTGCAAACCTTTGGCAGCCGTTGCACTTCCTCACGATATCCTCAGCTTGCTTCAAGGCAGTGAGCCAAAAGAAACCATGTCGGAAAGCATTGTTGACCAGAGCCCGAGAAGAGGCGTGATGCCCGCATTCCCCTTGATGTATCTCCACCAGAATTTCTTCTCCTTCTTCTGGCTCTACACAGCGCTGCAGCACACCAGTAGGACTTCTTCTATGCAGCACATCTCTGAAGATAGTATAGCCCTTGGATCTTCTCTGGATTTGCCTCGATGTAACCTCATCACTCGGCAAGGTGCCGTCCTTTAGAAAGGATAATATGGGCAGAGCCCAACTCGGTGTCTCCCGGATGGGAAACACTGGTTCGTCCAGTTCCATTGGATCGGTCAACACTGCATCTTCAGAGTTGAGGACGAGGTCACGAGTCCCCGAGCATTTAGCAAGGACCCCCTCAATGAAAGCGACAGTCCCCGAGTTAGGAGGGGCAGTCCCCGAGTAAGAAGGGACAGTCCCCGGGTTGCAGGCGCCAGTCCCCGGGATGGAGACGGTAGTCCCCGGGTTCTCTTTTGCAGCCTCCCAGTCAATCTCCATGGAAACAACTTCCTCACCAGGCAGAGAAGGAACAAATATAGACTCTAAGTTGGGGGATGGCTTGATAGATGGCTTTCTCAAATGCTCCAAGGCAATCCCAGCCGGGATGTACTGCCGAGAAGATCCCAACTTGGACAGCTCATCAGCTGCCTCATTCTCTGCTCGTTGTATGTGTTGGAACTCGCATCCTTCAAAGAAACCAATCATGGTTTGCACCAGAAACCGATATGATGCCATGTTGGCATCCAGAGCATCCCAGGTGCCTGAAACTTGCTGCACCACCAGATCCGAGTCACCATAGCATATGATGCGCTGCACGCCAACCTCCTTGGCCAGCTTCAAGCCGTGTACAAGGACCTCGTACTCTGCTACATTGTTGGATGCCTTGAAATGAATTTGCAGCACGTACTTGAGTTGATCTCGCTTTGGTGACGTGAGCACCACGCCAGCACCCAGGCCTTCCTTCACTTTGGAGCCATCAAAATGCATCTTCCAGTAGTTGGCTACCGGAGAAGGAGGCTCATACTGCACCTCAGCCCAATCCACCAGAAACTCCGCCAGAATTTGTGACTTGATGGCTTCTCTTCTCGCGTACGCAGGAGCGTACGCGGCCAGCTCAATTGCCCACTTGGCTACCCTGCCACTCGCTTCCTTGTTGCCCATGATGTCCGAGATGGGAGCAGAACTCACCACAGTGATGGGATGCTCTTGGAAATAGTGCTTCAGCTTCTTGGCGCCCAGATACACGCCGTAAGTCATCTTCTGGTAATGCGGGTAGTTCTGCTTGGAACTGGACAACACCTCACTGAGATAGTATATTGGCTGCTGCACAGTCTTGCCTTCCTCTTCTCTTTCCACCACGATCACAACACTGACCACTCGGTTAGTTGCAGCAATGTACAACATCATTGGCTCTTTGGGTAGCGGACTAGCCAAGATGGGAGCGCTACCCAGCATTGCTTTCAACTCCTTGAACGCCACATCAGCTTGCGGTGTCCAGACAAACTTGTCACTCTTCTTCATCAACTGATACAGAGGCAAGGCCTTCTCGCCCATTCTGCCTAGGAAGCGGCTCAGAGAAGCCAAGCAACCAGTGAACTTCTGCACATCCTTCAGGGATCTCGGCAAAGACATGCTCTCTATAGCTTTTATCTTTGAAGGATTGGCCTCGATGCCCCGACTGGATACCAAGAAGCCGAGTAGCTTGCCAGCCGGGACGCCAAAGGTGCATTTAGTCGGGTTCAACTTCATCTTGTACTTGCGCAAGTTGGAAAATATTTCCTCAATGTCACTAAGCAGAGTATGTGTTTTATTTGTTTTGATGACAATGTCATCTACGTACACCTGCACATTTTTGCCAATTTGATCATGCAAGCATTTCTGCATGCATCTCTGATAGGTAGCCCCAGCATTCCGCAACCCAAAGCACATGACACGATAGCAATAAGCCCCGTACGGGGTAATGAAAGCCGTCTTTATTTGATCAGCAGGGTTGAGAGCTATCTGATGAAAACCAGAGTAGGCATCTATGAAAGACAAAAGCTCACAACCAGCAGTGGAATCGATCACCTGATCTATGCGAGGTAGCGGAAAGGGATCCTTGGGGCAGGCCTTGTTCAGGTCGGTGTAGTCCACGCACATACGCCACGCGGTGTCAGCCCTGGGATCCTCCTTCTTCTTCTCAACCATAACCGGGTTGGCTAGCCAATCCGGATGCAACACCTCCATGATAAAGTTGCTTATCAGCAACTTGGTGATCTGATCACCGATAGCCTTCCTCCTCTCATCACCAAAGCGGCGCATAGCCTGCTTAACCGGCTTGGCGTCATGCCGCACATGTAGCGAGTGCTCAACCAACTCCCTCGGGACACCTGGTAAATCCTCATTGGACCAGGCAAAGACGTCCCGATTCTCACGGAGGAAGTGGATGAGCTCGCTTTCCTATTTCTCTCCCAACCCGGCGCCAATGATGGCAACACGGTCCGGGAACTCAGGATCGACCTGGACCTTCTTCGTCGCCTGGGACGCCTGGAACGCAGTCCCATACTGGGAACTCGGCATGCCAAGCGCACCACTTTGCGCTGCTTGCGCCATAGACACCACCTCATACATCTTCTTCTTCTCGGCAGCAATAACCATGGACTCCGCCAACTGAGAACCAGCGGAGGCACACTCCAAAGACCTCTTATAGTCACCCGAGATGGTGATCACTCCATTGGGACCAGGGATCTTCATCTTTAGGTAGGCAGCATGGGTTGAAGCCATGAACTTGCTGAGAGCGGGCCTACCGAGTAGGGCATGGTATGGGCTCTGGTGATCAACCACCTCGAATGACAAGATCTCAGTGCGGCAGTTCTCCCTGGTGCCGAATAGAACGTCTATCCAGACGCGGCCGATTGGAGAGCAAGACACTCCCGGCACAATGCCATGGAACGTGGTCCTGCTGGGCAGCAACATGTTCTCGGCCATCCTGAGCTTCTCGAGTGTGTCTCTGTACACGATGTTGATGTTGCTGCCGTTGTCGATCAGGACCTTGCTGAACCTGACGTTCTTTTGAGTACCCAAGAAGGTGGGATCCACCACCAAAGCGTAGCTACCGGGGTTGGGCATCACCCTAGGATGATCAACTCTGGACCATGTGATCTCTTGGTTGCACCAGTGCAGGTAATGTGGCACAGCAGGGATCACATCATTGACCTCCATCGCGCGCATGTGCAGAGACTGCTTGTCGGCGGGCTCGGAGGTGAAGATCATGTAGCTCTCATGGTGCTCCTGATACTGGTTGCGGTCTCCACCACCATTGTTGCCGTTGTTGTTGTTGCCTTGGTTGTTGTTGTTGGTGGTGTTGTTGTTGTTGTTCCTGTTGTTGTTGCGGGTGTAGAAGTTGCGGCCGCGGTCGTTGTTGTTGTTGTTGCGGTAACCGTCGTTGTTGAAGTAGCGGTTGGCTCCTAAAGCCACCTGGTTCACATTCTCTCTTCTCGGGAAGGCTGCAGGCCTGGGAGCAGGTGCCCGAGTAGGCTGCACATTGGCATTCGCAGCTGGCAGAAGAGGAGGAGGGGGCATGCCCTCATTCTTGATCTGTTCCCACCAGCTGCACTGCCGAGTAGTGTGGTTGGCTGGCCTGGCCGGATGCCGAGTATGGAAGCTGCACGGCCCATCCCTCATGCTCCCAAAGATGAAGTTTGGAGCGGGATCCGGGTTGCCGCTACCCTGCTAGGGAGCATTGTATGGTTTTTTGATGCCTTGGCCCTGATTCTGGTTTCGCCCGTACTGGGCTCCAGCAGTTTTTTGCCTTTGGCTACTCCCAGCAGCCGTAGTCACAGCATTCACCTCCTCGGGATCGACCGAGTATCAATTCGGTCACCTCTGCGCTTGTTGCGGAAATCATTGCGCTTGTTGTTGTTGTAGTTCCTTCTCGACTCAGCAGCGTCAACCAGAGGCTGAGTAGGATCGCCGAGTGCATACATATCTGCAATCTTGATTGTCTCGACGAGAGTACTCGGCATCTCTCGCTGCAACTTCTGCCATAACATGCTGCCATGCTTGCAACCCTGAGCAAACCAAGTAATGGCATGGGCCTCATTCACACCCTCCCAGGTGTTCCTCAAAGTTCTCCACCAAGTAAGATACTCGCGGTCAGTCTCCTCTTCCCGCTGCTTGCAAGCGGACAGTTGCTGCGGCCTATTCGGCCTCTGGTAGGTGCTGGTGAAGTTGCTGACGAAGGCTTCCGAGAAGTCCAGCCAACAGTTGATGTTGTGCTTGGGCAAGTTGTTGAGCCAAGTTCTTGCTGGACCTTCTAGCATCTGCGGTACATACCGCACTGCCCATCTCCGGTTGCCGCCTGCAATGTGCACAGCTGTGACATAGTCATTCAGCCAGTCTTCTGGCTTGGTGCTGCCATTGTAGCACTTGGTCCTCCTGGCCAGCTGAAAGTGGCTCACAGATGGCTCATCCATGATGCGATTACCAAAGCACTCGGGGCCAGGTGGTCCCTTGCTCTCGAGCTGCGCGGACATGTTGATCCGGTCCAACTTGTATCTTGCATCACTGGGCTCCAGCACGCGTTCACCCACGCGATCAGCAATGTTTCTTGGGTCTGCATAGCCGGCTAGCCCCATCACCGAGTAGCCATCATCATATCTGTTCTCCTGCACAACAGCAGGTTGCACCACAGGATTGGCTGCTGGCGCAGGCGCACGCGGCTGTGCTGCGGCTGGCTGTTGCGTCCTCTGCCGAGTAGGCTGAGCAGCAGGACGCCGAGAAGGGCCTGTACGATCTCCATCTTGCCTCTTGCTGTGAGCTTTATGGGCTTGATAGCCTGCTCCTGCAGTAGTGTGTTTCTGACCGGACTCTCGCGGCACAGCGTGCTGTTTTGCGGCGAGAGACGGGTCGTACACCTGCATCTGTCGACTCTTACCAGAGTGCAAACTCTGGTCCCTATCGCGGTTGGGAAGCGGAGATGAGGCCTGATCCATAGATCTGACCGCATGCGAGTGCACAACCTGAGAAGCACCAGCACCCGGATTGGCTTTCCGGAACTCCTCATGCTTCCTAGCAGCCTCTAGTACCAGCTCATTGAGCCTTTCCTGTTGCCTAGCGCGCGCGTCGCCAGCAAGATTCGGCAACTCCGCAGCTACAGCCTCTGCAGCTCTAAGTGTTTTGGCGGGGGTGCTGTATCTGGGTCTAGTAGCAGTGTTCTGGCTAGCGGTCTGGCTAGGAGCCTCACCCACTGTTGCCATCTCGGCGCCTAGGTTGCGACGAGTAGCGCCTAGCCTAATGGGCTTCCTAACAACAGGAGTAAAGCCATGGGCCTTGTTGTACTCGTTCTGGTCTAGGCTAAGCTCAAGCCTAACCTTCTCAAGCTCCAGGTGCTCAGCGAGCAGCTCCTGACGCTGTCGGTCGAGCTGCGCCCTCATGGTCATGAGCTCAAGCTCGGTGGGAGGCGGCATGCCCATCCGCACGGCAGGTGCCGGTATCGTCGGTGTTGTGGAAGGAGGCAGGTTCGAGTCCTTCTCGTAGGGCTTGTGGACCCTCTGGGCACCACTCGGGCCAGCAGGTTCCTCGATGACTCCCGCGGTAGCGGCTGCGCCCTTCCCGGCATCGGTAGCCGGGCCGGTCATCATCACCTCCACACTGATGGAGGGATGCTAACCCGGTAGGCCAACTCCAAGGCATAACCCGGCCCAAAGGACGCTGCGCAAGATCCGGCTAAGGATAAAGAAACTTCTGGAAGGCCCAAGTTTGTAGGCCTCGTAACCCGGATTGTGGGTTACGGTAAAGGAAAGTTAGGGTTTGTATGTGGTGTCCGGGTAGGATTCAGGGTGCGCCTTGGAGGACAAGCTAGGGGGTACGGGTGCTTTATAAACCGACCCCTAGGTTTAGTTGAGGGAGATCTAAGAACCCTAGCAGTACCGCTTGATATCGAGCATCCAGTGTATACGAGAGATCGAGTTAATATATTAAGATCGGAGACTCGGCGACTTGATTGCCGGCTACCAGATCGAGTTCCATCATGTTTTCCTCTGAGCTAAACCCTCTCCCAAACGCCTGTGTCGTCTTGCCCCAAGATCAGTTACCCCCGGTAACGTCTGCCGTGGTTATCCCACGACAGTTGGCGCCCACCGTGGGGCCTGCGTCCAAAGGTGTTTACATCACGGGAGAAGCTCGGAAGAACATGGAGAATCTTGTCGTCGGCGAGATCTACATCGACCACAAAGGAGAAAAGACGGTGGACGATTCCGGCTGGGGGCCAGAGTCGGATCACCTCGAATCCGGATCCGTCGTGACAATCGGCCGGATCAGCGTCTTCATCGGTATGGTATGTACTTCTGGTTCGATCCCTGACAGTTTTGGATCTGATTCTGTGTCAGGGGAGGCCACTTATGTCCAATCAGATGAAGAAGAATCAGTTGGAACGACATATCCGACAGAAGAACCCATCGCGAAGTGGGAACAGCCGTAGGAACCGGCATGGACCCCGCGCGACCGGGTCGAAAGAGAGGATGATACCGAGTCCATCCAGGATCTGCTGGAAAACCGGTATGAGGAGAATAACAGCGAAGGGGAACAGCATGAATTCGCGCCAAGCATCATACGCCGAGTCGCGGTTTACACGTCTCCCGCGACCAATCTCAACCAAGAGACCGTAACCGCGGCCGCGGCCGGGTCAGCACAAGCATTAACCCGGCAGCAGGGGCCGGCTAACGGGAACACGGTTTTGGCCCAGGTTGACGGAGAGTCGGCATCGGTTACCAGTCAAGCGCCAGAAAACGAGCTACACGCGAACACGTTCGGATTCCTAGCAAACCGGACACCAGGAGAGGGTCCTTCCAATCCACAACACCCGGCCTTGTTTGACAACAATCTGATCCTAGATCCGACGGTTCTTGCCACAGTTATCACTCCAGAGAACGCGGCGGAACGTGTTAGGGATTTGGACGTAGCCCGTCGTGCGTTGGAGCAGCAGAGAAGGCAAGTAGAAGCAGAAAGGCAGGGGATGGCCACACGGCAACGCGAGCTGGATGCACTGGAAACTCGGCTCCGAGAAGAAACGACTAGAATACATCAAAGGCACCAAACTAGATTACCAGCATTGGGAGGAGTCATAAACCCGGCCGCACTATTTATCACGCCTCAGGATCAGCCGATTCCAGCGGCAAATCAAGGAACCGCCCCTCAGCCGACAACCGGAGGAGTACAACCGGTAGATACGCAGGCCGGATTACCTGCACCACAGACTGGAGTTACTGCCGGCAATACTGTACCACCGCCACCACCACCGCCACCATCGCGTTTTCGCACACCAGCGGGTCATTACAACAATCCCATGGAGAACGTGTACGCGGCAACGCTTGCACTAAATCAAATCCCCGTGAGAGAGTCACCCCACGCAGAGGAGACCCGGCGGGCGATAGATATGCTGCGCACCACGGTGGCGCAACAGGTTAATTACCCGGATCACAGAAGTGGAATGCATGGGACGCCATATGTCAGCCAACAGCAAGGTAACGCTGGAAACATCCAAACAAGTTTGGCACGGCGGAGGGAAGAGCAGCAGCAAATGCCGCCTCCTCCACACATTCAGGCAGTACCAGCAGCATCAGCAGCACAGGCCATCGTGGATAGTTCCAGAGCTAGGAGAGCCGTGGCCGGGTCTGCGGCACATGGGCCACCAGCGGTACCGCATCCAGCTGTACCCCCTGCAGGATCACATGTTTCCCGAGTAAGACCAGCTTCAACCATTCTTGCAGGGCCTAAGTGTCTTTCGGATAGCATCAGAGCTGAACCTTACCCGGAAAAGTTCAAAGAACCGGGTAAAGTGGTGAATTATGAGCCGACTATGGATCCGGAAACATGGTTGAGCAGCTATGAGATGGCCATGTCGATTCGCAATGCGTCCGAGAATCTTCAAGCCAAATTCATGTATCTAATGATGTCAGAGGGAGCAGCAAAGTTATGGTTCGCCAATCTACCGGAAGGATCTATTAAGTCATGGGAAGAATTGAAAACTGCGTTTATCAAGCACTTTCACGGGACGTGTAGAAAGTTATTCACTATTGACGACTTAGAGCGATGTGTTCAGAAGAAGGGAGAATCGGCGCGCAGCTGGGTCCGCCGGGTTATGGAAATTCTTCATTCATCTACAGATATTCAGCCCAAGGATGCGCTGCAAGCTATGGCAAAGACCTGCAAGTACACACCTTTAGTACAAAAGTTAACCCGCATGAAATCTAGTCGGAATGCTTCGGAGGTTACAATGGGAGAATTGATGGATGCATGCAACAAACGTGCCGCAACGGACACTACGGAAGAGGAAACTGATGATAAAAAAGCAAAAGCAAACACAAGTAGTAACGGAAGAACCGGCAACGGGTCAGCGCCGGGTAACAACAGCCAGAACAAGCGTCCGTTTGAAGGAGGCTCCGAGTTTGTCGCCAATACTGAAGCTGGATCTTCCAGACCCAGGGCAGAAGGAAATTTCAATGTTGGAAATCACAATGGAGGAAACTATCAAGGGCCACCAAGGCCGAGTAATAATTGGGACATATTCAGAATGGCATGCCCGAAGCACAGCAGGAACGGTAGGCCAGCTAACTACTCCTTGGAGCAGTGCGCCGACCTACAGAGATGGAAGAATGAGGAAGTGAATAGAGCCATGCGAGGTGCAGGACGGGGAGGAGGACCGGGTCCAGGTGGAAACCCGGACAACGGCCCACCCCCAGCCGGTAACCCGGCAGCTGGAAATCAAGGTAATAACCAAGGGGAGCAGGAGGTTTCCAGGCTAACCCCAAACAGTTGGGTCAATATCACGTGCATACCACAGGAGGTTCTAACAAGGACAAAAAGATACTGAAGCAAGCGGTCAATTCAGTTTCTTTGGCTGTCCCGAGATACCTGAGATGGTCAGAACAGGATGTAACATGGAGCAGAAGGGACCACCCGGAAAGAGTAGAACACCCGGGAGTCTTAGCATTAGTAGTCGCACCGCAGGTCAATGGGTATGAGCTGAAAAAGGTTTTGATGGACGGTGGAAGTAGCATCAATATACTGTATTGGGAAACCTTCTTACGCATGGGCCTCAAGGAGTCTCAGCTACAAAAAAGCTCAACAATTTTTCATGGGATAGTACCGGGTCATTCAGCGTGCCCCGAGGGAAAAATCGCATTGGAGGTAGCTTTTGGGGAATCAAAGGATAACTATCGAGTTGAGTGGCTCACTTTTGAGGTGGTCAAATTGCGCAGTCCTTATCACGCGTTATTCGGAAGGCCGGCTTATGCCAAATTCATGGCTAGGCCGTGTTACGTGTATCTACAGCTAAAAATCCCGAGTCCTAAGAAGACCATTACCATACATGGAAATCGAGACATAGCAGCTGAATGCGATGAAGGAGACGCAGCAATGGCCGAGCAAGCCTGTAGAAAAGAGGAACTCAAGCATTACCGGTCTCAAGCAGATCCGGAGGACAGAACCACATCAAAAAGGCCGAGTACTGAAGGAGAAAGAGCAAAGTCCAAGGCAGCACAAGATGCTAAGATGGTGGCTTTTATCAAGGATGATTCCCCCAAACAATCTGCCATAGGAGAAGAAATTGCACGCCCGCTCACAACCAGCCGTGTTATGGAAACACCTCACCCGGGTTGGCTAGTAAACCCGGTACTCATCATGAAAAAGTCCAGCAAATGGAGAATGTGTATCGGTCACGTCAGCCCGGGACCGGTTCCCAAGAAGAACTAAAAACAATGTAACGGGCAGCAGGTTTCAGACGCGCTCTTTTCCTACCCAGGGTACCTAAGGGGACTGGAAGGTTTTTAATGAGGTGGCCTGCTGATCCAAACTTTCTCGTATCAATAAAGAGATGGTTATCAAGTCCTATTTTGTTACGATCTTTACTTCAGTTACAGGTTAGTAGTATCCACTGCTACCAATACATCAGTATCATTAAGTATATATAGGTCTCGGGGGCTGATTGCTTAAATAGCACGGCCACAAACCCAAAGACCCGGCCTTGATGCCTATGAGTTATGAGGGCCGATTACTCGCAAACGAGTACGGCTGCAATCTTATAACCGGACGAAGGAGCCAAATTTTCTTGACTTTTCTTACTTAAGCTCGATGTGACTCGCACTAAAGTGGCATGATTTGCTCGCTTACGATTACAATCATCCATGAAGCCCAATGGGACTTGTCTGACCCTGTTTTCGTATAGATGTAACAACATGGTATCCACGCGAAAGCCGGCTTACAGTACAAGATAGTCAAAAGGGTCATCTAAACCACAAGTTATGCAGAGTACAAGGCTAATAGCTGGAAACTCAACGTTTATCAAGCATAACTTCATTATCTGTATGAAATAATTCCGGGTTTCGGCTTAGCAACAACAAGTTTGTTCTCTTCGACAAGACCACACACCACAGACTCGGATATTCGGGCCTTGGGGACTGTGGGTTTCGAAGCAGGATCAAGTTATTTCGTTACTAAGCTCGAAAGACCCCAATGTCCGAGTCGTGGGGACTTGGGGACTTAAAGAAAAGTCCACCTGTCAAAACTCACGATACTCGGAAATAAAGAGGGGAGTAAAAAGAAGTGAAAAGAAAGTTGGATTATCAGGAATAAGATAGACAAGTATCAAGTTCATCAAAAAGCCTAGAAAGGCACGAAGTGCATCACAGAATTAAAGTGCGTTACAAGTTGCGACACCAGTATCAAGGGTGCACAGGCGCACCGTCAAAAGAATACTTGTTTCGAATAAAAGTATCAGATGATCGAAGTATTTCGATGGCATCTGCCTATTCGGCTTCCTGAGTAGGGTCCACATCTTTGCCCTTGGCCTCCAGGTCTTGCTCCTGGACTTGCTCTTTGGCTCTACCGGCATCATCACCCGGATTCTTCGAGGCAGGACGGACAGGCGGAAGAACAGCTGGTGTAGAGGTGGTTGGCCCTGATCCTAACTCGGCCTCTCTCTTTGCAGTTTCTTCCCTCTTCCTGGCCGAGTCAGCAGCCCATTTCTCCAAAATATCAAAGGGCGGGGGTGCGTCCTCTGTAACGATTTTGCCTTCAGCATCATATGCGCTCATAATTGTGTTCAGATCCATACTATCGGCCAAAGTAGTGGCCGAGTGACGCACTGCGGACTGTATGGCCTTGAAGTCCTTGGGTGCAAACTTGGAACCATCTGCCTTGAATTCTGGAAATCCGGATATTACCTTTGCCGGATCAAGCTTCGGAAAATAAGCCTTAGCCAGGGTAAAGGCCCGGGTCATACCAATCCGGCATGCCGAGCGTTTCCAGATTTCAATCCAGGCAGGCACAGTGGAGCAGGCTTGGATGAGATTTTCTTCACCCGGATATACCTCAGTAGGCCACTTCACGGCATCCAGTATAAACTTCGTGCCGGCAAAGAAAGTCCGGAGCACAGTCTTTAAGGTTCTAGCCTTTGCAATGGCATCCTCCTCTGGGGCCGCAAGGTTGGCACCTATAGTTGAAACAAAGGAAGAACGTATCAGTAATCCCGAGTATCATGTAATAAAGTAAAGGCATGAAGTCAGTCGGCAGTAAAAACTTACTAAGCAAGATGCGATAGGTATCGGTAACCTGGTCCGATAATTTCTTCAGTGCGGTTTGAGCAGTAGTGCACTTCTTCTTGTATTTAGAAACATCCTTCTTCAAGGTTTCCACGTCAGCCTCAAGGGCTTCTCTACGCTTCACCTCCGCAAGAAGAAGTTGTTCGGTCTTGAGCAAAACTTCGTCAGACCGGGTCATCTGTGCCTGTAAAGAACAAGGAGCACAAGTATCAGTCGGGTATCACGGCAAGCCGACTATTGTATAAAGTACGAAGCATAACTTCAACAAAGTTATGCTCGGAACTTGGGGACTAAGTGTATACTGTGAGATATCAAGTGTTGTTACCTGGTGCTCGGCGGCCATGCGCTCCAGAATATTGCTCTCTGAGGTCTTCATACTGAGGAGAGCGCTCATCAGTTCATCAAAGGTATCATTACCCGTATTAGAGGACCCGGGGCCTTGGAACCTCGGAGAAGGAGTTTTCTTCTTAGCAGAAGGCGGCATCCGCATCATTCGAATGTCGGAATCTGATGCTCCCTCTCCCGCACCCAAAGTTGCAGTCTTTTCTTTCTTGCTTGCATGAGAGGCTATCGGATACTCGGCTTCTTGTCTAGCCGGGTTTATTGGTGACGCTTGTTCTTCGCCGCTAGACGCGGCTGTTGTCTTATCAGCCAGGTTCCCTTTACCCGGGTCATCAGTCTCCATATCCTCTTGGTCGCTAATAACGACCGTGGCCCTATAGATAGTATGAGTGAGCAGTTAGTGTACAATCAGGAAAGGGTGATGAAAATGTGATAGAACATCAGGAAAGGAATTTTACCCGGTATTCACCGCAAAGTCCAAAGGGAATTCGCTGCTGGACCCGGGCGAAACTGAAAAGTATCAAGCAAGATTTTATAAGGGAATGGTTCAGGAAGATTGTTTCGTCCGAGAAAGGATAGGGTAAATACCAGCGCGCCGAGTCGGAGACAATGAAATACCCGGGTTAAGGGCATCATCACCCGGGTAATTTCGAGTCGCTCTGCGCTTGGTCATGGGCGACTCCTTCAAGTATGGCCAGTGGGATAACGTCAAGTTAGCTCATGTATATCATCAAAGGAATACGAATTGAATGCAAGGAGGCGATATGAAACCTTGAGGGCGGCTCCTCGGGGTTTTCTCTTAGATCCGACTTTGACTGTCGGCTCCACTTCCTCCTCATCACTGGCGGATTCTACTTTGCCGTCAGTCTCTTCTCCTTCGTCCTTGTCCTCTGACTCTGGAAGTTATCAAGGTCACAGTTGGAAAATGAAGAACGGGACACGATGAACTCAAGGGAATTACGTGGAGTTCGAAACGTACCTTCATCCGAGTTAATGCCATCCTCTTGCTCCTCTGGGTTTTCGGAGTTAGGAGGAGTTTCAATCTTCCAAAAGGGATCATCAGCCTGGGAGGAAGGTATAAGAATAAGGGTTATTAGTCATATCGAGTGGAAGGTGTGAAAGAAAGAGTATGAAAACCGAGTCTTTACCTTGGGGGCTGGGTTCTCACGAGTGAAGGGTTCTAACCCGGCTATGTTCCGGATTACCTCCATCTTCTCTGTCAAGAAGCTCTTGATAGTTTTGTTGGTATCTCCGGCTGCAAAGCTGTGGGTGGAGTACCGGAGCGAGTCCGTAGCGTGCCCTGAATACTCGCACATTAACTTAGTGCGGATGGAGTTGGGTTGGATCCGGAAATCGACCCAAGTTTTCACCAGGTTAAGCCCAATGAGACCTTGGGCCGACAGAACAGAGATTCTGGCTAGTAAAGGCCGGATGGCCTCCCTGTCCGAGTCAGGGGCAAAGGCATTAAAAGATTCGGAGATATCAAGAAGGCCCTCCGAGTAACCCGGCAGTTTCTTTTGGCCGGGTGGGGAGGTGTCTCGGCAATAGAAGTACGAGAGTTGCCAGTGTTTGACGTGGGAGTTGAGAGTGAGGGGTGGCATCAGAGAATTCTTGCGGCGCTGGATAGAAACCCCGCCGCAAGCGAGAAGTGCCCCGTCACCGCTTTCGGGGCACGGTTTGCACGGGAAAAGCTCGACAAAAAGAGCCAAACTTGGCGGAGTGCACAAGTATGACTCGGAGAGAACGATGAAGTGGGAGATATTTAATACGGAATTAGGCCCTATGTCAAAAATGCGAAGGCCATAATGGCTTAGAATATCGCGGAACAAAAGGGTGACCCGGAGGACGGAAGCCCCGGGTCACGTGTTCCACAAAACATATTACCTCGTCCTTCGCCGGGGTAGGCCGGGTATCGTTGCCCGGCACCCTCCAGTGGATTTCCTTTTGAGGGGGTAGAACCCCTAACTCGGCCAGTTCTTCTAACTTGGCCTTGGTGACCGAAGATCGCGCCCAGTTGGCGGATATGGAATTGGTGGTCTTGGCCTTGGCTGGTGTTTTTCCCTGCTTTTTGGGAGCCATGTGATTGACCTGCAGAGCACAAGGTAGAAGGATACAAGGAATAAGACCCGGAAACTATAAACTGGTCGAGTATTGGTGAGTGGCATCGAGACAATATGGAAGTTACATACTATCCGGGTGTCATTCCGTGGAGCAAGGTTCAAGCTATCCGGGTATCAAGCATCATTATAAAAATCATGGAGGCTTATGCATTGAAAGGATGTTCAAGGGTGATAGATGGTTACACAGGTACCTATTACGAATAAAGGGAGTCGGAAAAGGGAAGATTTTCCGGGTGATAGAGGTGAGGGCGGAAAAATTGGGCGGCCCGAGCCCAGGCTAGAGATTCCATTTCTGGATTTGTGGCAAAATTAGCAGCTATGGGCGGTAGGGAAGTAAAGTAAAGTTAGTATCCAACCCATTGGATGAACTAGAGTGAGTACAAGTAACTTAATTCGGCATGATCGGGAAAATGACCGGCGGGTTGACCTAGATCTAATCTGAAGAAAATCAAGAAATTGCGGAGCCCAGTTAACGGGTATGGGAGGCTTACTGGAGGAGATCGAAGTGAAGCTCGACGGAGGCAAATAGCGCAAGTTTGGTGCCCCGTTGCGATTCCCGACGGGCCGGTTGGGGGTTTGGCGGCGGATCTTGGCGGCGGTGCAGAGCGCGCTGTGGCGGAGCGTAGCCGGCGGCCGATAGGCTCCGGTGATGCGCGCGGGGTTTCCGTGGTGGCGCTCTGTGAGCTTGAGCACGGAGGAAGAAAGAAAGAGGAATGGGGGGAAGTGAGCCGTTGGGGTTAGGGTTACCCCTACGAGCGTATTTATAATGGTTCGAGTGGATAAGTTTGGTTCCACGAGCGGGAGGCGGGGATTACGGAGTAACGGCTATCTGTTTGAGTTTTGCGAAATACGCTTTAAGTGTTGAACGTCTGGGCAGAAATAAGAAGGAGGTATTCTTCATAATATCAAGATCAATTATCGAGTAAAGTGCAGGATCTTGACACTTTTATCAGGGCTTAGACCCGGAAAGCTAAGCCGGGTGTTTGGAGAGGAGCCGGGTTACTATATGGCCACCGTGGAGTTGGGCCTAGCTGTTTATCGAAGCGTTTTAACCCAGCCTTCATGCATTTGGGCATTTGATGTTTTTTCAGGGAATAGCAAGCGCTTCAAGGAAGGATCCGTGAAGCCCAAGCTATTCTGGGGACTACTGATGGAGGGATGCTAACCCGGTAGGCCAACTCCAAGGCATAACCCGGCCCAAAGGACGCTGCGCAAGATCCGGCTAAGGATAAAGAAACTTCTGGAAGGCCCAAGTTTGTAGGCCTCGTAACCCGGATTGTGGGTTACGGTAAAGGAAAGTTAGGGTTTGTATGTGGTGTCCAGGTAGGATTCAGGGTGCGCCTTGGAGGACAAGCTAGGGGGTACGGGTGCTTTATAAACCGACCCCTAGGTTTAGTTGAGGGAGATCTAAGAACCCTAGCAGTACCGCTTGATATCGAGCATCCAGTGTATACGAGAGATCGAGTTAATATATTAAGATCGAAGACTCGGCGACTTGATTGCCGGCTACCAGATCGAGTTCCATCATGTTTTCCTCTGAGCTAAACCCTCTCCCAAACGCCTGTGTCGTCTTGCCCCAAGATCAGTTACCCCCGGTAACGTCTGCCGTGGTTATCCCACGACACTGTCCGCAGAACAGCCGGTTGGCTTCCCGCGGGCAGCGAGGACAGCAGGAGGATCTTCCGCGACCAGCACCTCCTCTGGGAACTCGCGGATGACGGTGGTGGCGACGTAGACGAGGTGCGAGCCGAAGGAGAGCACCGAGCCGCCTGCCGGCATGGGCCTCCCGCCGAAATCTCCGGCGTTGTCGGTGACGAAGTCGAAGGAGCCGAATCTGTGGACAAGGCCACAGGCCACACGCTCCCCAGTAGCAGAAATGAGTCCCGTCCGAACATGGACTCCAGCCAGCGCAGCTGTCTGCCCCACGGTGGGCGCCAACTGTCGTGGTGGTATCACGGCAGATGCCATGGGATGGCTAATGTTGGGGCCGATGGACGCTGGAGGTGCTCGGGGAGGGATCACACGGCGAGTAGCCGCGTGTGGGAAGTCACAAGCACTGCAAACAACAAGATCTTACCCAGGTTCAGGGCCCTCGTGTGGAGGTAACACCCCTACTCCTGCCTCTCTCTTTTTATGTGTGTTCACCGAGTAGCCACAGTACAAATCAGGCCTTCAGCCGAGTAGCCACTCTAGCTCTCCAATTCTCTCTAGTGTTGCCTCTGGAATGTGTGTCGAATGCGGCGAACCTCTCACAGGAGGGGGCAGGGCACCTTATATACTAGTGCCCAGCCGAATAGAATAAGACTAAAAGGTACAACTGATAGGACAGGAGCACTGCAGAATAGAGCACGCTTCTGGCTTCCCGCTGACGCGTGCACCGTAAGTCGTCGCGCCGTTCGGAGATGGGACCTGTCCACCCTTGTCAGTGAGATAGGGTAGGCCCCTAGCCCTGTCCTGTCCTCTCTGTCAGTGACAGGACTTGACAGGCGCCTACCACACTGTAGCCACGCCGTAGCGCGGATAATCACGTACTCCGTAAGTTGAACCGCACGCCGGTACGGACGCAGGATACGGGGGATCCCTTGTCAGAACGACTCCATTGACTTCTGGCCCGAGTAGGAACTCACTCCCTCTACTCGGACCATCTTCTTTACTCGGATGAACATAACTTGCTTGATTTCTCCTCTTGGCCATTGGTGGGTACGACCGGATAGAAACCTACCGGGTAGCGAGTACCGGGTAGCCATCTACCCGGTCAAACAACACCTTTGACCTTGTACTTAGCACTTGCCTTACCCCTACTCGGGGGTAACCCCCCGACAGTCGACTTGAAGGCGTTGACCAAACCTTTACAAGTGGTTGAGGTCACTCCAAAAGTGAGATGGAGGCTCTCAACAATCTGAATCTTCTTGCTACAAGGTGGAAGCTACAAGCACTAGGGTTTCCCTTGGATGACATGGCAACCAAGAGATTACAAGATCTTGAGAGGTATGGTGTGGGAACACAATTTTTGGCTTGGTAGAAAGGTAGATCTAGTCCTCCTCCATGAGATCCTTGAAGGGCATCGAGTTTGCTTGGAGGAGGAGGGAGATTGGGGCGTTTTGAGCTCGTCAACAATGGAGGAGAGAGAGGAATGGACGAACTCACTATCTAGAGGAAGAAGACAACTATTTATAGGCTCCTCCAATTTCTGACCGTTGCAGTGCGCCAGGGCCGGAACATTCCGGTGTTAGGACCGGAAATTTCCGGTGCACCCTAACCGGATATTTGAAAAGTCCGGGGGGGCGGAAGATTGAATATTCCGGGGGCGGAAAATTCCGCCCAATATTCCGCCCCCATCTCTATGCGCGGGCAGCAGCACCGCGCCGAAAAACTGCTAAGGACTATGCCGGATATTTGAATAATCCGGGGGGCGGATATTTGAATAATCCAGGGCCGGAAACTTCCGGTCAATAATCCGCCCCCATCTCTGTGCGTAGGCATCAGAGAAATCTCCAAAAACTGCTAAGGACCAGAGGTCCGGAAATTTGCCCCGGAATATTCCGGGCGAATATCCACCCCAGCTTCTGTGCGCGGTCAGTAGGAGAAGTACTTAGTCGTTTTGAAGTGGCCAGAGAGGCCGGAATATTCCGGTGCAAGGGCCGGATATTCCGCCCCATATGCACCGGAAATTCCGGGGTAGTAGATGAAAAATCCGGTGACAGTAGATATAATTTTCAGAACTCCTCATTGAACTTTTGACTACATTTATCAATAATCATCTGAGAGGCCACCTGCATATACTCAAACAACATTGTTAGAGAGATGATACCCGCGTTGTTATCATCATTAAAATCATTAGAGGGATCATGAGCTTTCAACCATGCCCTCCTCTGAAGTGATGCGTGAGTAGTTCATCCTTGGACTACGGGTCCATAACAGTAGCTAGATGGTTGTCTTCTCCACTTTGTACCTAATGTTTAGATCTCGTGATCTACCCTACATGATCGAGATCATCTTTATGTAATGATACATGTTGTGTTTGTTGGGATCTGATGAATGTTGAATGCTATGTCTTCTGATTATCAATCTATCATGTTATCTTCATGCATATGTTATTTATGATCTTGCATGCTCTCCATTATTAGTAGATGCTCTGGCCAAGTAGATGCTAGTAACTCCAAGAGGGAGTATTTATGCTCGATAGTGGGTTCATGCCTCCTTTGCATCTGTGCTCGAGTGACAGAAACGTGACAGATGGAGGATGTGATGTTGACATCAGGGAGAAAACAACGGTGTTTACTTAGTTTACATTGTTTACATTACACACTTTGCTTACTGCGATAATATGTTGCTTGCAACTTAATACTCAACGTTTGTTCGGATGATATTCGGAGGGTGGATTATTAGTCATGGATGCAGTTGGATGACGGTCTATGTATTTTGTTGTAATGCACGCATGAATCACATAGTAATATTTATGTCCTACATATGCACTACGGTGCAGCCTTCATTTCTGTCAATTGCCCAGCTGTAATTTCTTCACCACACGTGTTATTTATTTTCTACGGGGAGACACCTCTAGTGAACTGTGGACCCCGGTCCATTTTCTCATAGTGATAATACACACACTACTTCTACTGTTTTCACACTGCTTCCATTGCTTTCATACTGCTGCTGCTGCTCTCATATTGTTCTCCTACTGTTTTCCACACCATACATTTAACCTCTTTGTATTCAGCAAAACCGGTGAGATTGACAACCTCACTGCTTCGTTGGGGCAAAGTGATTTCATTGTGTTGTGTAGGTTCCACGTTGCTGCTGAACCGGTAGTGCCCCCTGCCACATCAGCTGCATCAACCTTCATAGATTACTTATCCTCCTACTGGTCGATTAAACCTTGGTTTCTTTTTTTAGGTAAAACTTGCCGCTGCACTCTTCACAACCTTTCTCTTGGGGTTCACCACAAGAGTGTCAACTACACTCCATCAAGTTTTCTGGCGCCGTTGCTGGGGAGGAACAGAATTTCTGCAAGGGGATTCTCTCACTTACAATCTCTTTACTTTGTTTTAGTTGTGATTAGTTTATTTTATTTTGTCTTGATTTTTTCTCTTTATCAAAAACTGTCGCACCCAAGGTTTCTAGAGGATACTCATCGCACGAACTGGAAGTCAGGGGCTTGGATTATGGGGCAAACATGCTCCCACGTCCCAGCTTCCTGGTAGGCCTGCGCTTATGCGCGACAACACAAGCCCTGCTTCCACCGTCGAAGTAAACTATCCGCTAGGAACCTAAAGGCACTACTGTCGACGTACTTCATAATCAAACACGCACGGTACGTCAACAGTTTGATACGAATGATAGCACAGAATGTCTCTACGACACAAAAGAATGAAATAAGGGTAACTGGCCTTCATTAAGGCAGAAATATCGAATACAGTCATCCAGAGGACACATGTCCCAACATATCATCCATTACAACAGCGGAAGCAATCAAAGGGGTCTGAGTACAGACAAATCCATGGCTTAAGAAGCCGGAGAAAATAAAGGAAAGCGAAGCCCATCCACGTAGGTCTGGATCCTGCCCTGGTCCAGCTACTACTCGTCTGCAGACTCGTCGAACTCCACAAAGTAGCCATCCTGAGAAGCGTCGTAGTCGTAGTCGTACTCTGCGTAAACCACAGCCCCAACGGGGTCAGTACATCCAAGTACTGGCAAGCAAGACTCGCAGTTCATCAAAGAGTTTCCCGTCAACACAAGCATTGATGCTTGGGACCAACGGAAGAAAGGGGTGATATAAAAGTTGCTGCTGGCTGCTCTAACCAACTACAGAAGATATCTACAAGTTCCGGCTAACAGAATAAGATAAGATCGAGGATTGTAACCAACTGAAAGATAACTTCAACCAAACCCATCCTGGATCTCGCCCCTTATCCAAAGAAGCAATCCGAGGATAACTCACACAGTTGTGATAAGGTGAAATCAAGTTATTGTGTGAATAACCTATTACTAGTCAAGTTATTAATCATTGGGTGAAACATGATTGATCATTATGTTGAAGTTGTCCTGAGTACTTGTTAGCCAGTACTTTCACCAAGTAATCCATAACCGCGGAAAACACGGCTTCTCGAGAAGATTATCCCTGCAGGGTTGCACCAATTTGGCCGTACACTCAAGAATAACCCGCCAGATGGAAATGCACTTCCACCAAGCGGGGTACTCTACACAACCAACCATTCCTCGCATCAAGCCCAAAGCACCTTGGGCGCACGGCTAATCGAGCCCAGAAGAAAATGGACCCTCATAGCACTCTAAGAACGTGTCCCCCTATATGCCGACTACGAAAGTTCCACCCTGCGCTGGGCTCGCAAAAACATGCATGCGGCAAATGGAAAACACGAACTAAATGAGGCGATTTGGACGAGATGCGAATCAGGTCAAGTTGAGGGGGGCGCCCATACTCGCTTCCCAAATGCGGGTAGTGCGCTCATCATGGATCAGTAGACAAGACCCTTTTCCTATTAGGGTCGACACTAGCAGGCTCCAAAACCACTCATGGGCCTCCTGCCGGTGCCTTATCATCAAATTATTATTATTACCATTAGCAATTAATAGGATTGATTGATTAACATCGAGCCCCCGGTACAAATAATAAGATAGTGAAAGTAGTAACCGACAACAGACTCGAGTAAAAGCAACCCTAAGCATGCTAGATAATACTAAGGCACAAGCAAGGCTGTAGGTATGGAGGTGAGGCAATATCATTGGTTCAGGGTATCATGTGATAGGTTCGGAGAACAAGCAACGATACATAGGGCTAGCAATAGTAGACAAAAAGATAGTATCGACAACAAGTGTGGAAAGGAACTCGATGATTCATGTGAGTGATAACTTGCCTGGCAGCTCAGCCTCGTACTGGGCTAGGTCCTGAGTAGTGGTGTCGTAAGGCTCGTCGGTACCAACGTCGTCGTCTAATCGAGAAGAAGCAAAAACAACAACGAAGGAGGACGGGCAATCAATACATGGCATAGGTGCACAAACATTGGATGATGCATGTCATGTTTAATAGATGCACCAAACTAAACTAGTTGATATGAGACACAAGTTTAAATGGATTCCATATGCAAAGGTTGCATATGGAAGCCCATGCTTTAGAGTTGAATTAATTGTTCTATCACTAAGCATCAAGTGTAAGTGACTTAGTATGATGCATGCATGATGAACAACCATAACATAGCAATTTAAATGCAATTGGAATGGTAGTTAGCAATTTAGAAAGCATTTATTAAGTTTGGAACTTGTTACTTAAACATGGCACACAAGTAAATGTTGTTATCATCAAGTTAAAGTGTGCAAAACAATTTACAAATTTTATATTTGAAAAGTTTATCAAATTTTAGTTGGATTACATGTTTCACAATTTGAAATTGGACTTTGGATTAATTATTTAAGAATTAAACAATTTTAAACAAGTTTTAATTGAATTTAAAACAAGCTTAATTATTAATTGAATTTTATTTGTTCAAACCATAAATTCAAATCCACATTTGAAAAGTTCACACTTTGGTGGTTTGAAAACATAATTTGCATGTTCAAAAATATTTTATATTAATCAAGTTATAATTTTATCAAATTTTATTGAATTAAACAAGGTTTAAATTGTTTAGGCAATTTAAATTGTTTAAACCAGAAAACAAAATTTATATTTGAATAGAACATTCAAAAAGGTGTGAAAAACATATTTAATTTGGATTATTTGAAAACAGTATGAATTAGTTATGAATTATTTCAATTTGCATTTGAATTATTCAAATTTGAAATTTAAATGAATTTTGAAAATTCAAAACAGAACACAAGTTGAATATTTGGATAGATTAGGAAATTTGGATATGAAAACATATAAAGTTTGCATTTGTTGGATTTATGAAATGGGAGATATTGAATTTTAAAGTTTTGATTTAATTCTGTTATTTAAAAAGAATTTGGAATTTTTGAATTACGCAGAAAACCTTTTGTTACTCAGGTTCTCGCTACCCACTGACACTGCGCAGTGGGCCAGAGGGGCCAGCGTGGCGCACACGCTGGCGTGGCTTCCAGTGCCACTGCTTGGTGGGCCTCTGCGCGTGGGAGAAAATCTCCAAAAAAGGTTGCGGCTTCCGGGACTCGAACCCGTGCCCAGGCGCTGCGCGCAAAGGTTCAGTACCACTGCGGTGTTCGCGTTCAGCTGACAGAGGAGGCGACGCGGAGAGGATATAGTTTCAGTTCGCGCAAGACTGAAATTTTAACTGACGAAACACTGCGTGCTCGACTGACAGAAGGAAAAACCGAGGGGCTCGCCGGCGATCAACGGCACGGCGGCGCTCGCTGTGGCTGTGCTGGACGTGGAGAGCGTGCACACGGTGTCGTAGCAGAGCAGCAGAGGGAGGGAAGAGAGACGGTGGGGGCTCACCGTGGCTGCGTCGAGGTTCAGAGGAGGCAGCGAGCTCGACGGCGGCGCGATCGCGGACGGTGTCGAGGACGTGGTGCTTCTCCGTGCCCCTGCGGGTGTCCAAGATGTAGAGGAGATGGTGGCGGTGCTACTCCCGTGCTCCAAAGCCGTAGCGCTGCTCTGCAACGGCGACGGGGTGTGCAAGTTCAGAGAACGGGGCGCGGCGGCCGGAGAGAAAAGAGAGGACGGCGTCGACGATCGGAGGCTTACCAGGGGTTCTTCTGGTGTCCAAGAGATAGAAGGGAGGGTGGCGAGCTCGTTCCCGGAAACAATTGGCTAAGAAGGGGTTGGAGGTGGTGGCGCCATGGCGATCTTCAGAGACTCGCCGGCGGGAAGCGTTGCAGAGAGGTGGATCTTGGCGATAGAGGTGGCGAGCGGCGGCGCTGCGAGGTGGAGGCGGAAACCCTAGAGGCTAGGGCACAGCTAGGGGGCTAGGGCTCCCTTTTATAGGCCCGCGGTGCCCTCCTGGCCGCCGGAGTCGCCGCGGTGTCGAGGTGGCTCCGCTGGATGGCCGCCGTACGGGAGGGAGAAGGGCGATTAGAAGGTGCGCACGAATCTCAGCGCGGCGAACCGGTAAGTTGCGCTGCGCGGGCTGGGTTGCTGCGCGCTAGGCTTAGGTGGGCTTGGGCCAAGCGGTAGATTAGGTGCTGCTGCTCGTTTCTCCTTTTATTTTATTTTTTTGTACTGTTTTTTTTTGTAGCTAGCTTTTGGATAAAATAGATAGGTTTTTGATTAGATAAAATTTTGGAAAAATTTGTATAAGCTTCTTAGATGAAAAGAAACCATTTGGTAGTTCTGGTTTTCAAAATTTCAAAAGTTTGCTTGCTGTTTTGAAATTGAACCCAATTAATTGAAAATTACAATAATACTTAATATTGGAAAATAAAGCCATTCCCACTAGGGTTTCCCCTAGGGTTTTGGAAGGGTTTAAATAGGGAAAAAATTTGGTGAGTTGTTATGGTTTCAAATAGGTACTGATTTGAAACTTGGAAAAGATTTGAATTTAATTGGTGGAATTAAGTGAATGATTTGAGGCAACAAATTAGTAGTTGAACATTAATGGATTTATTTGGAAAACAAGGGAGGTTTTGTTTGGCAATTATTTGTTTGAAAGATTGTAACAGACAAGTGTGAAAACAAGGTTGATTCAATAAGAAAAACAATGCAAACATAATTAAAACAAATGCAATGATATGATGACATGATGCATTGCTTGAAAAGTAAACAAGAAATTGAACCACTAAGGGATGTTTTCATACTTGGATGTTACAAAACGCCCCCCTTGAAGGAATCGCGCCCCGAGATTCCCTACTGAGAAATGAACAGGTCCGGATACTTCTTGCGAAGATCCTCCTCGGTCTCCCACGTTGCCTCTTTATCAGAATGATGCGACCATTGGACTTTCAAGAACTTGGTGCTCTTGGTGCGAGTCTTACGCTCGGTCTCATCGAGAATACGAATTGGGTGCTCCTCATAAGATAGATCATCTTGCAGTTCGATGGAGTCATGATCAACTGCACGATCTGGATCTTTGAAACACTTCTTGAGTTGTGACACGTGGAACACATCGTGCACTTTGGAAAGTTTTTCTGGAAGCTCGAGACGATAGGCATTTTCTGCACGTCTTGAGAGGATGTTGAAAGGGCCAATGTATCTTGGTGCAAGCTTTCCTTTCACACCAAAACGATGGGTGCCTCTGAGGGGAGTTACACGGAGATATGCCTTATCACCAGGTGCATAGACCATATCCCTGTGCTTGCTATCATAATAGCTCTTCTGACGAGACTGAGCAATCCTGAGATTATCACGAATGATACGAACTTTCTCCTCGGCTTCCTTAACAATGTCAGGGCCTAAAAGTGAACGTTCACCAGCTCCAGACCAATTGATTGGGCTCCTGCATCTGCGACCATACAGTGCCTCAAATGGTGCCATTCCTAGGCTTGCCTGGTAGCTGTTGTTGTAGGAGAATTCAGCATATGGAAGGCAATCCTCCCATTTCATGCCAAAGGAGAGACCACATGCTCTGAGCATATCCTCGAGAATCTGATTGACTCTTTCGACTTGCCCCTGAGACTGAGGGTGATAAGCTGTGCTGAACAGAAGTTTAGTGCCCAATGCTTCTTGAAAGCTTTTCCAGAAATGAGAAGTGAAGATACTTCCACGGTCTGAGCTTATTTCCAATGGAACACCATGAAGGGGAACAACCTTTGCTGTGTAGAGCTCTGCTAACTGGCTAGCTGAGATAGTTTCCTTTACAGCATAGAAGTGAGCAACCTTAGTGAGACGATCAATAACAACGAAGATTGCATCGTTGCCCTTTTTGGACTTTGGAAACCCAGTAACGAAGTCCATTTCAATCATGTCCCACTTCCACTCAGGAATTTTCAGAGGTTGGAGTAGACCTGCTGTCTTCTGATGGACTGCCTTAACACGTTGACAAACGTCGCATTCAGAAACGTATTGAGCAATTTCACGTTTTATGCCAGGCCACCAATACAGAGTCTTGAGATCCTGGTACATCTTTGTACTTCCAGGGTGAATGGATAGAGGAGTTTCATGAGCCTCCTTGAGAATGATATCCTTGAGACTTTGAATCTGAGGGACTGCAATGCGTCCTTCGAAGAACACAGTTCCCTTGTCATCAATTGAGAAGGACTTGAACTTATCATTGCCCTCCTTGATGTGATCCACAATCTTCTTGATTTCATTATCACGAAGTTGTTCAGAACGAATCTTGTCCTCGAGAGTTGGACTGGCTGTCAAGCTAGCAAGGTATCCTTCAGGAACAAGACCAAGGTTCAGCTTCTGGAATTCTTCATGAAGTGGAGGTTGGCTTTCCATGATCATGAGATTATTGCAATAGGATTTGCGACTGAGAGCATCGGCCATAACATTAGCCTTGCCTGGAGTGTAAGAAATGGTGAGATCAAAGTCTTTAATCTTCTCAATCCATCTCCTTTGCCTGAGGTTCAGATCTGGCTGAGTGAAGATGTATTTCAGACTCTTATGATCGGAAAAGATTTCAGTTTTGTTACCCAACAAGTATTGTCTCCATTTCTTGAGGGCAAACACAACTGCTGCAAGTTCAAGATCATGAGTGGGATAGTTTTGCTCATGTGGGTTCAACTGACGTGAAGCATAAGCCACAACTTGACGTTCTTGCATAAGAACTGCTCCTAGGCCTTGGAGAGATGCATCACAGAATATCTGGAAAGGTTTGGTAGTGTCGGGGCCAACTAGAACAGGTGTGGAAGTGAGTTTAGTCTTCAGGAGGTTGAAACTCTCATCACATTGTGGAGTCCAAACGAACTTTTTGTCCTTCTTTGTGAGATCAGTGAGAGGTTTGGCAATCTTGGAAAAGTTTTGGACGAAACGACGGCAATAGCTAGCCAAGCCAAGAAAACTTCTGACTTGCTTCACCGTCTCAGGGGGTTTCCATTCAACAATTGCCTTAACCTTTTCAGGATCAATGGCAATGCCCTTGGCAGAGATGATATGACCAAGATATGCAACTTCTGGAATCCAGAACTCACATTTGGAAAACTTGGCATACAGACGATGCTCGCGAAGTTTCATGAGAGTGAGACGAAGGTGTTCTCCATGCTCTTCCTCGGATTTTGAGTAGACTAGAATGTCATCAAGATATACCACAACGAACTTGTCGAGGTATTCATGGAAGACAGAATTCATGAGTCTTGAGAACGTTGCCGGTGCATTGGTGAGACCAAAGGACATGACGGTGTACTCGTATAGACCGTAACGAGTGGTGAAAGCTGTCTTAGGAATATCTTCCTTTCTGATCTTTATCTGATGGTAACCCATCCTCAAGTCCAACTTTGAGAATATTGAGGCTCCAGCAAGTTGATCAAAAAGATCATCGATACGAGGAAGTGGATACTTGTTCTTGATGGTTTTCTCGTTGAGAGGATGATAGTCAACCACGAGTCTTTTTGTTTGATCCTTCTTGGCAACAAACAGAGTTTGGCAACCCCAAGCGGAGGAACTAGGCTGAATGAAACCTTTGTCCATATACATATCGATTTGCTCCTTCAACAATTTCAGTTCAGGAGGAGCTATCTTATATGGATGCTTAGAGATTGGAGCAGTACCTGGCTCAAGCTCGATCACGAACTCAACTGCTCTGTCCGGAGGCATCCCTGGCAACTCTTCTGGAAAGACGTCAGGGAATTCACAAACCACCGGAACATTTTCAATTGCAGGAAGGGGTTTGGCATCGAGGCTGAACAGCTGAACAGAAGTTGATCCATATGGAGAATAGACTATCTGGCCTGAAGTGTGGGAGAGAGTTATTGACTTTTGAGCACAGTCAATTTTAGCCTTGTGGGTCTTCAACCAATCCATACCCAGAATGACATCAATGTCAGAATTTCCCAGCAACATGAGTGAAGCAAGGAATACACGACCTCCAATTAGGATCTCATTGTCCATGCTTATCTTGGAAGTCAACATTTGCGGTCCCGGAGAGTGAACAGTCATTTGATTGCTTAGCGGAACCAGAACTAGGTTGTATGCTTTTGCAAAAATCTTTGACACAAATGAATGCGATGCTCCAGTATCAAACAACACTTTAGCTGGAATAGAGTTTACGGGTAATATACCGAGAACGACGTCAGCAGCCTCCTCAGCTTTGTCGGCCTTGATATGGTTCACCCTCGCGTTCCTCCCGACAGGCCTATTGTTGGAGTTGAAGGCTTTAGCCGGGGGAGCACGAACCATAGCCTGGTTGGTGTTGGGGCGAGGAGGTAGGGGTAGCTGCTTCTGAGTGCACTTATCAGCATAATGTCCAGTATCCTTGCACTTGTAGCAAGTGACGACACGAGAAGGACCCGGCCTTGGCTGCCCCATCGAAAACCTCTGACCCTGCATCTGAGATGGGTTGGGTGGGCGGGGACCAAAGCCTGGAGAAGCTTGGGCATTTGGAGCCCGAGTGACAGCACCATTTGGCACCCAGATGCGGCGCTTCTGCGGAGGGGTGGTCATGTTGGAGGAGGAACCACCCTCACGCGAGTGCTTGCGCGACTCTTCGAACGCCTTGCGCCCATTCTCCTCATTGAGCGCGGTGTTCACGAGCTCCACGAAGTCCTTGCACTTGATGTTTGTGAGAGCGTACTTCAGTTCCGGGTTAAAACCTCGGCGGAACCTTGCCATCGTCTTGGCTTCAGTGGACACTTCGTCACCAGCGTACCGAGCGAGACGATTGAACTCGTTCTGGTAGCCGAGAACGTCCAGCTTGCCCTGTCTGAGAGAGCAGAATTCCTCACGCATCTTTTCCATGAGACCATCCGGGATGTGGTGCTTCAGGAAGGCATCCTTGAAACATCCCCAGTTGATAGGAAAGCCAGCCCTCATGGCCTGGTAGTTCTCCCACCAAGTAGCTGCCTGACCCTTCAGTAGGTAGGTGGCGTACTTGACCTTATCCTCTTCAGCAACATGAGCTATCTCCAGAGCTCTTGCTACGTCACGGATCCAGTCATCAGCATCCAGGGGCTCACGTGTTGCCACGAAAGCTTTTGGGCCCAAACTGAGGAAGTCCTTGATGGTGACCCTTGGAGCATTCTGGTTGTGTTGCTGGTTAGCCTGGATCTGGGCCATCTGTGTCACCACTTGGGTCATCTGAGCCAACAGCTCCCCCATTGGTGGTGGCGGAGGCGGGTTGTTCCTGGTTGGAGGCATCCTGAACAGAAATTCATTTTAGCACAACAACAGAAAAGGATAGACTTGGTAACCGAAAGATAGATTATTCCGACGCATGAATAGATAACCAACAGGTACATCATCACATGTTCCAATACATCAGAATATCCAACAGACCAATACATGGTTCGAAAACGAAAGGATAGACTAGACACAGCTAGTAATGGATACAACGGTACTCCCATGCTCATCACGCAGGACGGCGGTGAGTAGTACGACGAGAGATACGGTGAGGAGGAATCCCACGGAAGTAGGTATCACGACGATCCATGTAGATAGGAACTGCTCTGAGAGCAACTCTCGGTGTGGTGAAGTAGAAAGCGTCCTCTCCCTGTGCTCCATAGCGGGGAATCCCTGTGTAACCAGCTCCGAGGTCGAGAAGTGGGCCTCTGATCGGCTCGTAACCTCCAGCATCTGGCAACGGAAGACCAGCTGGCTGAACGACACGTGCGAAGCGCTCGTCTCCAACAAAGTCTGTGGTGTACGTCGCCAGACGAGTGAGAGCAAGGTGGAGCTGCTCCCTGACTGAGGCTAACTCCTGAGAAAGTGCGGAAGCAACGGCATCACTGTGACTAGCGAACTGGGCAGTGATCTGGAGCCTGGAGCTATCAGTCTCGTAGGTATCCATGTCGCGGTGGACAGTGAAGTGAACTCCCGCTGCCGTGATGTAACCACGGGGAATGTGACGAAAACTGGACTTATCAAACCCCCAGTAGTCAGCACGGAGAACGGTGATACTCACGTACGCTGCCTGCTGCACTGCCATATCCACTGTGGACCCTACTGCCTCGTACTGGTGTGCAATGCTCCTGCCATCATCCGACAGAATGTAGACGATAGCCCGGTAGCAAGTCTGGTCAAACTCTCGCTGGTGCTCGTAGACCTGGTACTCTGGTGCCCAACGGAACCCCAGAAAGGTAACCATGTCTCTCAGCAACTCTGGAAAACCGGCAGTGCTCTCACAGCGAGTCATGCGAACCACCTGCGGGTAGTAGCTGAGACCCATCTGCAGATGATTTGGAATGTTTTGATTAGACTCCGGTAGATGAAAAAGGATGTGGAAGAACAACAACAAGGTTCAACGGACGAAAAGGATGTTGAAAAGAACATGATATCGAAGCAACATCGGGAAAACGAGACCAAAAGTCCTGAGGTACTACAGATAACCCAAAACACGTGAAATCCTAACTTGAAAGTTTAGGTGAGAACAGAAAACAACGTTACACTTCCTTACCAGAAAAGGGTGGGTGGGTGGGGAAAGAAGAAAAATGGCAGAATTCCTACTCTCACGTTTCATTTTTCCTATATAGCTACAAAATAGTTTCTAGACTCAACTGCGACCAGTAAAAAGGGATCCTACAGGCAGACAGGCTCTGATACCATTTGTCGCACCCAAGGTTTCTAGAGGATACTCATCGCACGAACTGGAAGTCAGGGGCTTGGATTATGGGGCAAACATGCTCCCACGTCCCAGCTTCCTGGTAGGCCTGCGCTTATGCGCGACAACACAAGCCCTGCTTCCACCGTCGAAGTAAACTATCCGCTAGGAACCTAAAGGCACTACTGTCGACGTACTTCATAATCAAACACGCACGGTACGTCAACAGTTTGATACGAATGATAGCACAGAATGTCTCTACGACACAAAAGAATGAAATAAGGGTAACTGGCCTTCATTAAGGCAGAAATATCGAATACAGTCATCCAGAGGACACATGTCCCAACATATCATCCATTACAACAGCGGAAGCAATCAAAGGGGTCTGAGTACAGACAAATCCATGGCTTAAGAAGCCGGAGAAAATAAAGGAAAGCGAAGCCCATCCACGTAGGTCTGGATCCTGCCCTGGTCCAGCTACTACTCGTCTGCAGACTCGTCGAACTCCACAAAGTAGCCATCCTGAGAAGCGTCGTAGTCGTAGTCGTACTCTGCGTAAACCACAGCCCCAACGGGGTCAGTACATCCAAGTACTGGCAAGCAAGACTCGCAGTTCATCAAAGAGTTTCCCGTCAACACAAGCATTGATGCTTGGGACCAACGGAAGAAAGGGGTGATATAAAAGTTGCTGCTGGCTGCTCTAACCAACTACAGAAGATATCTACAAGTTCCGGCTAACAGAATAAGATAAGATCGAGGATTGTAACCAACTGAAAGATAACTTCAACCAAACCCATCCTGGATCTCGCCCCTTATCCAAAGAAGCAATCCGAGGATAACTCACACAGTTGTGATAAGGTGAAATCAAGTTATTGTGTGAATAACCTATTACTAGTCAAGTTATTAATCATTGGGTGAAACATGATTGATCATTATGTTGAAGTTGTCCTGAGTACTTGTTAGCCAGTACTTTCACCAAGTAATCCATAACCGCGGAAAACACGGCTTCTCGAGAAGATTATCCCTGCAGGGTTGCACCAATTTGGCCGTACACTCAAGAATAACCCGCCAGATGGAAATGCACTTCCACCAAGCGGGGTACTCTACACAACCAACCATTCCTCGCATCAAGCCCAAAGCACCTTGGGCGCACGGCTAATCGAGCCCAGAAGAAAATGGACCCTCATAGCACTCTAAGAACGTGTCCCCCTATATGCCGACTACGAAAGTTCCACCCTGCGCTGGGCTCGCAAAAACATGCATGCGGCAAATGGAAAACACGAACTAAATGAGGCGATTTGGACGAGATGCGAATCAGGTCAAGTTGAGGGGGGCGCCCATACTCGCTTCCCAAATGCGGGTAGTGCGCTCATCATGGATCAGTAGACAAGACCCTTTTCCTATTAGGGTCGACACTAGCAGGCTCCAAAACCACTCATGGGCCTCCTGCCGGTGCCTTATCATCAAATTATTATTATTACCATTAGCAATTAATAGGATTGATTGATTAACATCGAGCCCCCGGTACAAATAATAAGATAGTGAAAGTAGTAACCGACAACAGACTCGAGTAAAAGCAACCCTAAGCATGCTAGATAATACTAAGGCACAAGCAAGGCTGTAGGTATGGAGGTGAGGCAATATCATTGGTTCAGGGTATCATGTGATAGGTTCGGAGAACAAGCAACGATACATAGGGCTAGCAATAGTAGACAAAAAGATAGTATCGACAACAAGTGTGGAAAGGAACTCGATGATTCATGTGAGTGATAACTTGCCTGGCAGCTCAGCCTCGTACTGGGCTAGGTCCTGAGTAGTGGTGTCGTAAGGCTCGTCGGTACCAACGTCGTCGTCTAATCGAGAAGAAGCAAAAACAACAACGAAGGAGGACGGGCAATCAATACATGGCATAGGTGCACAAACATTGGATGATGCATGTCATGTTTAATAGATGCACCAAACTAAACTAGTTGATATGAGACACAAGTTTAAATGGATTCCGTATGCAAAGGTTGCATATGGAAGCCCATGCTTTAGAGTTGAATTAATTGTTCTATCACTAAGCATCAAGTGTAAGTGACTTAGTATGATGCATGCATGATGAACAACCATAACATAGCAATTTAAATGCAATTGGAATGGTAGTTAGCAATTTAGAAAGCATTTATTAAGTTTGGAACTTGTTACTTAAACATGGCACACAAGTAAATGTTGTTATCATCAAGTTAAAGTGTGCAAAACAATTTACAAATTTTATATTTGAAAAGTTTATCAAATTTTAGTTGGATTACATGTTTCACAATTTGAAATTGGACTTTGGATTAATTATTTAAGAATTAAACAATTTTAAACAAGTTTTAATTGAATTTAAAACAAGCTTAATTATTAATTGAATTTTATTTGTTCAAACCATAAATTCAAATCCACATTTGAAAAGTTCACACTTTGGTGGTTTGAAAACATAATTTGCATGTTCAAAAATATTTTATATTAATCAAGTTATAATTTTATCAAATTTTATTGAATTAAACAAGGTTTAAATTGTTTAGGCAATTTAAATTGTTTAAACCAGAAAACAAAATTTATATTTGAATAGAACATTCAAAAAGGTGTGAAAAACATATTTTATTTGGATTATTTGAAAACAGTATGAATTAGTTATGAATTATTTCAATTTGCATTTGAATTATTCAAATTTGAAATTTAAATGAATTTTGAAAATTCAAAACAGAACACAAGTTGAATATTTGGATAGATTAGGAAATTTGGATATGAAAACATATAAAGTTTGCATTTGTTGGATTTATGAAATGGGAGATATTGAATTTTAAAGTTTTGATTTAATTCTGTTATTTAAAAAGAATTTGGAATTTTTGAATTACGCAGAAAACCTTTTGTTACTCAGGTTCTCGCTACCCACTGACACTGCGCAGTGGGCCAGAGGGGCCAGCGTGGCGCACACGCTGGCGTGGCTTCCAGTGCCACTGCTTGGTGGGCCTCTGCGCGTGGGAGAAAATCTCCAAAAAAGGTTGCGGCTTCCGGGACTCGAACCCGTGCCCAGGCGCTGCGCGCAAAGGTTCAGTACCACTGCGGTGTTCGCGTTCAGCTGACAGAGGAGGCGACGCGGAGAGGATATAGTTTCAGTTCGCGCAAGACTGAAATTTTAACTGACGAAACACTGCGTGCTCGACTGACAGAAGGAAAAACCGAGGGGCTCGCCGGCGATCAACGGCACGGCGGCGCTCGCTGTGGCGGTGCTGGACGTGGAGAGCGTGCACACGGTGTCGTAGCAGAGCAGCAGAGGGAGGGAAGAGAGACGGTGGGGGCTCACCGTGGCTGCGTCGAGGTTCAGAGGAGGCAGCGAGCTCGACGGCGGCGCGATCGCGGACGGTGTCGAGGACGTGGTGCTTCTCCGTGCCCCTGCGGGTGTCCAAGATGTAGAGGAGATGGTGGCGGTGCTACTCCCGTGCTCCAAAGCCGTAGCGCTGCTCTGCAACGGCGACGGGGTGTGCAAGTTCAGAGAACGGGGCGCGGCGGCCGGAGAGAAAAGAGAGGACGGCGTCGACGATCGGAGGCTTACCAGGGGTTCTTCTGGTGTCCAAGAGATAGAAGGGAGGGTGGCGAGCTCGTTCCCGGAAACAATTGGCTAAGAAGGGGTTGGAGGTGGTGGCGCCATGGCGATCTTCAGAGACTCGCCGGCGGGAAGCGTTGCAGAGAGGTGGATCTTGGCGATAGAGGTGGCGAGCGGCGGCGCTGCGAGGTGGAGGCGGAAACCCTAGAGGCTAGGGCACAGCTAGGGGGCTAGGGCTCCCTTTTATAGGCCCGCGGTGCCCTCCTGGCCGCCGGAGTCGCCGCGGTGTCGAGGTGGCTCCGCTGGATGGCCGCCGTACGGGAGGGAGAAGGGCGATTACAAGGTGCGCACGAATCTCAGCGCGGCGAACCGGTAAGTTGCGCTGCGCGGGCTGGGTTGCTGCGCGCTAGGCTTAGGTGGGCTTGGGCCAAGCGGTAGATTAGGTGCTGCTGCTCGTTTCTCCTTTTATTTTATTTTTTTGTACTGTTTTTTTTTTGTAGCTAGCTTTTGGATAAAATAGATAGGTTTTTGATTAGATAAAATTTTGGAAAAATTTGTATAAGCTTCTTAGATGAAAAGAAACCATTTGGTAGTTCTGGTTTTCAAAATTTCAAAAGTTTGCTTGCTGTTTTGAAATTGAACCCAATTAATTGAAAATTACAATAATACTTAATATTGGAAAATAAATCCATTCCCACTAGGGTTTCCCCTAGGGTTTTGGAAGGGTTTAAATAGGGAAAAAATTTGGTGAGTTGTTATGGTTTCAAATAGGTACTGATTTGAAACTTGGAAAAGATTTGAATTTAATTGGTGGAATTAAGTGAATGATTTGAGGCAACAAATTAGTAGTTGAACATTAATGGATTTATTTGGAAAACAAGGGAGGTTTTGTTTGGCAATTCTTTGTTTGAAAGATTGTAACAGACAAGTGTGAAAACAAGGTTGATTCAATAAGAAAAACAATGCAAACATAATTAAAACAAATGCAATGATATGATGACATGATGCATTGCTTGAAAAGTAAACAAGAAATTGAACCACTAAGGGATGTTTTCATACTTGGATGTTACAAAAACACACACAAAAATAGTTCTGATTCTAGCTGTAGTTTTATTCCTGTTTTTAGTCTTGCTAAAATGAGTGTTCCTGAAGTTGAAGTTCGTTCTTGTAAGAAACAAGGTGGAGAAAGTTTGAAAGATGCCTTGTATAGGATAAGTGATGCTCATCATAGATGCACTAAGAAATATTCCACTTTAATCATTCTTAGGAATTTTTATGTTGGTATTACTAGCTGGTACAGGTATGTTCTAGACACTCTTACATGTGGTAATTTTCTAGGAACACCTGCTTTGGAAGCCTGTAATTTAATTGAAAGTTTAGTTGGAACACCACCTATTAAGGTTGTTAAAACTGAGATCACTTTGGATGATGTTATTAAAAAGCTAAACTTGTTAATAATTTAGGCAATTTACATATTAAATTAATATAAGTATAAATCATGAACATGACGTAAACATACTAATAATTAACCATGTTCCTGCATACTAGATTGATAGTAGATACATCTACGCAAACTACTAATATTGCACACATGGAAATAATAAGAACATGGGTAAACGTGTTATACCCTGCGGTTGGCCAATTGGCAGTAGTCGTAGTAGAGGCGGCAGCCGCGGCTGCGGTTGCAACAACGGTGGCGGCTGCAGCAGCAGTGGGGGCCTCGGTGGCAGCAGTGGCAGCCTCGGCGGCAGCAGAAGCGCGTTCAGCTTCGGTGGACATGTTGACGACGATGGTGATGCATTAGTAGTCGAAGTAGACGTACATCAGCGAGCAGTCACGTAGGAGGCGCTCCCCAAAAACCTAATCGCCCCTCTCCCGTACAGGATCTGGAGAGGCGGGGTTTCGGAGACCTGCTCTCCTATCGGCCGTGTACGCGGTAGAAGGGATGGGATCACCGGCGGCAGCAACAGGAGGTGGAACGACAGTGGGCACAAAGAGGTAGAGTGTATGAGTTGTGTATGTCGTGTCCGCCTGAGCCTCCAATATATAGACATGGCCGAGTAGGGGAACGGTCAACTCACAAATTCAATTGGTATTTACTAGATAAATGCGGCGCTTTACTGCGCGTGATTATTACACCGTTATCACACGATCAATACGTAATTTTCTAGGAACACCTGCTTTGGAAGCCTGTAATTTAATTGAAAGTTTAGTTGGAACACCACCTATTAAGTTTGTTAAAACTGAGATCACTTTGGATGATGTTATTAAAAAGCTAACTTGTTAATAATTTAGGCAATTTACATATTAAATTAATATAAGTATAAATCATGAACATGACGTAAACATACTAATAATTAACCATGTTCCTGCATACTAGATTGATAGTAGATACATCTACGCAAACTACTAGTATTGCACACATGGAAATAATAAGAACATGGGTAAACGTGTTATACCCTGCGGTCGGCCAATTGGCAGTAGTCGTAGTAGAGGCGGCAGCCGCGGCTGCGGTTGCAACAACGGTGGCGGCTGCAGCAGCAGTGGGGGCCTCGGTGGCAGCAGTGGCAGCCTCGGCGGCAGCAGAAGCGCGTTCAGCTTCGGTGGACATGTTGACGACGATGGTGATGCATTAGTAGTCGAAGTAGACGTACATCAGCGAGCAGTCACGTAGGAGGCGCTCCCCAAAAACCTAATCGCCCCTCTCCCGTACAGGATCTGGAGAGGCGGGGTTTCGGAGGCCTGCTCTCCTGTCGGCCGTGTACGCGGTAGACGGGATGGGATCACCGGCGGCAGCAACAGGAGGTGGAACGACAGTGGGCACAAAGAGGTAGAGTGTATGAGTTGTGTATGTCGTGTCCGCCTGAGCCTCCAATATATAGACACGGCCGAGTAGGGGAACGGTCAACTCACAAATTCAATTGGTGTTTACTAGATAAATGCGGCGCTTTACTGCGCGTGATTATTACACCGTTATCACACGATCAATACGGCTGTTACCAAAATAAATGTGACGCAATTAGACAATAATCAATATGACATCTTATATTATTGACGTGTCTGTTGACTCCTCGTTTCCGACTGTCAAAATAAAGGCATCGGCTCGAATTATTCCCGCAACCCGCGGCGCGTCGTGACGTGACGAGGCGAGGCGGACGGCGGAGGAGGAGGAGCGCGCGTGTGGAACACCTCCACAAGTCCTCTCACTTCATACCAACTCACACTAGTGGGGAGAGAGCTCACCTTATAAACTTGTGCAAAACTCTCCCAACTAGCAATATGAGACTAAACTCCCATCACCTGCTATGGCAGCATGGGCCTTAGGGATTAAATAGAAATTGCCTAATGGGCTAAAAGCCCATGCCAAATTTCCGTAATCCCCCACCAGATCCCGAAGACCCATGGTGTAGTCCTCTTTTTCAATCACTATTTTTATATACCGACATTTTCAGTGGAGACCCGTAAGGTTGAACATCCACCTAGAACAGATAGCTACACTACATCACAACTGAACAATGGACTATGCCTTGAATTGTCAATTTGGCTTAAATAGTTTCACTAAAAGTCTTGCTAGTACTAGGCTGCCGAAGGCTGACCCCTCGGGTGGAGCATATTAGTCACACTCCTGGCCTATTCATGAACTTTGTAGAGATCACCCAATCTCATAGACTGTGACCAGTAGCCAGGCTCATATAGGTGTGTTCCTCCAAAGATCGCTCTGTAGGATAGCATATTGCTTATACAAGTCTTGGAACACATAAGACAAAAGTCAACCTACCATATAGTTTTTGAGAGTACTGCATCTCCAGCGGAGTGGGTTAGTAAAAATTACTCTCCTCAGTTAACCACTAGCTTGTTTTTCTAGGTCCTACTTCACGGGATCTCCGATCACATAGGTTGGGTTACTGCCATGGCAACTCATGTGGGTCTCATACCCATCTCCCTCGATGCACTTTCTATCACAACACGTGATAGCCCTTTAGTAAAGGGATCTGCCAGATTCTTAGCCGACTGGATATAATCCACCGCTATCACTCCGAAGTTTCTTAAATGTCTGACAACTTTTAATCTCATTTTTATGTGCTTTGTGGACTGTGCATTGTCCTTTGAACTCTTCACCTTGACAATTATTGTTTGATTGTCACAGTTCATAAGGATAGCTGATACTAGCTTTTCAACCACATGCAAGTCCATCAAAAGATCTCGAAGCCATCCTGCTTCGACACTAGACGTGTCTAATGCTGTTAATTCTGTTTCCATTGTCGATCTCGTTAAGATCGTTTTGTTGCAAGACTTCCAGGAAACAACACCACCTCCAAGGGTAAACATATACCCCGTTGTGGCTTTCATATCATCAGCATCAGAGATCCAATTCGCATCACAATACCCTTGAAATACCGAAGGATATCCACTGTAGTGAAGTCCATGGTTCACGTTACCTTTCAGATAGTGCATAATTATTTCTACATCATGCCAATGCACATCACCCAGATTGGAGACAAACCGGCTTAGTTTGCACACATCAAACAAGATGTCAGGCCTCATCGCGCTCGCTAGGTACATAAGTGAACCACTTACTTGAGAGTACCTCAGCTGATCCTTGCCATCCAAATCAACAAAGAGACAGATTTAGAGGTTGTGAAGTTTCTTCCCCTAATGTTGCTGGACGGGGCCAAAGATTGGATCAACTGGCTTTCGTCAAGAACAGTAGATAGCTGGGAAGATATGGCTAGAGTATTCTCTCAGCACTTCCGGGGTAAGTACAAACTCCCTAAGAGCATCAACCACCTGAACCGTTGCATACAATATGAGGACGAGTCTTACGTCGACTTTATCTCAAGATGGACTGTAATGAAGAACAGTTGCTCTGGAGTAAGTGATGTACAAGTAATGCATGCTTTCATCAATAGCATGAAACCCGGCCTCGTACCGTTCATGGTTGGTTCGAAAGAGCACAAACATCTCAGATCTATGCTTACCACCACTAATGAGCATGTAGCGACTGAAGATGATATCAGGGCGAGAGGCGGAAACATTGACGCTTTGGTTCAAGCCAAAAAGGCGTCTCATTATGAAAAGAAGGCTAATCCAGAAGCACAATCAAAACCCAAGGAAGTAAACTTAACCTTTGGAAAGGACAATGGTAGTAGATGGAAAGGAAAAAGCACAGAACCTATCTCCTATTATAAAGAAGAATGGGAAAAGATTAAGTCAGAAAACTGTGTCTACCATTCGCAATTTTGGAAACCAACCCACACCAATGCGCAGTGCCGGCTTAACAAGCACATGAAAGGCACTGCAGGATCCGGGAATAAAGGAAAGAATTCCAAAAGGAAGTTCAACAAACAAAAGCCAGAAGCTGACAACGAAGAAAGTGAGTCGGTCATTGATGATAAAATCCAGGAGCGGCAGCGGAAAGGCGAACCAAAATTCCCGAGAGTTGAAGGAGAATGCAACCTAATTTTCCTGGCAACTCCCTCAGCCAAACAGGAAAAGCGAACACTTCAAGAAATCAATGCGGTTGTACCTCCAACCCCAAAGTACTTGAAGTATTCAAATATGTCAATTACCTGGGATCAGTCTGATCATCCCGGAAACATCCCAGAACCTGACACACATGCTTTGGTCGTAAGTCCTATTGTTCAAAACACTATGCTCAAAAGAGTATTGATGGATGGAGGATCCAGTATCAATATCATGTACTAAGTACATTGAAGCAGTTACACCTCTCCGAGACCCAGCTCAAACATAGCAATGTACGTTTTAGTGGCATTGTTCCTGGCAGGCAAGCACAATCCCTAGGAGAAGTTTCCCTAGACGTAACCTTTGGAAAGAGAGACCACTTCTGTCAGGAAAGGATCTCATTCAAGGTTGTTCCGTTCGAAAGTGTGTATCACGCAATACTCGGTCGTCCGGCTTTCGCCAAATTCATGGCAAGATCACGTTATATTTATAACAAGATGAAGATGCCAGGGCCAAAAGAAGGAGTAATCACCATATCTGGCGACTTCAAATTGGCAAACGAGCTGGAGAAAGGAAATGCCATTTGTGCCAAACAAGTAACTCGGAAGGAAGAACTAAAGGAGCTGGCTAAAGAAGTATCGCCGACAGAAATGCCGGCAGTAAAAGAAAGCCGGAAGCCGACAGATAATTTCAAAAACCTCGGAGAATACAAGACATGTCATCATGGATCCCAAAGATCTAACAAAATTTGTCGTAGTGGGACATTTTTTCCTGGTGTCCTGCTCATATGAAAGGTGTCCCCAGGGAACTTAGTGAGCACCAACTCAAGGTTATTCCAGGATCAAAACCTGTCAAACAAGGTCTCCGTCGTTTTGATGGAAGAAGACGAAAGGCTATAGGAAAGGAAATTATCCGGCTTTTAGCAACGGACTTTATCCGGGAAGTTATACATACTGATTGGTCTGCGAACCCAGTATTAGTCCCAAAGAAGGATAGTATTATTCTTAGAATGTGTATAGACTATACTGGTTTGAACAAGTTGTGCCCAAAAGATAGATTCGCGTTACCGTGAATCAGTCAAATAATAGATGCCACTGATGGATCTAAGCTTTTATGCTTTTTGGACGCTTATTCCGGGTACCATCAAATACGTGTGAAAGGAGACCAAATAAAAACCTCTTTCATAACTCCCTATCGAACATACTATTACATAACCATGCGTTTGTGCCTGAAGAACGTCGTTGCAACATACCAGCATTGCATGCAAAGATGGTTGCATAGTCAAATCGGAAAAAACGTCCATGTGTATGTCGATGATATGCTGTCGTTTCCAAGGAAAAGGATACACTCCTTGAAGATCTATGAGAAACCTTCGACGACCTCCGCACTTATAGAATGAAGTTGAATCCATTAAAGTGCGTATTCGGGGTTCCCTCAGGAAAGCTTATGGGTTTTATCGTTTCTCTCAGAGGAATAGAGATAAACTTGGAAAAGATCAAGGGAACTTAAACATCACAAGACCTACATGTCTAAAAGATGTCCAAAGACTGACGGGTTCCTCAGTGCTGTTAGAAGGTTTATAAGCCAGCTTGGTGATAAAGCTCTGCCATTATACAAATTGCTGAAGAAATCCGACAAATTTGAATGTACAGAAAAGGCGAACAAAGCATTAGCCAGTTCAAAGAAACTTTGATGAAAGCTCCGATTTTGGCATCCCCAAAAGGCGAAGATCCCATGTTACTGTATCTTACATCAACTAACATGGTTATTAGTGCAGTGATAATCGTGGAAAGACGAGCAAAGTATTCCAGATCAATATCCATTATACTACTCCAGGGAGTTATTCTCCGAGTCAAAACAAAGGTATCCGCATTATCAAAAGCTGGCATATGGCGTATTTTTCGCATCCCATAAACTCCGTCATTATTTCCAAGGACATTCCATAACAGTGGTAAGCAAAGCACCACTAGGGGATATTATAAACAATACGGACGCAACAGGCAGAGTAGCCAAATGGGGCATTGAACTTGCGGCGTTCGACATTAAGTACCAACACCGGACGGCATTTAAATCCTAGGTGTCGGCAGATTTTGTGGCTAATTGGACAGAAGCAATGGAAAACACACCAATGCCGGAGTCGGAATATTGGATCATGCATTTCGATGGACCCAAAATGAAAGAAGGAGCTGGAGCTGGTGTAGTGCTTAAATCTCCAAAAGGCGACACAATGGAATATGTATTACAAATACACTTCAACGCCGACAACAATGTGGCAGAATACGAAGCATTGCTTCATGGCTTGCATATTGCAAAGGAAATAGGTGTCAAATATACTTTTCTATGGTGACTCAGACTTGGTACAACATCAGCTGAACCAAACATGGGACGCTAATAGCTCCATCATGGCCGAATATCGGAGAACAGTCGACGAGTTTTCCATTTGCTTCCTAGGATTTGAGGTACATCACGTCAAAAGGAAAGGAAATTGGAACGCGGACGCTTTAGCCCGCATCGACTCGGAAAGGGTGAAAACTCTACAACCTGGTGTGTTCGTCTAGCATTTGCATGAACCATCAATAAAAGGCGGAGATGTTGATTATCCCCTAGTTTCCGAGTCAATAGAAGTTTTTCTCCTTAACCCTGGACTGGACAATTCCATACTTAAACTTCTTAGTTGATCAGAAGTTTCCGGATGGAGCAGATGATGTCTTGCAGAGGCAGATACAACGCCGATGCAAAGGATACACGATAATCAATGGTTGCCTGTACAAACGCAGTACTATTGGAATTTTTCAGCGATGTATTTCGCCAGAAGAAGACAAGAAATTCTGCAAGAAATCCATGCAGGAGATTGCGGACATCATGCTCAATCAAAGAGAATAGTTAAAAAAGCATTCCATGCAGGGTTTTTTCTGGCTCACAGCCAAGACAGATGCGGAGCACATAGTGAATACATGTGTCGGATGCCAGTATTATGCCAAGCAGACGAATATGCCGCCTCAAGTACTCAAAACTATCCCCATAACATGGCCATATGTGGTCTGGGGGCTAGATATGATGGGGCCATTCAAAACTTCAAGACGCGTACTTACACATCTACTCTTTGCAGTCGATAAGTATACCAAGTGAGTGGAAGCAAAACCCATCAAAAAAACTCGACGGCGTGACTGCCAGAAACTTCGTCATTGACGTAGTCATGCGATACGGCGTTCCGCATAGCATAATAACGGATAACGGGACAAATTTCTCAATTGGAGAGTAGGTAAAATATTGTCGACAAACGTGAATTCTCCTAGATCTTACATCTGTGGCACACCCACGATCCAATGGCCAGGTTGAACGAATGAATAGTTCGATACTGCAAGGAATCCGTCCAAGACTCGAATCTCCTCTTCATAGAGCAGCTAGAGCATGGGTAGACGAATGAATAGTTCGATACTGTTTTCATGCGTCTCTTATTGAGAGCTGTTAGTTTTAGTAATTGTGATGTGAGTACTCTCATGTTTTCTTGTTGTAGCATGTAGATAATTTTTTTTAAACATATTTTGTATGGTGCTTGTTGGGAAAAAGAAACTGCTGCTTGATGTAGAATTTATAACAGTGCTAGTAGAAGCTTGTATAGACAGTGGATAGAACTTTTTCATACCATGCTAAATGTTATTTTAGTTTTAAATGCTTGTGGTTATTGATTAGCACGAATAGCCTTAAATAGCTGAGAGCATTTAATATGTCTTGAAAGATTCATGAGTTGTTCCTGTCATAGTAAATCATCAATATATGGTATTCTCTTTCGAATGTTTTATTTGGTTGACTTGGCGCATGCTCACACCATGTTTATGACTACAAACCAGTCACGAATAGCCTCCATGACCACTTAGTTTTTGAACTTGTGATGCCGCTTATGATTTAATTAATGATGCTTATGTCTCTATGCATGATTATGGCTCTTATGCTCTCTTGATTTGTCGCTCCCAGTCTTTTGCTAGCCTCTACCTGTACTGAGTATGGAATTCTACTCGTGCCTCCAAACTCGTTAAACCAAAGTTTTCCCAAAGAGTACACCGTACCTACCTACATGTGGTATTTAACTGCCACTCCAAGTAAATTTCTCATGTGTTACCTTTAAAACCTTCAAAATTATTCCTGCTTTGTGTTCTTGTTTTTGCTCATGAGGACGTCAATAGAGAATCTTTATCTCACTTGTTTATTGGATTTCACACCCTGGACTAGTGGCTTCATCCGCCTATCCAAATGATAGAAGAGCTGGCAGCGGGGTGCCCAGCCCCAAATTAATACAAAAAAATTCTCTTCACTATTTTTGCCCCTGATTATATCAGTCAAAGCATAATTGTGTAAACAAAAGAGAAAGAGGGATGACCTTCTACACCAGTTACGTACTTCACAATGGGAGCCGCTCTTCTGGATCCAGTTGGCTTGTGACGTACCGTATTGTCTGTTTACCATTCATTGACACTAGCATACACCCCTCCTAAAATATAGACATTCCTCCACGGTGTCAAACTTTTAATACCTCTGTTTAATAAAATAAAAAGCTCTAGCACATGAGTGATCCCTGCTTCCCTCTACGAAGGGCCTTTATTTTACTTTTATGTTGAGTCTCCATGTTCTAACTTTATGCACAGTTGAGAGAGCATTTTTGCCATTCTGAGTTTTATGTGTATTTTTCCTATAAACATCAATAATTACTTCATGATGTGATATTATTTCTTATTAAATTATTTGTTCTAGTCTTCCTCATGAACTTTGAAGGTGTCCTGGCATTTATGTTTTGTCCCACTCTTAAGGACTAGCGAAATACCACTTTGCCATGCTTTCTCTATACATGAAACAAACGTTTATCTTTCTTTGCATTATTATTCATGATCCTTTATTTGAGATACTCTTCATGATGCAAAGTGATTGATATGCTTTATTATTGAAGTTCTATTTATCATGCTTGTGTTTGAAATTCTATGATCTCAGCGTACATATGCTTTTACATTATAATGATCAAGTTTATGATAGTAGCATGTCACCTCAGAAATTATTTTGTTTTATCGTTTACCTGCTCGAGGACGAGTAGGAACTAAGCTTGGGGATGCTTGATACGTCTCCAACGTATCTATAATTTCTGATGCTCCATGATGATATTATGCCAATTGCTACATGTTTTCTCCTTTCTTTGTAGCATTTTTACACGTTTTCCGGGACTAACCTATTAACAAGATGCCAAGTGCCAGTTCCTTGTTTTCTGCTGTTTTTTATTTCAGAAAAGTTGTTCTGCAAATATTCTCGGAATTGGACCCCACAAATCCGGAAGTCCTATTTCTCCCGGAAACATCCAGAAGACCGAAGAGGAGACGAAGAGGGGCATCAGGGGGCCCACACCATGGGGTGGCGCGCCCCCACCTTTGACCGTGCCAGGGGGTGGTGTGGGGCCCCTCGACCTCCACCGCCTCTGCCCTTTTTCCTATTTAATCCCCCCCGGATGGAAAACCCTAGACGCATAGACCTTTTCTGCAAAATACATCCGTAGCTCCGCCGCCGCCACCGACAAGTTTTGGGGGACATATCTCTATTCTGGCACCCTGCCGGGACGGGGAAGTGCCCCCGGAAGCCATCTCCATCGACTCCACCGCCATCTCCATCGCCGTTGCTGTCTCCTATGATGAGGAGGGAGTAGTTCTCCCCCAAGACTGAGGGATCTACCGGTAGCTATGTGGTTCATCTCTCTCTCTCCCATGGTGTGATCTTTATGTGGTCATGAGCTTTGTAATCTAGTTGAATATGTAGATTTGATCTTCATCTGTTATGCTACTCAAGTGGTTTTGTTATCTCCATAAACAATTTGATCACGATGTAAAGGTGATAGTGTGCGCACCGCGTGGTTTAGCATGATATTTATATCTTGTGTTGGAAGATGAACCTATGAAATTGTGGCGTTTGTTTAGTACTAATCTAGGGCGCTCAAGGTGATAGTGTGGGGTTCCCTAGAGAGGGAATATAGACTTGAGGAGTGATGTTAAAGCCCTACACAATGATTAGTGTTCGTTATTCGACCGGAGAGTGGTTCGGAGTAGCATAGTGAAGAAATGATATTTATGCATAAAATTATGTTTTCATTGTTGAGAGTGTCCTCTAGTGAAAGTAGGAGCCCTAGGTCTTATTTCCAAGCATTGAAACACCGTTTTCCGCCTGTTCTGCTACATGTTTGCTTGCTGCCATTTTTATTTCAGATTGTTATTATCACTTATAATCATCCATATTGCTTGTATTTTACTCTCTCTCTCTTCGCCGAACTAGTGCACCTATATACCTGACAAGTATATTGGGTGTGTTGGGGACACAAGAGACTTCTCGTATCTTAATTGCAGGGTTGCTTGAGAGGGATATCTTTGACCTCTACCTCCCTGAGTTCGATAAACTTTGGGTAATCCACTTAAGGGAAACTTGCTGCTGTTCTACAAACCTCTCCACTTGGAGGCCCAACACTGTCTACAAGGATAGAAGCATGCGTAGACATCACTTCTCTAGAAGGTCAAGAAGCAATTAAAAAGTAAAATCCGGATTAGTATCAGAACATCCGAGAAAATCAAAATTTGAACAGTTACCCAAAATACGTACCTTGGGAGCCGGGTTTCCTTCATTGTACATTTGTAGGCTTTCCTTGTATTGGCCACGAGTATCCACAATTTGATTGACACGCTTCTTGAACTCTTTTTCGACAAAGCAGACTTTGTCGTCCTCATCGAATCATCGAGCCCCGTGTATTTGCAGAGAAGCCGTACGCCGCAATGAGAAAGAGGTTGAATCCTCCTTCCGTGCCATCATAGAACTGTATCCATGCCGGTGAAAGGAGGATTGGGAGAGATGAGTTTTGCGACCCTTCTTTTAATTCTCATTAGGTCTGAAGGCAGAACATGGACCGTGTCCAATGCCCAATTGTCTTGGGGCGTGGCCGCGGAATCGATGAAAGCCGGAATTCCCGTACCCTTTCCAGGATAGGGAACATCCGAATGATAGAAAAAAGATCCCGTACAGAATTTGACGGACTCGGAAGTCTTGATTTTGGGAAACCATTCCTCTCTATTCCTACGAAGGTTAAAGGAAATGGTCCCGAAAATTGGGAGAACACCCTCGGTGGTGTTGTGTTTCACGTTGAAACAATATTGAAAGAAATCTAGGCGGGGTTCTATACTAAGTAACCCTCGAAAAGGGCCTGGAACCCGGCTATATACAAAATGGAGTTGGGGGAAGATTGTGGGGTTGGATGTTGTAATGGTTGAGAACCTGGATGAAAAACGCGGATGCGGAAAACCCATACCAGGATTGATAAGGGAAGCCAGAACCACGCGTTCTCCGGCTTTTGGAGAGGGCTCGGTGTCGTCCTTGTTCAGCCGCCATTTGTCCTTCACAATAAATCCGTCCTTCTCCATGGCCTGGAGAAGATCCAGGGCCATGTTGAAGTGGCTCCAATTGCCGGCGTCTCCTTTGTCGTCTTCCTCGCCTCCCGGCGGTAACAACGACCGTTGTGTTCTCACCGTCGCGAGTTGAGTTTTCTCCCTCCTAAGTGTCGGGGAAGGGAGGAGGAGGGGGAGTGCCCGAAGGCCGCGACATAGTTCCGGCGGCGAGAGTAAGATCCCCGCCCGCCGGTGCGCTCGCGGACGCCTCTGATGCGTGCGCAGAGAAGTTCGGAGAAGCTCCGACGATGGGGTCGAGGTCCTGGATAAGGTCCTCGATGGTGGCGTCGATGTTCGCGGTCTCGGAGGCGCGTGGAGCACATCCGGTGTCCATTTGCGGGTGGCGCAGACGAGAGCAGGAACCACCGATGGCTTTCTCCGGTGAGGATTCGGGGCTCGGGTTCGCGTCTATCTATGCGTTCTTTTGCTCGAAGGGCTGGGAGTGGCAGTGCTCAAGAGGCTCGAGGAAGAAGAGGATGCAGAAGGTGAGCGGAGACCCTGAGGCGGCTATTTATAGCCAGGATACGTTGAGATTGGCTCCAACGACTCTTTTAGCCGTTGGATGCTTCACGCATGTAACGCCTGAAAATCCGGGAAACGAGGGGGGCAGGGTGATTATTGCTATCTCCTCGTTTCTCACGTGAGAATCCGTGAAAGATAAGGGTCAGGATTTTGACTGACCTCCGATGTTCGTGACGCGTCACAGGTTACTTCTCCACGAAGGTTCGGGGAAGAAATGCAGGATTTTGGTAAATCCGAGTTTGGCATTGAAGAATTTTGTTGAAAGAAGAATCAAGACAAAACGCTGACATTTCTAAAAGAGAATTCAAATCCACAAGGAACGGTAGAATGAAGTCTTAATCCTTCTTGGGGGCTACTGTCGGATATATGCCAAATATGGGTATATCCGGCATTGGCCGAAGGCCGGATTACCAGGGTGGCCCACAGGCAATGGAGCATAGTCCATTGGGCGGCCCAGTAAGCTGACGCGCAAGAAGCCGGATTCTAGAAGAATCCGGACCACGGCCCAAAGTGGTGCGGCTTGAAGGAGAAGACAGATTCCTTACTTTCCAAGTTAGATACTTTTCGTAGTCTTCTAGGTTTCCCTTCTATAAGCCCTAATCCGGCTATCTATATAAAGCCAGACGGGAGCAAGAGAAACATGATCAATTAGCTAGAAGCCAACTCGCCAGGAAGTCATCCTCGCTGAGTTAGAGAAACCATACTCACAATTGTACTTTGTATACTTCAGACTTCAACCCTGATTAAGTGAGATTGCAGGAGTAGGAACGCCGCCTAGTTGCGTCGTACCGAACTTGGGTAAACTCGGTGTTCTCGTTTACAGTTCTTCCACGTCCCCTCACGGTTCTACCAGTAGGCTTATGACACCCCCGTCCATGAACTTTACTACGATTTCTCGACAAGTGTACAACTGAAATAAAAAGGTATAATAAATTAAATGTGCTAGGATTACTTGCTAGGTAAATATTGCTCAAGTTTTAGGTTGCTTGCTTGCTATGAAAAAAATAATTGTGGAAATATTGCATCATATGAAAAAAATCTCAAGCTCCAGTTTCAGTTTGAACTCCAAATAATCAAGCAAAAAAGAAAAGATTGTTCACATCAATCTGTGCAATTTAAAAATTGAACAATTTTATGTGTGCCACCTAAAAACAAAGGTACTCCACAAAAAAAAATGTGGAGCACTTGCAATTTGCGGTCCACCTTCTGATTTCTCTATAAATATCTCACTGCAGTGTGGCACTCCACACATAAAGATCCAATAAATAAATATCTCTGCCTAGTGTTAGTCATGAGAATTTTGTTAAAAAGATAAATGTAGATATTTTCTAATATATGTATTGGGTAATTGAAACTCATGTGGTAATTTGTTGATAAACGTACTCTAGTTTGTAAAACCAAAAAAATCTAATCATATACTCACATATACACCCAATAAGTGCAAGTTCAGAGCAAGTTATGGAACAATTACTGCAAGACACATATCAAGTTGCTACACTAATGCTACCAAATTACGGAACATCTAATGCAAGTTGTTTCTGCACATATCAAGTTGCTACAATAATGCAAATAGTGTGTTTTTAATGGAAGTAGATAAACAGTAACACATGCAAAGAACACGTGATTGCATACAATTGATCCAAAGATAATTAGAGAGAACAAATTATAATATAAAATGAGAAAATGGTAACAAAAATCTTATTGCCACTAGTCCACCACAACCCCGTTCCCCATAATTCTACTAAACCATTGCTTAGAGTGCACATGCAGTTCGGTGTAGAGTCTGGAAATTCATACTAAAAAATATTATAATTTCAAATTTCAGAATAACAACAACAGATATAGGGACAACAAGGGTCTGTCGTTTTGGCTAAGTTGGAGGTCTGGCATTCTACCATACAACGAAGAAGCTTAATGGGCGATGAGTTATTAAAAACAAAAAATTAGGGAGTAAATGCTAGCTATAGTAAACTTTTACTAGCCGTAGTAAATTTGCTTGATGTACAAATACCACTTGCTAGAAATATTGCACCACCTTTGTTAAAACCTGGAGAGTTTTGTGGAGTTATTGATAAGTTGTTTTTGTATCAAACCGTGGAAGCTTAATCCGAAACATGAGTAATTAACAAATTGCACTCCAACTTGCATAAACAACCATAAAAAACATAAACCCAAATTTTTATTGCATATTGAGTACTGCTACTGCTACTGTTCATAGAATCTCGATCGATTTAACTGTAATTGTACCCTGCATCTTGATCATTTTCATTTTCATCTTGATCCATTTCATCCCCATGTTCTTTAGCTTGTGCTGCTAGAACTTCATCAGGTGGTGTCAAGTTGAGGTCTAACATTCCAATTTGAGGTGCTGGCAAGTTGAGGTCCATCATTGCAACGTCAGATGCTACCATTTCCTACAAAATTCAACCTCTAGTTTAACCTTGCTGTCAAGTTGGCCAACTTCTAACAAGTGTACCGATGTCATGTTGGTAAGCAATTATACTGCATACATGTTGACCAATTTGCAGGTTTACTGCTGTCAAGTTGATAACCTCTCCTTCAGGTGCTTGCAAGATCGTATGCTTCACGAGTTGGAGATGAGTTTGTATCTAGACCGAGGAGGAGATGACTTGTGTTGATCGTGTGCTTCACGAGTCACAGTGAAGTTGATCTGTGATGCTCCTGTGCGAGATGAGAAAGTACCCCGGGTGAGGAGCTGGGCTACTTGTGATCCTTGGCAGGCACTCTTGTGGACAGGTTCTCTTGTGACCCGGGTGATCTGAGTACTCATGTGATGAGGAGGAGCTGGATATGGATCTCCCGTGATGAGTTGTACCTGCAAGTACTCATGGAGTATTATGATCTATGGTGAGGAGGAGCTAGGTCAGGATCTGGGCAAGAAGGAGGTGGGCTAAGATATCCTTGGCGGTCTGAGCAAGAGATCGTGTGCGATGATTCTAGGCGATCTGAGCGAGAGATCCCGGACGGGAAGATTTTGTGCTCGATTCTGGGTGAGAAGACCTAATGTGCGGCGGGGAGGTGCCGGGCGGCCGACGATGGGCGATTTCGCGTTTCGATTCAATTTTGAATTCTTGTTTCAATGTGTAAAGGAGATTTTCCCGTTTCTATATTTCGCCATTTCCCTGTTTCGCGCGGGGGACGCAGCCACCTCTTTTGGACTATTTAACGAACTTGTAGAGGGAATAGAGGGAGTAGTAGAGATGCTGATATCTTACATCTCTACAATATCTAAGCATGTAAGAATTGGAGCCCTCTCCTTGCTCCTCCCATCAGCACCACTAAAGCCACCACGTGTTTTTTTTTTGTACTCATGTTCCCTCAAACTTCTCCTTTCCCTTTACCTCAAAAAAAAAAAAATCTCCTTCTCACCGCATCGTTCCAACAAATAGAGAAATTAAAAAAAACAAAGAAGCTAGACGCTGGAACGCGCTGCTAGCGGGGCGAACGCGAGGCCGGACTGCACGTACTGGCTATGAGGCCATGTGCATCTATCGCCGCCGATATGAGTCGGGCGCCAAACAGGTGTAGCGCCGCTCGGAGCCACGGCCTCAGGCGCCGCCATGTGTCATGTCGGTGTTGAAGCCCTCTCTTGAACTTGTCTCACCTCTCGCCATGGCATGTAGCCGCGCCCTTTGATGGGCTTGCATTGCCAGAGAGTCTCGCCTAATGCCGGTCATACTAAATCTTGCTGCTAATATCTAAATAAGTATGAATCGATGCGGTGTGGTTCGTCTTTAGCTATGGCCCCCGTGTCGGCCCTGGCTTGGATGCTATGCGTTCCTTATCTGTACCTCTGTTTTGTGGACCGTTTCGGCCGTCGCTAACAGTGACATCCATTTTCACAATGTTCAGCTGCGTGCAGCTTCTTGAACGGTGCTGTGTTGATCACCGACGCCACAGATTGTTAAGTGGTGCGTCTGTGGCGCATCACGGTGGAGCAGTAGAGGACTTCGAACTGCACATCCTGACGCTTGTCCTCCGTATCTCCATCGGCGTACAGATCAACTTTGTCGTCCTTCAGACGCTCGCCATGGACCAAGTTGTCGCCCGCTTCACCGTGCCGGAGGGCCCCATGTTCATCGGAAGCCTACTCTCCGTCGTCATATTCTTCGGACTCCTCGATCGCATCCTTCTCCCACTTAGTAAGTGGCTCACCATGAACATGCCGACGCTGCTGCAGTGTGTGCGCGTGCGCCACGTGCTGAGCACTGCCGCATCTGCCATCATCGAACGCCACTGCATGGCACCGTGCGCACACGGGAAGAGGAAGGCAACCCAACATGGGTGTCGGCGATGTGGCTGCTCCTGCCGTTTGCCGTGTCCGGGGCGGTCAAGGCGCTTCACTTCCCGGCGCAGCTCACAGTCTACTACCAGGAGTTCACTCCGTCGCTCAAGAACACCAGCACGGGCATCATGGCCATCATCGTCGCGGTCGGGTTCCACCTCAGCACCGCCCTCATCAATATTGTGTTGCGCGCCACAACGCGGCTGTCGGACAACATGAAAGCCTCCAAGTTGGAGAACCTCTACTGGCTGCTCACCACGATGGTCACCATCAACTTCGGCTACTACCTTACATGCACCAAGCCGTACATGTATCAGAACATCGGGAAGTAGCTCAGGATTCATGAGACAACATTGGTTGTCGCTTGTGTGTTGGGTGGGTGAACATCTCTATGTATGTTAACCTTACTAATGATGTCTAGATGCATAATAAGCTATCCGGTGAGGAGGGTCGTGCTTTGCTCTGCTCCTTGAGGTCCTCGACTTACACGTACGCGTGTGCGCATTTTGTTTGGCGAGTGGTTTTGGCGACTCTACACATACATTAGAGTTTTTGGTGACTGGTCGACTGTTTTCCTTCCTTTCGTAAATGATCCTTTCGGCGCGCAGCAAAGTGACTGGCGCTAACCCTTCTAGTATTACTCCCTCCATACTACTATACATGTTAACTTTGGTCAAAATCAAATTTCTTAAAGTTTGACCAAATAGCCATCGTAATTCTCAATCTGTTTTTGCCTTCTCTCGTTGAAATCACAATTTCTAAAAGGGAGAAATATAAGCAGGAGAAAAACGAAACGAGAGAGGAGACAGGAAGCGAGTGAGAGTGTGTGTGAGAGAGAGCAGGAGGGAGAGTCAAGAGGAACAACTACAATATCGAGACCGAGACGGAACGGAGAACGGCACCAGCAGCACAGACAGAGCCCGACCAAACACAGCAGCCAGCAAGCCTCAAACCTCGCATCACCACCTCCACCCCCGTGGAAGCAGCAAGCTACCAGCCACCGCCGCCACCGCCGCAGCAACCGCAGCTGTGCGCCACTCGAATCTCCCCATCGCTGCAAGAGAAGCACGTCCCCTCGTCAGCAAGCCTCAGCGGTCCGTGCAGCAGCGGCGCGGGGTGCCCGGCTGGAGATCGCTCCCTGCAACAATCCCTGCCTCCTCTCCTCTTCCGCGCCGGAGGGAGCCCGCCTGCGTTCGCCAGACAAGGTGAGAGCTCACTGCCCCCGGCCCAATCCCCCCGTCTCGATCCGCGCCCACGCGCGTCACGACCGGCAATGGTGAGGCGCGTCGCATGGCGCCCAATGGCGGCGTTTGACTCATCGGCGAGGCTCGTGATTGGTGATTCGGGCGTCGGGGAGCTCGAATTCGGGGGGGAAATCCCTAGCTCCCTGTTCGAATTGGGGTGGTCCGTGTTGGATCAAATGAGCGAGCTGGGGATTTAGTTTGAGTGGTGCACCCACGCGGGGGCGCAGGTCTGGTCTTCTGGCGGAGGTCTGATGCGGGTTCTTTGCTTGGTGAATATTTCCTTGCTTTGTGCGTGGATATGAGCTTGGAAGTTTGAATTTGGTAGGAAACCCTAGCTTTCTTTACCATTTGGTTAGAGGCCCTGCGGATTGGATGAGAGGAGCTCGAGCCCGTCTCAGTTGGCGAAATAGCTTGAATAGTGTTTGGTCGGTGCCCTGTGGTCCGTGTTCTCTGTTTTCGTGGAGTCTGAATTGGTTACTTCAGCCCGAAGCCCCCATTTCACTCATTTGTTGGAGTTAGGAGAGACTCGGTTGGAGTCAAAGGAGATCTTGATGCGCGGTTTTGCAGGCATAGTCTTGTGTGATGTTGCTCAGGCGGCAGGTGCTCTTCGTTTGAGTTTCTTTCAGGATTCAGTCGCCGATCTGCATACAGTTTCAGTGTAATCAGTAATGCAGTTATGTTTCTTTCCAGTTGATTATTTAACATGGTTGAGTCCATGATGTACAAAACTGCTGCAAAATGTCTTTTGTTTCATAAATCATAGTATTTGGGTGAAGTTCATTAATTACCGCACTTTGTATGTTTCAAGCTCTTTTTTGTGATGTCTAGGTAAAGTTCTACGCTGATTCACTATTCTTGAATAATCACATGGCCCATGGACATTTTTCATGCTTTTCTTGTTACTCTACACTCATACTTGTTATTGTCCTAACTCAGAGACTTGTTCAATGCAGTAACTTTTGGCGAGTGGGCTGCATATAGGATTGGAGGAACATTACAATATTCTCTGGATATCTACTTGTTGAAATACATTCTGGTTCAACTGTATTTACATGGAATCTCCTTCCTGAGAGATGCCGTCGTCTAAGCCACCATCGATGCCACCAGCACCAAGCCTGCAGCTATTGCCATCTTCTGCAGTACGACAGAACAGTCGTATTGACCTTCGTGAGATCAAGTCCAACGTTGTTAAGACGATTGGGCCAGACCGAGCAAAGAAGTACTTTCAACATCTGGAAAGGTTCTTATCGGCAAAATTGAGCAAGAATGAGTTTGATAAGCTCTGTCTTCTGGCACTTGGCCGTGAGAACCTCCCATTGCACAACTATCTCATCCGTTCTATTCTTCTCAACGCCTGTGCAGCAAGTGGGCCACCAACAATTAATGCGTCTAAGATAGCTGGGGATGTCACCAGTTCAGAACATACACTAGTTCCCCCTGTCTGGAATGGTGATGCTTTGAGCAAGCATGTTAAAGATAAACAATCATTGAGCAGAAGTGTAAACACATTAACGCAGCATTCAGTACTGACTCATGGTGAGACTGTTATCAGGGAGAATGGTGCTCCAAATTTGATTGGTCTGAAGAGACATACACAGGTTCAACAAAGTCAACTTGTCGAGCCGCTTACCAAGCGATCATGTGTGGGGAAGGCACCATTAAATTTTCATGGCTCTCTGCATAGCAATGGACCATCTGCTATAGATGCCAGAGAAATCTTGGGAGAAGATACTAAACAACATGCCCAAGTTCCGCTACAAGCTCCAATTGGGATTCAGTTTAGTGCTGCTAATTTTTATCAGACTCGAAAACCTTCAGCCCTTGCTTCTGCTAATTCAGATGATAGCTCTGCTAGTTGTTATGACCATGGTGAACTATGTGATACTTTGTCACTAAAAAAGAGAATGGAAAAAACAGCACAAGCTGAAGGATTGGAAGGGGTCTCAGTAGAGTGTGCTGATTTGTTGAATAATGGAGTTGATGTTTTCTTGAAGCAATTGATTGGATCTTGTGTTGAGCTTGTTGGAGCAAGATCTCGGCATGGTAAATTTAGCCACGCGGCATTGAAGCAGCAGTTGTGCCGTAAGCTAATAAATGGTGTATCAGTGCAAAATCCTGCCAATGTGCAGGATGGCATTGTACCTCCAGGCACTACTAACTCGATCTCAATGCAAGACTTAAAGGCTGTGTCAGAGCTAAATCCCCGTCTGCTTGGGGTTAACACATCAGAGCTACTTGAAAAGATAAATTCACATGACTAGCTGGATTGAGCAAGTTGGGTTTTCACATTTCAAGAATGTACCAACTTGATGCTGTCTCTTGCTCCATGGCCGTTGTATTCAGGTCATAGGGTGGTCGAACCTGGAGAAGGAAGGCAGAGTTAGTTTGTACAGTATGCTGATAATGCTGTATCTAATCTTCTGGGAAATATTTTGAAATAAGCAAAGTTCTGCTTATCTTCTAGAAGGCTACAGGCTGTGTAGTAGACCCATCAATTGTCTGCATCTAAGCACCAGTAAAAAGGCATAAGTGCTTCACGCAGAACTATGGTGCAGGGCTCCAAAACAAATTGAGGAGCCATGACTCTGTAAGTGTTCTGCACTAGTATGTGCTTTTCACTTGTTACATTTTTAGCATAGATAGAACAGTATCTGATCATTTATTTGCAGTCAGTTTTGTTTCAGTAATGTTAGGAATAGAAAGTATTTATCAGGAATATGCAGAAAACAGTTATAATGTTTTTGTCTGATAATATTCCTTTTATTTCGGAACTGGTGGGAACAATGTTAAGGAATAAACTGACTGCTGTTCTTATCCAATTATTGGGGCACATAAGTTGTAACGTAAAACAGTGGAAACAACATTCTGTTAGATCCCCTTATGTCTTGGTTGTGGCGCATGCTTTTGTTAAATCTTCTATTCGATGGAGTTTATTTAGTTTTGAGTGCTATATACTGGAGCAACGCTGGCGGGGTTCTGCAGTTGGCACTTGCCTTCCTTACTCGGATGAAGTTGTAACCTGTACTTAACAGGCCATTTCATAAGTGTACAAAATGTTGTTTGAGAATTAGAAATTAGCTTATAGGAACATTTAATTGAGGATAATTTGTGAAGATAAGGAGGTATCGACTTTAAAAGTGCATAAGGCACAATATATTCCTTAACAGCCATGTAAAACGACACAAAACTTTGTATGGCTTTCTGTTGGCACTAAATTAAATTGGAAACTATTGTAGTAGTGGGAAGGTAGATGGTAGAGTCTAGATCTAATCTAATGCTAGGTACGGAAAAGAAGGTAAATAGGAAATAACTCTTTGCTTGCTTTATTCAACCCAAGTCCAGGCATTATATAGCCGAAAACGACTAATAATCTCTAAGAGATCTAATCAAATCACAACTTCCTAAAATAACGTAACTACTGCAGGTTGGGCCCTAGGCTTGTAGGTCTGGCCCGACATAACATCTCTCCCTTCCATGAAAAACAGCTTGCCCACAAGCTGTTGGCTGTCAATTGCCTACAAGGGGGCCTTGAGTGTTATCAGTTGTGGAGCTATCTTGGCCGTAGTCGTCAGCCTCGATGAAGAAGAGCCCCGCGCACCGGTGACCCCGAACATAATTCTCGTCACAGTTGAAGCAAAGGCCCTGGCGACGACGTTCTGCCAACTCTGCTGGAGTAAGGCGCCGAACCTGTCGTGGCGGGGTTGTCTCTGAAGTGGTCGATGGTAGTGCTAGTTGTGCTGGGGATGGTATTGCTGCTGCATTGACCGCTGGAGGTTCAGAAGGGCACAAGGGCCCTGTAGGACCAGCAGGCTGGTGTGGTGATATTGTTGTAGAGATATGCCTCTGTTCATAGGCCTTTGCAATGGAGATGGCATTGTGGAGGTCAGAGGGTCGTTGAAGCTCGACGTCAATGCGAAGACCATCAGGCAGCCCAGCTGTGTACAGAAACCGTTGTTGGGACGGTGTTAATGGCTCATTATTGCGACACATGAGTGCTTGAAACCTGCTGGTGCAGTCTGCAACCGAGGAAGTGAACGGCAGACGCGCCAACTCGCCCAAGGGATTTGCACGAATCGATGGCCCAGACTGAACATGACAAGCCTCCTTGAACTGCTCCCATGTTGGCATGCCGAAATCGTGCTCGAGCTGTAAGTACCAGAATTGAGCGTCATTAGTGAGGTGGTAGGCTGCAGTCCAGACCTTGTCTAATGCTAGCTACGTAAAAGAAGGTAAATAGGAAATAACTCTTTGCTTGCTTTATTCAACCCACGTCCAGGCATTATATAGCCGGCTCCCCTATCAACTTGAGGTACAAGAAAACGACTAATAATCTCTAAGAGATCTAATCAAATCATAACTTCCTAAAATAACGTAACTACTGCAGGTTGGGCCCTAGGCTTGTAGGTCTGGCCCGACATAACAGTAGAACATACCAAATTTGTAGTTAATTAAGGTTGAAAGTGGGGACTTAAGTGTGCATATGCAATTTACTACATATGTACCGAAGTACTTAGATGCATCAGGTGTTTCCTATTTGCCGAAGATTGATGTCAAATTTGGCAATCTTAATATTTGTGTAGCTTCTTGCTTAACGAGTATTCAACCAATAGATGATCTTACAAGCGTATCTGCGCGTCATCAGTTGAATGAGACGTTTAGATTTCTTAGTTCAACCATTTCCATGGTTTGCTGCTGTTGTCGAAGGATGCATGCTAGTGAAAAATATTTGTTCTCCAAATCTTGTTGTCCATGCATCAGAACCCTTTGCCCTTCAGCAGTGTTATGATATGCATTTATTTTGGTATAAATTGTTCTTCCGACAATTGATTTTTCGGACTCTAATGGAAGACATCGAAAGCAAGCATTCATTTCCATGTCATTCGTAAGTTTAAGTATCTCCTGTTTCAGCCTTAAATCATATTTTTGGTACTCTTTGGTACACAGTTTGTATTATATGTTAAGTTAGACAAGTGCTTGACGTTTTAAACATGTCATGGTCGTAACTCTAAGGGCCCTTAGGCCTAATAAAGGTGTACCTTGACCCGAGTTGCATGACGGGCTTGACGCAGCCTCATCACAGGATCAGGGAGAAGAGATAGACATGAAACTTTGATATGGTCTTGCTTTTGACAATGATAACAATGGCTCCTCTTATACAGGGGTGGTAGAATGCAAAATGTGGAAACTGCTTAAAAAAGGAAATATGAGCGCTCGCAAGTAACCAAAATGAAACTAAATATCATGATATCTAAATTTGTGATGGTGCCATATGCCCTGTTTTTCAAGTTGCAATGGTGGTTACGATTGCAGTCATTGGTAGACCCTTTGTTGGCTGATCATGATGTCTAGGTCATGTTGCTCGTGCGGACAACAACACTCTGTTGCCGGCTACTGTGTAGATGCTTTAGCACGGCTTGATGCCGCTGATTACATTATGGCAGGAAAGACCTACAGACCGGCGGTAGTAAAAGAGATGCAATGATGTTGCAGACTTGCAGTCCTTTGTGTGAGAATCGTTGGCTCTACGTCGCCAATGGCACAGGCACAACATTGGCCCTTAACCTTTAGAACTATCCTTTTCAACTGTTAGAAACCTTTCTACTCTATGATGGCTAAGTCGAGGGCAGATACAACAGGTCACGAAGAGCTAGAGGATATAAAATTCCTATTTACCGAGGAAACATCGGCTCTTCGAGATCTTATGTAAGGATACTAAAAAAGGTAGAGCAAGAAGATCTACTAGCAGAGTTGACAGGAGGCAGCCATGACACAACAGTGATCTTGCTTTTCTTGATGAAGCCACCTATTGTGTGACTAAAGCTTGCATTGCTGGGGGAAGAATCATTGACCGTGGGGATGGCAACACCAAAACAAGTAGATGTTTTAGCCCTGGGGCCAATATTGCCTCCATGGCTTGCAATTCCTTGAAGGTCTGCTCTCCGTGGAAGCTTTTCCTGTCGCTCCCACACTTGTGGCTAGTTTGACGATTTTTGCTAGTAAACTTGATTGCACTGCAATGCTAGATTGTGACAGTCCCCTTCACGTCCAGGCTCCTGGGTCTATGATGTGGGCTCAAAATAGAAAATAGTTTTTTTTTTCTTAAACTGCCGACCCAGTCTCGAACTTCAGACCTCTTGGTACTTATATTCGTATTGTGCTTTTCTGGACCAACCGGTACATCCAAAGCTTAAGCCGCTATATACAATAAGGAAATTTGTAACTAGGGAACATGTAAATTGGAAATAGCTAACTAGACAGCTCATGGTTCGCGACTCAAATTATGGCAGGCTTCTCTTTCCTCAGTGGACTTCCACAACCAAAGGCGGTGTTGCAGTTGAAACTTCAAGTGGCTGCTCCTTGCCACCATCATCATCTTCGTCATTCTATTATATTCTTGAGTCCAAACAGGATTTGTTCATAGCTAGGCTTTGGCGAAAAGATAATGAGCATCGAAATCCACGGTGAGTGACTCTGATACCAAATGTAACGCTTTCTAGCACATTTCAGGGCAAACTCTGCCGACATGATGGTGGCCCTGACAGCGGTTTCTTCGATGTAGGCTAGAAATGAAGATGCATGCTTTCATTATTTCTTTCTTGAAATAATAGCAGTCGCTTCTTTATATAGATGTGTTAGAATGTTAAAAGATAGAAACTGCATAGAAGGAAATATGGAAGATGGCAAGTATAAGCAAAAGGAGTTTCTGAAAATAATTGTCCTAAAATATAATTTAATGCATCTGCCATCTGCTCTGATTTACTGTTACGCCTGGTTAGGGCCCCATGTGCACATCACATCATGCTTAGTAGCAATGTCTAGGCAATGGCTACCCCAGCTATACGGAATTCTTATTTTGACCTACTCCTACACGTATTTTCTGTTCGTTGAAGTTGAATACTTTCCTAATCGTTAGTTCCTTTTCTTATTGTAATGTGCTCTTTCGAGTTGCAATGCCTTGAATTTGGCGTGTATGTTTACAACCTTTAATCTAGAGTTGCGGTTCATTTTTTTATGAGTAACCTTTTTATTTTTGTTTTGTTGTGCATGCTGATTCTCTTGATTTATATCTACTCTGGTGTTTTGGAGGTACTGTCAAAGCAAAGTTTGCTAACGTGTGTTATCTTAAATTGAATCTTGAAGTTGCAAACGTCAGGATAACATTATTACCCTTTTGGGCACTTAGTCGTGCATTGCAATGGAAACTAGTGCTGGTATTAGTATTTGCAATTTTATCAGTAATTGAGACTAGCTATTTTTTAATATGGTACCATTTTTCTTGAGACTGATTTAATTGACTGGACAAGGGGACGCTGAAAGATGAAATCTTTGTATGCATGTCGTTTCCTGCTTTATTTGATGTTCGGTAGTAGTTTTATTTATGTGATTCTTCAGTATATATGTTACTTTGCTTTTGGAGCCTAATATGTTTGCATACATTCTTTGAAGCTTCCAGGAGCTCATGCTGAATGCACCAAATCTGTAAATGTGCTACCTCCAGGATCTGCCAAAGTCTTTCTATGGCAAATGGCACGAAGATGGTATAGAGTAAAATCCAGTTGCTATTTCGTTCGAGCTGGTTGCCTCCGTCAGAAAGGTGGGACTCTTTTCTCAGGGTATATATGATGGGCTTTTAGTCTATTTACTCTCCTGACCTGACAGGTGCTATAAAATTGCCAAACTTGCAGCCCCCAAATCGGGAAATTGTACCTGTCTAGAATTATTCACATACAGAAGAAATGCAATAAAAGGACTGCCTTCCACTCGACAACCAATACTGACTGTGTAAGCATCCGTAGATACAATCGATGTAACATGTTCGATTGTTGTAAAAAAAATCAGTGTAACATGTGTAGCATCACTGCATCACTCAAGATATAGCTCCAGGAGAAAATCATCAGTGTAAAATGTGTATCTGCGCATGGTAGGAAATATAGATCAGATGAATTTTCACGAGGAAGTTCAGCAGAAGATGCAAGTTTCCCCAGGTCATCTTTGGTTCCGCAGCTCTGAACCTTGGATAATACTTCCTCTGTCCCTTTTTACAAGATGTTTTGTCAGGCTTAATTGGCTTGCCAAAACATCTTTTAAAAATGTACGGATTGACGAACCATTTTGTTTGGAGTGGTGCATTACATCGACGTGATCTGTAAATCATTAGCCATGTGTCGTTGTAGAGTTGCAATTATTGAGGGTCAAGCTGGATAATGTTGGACGGCGGCCACCGGTTTAGATGCTGATGCATCTTGATGGAATGGCTGAAAATGACCTTGTTGTCGTTTTCCCTGTTACACTGAAGCATGGGCCGCTAGCCGACTACCACCTTCAGCTACATTGACCTCATTGTTAGTTCCTTTTCCTTTTTATGCATTTGTCTCTGCGTGTGATGACATTCTGGAGTTTTACCTCTAGGTAATCTGGCTTAAATTCGGCTCTTCCCCAACAACCTACTTTTTGATAGCGTAAATGTGTACCGTGGTCAGCTAGATGATCATTGTCTGGAGCATTTTCTTGCTTTGTCTTCAACATTTGGTGATGGATTGGGAGCTCTCGGTTTGCACATTGCAGGAGAGACGAGATTCAGATTTGCCCACTTCATGATGCATCATTTTGCAGAATATAAGTGCAATTAAAGGGCAAACTGTTCTTCGTTTTGCAAGAAGAATCGTCCCCTTTTAACTACTGCTGTACATGATTACCATGCGCATGTCAACAACTCAACATTCAGGAGGTAGCACTGAAAACTAGACCTTCCTGTTAATAATCACCAACATTTCATTCAACTCCACACCGAGAATAGCAACAGCAACCGCATCAATGATTACAGTTATCAAGTCAGAAACAGAGAAACCATTGCATAAACACTCAACACTCAAGGAATCGTGATCGCATATACTCATGACAGGATGTACCTCATCTTGGGATGGACAGACACGATGATCAAAACAATTAAGGCTACTCCTTGAAGGACATGACCGTCTCGAAGGCCCCTACCAAGGCCTTCACCCTGCTCTTCCTCTCCTCCAAGAGCTTGCTTTTGGTCTCCGCAATCACATCGTTGCTCTTCGGATCATCCTTCCTCCATGACTGGGCAACTTCGGTCCTGTTCGATGCCTTTGTTTTAGCCTCTTCCGTTTCCACTCGATCCAATTCATCGGCAACCTTTGCAACATCTGGTTTGCTCTCTCCGCTTGCACCAGCACCGTTATGAAGCTTGCTGCTTCCTGCATCTTCTTTCTCCGAGTCATCCTCCACATTGTTGCCTTGTTGCTCAGAGTATGGCTCCAGCTGATCACATCGAGACACAGCTATGTCGATGGATTTCAGGTCGACCGGGTCAGGAAGCTGCTCATGTAAGTGATCTTCGATTGACGGGTTGGTTAGGCTCTCAGATTCCTCAAACTGCATTGATGGCTCATCGTCTTGCTGCTCCTTCCTGGTTGCAGATGGCTCCACTGCCCTTTGAGGAGCACCTTTCGGCCTTGAGCTTGCACTAGCACCACCGTTCGCTGCTTCTCTCTTCTTCGTGGCGGCGCCTGGCGCCCGCGCCGAGGACACCGGCAGAGGCTTCCCACCTCTCACACGGCCTGGCGATGGCACCCTCTGGATGTTGGGCTTTGGGGACGCCACCCCTTTGTCAGTGTAAGGCTTTGGTGAAAGCTTATTCTTCAGCAAGGTAGAAGGCGACTTGGATGCTGCCACTGTCCTCGCCATGTCCTTGAACAAATTGCTCGGCGGCACAGATAGCGCAGGAGACCGCTGTGAGGTCACAGTGACCTTCTCGGATTTTGCTCTAGCCAGTGTAGGCTTCAAGGCTGATCCAGAGGATGGCCTGCGCCCATGAATGGATGAGCTTGAGCCAGAGGAACGGCCAGCATGCGACAACGAGGGACGGCACATCTCCGGAGAGGCAGATGGAGCCGCTGCCGCCGCAGCCACTGCAGCCGAAGGACCGAATTTGCGATCAGGAGAACTCGGCACTGACCTTGCCCGCCGGGCGCCGTAGCCGGAGGACTCGCTGTTTGAGGGCCTGAGGTTCGAGGACACCCTGCTGGCCCTGTCCCTGCCAGGGTAGATAGGCTCCTTCTTGGATGTCGCCATTGGTATATTCCCTGGATTAGCTGCAGAAGAAGCGACGCGGGTCAGTTGGGCTTGGAGCTGCCAATTCCATAAATCGAATCAGTAACATGAAATAGCATGTAAAATCTGAGGCTGAGCAGATACCCAAAATGTGCAAAGCTGAAACTGAGAAGATACCCAAAATGTGGAAAGCTGATGTACTTGAATAAATAAAATTATGTTTTTGGTGAGACATCTAATCGTCGGCTCCAGCGGAAAGAGGAAAGAAACAAAAGGGAGGACAAAAACAAACTTATCACAGCGAATTCTCAGTTAAAGTATTGATGGCGAAGGCTCCAACAACCCGTGATTCTTTTTTTCCTGGTTTCTTTTCTAGGCTCCGTACGAACGTTTCAACAAATATTCGCTAAGAATGCATGTAAACAATGGCCACCATCTACTAGTAATTTAGAACCTCCGTACAGGGACAGGGTAAGAAGGGAAGCGAGAAATGGCTGCCGCCTAATGACAAGAATTAGCATAATGTCGCCAAGAACACAAGGAAGCACAGTAGTAACAAACACGAAATCGGTATCACAACCAAAAACAAAATAAAAGTCTGCAGGATTCTCCGTTTTTCCCCATCATCTGTAGTAAGCTAGTACAATTATTCCCTGTGGCGTGAAGAGGAAGAACCGAAGAATGCATATCTAGAAACCCTCTCACACATCCGTCGCTTCATCGCAGACAGCAACTACCAACGGAATAGCGAGCGAGAAATCAACGAATCGGCCGCCCTTACTGCCAGGAACCAACCAGCGACGTACAGGAAGTGACTGAGGGTGGGCAGTGGCTAGCTCCCATGAGGCCTCAACGTACCTGGATGTCACCGTCCGGTGGTGGGTCGATCAGGGGATCCTCCGGCTGGACGATGGGGGAGCTAATCTGGCCCAGATGCGGGGGCGAGGGCAAGGAGGAAGGGAGGGGAGGAGAGGAAAGTTAACACCATGGCCGGGCCACATTTTATGCCGCGATTTGGACGGTAGCTGTGCGGGTGGGAGAGAGCGCAAGCAGGTAAGGACGGACCCGCCCGTTTTTGCCGTGTTTCCTTAAAATAGCCTGACGCAGCCGCATAGGCAAAGCACCCGGGCTTTTTACCCTGCCTCATTTATGCACGGTGGTTACTCTCCAACGGTTTTCTTGGATCATCGATATTGATCCAATGGTTAGAATGTAGGCAATTTTCTGTATATTGTATGAAATGTCATCTCTTCATCATACGATCGCTTCACTAACTTTAATCATTACACATTCTTAATATGAACATGATTTTATTCGCTAATTTGAAATTCACACGGGCATTACTTCCCAGAGGTATAACTAAGCAATGACCTATTATGTAACATATTGCTTTTTTACTCAGGATGTGTAACACATAAGAAAAAGACATTCCACATATGAATTGCTTGGTATGAAGGAAACGGAAAGAAGGCAAACACAAATTAGTATGTATGTAATTATGTAGATACCTTGTATATTGTGTCATTGTTGTTGTATGGATGCTGATGCAACACACCCCATTCCACCAAGCTCAACACCAAGTGGACCTATGACAAGATCACGAGCAAAGGCGATGCGTGATAAGGTGAACTCAATCCTCTCTCGCTATGCATTCGATGACTTGGTGAATGGTGCGCTACCTCATGGAAATGCCCTATGTGTGCTCATGTTTGATCCTACCATGGAGCCCCAAGATGATGCCCAAGATGTCCAAGAACATGCCCAAGACGATGCCCAAGAAGTTATGGAAGAATTCGCCGAGAAAGAACAAGAGAAGAGGGAGGAAGAGGTGTGCAGGAAATCCGGCATGCACCCCGTCCAGGCTGACCTCCAAGCCGGCACCCTAACAGAGTCGGTCGGCTTTCCCGCGCGCCACCAGGCCGGCCACCTGCCCGAGCCGCCCGGCCTCCGCCCCCGCCCCCGCCTAGGCCGGCCTCCCTGCGGCTCAGGCTGGCCACCCACCCGAGCAGCCCGGCCTCCAGGCCGATTTTCCTGCCAGCTCGCAAAAGTGGAGAAAAGCCTCCTTTTTCACCCCCACCTACCCCCAGGCTATATAAGGGTATCCCTTGGACCAGATCTAGGTTAGAGTCTTGTACCCCTCTTGTGAGGCTACTCCTATGATTTGTATCTAGGACCGTATCAAGGCTACTGCTATGATGTGTATCTAGGATCGTATCAAGATTCATCGGGTTTCCTATCCTTTCCCCTTGGGTTCACTTAGGGACTTTCCAATCTTCCTCAACTAACTCTTGAGGTTCTATTGGCATGATGGACCGGCCACGGGTGTGAAGCGGTTTCTGATAAGGTGAGTTCGGTTGGATCGATTGTTCCGTAGGCGGTCGTTGCGGCTTAGTTGACGGGAGATCAGGTCTTTCAGTTCTTGATATTTATATTCTCTCCCCGATCCCCTCTCGTTCCCCTTGTGTTCTTCGTGTTCGTCATTCGTTCTCCGTGTTCTTGGTCAATTTGTGAAGATCGAGCCACCCAAGAGGTTAACCCCTCCATCATCTGGTATCAGCAGCTAGATTGACACGAATTCGACTCCCATATCCCCCTTTCCACCAAAAAATTTCTTCCCCAACCCTAAATTCGAAAATTTCACCAAAAATAGTCAAAAAGGGATTTCGACTGATCTGTTGATTTGTTGAGTTTTTCGTGGATTTGATCCGTGGATTTTTTGCTTGAGACCACTCCCCACCTTTCTATTCAGCCACTTTCCTTGAATTTGTCCAAAAAAAAATCTCGGATTTGAAGGGATTTCGAAATTGGGCAAAAATCCCAGAAAAATCCCGTTCTTCGATTCTTGGACAGATTTTCGAACGTGTTTTTCTTTGTCGTTGTTGATCCGATTTGAGTGATTCAAGTTTCCACGCGAATCCCACAACATAATCTACGCACCTACATCAACGGATCGACACGACATTGACAACCACCAGCCGCAAGTCCGTGATCATCCATCAAATAGGTATAACTTGCTTCCGCTTGAACTAACCCATTGTTTGTGTACCTTGCCCATTCGAACTAGCTTTGTTACATCGCTTGGCATTGCACTAGTGGCACCGAGAGTGCGTGTTTGGCACTTGTGAGAGGGTATTCGAGTAGGCATTGGCATTTTGGAATCATTAAAAATTGAAAAAAAAGAGAAAAAGAATAAAAAGATTGATGCCAATTGCTATCACCTGTAGGAACGTGTAGCTTCGCGTCACAAAAGAGAAGAGAGTGACCGGTTTCCACGGTGCGAATCTTGTTGCCTCTTATAGTTTGCGGTTTGATCTAGCGTCCTCCTTGCGTTGGTGTGGCATTGAGCTTAGTCTTCGTTAGGAACATTTCGTCTCCGCTCGTCCTTTGGCCGAACTAACCTCGTTTATCACTTGTGTGGGTGTGTTCCTTTTTTGTTTCCTCCACTAGGTTTGGTTCTTTTGCTAATATTTCATTTCGGTTCTTCTCTACGTTTTACAACAAACTTTTCTTCGGATTTGTTGATTTTCTTTGCCACTTTTATCACCCATTTGCCTTCCACATAAAGCGTATGTGTTGTTGTTTGAAGTTTTTATTCGATCTTTTCGGGCTCACTTTGGACATACCGCCCTACACCTAGGCTCGTCCACTAGCCTCAATACGACCCAAAAAAATGTAACATTGGGTAAGTGAGACATCTATTCTTTATATCACACTTGTGTGTTTTTGAGATGGCTAGGGAAGGAGTGTTCACAAGTCCGAGCTCGGAAGATGAAGGAAACCCGTTCTCCAACGAGAACTACCATAACTTCGTCACCCACAATGACTATTTTCAACTCCGCCAACTTCTGAAAGACGGATTGGAGCGCTATGAACGACGACTCCAAGAACAAGAGGCTCATTGAATGATCAAATGTCGCGCATCAACATCAACTTGGCTAACCTTGCCAACCGTTGTGGATCATCATCGTCCTCAAGGTCGAGACGTCCAAGCCAACAACCTCAAGATCATCACCAAGCTCGTCGCCATGATCACAACCCCAACATGGAAGATGGTGGACAATAACAACAACAACCACCACCACCTCCTCCACCACAAGATCCTCGATAAAATTGGTATGAAGATAGCTCGCCATCACCACCTTCTCGACACCGACAAGGCCGTGGTGACCCTCTTCAAAATCACCCTCAACGACCGGATCTTCGACAACATCATCCACCACATCCACAAGGCCCCGCTAATGACTATGGTCACAATGACTTCATGGATGGTGCTCACCAACATCGAAGGCCACCAAAGCGCAATGCGCGTCACCACCACAATGACCGGCAAGAACAAGAACTTCCTCAACACCCTCGCAATGAACAAGAGCGTCCTCAACAACACAACCGTGAAAATGATGATAGTGAACACCGCGAAGCACGACTACGTCATCATCAACAACCACCTCCTAATGACCACCGGCGTCATCCTCCTCATCATGACCGCCAACGCCAAGCCATTGAGGATGACCCATATGATCTTTCACCTCCTATCTATGATGAAGACAACATGAGCGACCCCATCAACAACATGAAGACAACAATATGATTGCCCTTCGCTTCAACATCCCAAAATTCAATGGTGAAAATGATCCCGAAAATATCTTGCTTGGGCTCTCAAGGTGGACAAGATCTCCGGCACCCACAACTTTAGTGACAAGAAGATGGTTGCTATGGTATCCTTGGAGTTTGAAGGCTATGCACTCTTATGGTGGGACCATCTCCAAGATGAACGACTCAAGAACCAGATTGCTCCTATTGCCTCTTGGAATGAGATGAAGCAATTCATGAATGCTCGCTTTGTTCCTCCACACCACAAGAACGACCTCTTCAAAAAGCTACAAGATCTTAGACAAGGTTTAAAGTCGGTTGATGAGTACTACAAGGAGATGGAGACCGCTTTGATAAGAGCTCATGTGATGGAATCTCAAGAGCAAACAATGGCCCGCTTTCTCAATGGCCTCAACTACCCAATAAGGAAGATTGTAGAGTATCAACCCTATGACAACATCGTTGCACTTGTCTATTAAGCTCTCAAGGCCGACGTAAAATTGCGGAATACCTCAAGTACAACAAGCAAAAGGCTTACTTTGCCTCAAGGCCTTCTTCTTCATATCCAATGACACAAGTAACAACACTAACCAACACCAAGAGAACCTCTAGATATTCCAATGCTACCAACAAAACTCCGCAACCGTTCAAGAAACAAGTGCCTCCCACCACCACTTCTAATGCTCCTCAAGTCAAATCGAGCATAATTACTTGCTTCAAATGTGGTGGAAGTGGACACAAGTCTTTCGAGTGTTCCAACAAGATGGTCATGATTTTCAACCAAGATGGTGAACGTGACTCCATGAGTGAAGGCGAATACTATGCCTTGCACCAAGTTTCTCTTAATTCCTTGGACGTGCAAAACGATGAAGAAGAGAGTGTCTATTGCAATGAGGACAAGAATCCATCGCTAGTGGTGACACGAGTTCTTACCACCTCTCCTCAAGATGAACATGACCAACGGTGCAACCTCTTTCAAACTAGAGTCGTCATCAATGGCAAATCAATCAAGGTTATCATCGATGGAGGTAGTTGTCACAATTTGGCTAGCAAAGAGCTTTGCGACAAACTCCAATTGACTTACAAGCAACACCCACACCCCTACCATGTCCAATGCCTTAGTGACTCCGGCACTTTCAATATTCAACACATGGTTACCGTACACTTCAAGGTTGGCCCCTATGAAGACACGGTTCAGTGCGACATTGTGCCGATGACCGTGTGTCACATTCTTCGTGGACGACCTTGGCAATACAACAAGAGTGCTATTCATGACGGACGCATCAACCAATATAGCGTCAAGTGGAATAACAAAACGTTTATGCTCTGTCCCAGGTCTCCTAGCCAAGTGATCGCCGACAACGCCAAGACCCTTGCACGCAAACACGAAGAGCTCAAATCTCGAGAGATGAGTGGTGAGAGAGTGATCCACCTCAAAGAGAGTGAGAGCCACAGGCCAAAAATGAGTGGAAAAAATTTTGAGTGCTCCCAAAGCTCTTTCCTTACTTGCCACCAAAAGAGAGATGCAAGAGTTACGAGATGACCCATCCATACTTCACTTTGTCCTCGTGTGGAAAGGAGAATCGTTTGAAACTAACGCCATAACGAGCTTTCCTCCGTCTTTGTTGCCTTTGTTACAGGAATTTGAGGACGTGTTTCCTGAAGAACTACCACCGGGTCTACCTCCCCTACGTGGCATCAAGCACCGCATTGACCTCATTCCGGGTGCGCCACTTCCAAACCGTGCTCCCTACCGCACCAACCCCGAGGAGACTAAGGAGATCGAGCGACAAATCCAAAAACTTCTTGAGAAAGGTTTCATTCGTGAATCCCTTAGCCCTTGTGTCGTTCCGGTTATCCTTGTCCCGAAGCAAGATGATACTTCTCGCATGTGCATGGATTGTCGCCCTATCAATGCTATCACCTTTAGATATGGACATCCCATCCCTAGGCTTGATGATATGCTTAATGAATTAAGTGGTGCTACTATCTTTTCCAAAATTGATCTTAAAAGTGGATATCACCAAATTCGCATGAGCATAGGTGATGAATGGAAAACAGCTTTCAAAACAAAACTTGGTTTGTATGAATGGCTTGTCATGCCCTTTGGTCTTTTGAATGCTCCTTCAACTTTCATGCGTCTTATGAATAAAGTTTTCCGCCCTTTTATTGGAAAATTTGCCGTGGTTTATTTTGACGATATCCTTATCTATAGAAAATATTTGGAGGATCACCTTGATCATATTTCTCAAGTCTTGTTGGCTCTTAGCAAAGCAAACTATTTGCAAATCTTTCCCAGTGCAATTTTTGCACCAACAAGCTTGTTTTCTTGGGTTTTGTGATTTCCTCCTATTGAACTGAAGTTGAAGAGAACAAAGTTGAGACAATTAGAAATTGGCCTAACCCTACCTCCATTAGTGAGATAAGACGTTTTCATGGTCTTGCCGGTTTCTATCGCCGTTTTGTGAAGGATTTTTCAACCATTGCTTGCCCTTTAAATGATCTTACAAAGAAGAATGTACCGTTTATTTGGGGAAATGCTCAACAAAAAGCTTTCGATACTCTCAATAAATGATTGATGGAAGCACCTTTGCTTGTTTTGCCGTATTTTGAGAAAACCTGTGAGATTGAATGTGATGCTAGTGGAATATGCATAGGTGGCGTTCTTATGCAAAATGGACGTCCCGTTGCTTATCATAGTGAGAAATTAGATGGTGCTAGACTCAATTACCCAATTTATGACAAGGAACTATTTGCTTTGGTTAGAGTCTTAGAAGTTTGGCAACACTATCTTTGGCCTAAAGAATTTGTTATACATTCCGATCATGAATCATTGAAATATTTGAAAACCCAAGCCAATTTGAACAGAAGGCATGCTAAATGGGTAGAATTCATTGAATATTTTCCTTTTGTCATTAAGTACAAGAAAGGTAAAGAGAATGCTCTAGAGGAGGCTTTGTCTAGAAAAGAGTGTCTTCTTACCAGCCTTGAAATCAATGTGATTGGTTTGGATGAGATCAAAGACTTATACTCTTACGATGTTTTCTTTGGACCCATTTTTGAGAAATGCTTGCCTAATCGAGGTTTTGATGACTACTATCTTCAAAAAGGGTTCTTGTTTAATCCTCACAAATTGTGTACCCCAAAGTCCTCTCTTCGTTTGTTGTTATTGAAGGAATCACATGAAGGAGGTCTCATGGGACACTTTGGAAGGGACAAGACATATGACATGCTCTCCAACCACTACTATTGGCCTAAGATGAGGCACCAAGTTGAAAGACTTATCAAGTGATGTCCTACATGCCTCCGAGCTAAGTCTACTTCTAATCCTCATGGTCTTTACTTACCATTGCCTACACCACACGCACCTTGGAGTGACATTAGCACGGACTTTATGTTAGGACTCCCATGCACTAAAACAAACATGGAATCAATCTTTGTCGTTGTTGATCGTTTCTCTAAGATGGCACATTTCATTCCTTGCAATAGAACAGACGATGCTTCACATGTCGCAAATTTGTTTTTCAGGGAACTTGTGCGTCTACATGGTCTACCCACGTCAATTGTGTTGGATCAAGATTTCAAGTTCACCTCCTAATTTTGGAAGACTTTGATGGCCAAGCTCGGCGTCAAGCTACTATTCTCCACCGCCTAACACCCACAAATGGATGGCCAAGCTGAAGTGGTGAATCAAACGCTTTCTTCACTCCTACGGGCATTGATCAAGCCCAACCTCAAGAATTGGGAGGAATGCATCCCCCATGCCGAGTTCGCCTACAATCGAGAACTACACCAAGCTACTAAGAGAAGCCCCTTCGAGATCGTCTACGGCTTTAACCCCAACACCGCTCTCGACATCCTACCATTGCCTCCACGCGAGCAAGTTAACATGGATATTGACAAGCACATAGACTACATCAAGAAGCTCCATGAATCCACAAGAGCTACATTTGAGAAGAATTCCGAGCACCGAGCATCCATGATGAAAAAGAACAACAAGCCCATGGTGTTCCAAGAAGGTGACCTTGTTTGGCTTCACTTGCGCAAAGACCGTTTCCCACAAGAGCGCAACTCCAAGCTCAAGCCAAAAGGTGACGGACCTTTCAAGATCATCAAGCGCATCAACAACAACGCCTACAAGCTCTAATTTCCGCAATCCAAGTACCTTGTGCACAACTCCTTCAACGTAAAGGATCTCTCTCCCTTCCATGGATATCCAAGTGATGAGGAAGACCACGAGTCGTGGTCGACTCTTTTTCAGGGGGGGGGGGGAGAAGATGCAGCACACCCCATTCCACCAAGCCCAACACCAAGTGGACCTATGACAAGATCACGACCAAAGTCGATGCGTGATAAGGTGAACTCAATCCTCTCTCGCTATGCATTCGATGACTTGGTGAATGGTGCGCTACCTCATGGAAATTCCCTATGTGTGCTCAGGTTTGATCCCACCATGGAGACCCAAGACGATGCCCAAAATTCCCAAGAACATGCCTAAGACGATGCCCAATAAGCTATGGAAGAAGTCCGAGAAGAAGTCGCCGAGGAAGAAGAAGAGAAGAGGGAGGAAGAGGTGTGCTGGAAATCCAGCCTGCACCCCGGCCTCTAGACCGGCACCCTAACAGAGGCGGACGGCCTCCAGACTGGCCTAGGCCGGCTTTCCTGCGCGCTTCCAGGCCGTCCACCTACCCGAACCGCCCGGCCTCCGCCTCGGCCTAGTCCGGCCTCCCTGCGCCTCAGGTCGGACACCCACCCGAGCAGCCCGGCCTCCAGCCCGATTTTCCTGCCAGCTCGCAAAAGTGGAGAAAAGCCCCCCTTTTCACCCCACCTACCCCCTAGGCTATATAAGGGTACCTGTTGACACACGAACACGTCACGTGTACCCTCCGCGTCGAGTGCGATACGGAAGACACGTCGCCGAAGGAGTCTCACCGGAAGCGCGATACGCAAGACAATCCGGCGGGCGCTTTTGAGGACCCGAAACCCCACGCGGCCGGGAGGGACCCCGTCTGGACGCCCGGCGGTGATGGGCTGCCCTAGGTCGGTTCGCCCTTCCCAAGGCTTTCGTAGATCGAAGCTCTCCTGCACGAAGAACGCCGACGAACGTAGAAGAAGATAACTAGGGTTAGGGATGAAGTTCGTAGATGGGTTTTTGCGATTGTGTGTTGTTGTTCAATCGGCCGTCACCCCAAAGGTATATAAGGGCCGTATGGACTTCCCGTACAGGTTTGGGGCGAAAATCCCATCCAAAAAGACCTAATTTGAGTCCAATTGGAGCAAAAAACGGGTTAACCGAACTTAGGTTCGAACCCAGAAATCGGAAAAAAGTTTCAGAAGTCAACCGGATATTTTGAACCGGATATTTCAAAATAACCGAAAATTCCGATTGCAATGGATTTTCGCTAAGGAAAAAAGGCGTGAGTTACAGAAATGAGCCGGATATTTTGAACCGGATATTTCAAAATAACCGGAAATTCCGATTGCAATAGATTTTTGCTAAGAGAAAAATACGGGAGTTACAGAAGTCAACCGGATATTTGAAAATAACCGGAAATTCCGGTTTTGACCTCACGCGTCAATATTGCCAGCAGTATTTTCGCCATAGATTTTGCATACTTTGTCGGATTGAGATGACCCAAAAATCAAAGTTGTTCGTTTCGACGAGTCGCACAAGTTTTTATCACGCTATTTTACCATTTGAGGCCATCTTGGTGCCATCTCTTAGTAAGCCAAAATTGACCATGAACACATGCCCCCCTGTTTTTTTGGCAAAACTTGCGTGCCAAAAAATAACTTGCACTAATTTTGTTCTAAGAACGATGTCAACACTCCACCGTCCATATGTTCTTAGAACGATAGTAATATATCGGCCATATGTCCTTAGTGCGATAATAATATATCGGCCATATGTGTGTTTTAGCCTTCTTGCCACACACTCGGGTAGAATTTCTTTAAGTGTCTTCCACTGAGAGCTCGAGGCATTGTATTCCCCTCTATAGATTCCACCAAATACGAATTTCCGGGAACCACTCTTGTAATCTTGAAAGGACCTTCCCAACTTGGATACCATTTGCCAAATTTTCTATCTTTGGATCCAATTGGCAGAATTACGTTCTACACAAGATCACCAACTTGAAAACTCTTCAATTTCACTTTCTTATTATAGGCTCTTGCTGCCCTTAATTTATATTTCTCTATATCTTTCAAAGCAATCAAACGTTTATCCGTGACTTCATCAATATTATCCATCATCAAGCTATGAAAATCAACCGCCGATAAATCATTTTGCTTGGCAAATAAAAAAGCAGCAAAATTTACCTCTACGTGTAAAACAACTTCTAGTCCATATACTAACTCGTACGGAGTCACCTTCGTTGCACCGTGCTTTGAGATCCTATGTTCCCACAAAGCCTCAGATAAAACTTCATGCCATCTCCTTGGATAATCTTCAATCTTCTTCTTGATAAGTTTGATCAATATTTTATTGCTAGACTCAGCTTGTCCATTGGCTTGGACAAAATCTGGAGATGAATTGATCATCTTTATTCTATAGGATTCCGCAAACTCTTTCACTTCCTTTTCCATAAATGATGTACCTTGATCCGTAGTCAAAGTCTGCCGAATACCGAATCTATGTATAATATGCTCAGTTATTAATTTGATTACCTCCTTGTGGGTCATATTTCTGAGAGGTACTGCTTCAGACCACTTGGTGAAATAATCGGTGGCCACAAACACGAACCGATGCCCTTTAAAAAAGCGGGATGAATCATACCAATGAAATCCAATCCCCGGCCTCTGAATGGGCACTGTTGATAATGGGATTTAACATTGCAGCGGGAGCCAATTGAATGTCACCGAACTTCTGACAAGCCTCACATCCCTTATAATACCTGAAGCAATCATTAATCATCGCCGGCCAATAAAATCATGCACGTCGTAATAACCACTTCATCTTGTGTATCGACTGATGTGTGCCACATATAGCTTCATGTACCTCTCCCATAGCAACTCTCACTTGGTCCTTATCCACGCACTTTAGAAGAATACCATCCACTGTTCGGCGATAATGATCTTTATCAACCAATATATATTTGAAAGCCATGCGCCGAACATCCCTGTCTATCCTCTTACTAGGATCCTGCAAATAATCTGTAATAGATTTTCTCCAGTCTCCATGGGTACCTGCACTAGATCCTTCATTAGCAACCTAATTAGTGGGACCCTTTAGATATATGAAACATGCTACGACCAACATGATAGCCAGATGCTTGTTGTGCTAACTCATTTGCAACACACTTGTCTTGTCTAGAAATATGAGCAAAGCTAAAACAAACCAATGTAGAAATTATATCTAGACATTTATCAAGATAAACATTAAGCGATTCGTCGTTGCATTGAAAAAACCTTGTTAACCTGTTATACTATTAGCAACGAATCACCAAAAACCTCAATATGCGTATCACCTATAGCAATTAAAAGCTCTAGCCCGAATAATAAAGCTTAATATTTGGCTTGATTATTTGTGCAAAAATATTCTAAACGGCATGAGGCCTCAAAAACAGCACCATGAGGAGATATATAAACGACACCAACACCTTGGCCGTTGTCACAAACGGAACCATGAAAATATAACCTCCATGGTACTATAGAAACAAGGTCAATACTAAAAACATGCTCATTGTCAATCCGATGTTCAACAATAAAATCAACAACGATTTGGCCTTTCATAGATTTTAAAGACTCATAAGCCAAATCATATTCAATCACAGCATAAGCCCATTTACCGATTCCACCACTAAGAATCAATCTATGCAACATGTATTTCATGATATCGGTTTGACAAGCTACAGTGCACATACTAGATAAAAGATAATGTCTTATTTTAGTGCAAGCATAGTATAAGCACAAGCATAATTTTTCAATGAACATGTACCTTGTCTCCGCATCCAATAAGCGTCGGCTCAAATAAGTAATAACATGTTCCTTTCCTTCTTGTGTCAAGACAGCACCAATAACACCTTATTCCGCGGCAATATAAAGCCTAGAAGGCTCTCCATGTTTGGGTGCTCTCAACACCGGAGGAGTAGACAAACAAGCCTTGATATTATCGAATGCCTCCTTCTGTTTTGCCCCCAAGTAAAATTATCATCGCTTTTTAACCGAAGAATAGGAGTGAATGCACTAACTTTTCCGGACAAATTCACTATGAATCTCCTCAAATAATTGACCTTGCCAAGGAATTTTTGCATATCTTTCTTGCATCTTGGAGACTGCACTTTTTGGATTGCTTTTATCTTCTTGGGATCAATCTCTATGCCATGTTGATGTATACTAAATCCCAAAAACTTCCCAGCTGATACTCCAAAAGAACACTTTAAAGGATTCATCTTGAGCCCATACTTCCTCATCCTCTCAAAAGCCAAACGCAAATCGTCTAAATGTGGTTCATTAGCATCCGATTTTACAACAATATCATCAATATAGACTTCAAGTATTACTCCAAGCAAATCGTGAAATATTAAATTCATCGCTCTTTGATATGTGGCACCAGCATTTTTTAACCCAAAAGTCATCACTGTACACTCAAATAATCCAACAAAACCGGGACAACGAAAGGCCGTTTTGAACGCATCCTCTTCGGTCATGCAAATCTGATTGTACCCCGTATTACCATCAAGAAAACTGATAACTTTATGCCCAGAAGCATCATTAATAAGCATATAAGCTATTGGCATAGGATACTCATATCTGGGTGTAGCTCTATTCAAATATCTAAAATCAATGCACACTCTCACCTTGTCAGAATCTTTCTTCTCGACGGGCACAATATTAGAAATCCAATCCACATACCTGCAAGGTCTAATGAAATTAGCTTTAAGCAATCGACCGATCTCTTCCTTGATCCGGTCATACATATTGGGATTGAATTTTCGGTCCGGTTGTTTATAAGGTTTAAAACCAGCCTTGATAGGTAATCGATGCTCAACAGCTCTCGGCACAAACCGGGCATCTCATGATACTCCCATGCAAAGCAATCAACGTACTCTTTTAGTAGCTCAATTAATACAACTTTATAACCGGCTTTCAAATTTTTGTGTACAAAAGTCGGCCTAGGAATAGAACCATCACCATAAAAATGAATGTCACCTTAATCAACAGTGTGAGTTTCCTTGGGTTGCTTCCTTAGTAGGGGGTAACACTGGATGGGTATTGTTTGGTGAGTAGTTATAGTTGGTTTTGTCGCGCTATCTTATCCCTTTCTTTTAGCCGCATGTTGTAGCGCGTCTCTGTAGTTAGTTAGTGCAGACCGTTGCCGCTTCTTTGCAATAATCCCTTCCTTTCCGTTGTACCCAAAGTATTTGTATCTTGTGATGATTGGTTACGCTGGTATCTTGTGAGTATGGTTTATCCACTTGCCAGTACTTAATAGTACTGACCCACGAATCCATTTCGTGGCTGCATATTCCACATTGCAGTCAACAGTTTCGAAGTCTGACGACGTTAGCTTGGGAATCCCTCCGGCTTGGCCTGGGCAGGGATTGGACGCCATCGGTTATCTTCAGGACTCTTAGTCCAATTTGTATCTTGTTGTAACATCCCAAGTATGAAAAATAGCCATTAGAATTTTTTGCTCTCTGTTATTTTATGTTTTGCATCATGGCATCATGTTGATTGCATTTGTTTTGCTTGTTTTCCTTTTGTTTTCCTCTGTTTTCATTTGTTTTCCAACTGTTTTCATTTGTTTTCCTTTGTTTTCTATTTGAATTTCAAACCAAAATTCAAACCTTTTGTTTCATCCTTGTGATGTTACAATTTCCAAAATGATATTTCAAATCAAAACAATCAATTGTTTCCATTAAAGTGAGATTTCAAAACTGTTGTTTTGTTTCTATAAAAATGCATCCAATAACCAAACCCTTTTCAAATTCAATTACTTTCCAAAACAGCAACTCTGTTGAAAATTATGAAAATTGCAAAACAAATCAATCAATTGTTTCCATCAAACCATAAGGTTCAAACCATTAAAATTATGGCTTTTTATAATTCAATTAATCCACATGTTATTTCAAATTCAAATCATTCACAAATAGTACCCAATTTGAACTTATGAAAACCAACAAAATAACCCTAATTATTTGTTCTATTTAACCAATAGGGTTCACCCTAATAAAAATATTGTTTTCACCTATAATCATTTAATTATCAAATTCATTTAAATTTAAACCAAATTGTAAAACAGCAAAACAACTTGAACTTTTTGTAAAACTAAAGTGGGCTTTTGGTTGCTGTTGCAATTACTATCTGACACCAATTTTTCTAAGATTTTTACTAACTCCAAACTCACCTTTTTCTTCCTTTTCAAATCACCAAAAAAAAATAACAAATCAATTAATAAAAACTAACAAGAGAGGAGAGAGGCAGCCCACCCATCCCTGTTCTCCCACAGCCCACCTCTTTTGGCCCGGTACCCTTTCCCCCCTGTCGTCTTCCTCCCTGTACGATCCCCATCCAAGCTACCCACGTAGCAGAGAAAGAACAGGCAACGGTGATCACCCCTCCTCCCCCTCCATAAGAACCCAGCTCGGTGCCCTAGCTCCCCCCTAACCCTAACTACTCTCTCTTCTCCCTCTCCCCCGCCTCCATCTCTTCTTCCTTCTTCCTCCCTTCCCTCTCTGCTCTCTGTATTTGTCTGAACCTGCTCCACCCGAAAAAATGGCTCCCTCCCTCCGGCAAACGCCGGCCACCGAGCTCCCCTCCGGCCGCGGCGAGGGCGGAAATGGAGCCGCCCCACCGCGGGCTCCCTTCTCCCCCCTCGGCTTGGACCGGGAGAGCTCAGTGCGCCGTCGCCGGCCTTCCCTGCATCGACCACACCTGCCCCGACCGCCTCCTGCCTCGAGGTGAGCCTCGGTTCCCTTCCTCCCCTCCCTCCTCCCTCTCGGTCGCCACGGCACACCGCACCCCCCCCCCCGCAGCAGCACGCCCACGCGCAGCCCCCCCGGCGCCCTCCGGCGAGCAGCAGACCGTCGCTGCCATGTCTCTGTTGATGGTACAGAAGCGCTCGTTCGATTTAGTTCAGAAAAAACGCCGCTGCACCACGTTAACCACCCCCGAGGCCCCTTTCCATCACAAATCCGCACCCACCGCACTGGTTAGCACCCTTTGCTCACAGAAGCAGGGCTGGGGTTCGAATCCCCCCACCCTCAGTTAAACCAAACATTTTTATTCCTTTTGTTGGACTGCAGAAACTTGTCAGAAATCACCAATAGGTCCTTGTAAATTATTTCTAGCCCCTGCAAAATTATTTCCAAGTCCCTAGAGGTGATAAAAATGGCAGATTTGCACCAAATCTTGTAAAATGCATAATTAATTCATCTTAACTCCAATTTTAACTTTTTAAATATGTTTTCTGTCCCAAATTGAATGCTCTATCCAAATATAATTTTTTTTACTGTTTTGAATATTTTAAATTGGTGCAATATTTGAAAACTTGTTAAATTCACTTAATTTTGCAAAAATCATAACTTGGGCATAAAAATTCCAAATTCCACAAACTAAATATGTTTTCCAATCAACTTTTCATGTAATTTCCAAATATAAATTTTGTTTGCTGTTTTGAATAATTTAAATTGCTGAAAACAACTGTTTCTTAATTATTGCATTTAAAATTGCCAAAATAATAACTTGCTCATTTTAAATCCAATTTCAACAAATGAAATATGTTTTCCATGCAAAATTAAACCACCTTTCCAAATATAAAATTCGTTTCATGTTTTGAATAATTAAAATTGATTAATGATTTAAACCTTGTTTAAATCATTTAATATTGTTAAATTCATAACTTGATCAAAACAAATTCTTTTGGGACATATAAAATATGTTTCCAAACCAACAAAGTATAAAATTTTCAAATATGAGTTTGGTTTAATGTTTTGAACAAATAAAAATTCAAATAAGTTCATGTTTGAATTAAATTCATTTAATTCTTGCTTAAACATGTTTAATTCATAAATAATTTATTTGAAATCCTTTTTCAACAAGTGAAACATGTATTCCAACTAAAATCTTGTTTTGTTTTCAAATATGAACTTTGTTATCTGTTTTGAACAATTTAACTTGATGAAAACAACAAATGCTTGTGTGACACCTTTAAGAAACCAAAATTTCTTAACTTAATAAATGAATTTCCAAACTTGGTAAACCTTATTTCTATTTGATTCTATTGTTGTTATTTTGCTGTTTTCCTCATCCATGCATCATGCTAATCCACTTTCACATGTTGCTTAGTTTTAAAACAATTAATTCAACCATAATTTATGGGCTTTCCATATGCAATCCAAATTGCATGTGGGTCCATTTAATCATGTTGTTATCTTGTCAACTAGTTTATTTCTGATGCATCAATTAAATGATCATGCATCATCCCATGTTTGTGCACTATGCCATGATATTGATTGTTTGCCTCTGCGTTGTTTGTTTGCTTCTTCTCGGATAAACGACGACGTTGAGACCGACGATACTTACGACACCCCTTCTAAGGATCTAGCTCAGTACCAGGCTACTGGGTTTGCAGGCAAGTATTCACTCACATGAACCATCGTGTTCCTTTCAACATTGGTTACCGATACTTTCCGTTGTCTATTCTGCTAGCCCTATGATTAGTTGCTTCTGTTACGAACCTATCACATGTATCCTTTAACCCTGATATTGCCTCACCTCCCTACCTATAACCATTGCTTGTTGCCCGTGTCTTACTAGCATGCTTAGGTTGTTTTTGCTCGAGTCTGTTACCCGTTACTTTCCGTTACTAGATTACTTTTATGTTCTGGGGCTCGATGTTTAATCAATCAATCATGCTAATGTTATCGTTAAATAATAATTTGATGATAAGGCACCGGCAGGAGGCCCTGTGTGGTTTTGAGGCCTGCTAGTGTCGACCCTAAATAGGAAAAGGGTCTTGTCTACTGATCCATGATGAGCGCACTACCCGCATGTGGGAAGCGAGTATGGGCGCCCCCCTCAATTTTATTCGATTCGCATCTCGTCCAAATCGCCTCATTTAGTTCGTGTTTTCCATTTGCCGCATGCATGTTTTTGCGAGCCCAGGCCAGGGTGGAACTTTTGTAGTCGGCATATAGGGGGACACGTTCTTAGAGTGCTATGAGGGTCCCCTTTCTTCGGGGCTCGATTAGCCGTGCGCCCAAGGTGCTTTGGGCTTGATGCGAAGAAGAGTTGGGTTGTGTTGAGTACCTCGCTTGGTGGGTTTGATCCCCGTCTGGCGGGTTATTCTTACGTGTACGGCCAAATTGGTGCACCCCTGCAGGGATAAATCTTCTCGAGAAGCCGTGTTTTCCGCGGTTATGGACTACTTGGTGAAAGTACTGGCTAACAAGTACTCAGGACAACTTAAACCTAATGATTAACCACCTTACACCCAATGATTAACTTGACTAGTAATAGGTTTATTGACACAATAATCTGAACCATCATTATTTCAACTGTGTGAGTCATCCTCGGATTGCTTCTTTGGATAAGGGGCGAGATCCAGGATGGGTTTGTTTGGATTTAGATGATAGGTTGGTTACTATACGCGCTCTTATCTCTTTTCTGTTAGCCGGAAGTTGTAGTATGATTCTGTAGTTGGTTAGAGCAGCCAGTTGCAGCATCTTTCATATACCCCTTTCTTCCGTTGAACCCAAAGCATCTGTGCTTGGTGTTGACGGGTTACACTTTGGTGAACTGTGAGTCTTGATTGCCAGTACGTTTATGTACTGACCCCTTTGGGGCTGTGGTTTCCGCAGACTACGTTCGAGGATCTACATGGTGGCTACTACGTGGAGTATGACGAGACTACTGACGTGTAGATAGCGGACCCGGGCAGGATCCGAGACTTTGTGGATGGGCTCCGTCTTTTCGTTTCCGGCCTCTTAGGCCTATTTGGATCTTGTCTGTACTCAGACATGTTGAATGCTTCCGCTGTGATGTAATATGTTGGGACATGTGTCCTCTGAATGATTGTATTTGCTATCTCTGCTCTAGTGAGAGCTATTTGCAACTTATTTCAATCTTTTGTGTCGTAGAGATCTGTTGTGATATAACTTGTTCCAATGCCGTTGACGTACCATGTGTGTATGTTTTGAAGTACGTCAACGGAAGTATCTGGATTTCTACGGGATGGTTTGCGCAGACGATGAATAGTAAGAGAATGGTTGTCACCCCTTTACGTGTTGGCCTGCTCACATTGAGATGTGGGTGCCGGTATGCCCCGTAAGCCATTTATCTACTGTTTAACGAACTGTGAGTATCCCCTAGAAGTCCGGGTGCGACAAATGGTATCAGAGCCTGTCTGCCTGTAGGATCCCTTTTTACTGGCCGCAGTTGAGTCTAGAAACTATTTTGTAGCTATATAGGAAAAATGAAACGTGAGAGTAGGAATTCTGTTCTTTTTCTTCTTTCCCCACCCACCCTCCCTTTTCTGGTAAGGAAGTGCAACGTTGTTTTCCCTTCTCATCTATCCTTTCAAGTTAGGATTTCACGAATCCTGGTTTCTCTAGGATAGTTATATCTATTAGACCATAGGAATGGAGGTGGTTGTGACATGATTTATCATGTTGCCTACTCATGATTGAGAACGGAGGCGTGTAAGCCCCGGAAGCAAATCCTCTATTCCTTAAGCAGTAGATAATGATCCTTTAGAAGCCCGGATGGGTTTTTCCCTAGTACCTCAGGAGTGTTTTGATCTCGTGTTTTCCCGATGTTGATATCCTGTTCTTCTCAACATCCTTTTCGTCCGTTGAAATCTTGTTGTTGTTTTCCATTTCAGTTCTTCTACCGGCGTCTAATCAAAACTTCCCAAATATCAAGTCTATCTGGCCAGAAAGGTTGTTGTTGTTGTTGTTGTTGATTCCAGGCTGTGAGAGCTGGCATTCCTATCACCTGGGGTTGTTTCGAGGAAGCATTCCTGAATCACCACATTCCAGATAATCTATTCTCCAAATGAATCAAGTTCTTTTCAGCTATACACCCTCAATACAAAACCTCTCCCTTTACTTGAAAATGTTCCGGTGGTTTCCAAATTCCCTGACGTCTTTCCAGAAGAGTTGCCAGGAATGCCTATCGTTTTGAACTTCCAGAAAAAACTATCCAATGTGCACGATGTGTTTCACATGTCACAGCTCAAGAGGATCTTCGCAAGAAGTATCCGGACCTTTTCTTTTCTCAGTAGGAATCTCGGGGCGCGATTCCTTCAAGGGGGGCGTTTTGTAACATCCCAAGTATGAAAAATAGCCATTAGAATGTTTTGCTCTCTGTTATTTTATGTTTTGCATCATGGCATCATGTTGATTGCATTTGTTTTGCTTGTTTTCCTCTGTTTTCATTTGTTTTCCAACTGTTTTCATTTGTTTTCCTTTGTTTTCTATTTGAATTTCAAACCAAAATTCAAACCTTTTGTTTCATCCTTGTGATGTTACAATTTCCAAAATGATATTTCAAATCAAAACAATCAATTGTTTCCATTAAAGCGAGATTTCAAAACTGTTGTTTTGTTTCTATAAAAATGCATCCAATAGCCAAACCCATTTCAAATTCAATTACTTTCCAAAACAGCAACTCTGTTGAAAATTATGAAAATTGCAAAACAAATCAATCAATTGTTTCCATCAAACCATAAGGTTCAAACCATTAAAATTATGGCTTTTTATAATTCAATTAATCCACATGTTATTTCAAATTCAAATCATTCACAAATAGTACCCAATTTCAACTTATGAAAACCAACAACATAACCCTAATTATTTGTTTTATTTAACCAATAGGGTTCACCCTACTAAAAATATTGTTTTCACCTATAATCATTTAATTATCAAATTCATTTAAATTTAAACCAAATTGTAAAACAGCAAAACAACTTGAACTTTTTGTAAAACTAAAGTGGGCTTTTGGTTGCTGTTGCAATTACTATCTCACACCAATTTTTCTAAGATTTTTACTAACTCCAAACTCACCTTTTTCTTCCTTTTCAAATCAGCAAAAATAAAATAACAAATCAATTAATAAAAACTAACAAGAGAGGAGAGAGGCAGCCCACCCCATCCCTGTTCTCCCACAGCCCACCTCTTTTGGCCCGGTACCCTTTCCCCCTGTCGTCTTCCTCCCTGTACGATCCCCATCCAAGCTACCCACATAGCAGAGAAATAACAGGCAACGGTGATCACCCCTCCTCCCCCTCCATAAGAACCCAGCTTGGTGCCCTAGCTCTCCCCCTAACCCTAACTACTCTCTCTTCTCCCTCTCCCCCGCCTCCATCTCTTCTTCCTTCTTCCTCCCTTCCCTCTCTGCTCTCTGTATTTGTCTGAACCTGCTCCACCCGAAAAAATGGCTCCCTCCCTCCGGCGATCGCCGGCCATCGAGCTCCCCTCCGGCTGCGGCGAGGGCGGGAATGGAGCCGCCCCACCGCGGGCTCCCTTCTCCCCTCCTCGGCTTGGACCGGGAGAGCTCAGTGCGCCGCCGCCGTCCACTCCCCGTCGCCGGCCTTCCCTGCATCGACCACACCTACCCCGATGGCCTCATGCCTCGAGGTGAGCCTCGGTTCCCTTCCTCCCCTCCCTCCTCCCTCTCGGTCGGCACGGCACACCGCAGCCCCCCCCGCCCCGCAGCAGCACGCCCACGCGCAGCACCCCCCCCGGCGCCCTCCGGCGAGCAGCAGACCGTCGCTGCCATGTCTCTGTCGATGGTACAGAAGCGCTCGTTCGGTTCAGTTCAGATTAACCGCCGCTGCACCACCTTAACCACCCCCGAGGCCCCTTTCCATCACAAATCCGCACCCACCGCACTGGTTAGCACCCTTTGCTCACAGAAGCAGGGCTGGGGTTCGAATCCCCCCACCCTCAGTTAAACCAAACATTTTTTATTCCTTTTGTTGGACTGCAGAAACTTGTCAGAAATCACCAATAGGTCCTTGTAAATTATTTCTAGCCCCTGCAAAATTATTTCCAAGTCCCTAGAGGTGATAAAAATGGCAGATTTGCACCAAATCTTGTAAAATGCATAATTAATTCATCTTAACTCCAATTTTAACTTTTTAAATATGTTTTATGTCCCAAATTGAATGCTCTATCCAAATATAAAATTTGTTTACTGTTTTGAATATTTTAAATTGGTGCAATATTTGAAAACTTGTTAAATTCACTTAATTTTGCAAAAATCATAACTTGGGCATAAAAATTCCAAATTCCACAAACTAAATATGTTTTCCAATCAAATTTTCATGTACTTTCCAAATCTAAATTTTGTTTGCTGTTTTGAATAATTTAAATTGCTGAAAACAACTGTTTCTTAATTATTGCGTTTAAAATTGCCAAAATAATAACTTGCTCATTTTAAATCCAATTTCAACAAATGAAATATGTTTTCCATGCCAAATTAAACCACCTTTCCAAATATAAAATTTGTTTCATGTTTTGAATAATTAAAATTGATTAAATGATTTAAACCTTGTTAAAATCATTTAATATTGTTAAATTCATAACTTGATCAAAACAAATTCTTTTGGGACATATAAAATATGTTTCCAAACCATCAAAGTATAAACTTTTCAAATATGAGTTTGGTTTAATGTTTTGAAAAAATAAAAATTCAAATAAGTTCATGTTTGAAATAAATTCATTTAATTCTTGCTTAAACTTGTTTAATTCATAAATAATTTATTTGAAATCCTTTTTCAACAAGTGAAACATGTATTCCAACTAAAATCTTGTTTTCTTTTCAAATATGAACTTTGTTATCTGTTTTGAACAATTTAACTTGATGAAAACAACAAATGATTGTGTGACACCTTTAAGAAACCAAAATTTCTTAACTTAATAAATGAATTTCCAAACTTGGTAAACCTTATTTCTATTTGATTCTATTGTTTTTATTTTGTTGTTTTCCTCATCCATGCATCATGCTAATCCACTTTCACATGTTGCTTAGTTGTAAAACAATTAATTCAACCATAATTCATGGGCTTTCCATATGCAATCCAAATTGCATGTGGGTCCATTTAATCATGTTGTTATCTTGTCAACTAGTTTATTTCTGATGCATCAATTAAATGATCATGCATCATCCCATGTTTGTGCACTATGCCATGATATTGATTGTTTGCCTTTGCGTTGTTTGTTTGCTTCTTCTCGGATAAACGACGACGTTGAGACCGACGATACTTACGACACCCCTTCTAAGGATCTAGCTCAGTACCAGGCTACTGGGTTTGCAGGCAAGTATTCACTCACATGAACCATCGTGTTCCTTTCAACATTGGTTACCGATACTTTCCGTTGTCTATTCTGCTAGCCCTATGATTAGTTGCTTCTGTTACGAACCTATCACATGTATCCTTTAACCCTGATATTGCCTCACCTCCCTACCTATAACCATTGCTTGTTGCCCGTGTCTTAATAGCATGCTTAGGTTGTTTTTGCTCGAGTCTGTTACCCGTTACTTTCCGTTACTATATTACTTTTATGTTCTGGGGCTCGATGTTTAATCAATCAATCATGCTAATGTTATCGTTAAATAATAATTTGATGATAAGGCACCGACAGGAGGCCCTGTGTGGTTTTGAGGCCTGCTAGTGTCGACCCTAAATAGGAAAAGGGTCTTGTCTACTGATCCATGATGAGCGCACTACCCGCATGTGGGAAGCGAGTATGGGCGCCCCCCTCAATTTGATTCGATTCGCATCTCGTCCAAATCGCCTCATTTAGTTCGTGTTTTCCATTTGCCGCATGCATGTTTTTGCGAGCCCAGGCCAGGGTGGAACTTTTGTAGTCGGCATATAGGGGGACACGTTCTTAGAGTGCTATGAGGGTCCCCTTTCTTCGGGGCTCGATTAGCCGTGCGCCCAAGGTGCTTTGGGCTTGATGCGAAGAAGAGTTGGGTTGTGTTGAGTACCTCGCTTGGTGGGTTTGATCCCCGTCTGGCGGGTTATTCTTACGTGTACGGCCAAATTGGTGCACCCCTGCAGGGATAAATCTTCTCGAGAAGCCGTGTTTTCCGCGGTTATGGACTACTTGGTGAAAGTACTGGCTAACAAGTACTCAGGACAACTTAAACCTAATGATTAACCACCTTACACCCAATGATTAACTTGACTAGTAATAGGCTTATTGACACAATAATCTGAACCATCATTATTTCAACTGTGTGAGTCATCCTCGGATTGCTTCTTTGGATAAGGGGCGAGATCCAGGATGGGTTTTTTTGGATTTAGATGATAGGTTGGTTACTATACGCGCTCTTATCTCTTTTCTGTTAGCCGGAAGTTGTAGTATGATTCTGTAGTTGGTTAGAGCAGCCAGTTGCAGCATCTTTCATATACCCCTTTCTTCCGTTGAACCCAAAGCATCTGTGCTTGGTGTTGACGGGTTACACTTTGGTGAACTGTGAGTCTTGCTTGCCAGTACGTTTATGTACTAACCCCTTTGGGGCTGTGGTTTCCGCAGACTACGTTTCCGAGGATCTACATGGTGGCTACTACGTGGAGTATGACGAGACTGCTGACGAGTAGATAGCGGACCCGGGCAGGATCCGAGACTTCGTGGATGGGCTCCGTCTTTTCGTTTCCGGCCTCTTAGGCCTATTTGGATCTTGTCTGTACTCAGACATGTTGAATGCTTCCGCTGTGATGTAATGATGATATGTTGGGACATGTGTCCTCTGAATGATTGTATTTGCTATCTCTGCTCTAGTGAGAGCTATTTGCAACTTATTTCAATCTTTTGTGTCGTAGAGATCTGTTGTGATATCACTTGTTCCAATGCCGTTGACGTACCATGTGTGTATGTTTTGAAGTACGTCAACGGAAGTATCTGGATTTCTACGGGATGGTTTGCGCAGACGATGAATAGTAAGAGAATGGTTGTCACACGTTTACGTGTTGGCCTGCTCACATTGAGATGCGGGTGCCGGTATGCCCCGTAAGCCATTTATCTACTGTTTAACGGACTGTGAGTATCCCCTAGAAGTTCGGGTGCAACACTTGTCCGTAGTCGGACACTATGTTGTTTCTTCCGCTGTTATTTGGATCTTTGTATTGTATCAGTTGTATCCTTGACTCGTTTGAGTCGTCTTGTATATACCACCTCTGTTGTTGTTGTGGATTATTCGTGAACTGTTGTAATGTTATCACAAGTGGCAACCTGAAATCGGTTATTATGTGGATTTTGGCGGAAATGCTGAAATCTGCATAGTGCCCGATCTCGGGGCGTCACAAATGGTATCAGAGCCTGGTTTCCGATTCCCAATGTTGTTTCGATACGAATGGTTATCGAAGCAACGGGTCCGCAAAGCCTGTAGGATAACCTCGCTAACGGTCGTGTTTCTAGAGTGTCAAAAACTATTTGTGCAAAACCTGTTTTGGAAACATCTCAATAGGATTCTTGTTTTCTCCTTATATCTAGTCTATTTCTCCTCCTACCTTATTTGTTTTGGAGTCTCTCTCCCTATCTATCTTCCAAAGTTTTAGGATCCTACGTGGGTGGACGTTTTCTGATCCTTTAACCTAATAGGTTCGATCATCGGAAGATTCCTGGTGGAAGAACATCGTCATCAACCCGAGCAAGAATCTCTTGTTAGTGGTGTCGAGGAGATCAACTGGAAGCATGAAGAATCGATAGTCGAACTTCTTTCCCCTCCCGGGTTAGTGGGTGGATTGCGAGGGCGCAATCCCTTGTTAGTGGTGTCGTCTGTAACACCCGGGGGATCCCCCCCCCCAAATAGGATTTGGTTTTTTTTTTGCATTGCACTTTGCTTAAAAACATTTCTGGAAAATTCAAACAAATTTAAACTTTCAAACATGCTCAAATGGTTCCAATTAAAATTTCAAACAAATCATTTTGGGAGTTGGGAATAATAAAAATGGGTTGGTTTTCAAATTGGTATTCAATGAAACCCTATTTCAAATTAGAATGACAAATTCAAATCATTTGGCAAGTTAAATTTTTTGAAAATAAAGTTCACATACTTTGACTTTGCTGTTTTGTAATTCAATAAAAAGAATTATTTCATAAAATAAAAACCCCTAAAACCTATTCCTTTTTCTCTCTCTTTCTTTCCCACAAAAAATGTGTAAACAGAAAAAAAAACAGAAAGATGAGAAGGGGAGGCAGGCCAGCCCAAGTGGGCCAGCCCACCTACGACCCATTTTCCCACAGCCCAGCAGCCCACCACGGTTCTTCTTCCTTGTCCGTACGGGAGAACATGCGGAGGAGGGTGCCCTATCGCTTTCTCACAGAACCACCTCTGGTCCCCTCTCTTCCTCTCTTTATCTACTCGAGGGAGAGAACCCAGGAACCCTAGACTTCCTTTCTTTCTTCCTCCTACCCCGCCGCCAACTCCCTCTGCTTCTCTGAAATTTCTCCTGCACATACAGAGCAACACCAGAGCACCTCGCCGCCGCCCCGCAATCACCGACCTCCTCGAGCCAGTCTGAGCACACCAATCGCTGCGCCTCACCGTCCTCTTCATGCACACCTAAGGAATAGAGCCGGGAGCGCCCAGGTTGCCGCCGGCGTCCTCTTCTTCCTCTCCGAGCAGCCACCGTCGCCGGCGAAATTTGCCGCCGTTCGTCCACTCCGGGAAGTACAACTCCTCCGAGCACCTCCCGGTGAGCTTCCGCTTCGATTCCCGTAGTTTTCCCCTATGTTCGCTCGCGGACACGGTCGCTATCATCTGCTCCTTTTACTGTCCGCCATGGACGCCATGGGCACAGGCTACAAGCTTTGGCCGTCGTGCTCGCTGTACATACGCTGGACCTCATACAATCACACGGTACGCATGCACACACCACGCGCCTTCACCCTGGAGCTTCTCCCGAATACCCACCCCACCTCGCATAGCATCACACGAGCATCGCACCGTTCAGTTCGTCGTGGTCGTGTTCTCCGTCGTTCCCGTCGTGGTTCAGTTTGGAGTCTGGCACTTTCAGATGTGAAATTCAGTTTCAGTTAAGACCGCGAAGTTTACATCTTCTTGCGTCAGATCCGTATTGTGCCACCAACTTGAGTACAGCCTAGTGGCTTGGCGCCCTGTCCCGCACGCTGGAAGCCCCGAGTTCGAATCCCCCCCCCCCCCGAGGCGCAAAGCCACCTCTTTTTTCGGCCTTTTTTTCTTTTATTTCCCGATATCCAGAAAAACAGATCTGAGTCTTTATTTGTAAAATCCATAACAAATTGAAAAATGCTCCAATTTCAATGATTCAAATTGCTATGGATTCAGAATCTTGTGCTCTTTCCATTAGTCACAAAGTTGCAACAAGTTTCTGTAATAATTTTTGCACTAAATAACTAAATACAGAAATGGCTATTAAAATTTGAAACTTTGGGAATTCATAACTTGAGTTCTGTTCGCCCAATTTGAGAAAACTTGGGCTCTAAAATTTTTTCTTAACAAACTCTACACATTGTATTTTATTTGGTCACAATTGAATTAAATTTGAACATGTTTCCTTCTGTTTACTAAAAAGGGCAGAATAAAAATGCTTATGAAAAAATGCATAATAAATTCAATAATGATCCAAAAATTATGTTTAATAGCTCAAAATGTTCATTGAAACATTTTATACATGTTTTCAACCTTTTCAATACAATTTGTTCACTGTTTTTCCTAGTTAAAAGTGGTGCAATAATTCAATGTTTTAATTAAACCTTTTAAATTGCAAAATTCATAACTTGGGCAATTCAAATCCAATTCCAACATGTAAAATATGTTTTCATCCCATTTTTCATGAACTTTGCAAATATAAACTTTGTTTTCTGTTTTGAATAATTTAAATTGCTGAAAATAACTATTTCTTAATTAATGCATCTAAAATTGTCAATTTGATAACTTGCTCATCTAAAATCCAAATTCAACAAATGAAATATGTATTCCATCTAAAATTTTGTGTTCTTTCCAAATATAAATTTTGTTATCTGTTTTGAACATTTAAAATTGATGAAAACAACAAATGTTTGTTTAAATCATTTAAAATGCCAAAGTTCATAACTTAATAAATAAAATTCCAAACTTGGTAAACAACATATCAAACTGAAGCTATTGTTGTTTTCTTATTGTTTTCATCATCCATGCATCATTCTAATCAACTTTCAGATGATGGTTATTTGTAGATCATTTAATTCAACATTAATTCATGGGCTTTTCCATATGCAATCCAAATTGCATACGGGCCCATTTAAATATGTTTACCATGTCAACTAGTTTATATTTGATGCATCCTTAAACTTGTCATGCATCCATATCTTGATCATGCTGGATCTTTTGCCGTAGAAGTAATTGTTGCATCCGGTGTTTGTTCTAGTTCGTTGCTTCTTCACGGATAGGACGTTGAGATGATGTGAGCAACGACAAGTTCTGCGGATGTACCTCTACTTTCTGGATCTCAGGCAAGTATACTCACTTGCTACCTATGGCTGCCTTTCATCACTTGTTACCGATTCTTCCCGTTGCCTTTATTCTAGCCTTGTGATTCGATGCTTGTGTCTCGATCCTATCATATGTTTACCTTGCAGCCATGATATAGCCTTCCTTCCACTTCCTATAAACTGTTGTTTGTTTACCTTGTTGGCCCTCGTGTCGTAGTTGCATGCTTAGTGTTGTTTGCGCTCAAGTCTTGTTGTCCGTCTTATCACCTGTTTAGTATGATAGTTGGGTTTCAATTCAATCAACAACATGTTAATGTTTTGGGTAATAATAATTTGATGATAAGGCACCGGCAGGAGGCCTGGCGTGGTTTTGAGGCCTGCTAGTGTCGAACTTAATTAGGAAAAGGGTCTTGTCCTCCGATCCATGATGAGCGCGCTAACCGCATGTGGGAAGCGAGTATGGGCGCCCCCCGCAACTTTGATTCGATTCGCATCTCGTCCAAATCGCCTCATTTAGTTCGGGTTTTCCATTTGCCGCATGCATATGCAGGTGCGAACCCTTGGCGCCAGGGTGGAACTTTTGTAGTCGGCATTTAGGGAGACACGTTCTTAGAGTGCTATGAGGGTCCCCTTTTCTTCGTGGGGCTTGATTAGCCGTGCGCTCAATTTCACGGGGTTCTTTGGGCTTGATGCGAAGAAGAGTTGGGTTGTGTTGAGTGCCTCGCTTGGTGGAAGGGCCTTTCCATCTGGCGGGTCATTCTTACGTGTACGGCCAAATTGGTGCATCCCTGCAGGGTTAAATCTTCTCGAGAAGCCGTGTTGTCCGCGGTTATGGATGACTTGGTGAAAGTGCTGGCTAACAAGTACTCAGACAACTTACACTTAACTATGATAACTCGACTAGTAATATAGATTACCTCCACCATAAAAATGAATGTCACCTTAATCAACCGTGTGAGTTTCCTTGGGTTGCTTCCTTAGTAGGGGGTAACACTGGATGGGTATTGTTTGGTGAGTAGTTATAGTTGGTTTTGTCGCGCTATCTTATCCCTTTCTTTTAGCCGGATGTTGTAGCGCGTCTCTGTAGTTAGTTAGTGCAGCCCGCTGCCGCTTCTTTGCAATAATCCCTTCCTTTCCGTTGTACCCAAAGTATTTGTATCTTGTGATGATTGGTTACGCTGGTATCTTGTGAGTATGGTTTATCCACTTGCCAGTACTAAATAGTACTGACCCACGAATCCATTTCGTGGTTGCATATTCCACATTGCAGTCAACAGGTTTGAAGTCTGACGACGTTAGCTTGGGAATCCCTCCGGCTTGGCCTGGGCAGGGATTGGACGCCATCGGTTATCTTCAGGACTCTTAGTCCAATTTGTATCTTGTCCGTAGTCGGACACTATGTTGTTTCTTCCGCTGTTATTTGGATCTTTGTATTGTATCAGTTGTATCCTTGACTCGCTTGAGTCGTCTTGTATATACCACCTCTGTTGTTGTTGTGGATTATTCGTGAACTATTGTAATGTTATCACAAGTGGCAACCTGAAATCGGTTATTATGTGGATTTTGGCGGAAATGCTGAAATCTGCATAGTGCCCGATCTCGGGGCGTCACAAATGGTATCAGAGCCTGGTTTCCGATTCCCAAAGTTGTTTCGATACGAATGGTTATCGAAGCAACGGGTCCGCAAAGCCTGTAGGATAACCTCGCTAACGGTCGTGTTTCTAGAGTGTCAAAAACTATTTGGGCAAAACCTGTTTTGGAAACATCTCAATAGGATTCTTGTTTTCTCCTTATCTCTAGTCTATTTCTCCTCCTACCTTATTTGTTTTGGAGTCTCTCTCCCTATCTATCTTCCAAAGTTTTAGGATCCTACGTGGGTGGACGTTTTCTGATCCTTTAACCTAATAGATTCGATAATCGGAAGATTCCTGGTGGAAGAACATCGTCATCAACCGGAGCAAGAATCTCTTGTTAGTGGTGTCGAGAAGATCAACTGGAAGCATGAAGAATCGATAGTCGAACTTCTTTCCCCTCCCGGGTTAGTGGGTGGATTGCGAGGGCGCAATCCCTTGTTAGTGGTGTCGTCTGTAACACCCGGGGGATTCCCCCCCCCCCCAAATAGGATTTGGTTGTTTTTCTTTTTTTTGCATTGCATCATGCATTTTGCATTGCACTTTGCTTAAAAACATTTCTGGAAAATTCAAACAAATTTAAACTTTCAAACATGCTCAAATGGTTCCAATTAAAATTGCAAACAAATCATTTTGGGAGTTGGGAATAATAAAAATGGGTTGGTTTTCAAATTGGTATTAAATGAAACCCTATTTGAAATTAGAATGACAAATTCAAATCATTTGGCAAGTTAAATTTTTTGAAAATAAAGTTCACATACTTTGACTTTGTTGTTTTGTAATTCAATAAAAAGAATTATTTCATAAAATAAAAACCCCTAAAACCTATTCCTTTTTCTCTCTCTTTCTTTCCCACAAAAAATGTTTAAACAGAAAAAAACAGAAAGATGAGAAGGGGAGGCAGGCCAGCCCAAGTGGGCCAGCCCACCTACGACCCATTTTCCCACAGCCCAGCATCCCACCACGGTTCTTCTTCCTTGTCCGTACGGGAGAACATGCGGAGGAGGGTGCCCTGTCGCTTTCTCACAGAACTACCTCTGGTCCCCTCTCTTCCTCTCTTTATCTACTCGAGGGAGAGAACCCAGGAACCCTAGACTTCCTTTCTTTCTTCCTCCTACCCCGCCGCCAACTCCCTCTGCTTCTCTGAAATTTCTCCTGCACATACAGAGCAACACCAGAGCACCTCGCCGCCGCCCCGCAATCACCGACCTCCTCGAGCCAGTCTGAGCACGCCAATCGCTGCGCCTCACCGTCCTCTTCGTGCACACCTAAGGAATCGAGCCGGGAGCGCCCAGGTTGCCGCCGGCGTCCTCTTCTTCCTCTCCGAGCAGACACCGTCGCCGGCGAAATTCGCCGCCGTTCGTCCACTCCGGGAAGTACAACTCCTCCGAGCACCTCCCGGTGAGCTTCCGCTTCGATTCCCGTAGTTTTCCCCTAGGTTCGCTCGCGGACACGGTCGCTATCATCTGCTCCTTTTACTGTCCGCCATGGACGCCATGGGCACAGGCTACAAGCTTTGGCCGTCGTGCTCGCTGTACATACGCTGGACCTCATACAATCACACGGTACGCATGCACACACCACGCGCCTTCACCCTGGAGCTTCTCCCGAATACCCACCCCACCTCGCATAGCATCACACGAGCATCGCACCGTTCAGTTCGTCGTGGTCGTGTTCTCCGTCGTTCCCGTCGTGGTTCAGTTTGGAGTCTGACACTTTCAGATGTGAAATTCAGTTTCAGTTAAGACTGCGAAGTTTACATCTTCTTGCGTCAGATCCGTATTGTGCCACCAACTTGAGTACAACCTAGTGGCTTGGCGCCCTGTCCCGCACGCTGGAAGCCCCGAGTTCGAATCCCCCCCCCCCCCGAGGCGCAAAGCCACCTCTTTTTTTCGGCCTTTTTTTCTTTTATTTCCCGAAATCCAGAAAAACAGATCTGAGTCTTTATTTGTAAAATCCATAACAAATTGAAAAATGCTCCAATTTCAATGATTCAAATTGCTATGGATTCAGAATCTTGTGCTCTTTCCATTAGTCACAAAGTTGCAACATGTTTCTGTAATAATTTTTGCACTAAATAATTAAATACAGAAATGGCTATTAAAATTTGAAACTTTGGGAATTCATAACTTGAGTTCTGTTCACCCAATTTGAGCAAACTTGGGCTCTAAAAATTTGTCTTAACAAACTCTACATATTGGTATTTTATTTGGTCACAATTGAATTAAATTTGAACATGTTTACTTCTGTTTACTAAAAAGGGCAGAATAAAAATGCTTATGAAAAAATGCATAATAAATTCAATAATGATCCAAAAATTATGTTTAATAGCTCAAAATGTTCATTGAAACATTTTATACATGTTTTCAACCTTTTCAATACAATTTGTTCACTGTTTTTCCTAGTTAAAAGTGGTGCAATAATTCAATGTTATAATTAAACCTTTTAAATTGCAAAATTCATAACTTGGGCAATTCAAATCCAATTCCAACATGTAAAATATGTTTTCCATCCCATTTTTCATGAACTTTGAAAATATAAACTTTGTTTTCTGTTTTGAATAATTTAAATAGCTGAAAACAACTATTTCTTAATTAATGCATCTAAAATTGTCAATTTGATAACTTGCTCATCTAAAATCCAAATTCAACAAATGAAATATGTATTCCATCTAAAATTTTGTGTTCTTTCCAAATATAAATTTTGTTATCTGTTTTGAACATTTAAAATTGGTGAAAACAACAAATGTTTGTTTAAATCATTTAAAATGCCAAAGTTCATAACTTAATAAATAAAATTCCAAACTTGGTAAACAACATATCAAACTGAAGCTATTGTTGTTTTCTTATTATTTTCATCATCCATGCATCATTCTAATCAACTTTCACATGATGGTTATTTGTAGATTATTTAATTCAACATTAATTCATGGGCTTTCCATATGCAATCCAAATTGCATATGGGCCCATTTAAATATGTTTACCATGTCAACTAGTTTATATTTGATGCATCCTTAAACTTGTCATGCATCCATATCTTGATCATGCTGGATCTTTTGCCGTAGAAGTAATTGTTGCATCCGGTGTTTGTTCTAGTTCGTTGCTTCTTCACGGATAGGACGTTGAGATGATGTGAGCAACGGCAAGTTCTGCGGATGTACCTCTACTTGCTGGATCTCAGGCAAGTATACTCACTTGCTACCTATGGCTGCCTTTCATCACTTGTTACCGATTCTTCCCGTTGCCTTTATTCTAGCCTTGTGATTCGATGCTTGTGTCTCGATACTATCATATATTTACCTTGCAGCCATGATATAGCCTTCCTTCCACTTCCTATAAACTGTTGTTTGTTTACCTTGTTGGCCCTCGTGTCGTAGTTGCATGCTTAGTGTTGTTTGCGCTCAAGTCTTGTTGTCCATCTTATCACCTGTTTAGTTTGATAGTTGGGTTTCAATTCAATCAACAACATGTTAATGTTTTGGGTAATAATAATTTGATGATAAGGCACCGGCAGGAGGCCCGGCGTGGTTTCGAGGCCTGCTAGTGTCGAACTTAATTAGGAAAAGGGTCTTGTCCTCCGATCCATGATGAGCGCGCTAACCGCATGTGGGAAGTGAGTATGGGCGCCCCCCGCAACTTTGATTCGATTCGCATCTCGTCCAAATCGCCTCATTTAGTTCGGGTTTTCCATTTGCCGCATGCATATGCAGGTGCGAACCCTTGGCGCCAGGGTGGAACTTTTGTAGTCGGCATTTAGGGAGACACGTTCTTAGAGTGCTATGAGGGTCCCCTTTTCTTCGTGGGGCTTGATTAGCCGTGCGCTCAATTGCACGGGGTTCTTTGGGCTTGATGCGAAGAAGAGTTGGGTTGTGTTGAGTGCCTCGCTTGGTGGAAGAGCCTTTCCATCTGGCGGGACATTCTTACGTGTACGGCCAAATTGGTGCATCCCTGCAGGGTTAAATCTTCTCGAGAAGCCGTGTTGTCCGCGGTTATGGATGATTTGGTGAAAGTGCTGGCTAACAAGTACTCAGACAACTTACACTTAACGATGATAACTCGACTAGTAATATAGATTACCTCCACCATAAAAATGAATGTCACCTTAATCAACAGTGTGAGTTTCCTTGGGTTGCTTCCTTAGTAGGGGGTAACACTGGATGGGTATTGTTTGGTGAGTAGTTATAGTTGGTTTTGTCGTGCTATCTTATCCCTTTCTTTTAGCCGGATGTTGTAGCGCGTCTCTGTAGTTAGTTAGTGCAGCCCGCTGCCGCTTCTTTGCAATAATCCCTTCCTTTCCGTTGTACCCAAAGTATTTGTATCTTGTGATGATTGGTTACGCTGGTATCTTGTGAGTATGGTTTATCCACTTGCCAGTACTTAATAGTACTGACCCACGAATCCATTTCGTGGCTGCATATTCCACATTGCAGTCAACAGGTTTGAAGTCTGACGACGTTAGCTTGGGAATCCCTCCGGCTTGGCCTGGCAGGGATTGGACGCCATCGGTTATCTTCAGGACTCTTAGTCCAATTTGTATCTTGTCCGTAGTCGGACACTATGTTGTTTCTTCCGCTGTTATTTGGATCTTTGTATTGTATCAGTTGTATCCTTGACTCGTTTGAGTCGTCTTGTATATACCACCTCTGTTGTTGTTGTGGATTATTCGTGAACTGTTGTAATGTTATCACAAGTGGCAACCTGAAATCGGTTATTATGTGGATTTTGGCGGAAATGCTGAAATCTGCATAGTGCCCGATCTCGGGGCGTCACACACAACGTCACCATCAACAAGCATCCTAGCAACCCGCAATCCATTAATGTGTCCCTTGACATATAGTGGCTTCAAGTGTTTCACCGGTTCTTTTAGCTTCTCTAAGATGGCGTTCTTAGGACCAAAGTCTAGTTGCACTATGTCCCCTTCCTCGTCCATGGCACGAAACTCTGTATGCAAGTAATAAAACATGTTAATATCCATACCTACCTTAAAGATCGAGAGGTTAACTAGAGGGGGGTGAATAGGTTAACTACACATTTTAGCTTCTTTTTTGGTTTAGCAAGATAGTGCTCAAATATTGATTGTCTAGATTATGCAACTAGGTGGAAAATCCTATATGTTGAGCAAATGCAACTAGCAGAAGGTACATATATAACTAAGCTAGTAGCAACAAGTAAAGGTAAGTTGAGGGATAACCGAACACAATTACACGGAGATGTATCTCGAAGTTCACTTCCCAATGGAAGCTAATCTCCGTTGGAGCGGTGCGGTGCCACCAATGTGGAACACCGGGTAGTCCTCAAATGGCACACCATATCTCCTTCGAGTCCTTCCACCGATGTGGAGAGGCTCGAATCACTATGTTGTCGTTGATGTTGACAACTAGAACCTTTACAAGGATGAGGCACACTCCACAACTTTGGAGGGTCCTCACCAAATCCCCGGAGCCGCCAAGACACCGGGAAGCAAGATCCACGAGCACAAGAGCTTCGGGGACAACAACAAGGATCCAAGCTCTGATGAGCTAGGAGCAACAAGGTTCTTGGCTCCAAAGAACCAAGAACAACAAGATCCCTATGGGATGAGTGGGTTGATGACGAATCGGCTTGGTGAAGTTGAGACCTTCTCCTCCAAATCCCAAGAGATCAATGGCTTTGGTTGGGTATTTGGGAAGAACCTTGAAGCTTGGAGGTGGTCAACAATGGCGGTGAGAGAAAGCTTATTTGACCCCTCCAAAAGGTAGGAGACAATTCCTATTTATAGTGAGGGGGAGAAAACGGCTGTTGGGGGGTTTTCTGTGCAGCGCAGGATACCGGCCTGGAGCCCGGTCTGGCCGGCTGGGAGGCCGGCCTGTCGTGCAGGGAGCCCGACCTGGGGGCAGAGGGCCTGGCCTGGGCCGGCAGCTAGGCCGGCTAGCAAACCGACGCGCCCAGCCTCTAGCCCGGCCTGGGTTGGCCATCAGGCCGGCTAGGCAGCGCCAGGCCTGCACAGGGGAGAGCCTGGACTAGGATGGCCACCAGGCCGGCTACCTAACAGACGTGCCCGTCCTATGGCCCGGCCAGGCCGACAGACAGGCCGGCCAGGCAGTTTCTTTGCCTTCGTCTTTCCCTTCGATTTCTTCTTCCTCCTCTTCTTTCTTTGACTCTTTTCTTCAACAAACAAGTGTTTCTACTTGTTTTCCTTTCTCCATTTTTGTGCTCTTATAGCTTTGTATATTTGTCATTCATTTCATAGAACACTTAAGAACAATGGTCAAATACTTCCAAGTGTTGTAATCAAACATCAAAAACTAAGATTAGGAACATGTCCTTTCAATCTCCCCCTTTTTAATGTTTGATGACAACATATGGATCTAGAACATAAATTGATTGAAGCATTTGTGAGGGAGTAAGAATATATAGAGGATCCCCCTATGTGTGTGCTCATAATTATAAATTGTGTTATCATATTGAGGGCACACATAATTAGGGATATTTAGATCTCCCTACATGTTATAGTTCAAGATAATCTCTAGAGCTATATAGGTTCCCAAAATTGCTTTATGGTAGAGAATTAAGCATTTTAGCTCTAGGATTTATCTACTCAATCCATTGACGTTTTATCATAATAATAAGGTAAGATATGTATCCATAACAATTAATCATGTATGAAAGGATATGATATCAGCTCACCATACTTCTCATCAAGGAATGAATATTGCTAGGGTAATAGTCTTGACCATAATATGGATATTTCGAGAATGGCATAGTCTTCAACATAGAATAGATATTCCGAAAACGACATAGTCTTACGATAGCACATATGAATAGCAACCATAAACCAAATAAGGAGTTCAACTAGATAGAAAAAAAAAGAAAATGGAAAATGGATGCATGCTATGCAAATGCAAAGATCACTAAGATAACTCTCCCCCTTGGCACCAAGGCACCAAAAAGGGGAAAATCAAGCCTCGAAGTCCTCTTCATCTTGATCATCATTGTCCTCCTCCTCATCATCATCATTGTGTGGTGGATCCTGACTCGAGCTAGCCTGAGAGGGATTTGCTCCCCAAATTGTCCAAGAGAGGTGGCATCATCGCCATGCCAGTAAGTGTGCTTGGACTGCCATGCGGGCTCATCAAGTTCATCAGAACTCACAGGACCCGATGGGAGATGCATGTGCTCCATGATCTCACGCTGGTGACGACGGTAGGCCTTGCCCTTTTTATAAGCCTGGAAGTCCTTGTGTTGTTTATCCACAAAGAAGCAATTCATCTTTTGGAGCGCCCGTTTGATGCTAAACTTCTACGGACCCCTGCGAGCATGATCTGGAGAAGCATCCGGGGAGGCAGCATGGGACACCACAACCCGAGGTGAAGCAGTAGCTCGTGAGGAGCGTGGAGGAGGAATAACAGTGTCCTGGGAGGCGCTGAGAAGTGGTTTCATAGTAGGAACAACCATGGCATAGTTGTTTATGAGCTGAGCCAGAAGCTTGCTGTTGATGAGGGTTTGAAGATAGGATCCATAGATGGGAACCTTCTTGTCACGAACCGTAAGCCTCAACTCGTTCCACATGTAATCCAAGACATCCAGCTGCTTGTTGTTCCTTTTGGCAGTCACAATATGGTAGAGAAGATTGATCATCCACCGGCGAGCCATCCCCTTTTCCTCAAACTTGGCATGGATGGTGTTCCGAAGAATAGTGCGAATCACATACCAAAAATCTGAAAAAATGCAACCTTGGGGATGTGTTGAAGGCCAAAACCAGTGGGATAGCAGTGTTAATTCCTTCTCTGGTCTTCATGATCCTCCGTTCATCATCATGAATCCGTACATACAAGAAGGTACATGTAACAACCCAATTTTTGCTACATTAGGGTGTGTGGTGTGTGTTCATCTCATACATGCATGAGAACAAAAATTTAAAACATGTTTCAACCAATTTAAATTATTGTGAATTTAAATGGTTTGAGAAAATCCCACAAATAGTACTTATTTTGGTTTCCAAAATCTTGTATGGGAAAATAATTCAAATACACCAAAGAAAAATATGGTTTTGTTGGAAATTTTATAAGCTTTCCAAAAGTTATTTTTGCCAATTTTTTTGATTTCAAAAGGCCCTCAAAAGTTTGTTTTCTGTCTTGTTTTAAAATAGAAAAGGACCTCTTTGCAAAGTTCAAAAATTTCAGGGGGTTTTCAAAATGTTTCTTTGTCTTCTTCCTCAGACCAGAACAAGCACCTGCGTGTCCTCCATGCCCGTCGATGACACCTCCTCCTCCCCGCCTCTCTCTTTGTGCGGATAGGGTCCAGGAGACGCCTCGACCCCCTCTCACTCCTCATCCCCTCGAAATCCCTCTCCCTCTGCCTCTGCAACGCACCCGCGAGAGCAAACCCTAGCCCGAAGGCCGCCGGACACCATCGCCGCTACGAGCTACCCCGGAGCAAATCAAGACCACCGTTGCAACTGTCGTGCTCTCCTCCACGTTCTTGTACTTCCTCGCTTCTCGGGATGACCGCAATCATGCGAATCGGGGTCTTCTTCCCCGCCTCCGGCCGCCGCATCCACGAGCGATTCTGGCGCCACCGCCGGTTCCCTGACCTCCCCGACCCCTCCCAGAGATTCCTGGTGAGCTCCTTCACCCCCCAGTGCCGCCCCCTTGCTCGCTCTTCCTCTGTACATCACGGCCTCCGTGCGCCATTTCCGGCCACCGCGGGAGGTGCTCGTCGGAGTTCCTCCGGCGACCATTTGGTGAAGTCTCCGCCACCCACGCGTTCAGCATGTCCTCCTCCACGCCGTGATGCCCTTCGATTTGAAATTCGCGCGTGGAATCGATCGATCACATGTTCAGCAGAGGAGAGTTGCTCCGAGTGATGTCACTGTGACGTCACTATGACGTCACAACCCTGTTTTATTTGTTTTCCAGAAAATGGTTCTTAATTACATAAAATGAATTAAATTTATAAAATCAATAACTAATGTTTTATCATTCAGAAAAATGAAAGGAAGGTACTAAAATGTTCATAAAAATATTATCTAACCAAATATGTCATCTTCACTCATGTTTGAGAAAGTTGATTTTTGAACATTATTTAATATTGTTTAATCATTTAAAATAGAAAAATAAGTTTCTATTCACAAAAATTAGAAAATTAAAAGTTATATACCAAATTGCTCAAAATGACAAATGCAATCTAGTTATGATGTTTTCAAACCCATTTGAGCACTTAAACTTGTACTCACTTTCATAATCACCCGAACTGGCCCTCCGGGGTCTATTTCGGGATAAATTCAGTAAAACTACATAACTGACATATGAACCCTAGCAACCCAACGATCATGTTTACGGCTTTGTTTAAGTGCATTAACTTGCTCATGCATACATATTGCGTATTGCATCAATGTCATGTGTTGATTGTTGTTCTTCTTCTTCTTTTCGGTGTTTGTTTCCCCTCGGTAGAACCCGACTCCGAAGCGAAGGCCAGCAACTCCATGACGAATACTTGATCCTAACCGACAAGTCAAGCACTTATCCGAGAAGACATTTCTATTGGTTTTCTTATAACCAAGGCAAGCATAACCTCTTATCTGCTCATATATGTTTTCCAACAACATTTGATTCTCGTACTTTGCATTCGATTCTAAAGTATTTGATGCTAATAGATATAGTTCACCTATATACTGCATTGCCACAATGTCCTGATCCACTGCTCCTAGCCTCCATAGATTTGCTTGTGCGCATCGCCAGAGCCTCATATCTGCTACCTCTTAGTTTCATATGTTTGTTACCTCTGCTCCATCCGGTTGATGAATCAGAGCTGCGATAACCTAGTATGATATGATGACGTGGTAATATGAGCATTGTGTGGTTAACCTGACTAAGGCGAGGACGGGAGGCCACTTGGGAAGTGGTTGTTTGTCCTGTACTTGCCAACCCTAGGAGTAAGTTCTCGCCGCGGAAACCAAGACTGAGCGTGCAACCACACGCGAGGCCTAACAGACCGCGCTCGACTAACTAACTTGTTTGGTTCTATCCGTGAGTCACGTAGTTTGGGATTTCCATCTGCGTGTGAGTCAAAAACCTTTTGGAGGTGTTTAGGGCGTGACCGGGACAAGTGATGGACGTACACGGATCTTGATCCCGACTCACAGAACAGGTGCCGTCAGGAGGTGTCCAACTCCCCGTTGACGGGGTGGCCCTGTTTGGGTTGACTCATGGATAGGGCTCGACAAGGTAAATGTCGTGGCCAACCACCCTCTGCCGCGCTCCATGGACGAGCGTACATGTGGCGTTAAGAGTCGGATGGTACGTGTGGGTAAAGTGTACCACCCTGCAGGGATAAATCTTTCGGAAAGCCGTGTCCACGGTTAAGGACGACTTGGTGAATGTCACGTGGCCATAGATAACTTGAACGTGACGTAAAAGATGTTGACAATGCATGGATGCAATAGATGAAGGGTGCCTCCTCGGAGATGCCGAGAGGGGTGATCCTTGTAGCATGTAACATGCTGGGAATTGATGTTGGTGGTTTGAAAGGATGATGATCACAGTAGTGAGTTTCTCATCTGTTTTGAAAACCTTCTATGAGACGTGCTATTCCTCCTCGACTTGGAAAACAAAGATTGCTTTACGCAAAACAGCCTTCATAAAACCTTTCTGAAGATAGCAGATATATAATAGGTTAACTAAGTCTTGTTGAGTACCTCCCGTACTCAGGTTTGCTTAATTTTGGTTCAGGAGAAGATCTCCCATTAGTGATGATTCAACATGGACATCGACGAGTAGTTTGGGGTTCCCAGGTAGCAGCCTGGAATCTATGGGTTGGGACGTCGCCTTATGTTGCGGCCTCTTAGGCCTTTTTGGTTCTTGTTGATTAGCAACATAATTTGCCTTCTGTTGTCTGATGTAATGTTGGGTCGTGTGACCTCTGCTTGTAAGCTATACTCTAGTAACACCTGTTTAATAAAGCGTCATGTCTAGAGTACTGCTTTGATCAGTTGTTGGTTTCGAGCTCATTGTTATATAGTTTTGGCTATGCCTGCATAGTTGTCGCAGTCGAGGGGTTGTGGAGCCGATGATCCATGTCCGAGCCCGCCTGCCGATGTGATTCGGCCTGGGGCGAGGTAACCCCAGTAACCCTCGATTGTTGTTGCACTTTCTGGACACATAGCAGCTCTGTATAGCTTTGGTCCCGTTTCCTTCAGTTTCATTCGATTCGTGGACGCTTTGATATGCATAGTTGGTTATGACTAGCATGGATACAAGGAGTAGTAGACTGGGGATCCGGACTACGTGCCGATGAATCCAGTCTGCCTGCCGCTGTTTGTTGCGGCCGGGGCTGGTAACCCTGAAGCCCTTGTGAGTCCATGGCTAGGAGCACATAACAATATGTATATCTCTGGGTCCGGGGTCATGACAGTACATTGAACGGGCTCCGCAATATCAAACAGAACACAAAACTCAGCCAAAGTGGCATGACACCGAGTACCTCCGCTCATCCAAGTCATGGCACGTCCACCCTCGGTGGAGAAGTGAACTGTGGCGAAGAATTACCGAAGCAGAGCAGGAGAAAACTGAACAGAACATGTCATAAGCTTGCTAATTTGATGATAGTCCATGAGTTCTATTACCTCAGGCCATACTGCTCGAGCTGCATCAAGGTCAAAGAAATGCTGAGGCACATGGTCATTCTTCAAGGTGCAGACCACAAACTCATGAACTTGCTGATGCATCTGGCAATAAAAGCGATTGTCACTACAGGTACGATGAGGAAAAGCATACGGGTTGAATTCATGCGAGCATTTTCCCAGTCAATTGTGTTGAGACTCCCTCAGTTATCATGGACCGACTCATCTTTATTGACAGGAAGAGGTGGCCCCTGTGGGTGAGTGGGAGTAGAGCCACAAACGGCATTAGCATTCCTCTTGGTCTGCTTGCGAGCATAGGTGGTAGTCACGGGTTCCTTTCCTGAGAATTAATGAACATGCAAGTGCATATGCAAGATGAGTGTACATGTTCATAATGAAAAAATTGGGTTTGGTTGATAGACTATTGAGAAGTGGATTAATAAGTGAGTATTACAATGAGAGGATGAGCAAGAAGATACATAACTAAGCATTGGGGGCAAACAAATCACTTATAGTTGGTTTTTATGTCGTAGGGATAAGAAAACACTAGTGGCAACCCGAAATAGAATATCCCCCAAGAAATATGAGACTTAGAGTGCAATGAAGCATTTGGTCCAAACCAACTATTAGAGTGATTTCCTAGGTCATGGCCATATGGTTCAAGCAAAATACTAGAGTGATTTCATATGTCATAGTGGTGAGGTAACACTAGTGGCAACAATCCCTAAGCAATATGTAAGTAAAATGCACTAGTGGCAACACTAAACAAGAAATCCCTAAGCAATATGGAAGCAATAGGCACTAGTGGCATCACTAAACAAGAAATCCCTAAGCAATAACCCTAAACAAGAAATCCCTAAGCACTAACCCTAAACAAGAAATCCCCAAAAAAAAATTAGCCACAATACATGAGATCCCTAAGCAAGATGAGACTAGAATGGTCCAATGAGCAACAAACAAAAGAAATTAGTACTCGTATTGGAAGCCATTGGGAAAGTCTTCAAACAATGAGACGGATCTCCTCCAAATCCCCACCAATGAGAATTTCGTTTGGAGGAGTGGGGGAGATAGAGGCTAGGGTAGCAGATCTGAGGAGAAGGGTGGGACTGAGTCTAGAGGGAGGGGGTGGGTGGAGAAAAGCTTGGGGCTGGGCACCCATGGAGGTTTTCGGGTGGGGGAGGGTAGAAGAAGATGGGATCTAACCCCACCCCCAACTCGTGGCTTTAAGTGGCGCAGGGCGGCCGGCCTGGCGCTAGGCCGGGCACCCAACCGAGCCGGCCGGCCTTGACCCCGGCCTAGGCCGCGCATCCAGCGAGCGCCAGGCTGGGCACCCAACCGACAGAGTCGGCCTCGACCCTGGCCTAGGCCGGGCATCCTGCGCGTGCTAGGCCGGGCACCAACCCGACGGCGCCGGCCCCTAGGCCGGCCCTTAGGCCGGGTTTTCAAAAAAAAAACTTCCCCCCTTTTTTGTTTTGTTTTTTTTTTAAAATTGGTTTGGATTTTGAATGATTTTTTTTGAGTAAAAAAATACTACCAGTTTTAACCAAACATGAACACACGGATTTGTTCCAATTTTTAACAAGTTGTTTGACCATGTACTTAATGCAAAGTTTTGTTGATGTATGAAACATGATGTTGGGCACATGGAGCAAAGCATTAGTATGATGATTTCCTCACACATCCAATGGAGGAAATAATAAAACCACAAAAATAACAAAGAGCATCATTGGATTGTTATGGAATAGAAGAGCGAATATGCATATGAGTTGAACACCAAATGTCTTATCAATATGAAAAACCAAACAAAACTCGAATCTTCGATTTGGGCGGTGGCCTTAAACACCATGTATGAGTATGCTCGATATGACACCGCGAAGATATATCTTGGGTGCATTGTCGAAACTCATCATTGAAGCACATTATATCATTTGAAATGACCATTATGCATGATTTGTTTATTTATGCATTATAGGAGTAGTGTCGACTCATTGATTGAGCTAACTCCCCCTATGTCTATGCGTACATCTAAGAGCCAAATAAGAGTCTAGTAGAGGTGTGTATGCAAGATTTTCAATCAACTAAAATTGCTTGCACATACAATATTTAGCTCACTCCTTAATTGCTTGAATCTCTTCTCATCTAGAGGTTTTGTGAGGGTGTCGGCAAGTTGATCCTTGGTGTTGATATAGGAAAGTGAGATATCTCCATTGGCCACATGATCTCGAATGAAATGATACGGAATCTCAATATACTTGGTCTTGCCATGAAGTACCGGATTGTGACCAATCTTTATAGCACTCTCATTGTCACATAAAAGAGGCATTGTATTAATCTCTATTCCAAAATCCTTAAGACATTGCCTCATCCATAAGAGTTTAGAGCAACAACTAGCGGCGGAAATATACTCCGCTTCCTTGGAGGAGGTGGCAATCCAATTTTTCTTCTTGGAAGACCAACGCAAGAGTGACCTACCAAGAAATTGGCAAGCACCCTAGGTTGATTTTCTATCCACCTTGTCACATCCCCAATCCGCATCCGAATATCCCACAAGATCAAAAGTTGTGTTTGATGGATACCAAAGGCCATGTGTAGGAGTGTCAACCAAATTTCTAAGAATCCTTTTGAACGCAACCATATGGATTTTGTTAGGGGAATAGGTGAGGGGGAGCCTCACCAACCACCCTTGTAAACTAGAATCTACCCAAACCGGTTTAAGGTATTTGATCCGGGTTATATTAAGAAGGACCGGGTTTGAACAAAATGACTGAGCAGAGGAAGATCCGGGTTACTGTGTGTGTAACCCGGAAGGGACGAAGGAGCTGGCTCAAGGCCCAGGATAGGAGACACGGAAGCCCAAGGTCTGGAGAGCGACTCAAAGCCGTACGGAGGTAACCGGGTCACGACAAGAACCGGAACGGAACGATCGGGAGCCAGAGAGAGAGCTAGGACTCCGATGACGAGTATGACCCGGATCCCTCTGTAACCCGGAGGTCTCGTCCACTATATAAGGCGAGACCCTGGGACGTAGATAGACAAGTTCTAGGTCAATAGCAAGGTAGCTCGATACATCGAGAGCCAGAATCGCCCTTTGTAATCGAGACCTTGTTCCCCAATAGTAAGAAGGCAGGAGTAGGTTTTACCCTCAATCGAGGGGCCGAACCTGGGTAAATTCGCGTCTCTCGTTTCCAACTTAACCCTTTCGAAGTTTCGCTCAGTAGTAATGGCCTCGCAATCTAGTTCTCACCTAAGGACACTTGCCGTGATAACACCACGACAGCTTTCCTTGGGGTTAGATTGGAATCTTGCACACAAACCCACACTAAACATAATATCTGGTCTAGATGCACAAAGATAAAGCAAAGATCCAATGATAGAACAATAAAGTTTAAGATCAACCGGTATACCTTCGTGATCCATAGTAAGATTCACGGTTGTTGACATTGGATAAGCTAGTGTCTTGGCATTGTTCATATCAAATTTCTTGAGCATGTCTTGAATATATTTTGCTTGACAAATAAAAGTTCCTTCATAATATTGCTTGATCTCAAAACCAAGAAAGAACTTCAATTATCCGATCATAGACATCTCAAACTCACTTGTCATTAGTTTGGAAAATTGGTCTATAAAACTCACATTAGAAGATCCAAATATAATATCATCAACATATACTTGACATACAAAGAAATGTCCATCTACACTTTTGGTAAAAAGTGTGGGGTCAATTACCCCAAGTACGAAACCACGATCTACTAGGAACTCCTTTAAATGATCATACCAAGCACGTGGGGCTTGTTTGAGGCCATACAAAGCCTTATGGAGGAAGTAGACATGGTTAGGATACTTGGGATTCTCGAACCCCAGGGATTGTTTAACATATACCAATTCATTTAGAGGACCATTGAGAAAAGCACTTTTAACATCCATTTGATGCAATATTAAGTTATGGCTAGTGGCAAATGCAGTAATATACGAATGGATTCAAGTCTAGCTACGTGAGCGAAAGTTTCACCGTAATCAAGTCCTTCGACTTGAGAGTAGCCTTGAGCAACCAATCGAGCCTTGTTGCGAATCACTTGCCCATGAGAGTCTTGCTTGTTCTTGAACACCCATTTTGTTCCAATGCCATTATGATCTTTGGGTCTTTCCACTAGGGACCATACTTTGTTTCTTTCAAAATTATGGAGCTCTTCATGCATGGCTTGAACCAAATCTTCATCTTCAAGAGCATCATACATTTTGATAGGTTCAACATGAGAGACATATGAGAGAATACCACAAAACTTGAGCACTTGTTCATGAGTGGAGACACTTCTTCCCAAGCCACCAATAATATTCTTTTGATAATGTGAATTTTGTTGCAATCTTGAGGCTTGACGAGTCATGATGCGAATTAGTGCATCATCAGCATTCTCATTTGGGGGAATATCCTCATCATTTCCTTCATCAAGACCATGATCTATCCGGATTGGAGTTCTTGGTGAAGAGTCACCAAAATCATTTCCACCATTATCATTGGGTGGATCTTGATCACTTTCTTGATGAGAGGTATCCACTTGAAGGTCTTGTTCTTGTTCTTGGTCTACCATTTGATTGGTGGTTGATGTAGAGGGCTCCACTTGCGTAGATCTAGTCCCATCCACATTTTCCACAAGGTGTCCCTCAATGGGTATAAGTGGACCTATACCCATTCTTCCTATGGATATGGAGGAAGGTTCATCACCTACATCATCACAATCAATTTGCTCCACTTCGGAGCCATTATCCTCATGAAACTCCATATTCATAGATTCTTCAACACACCCGGTGGATATGTTGTAGACTCTATAAGTGTGAGAGTTCGTGGCAAAAACCAATAAATATGCCTTCAAAAGTTCTAGAATCAAATTTAGACAATCTAGTCCCTTTAATGTAAACTTGACATTTACAGCAAAAAAATCAAAGATACTTGAGGTTGGGTTTGTTACCGGTTAGGATTTCATATGGAGTCATACCAATGATCGGATGAAGGAAGAGTCGGTTAGATAGATGACAATCGGTGTTGACGGCTTCGGCCCAAAAGTTATATGGGGATTTGAACCCGTCCATCATAGTTCTTGCCATATCAATAAGTGTGTGATTCTTCCTCTCCGCTACACCATTTTGTTGAGGGGTGTATGCAGCGGAATATTGATGCATTATCCCCTCTTCACTCAAGAATTCATCCATGGTGTAGTTCTTGAACTCGGTCCCATTGTCACTCCTAATTGAGAAGATCTTGGTGTCATATTGGCGTTGCACTTCCGTGGCCCAAGATATGAACTTTTCTTGAGTCTCACTCTTCCTCTTGATATAGAATACCCAAGTGTATCTTGTATAATCATCAACAATCACCAAACAATACTTTTTGCCACCGAGACTATCATATGCGGGAGGCCCAAATAAGGCCAAGTGAATACGCTCAAAGGGCCTTGTTGTGGAGATGATTGATGTCTTGGGATGATTCTTATCATGCATCTTTCCGGCAATACAAGAGCTACAAGGACGATCTTTGGAAAAATTCACACTTGTTAGTCCTACCACGTGCTCACCCTTCGCAAGAGTTTGTAGATTTCTCATACCAACGTGGCCCAAGCGGCGATGCCAAAGCCAAGCCACGTCGGATTTATCCATTAGACAAGTGGCGATATGTGTAGTTTCTTTTGAGAAATCCACTATATACATACCGTTTTCCACAATACAACAAAGTCTACTTTAAGAGAAATGGTGTGAAGAACAAGCACGTGATGACGCCCAAATACACATGTAAAATTGCATTCGCAAAGTTGCAAGACAAAAAGAAGATTATAGCCAAGGGACTCAACAAGGAGGACTTTCTCAATGGATGAATCCGGACAAATGACCACCTTGCCATGTCCCAATACCTTAAGTTGTGAACCATCACCAATAGTTACATGAGAAAATTTGAGAAGTTGGAACTTTAGGTCATCTAACACTTCTTTTCTTCCGGTCATGTGTGCGGAACAACCACTATCAATCATCCATGATGTTCCACCGGAAACACAACCCTACAATGAATCAAATTCTTGTCTTAGGTACCCATTTTTGGATGGGTCGTTTCTCGTTAGTCACAAGGGTCTTAGGAACCCAAATAGCATAGTTGTAATCATCACCATATGAGGTGCCAACATATTTTGCATAAACATGACCATCAATAGATTTAAGAAGCACATAAGGGGTTGTACTTTCCCGCAAAGTTGTTGTGGGTAGTAGTGTTCCTAGGAACAATACTCTTAGCAATTATATCAAACTCGTCTTCATCATTAGCCAACTCCCCCTCCTTCACAAAAATAATAGATTTAGTGGAGTGAGTTGATTTCTTCTTGTAGGCCGCCTTGGAAGTGGAACCAAAACCAAGGCCTTCCTTGCCAATAACTCTCTTTTAACTACTCAAAAGATCATTAAGGTTCTTTTGCCCTTGGATACATGTGGAAAGACCTTTGTTCATTTGTGCCTTCAACCTATTGTTCTCCTCAATGAGAGTTGCCTTGACACACAAAGGGTTAGTAGCACAAGAGTTTGCATTTACATTTTTTTTAACCCTTTTAAGGTTTTGAGCTCATTTGAAATTGTTCGATGATTAATTTTAAGCTTATCAAAATCCTTAATGAGTTCATTGTAACCTTGGTTAGTTTCATCATTTAAGGCCATGAATTCCGTTACCTTAGCAAAAGCATGCTCACAATCAAGTTTTACTTTAGCTATGTCAATTGCAAAGTTATCCTCTATGCTTTCTCTAAAGCAATGTGATTCATCTAGAGCTTTCTCAAGCTCCTAAATTTTACTAGCATCATCACGAGCAAACTTTTCAAGCAATGTTATTCTCTCCTCATGTTCATCAATGAGGCCATGTGCCTCACTTAATTGATCCATGAGAGAGACAAACATAGATTTAGTTTCTCCTTCTAGTTTCTCCATGAAGTTTGTCAAGGGGTTTTCCTCAACATAATTTAATAGTGAAGGAGTAGAAGAGTTTGCAAGTTTGAGTGTAGGAGTCGCCTTTGGGGATATACCCTTGGCCATGAAGCACTTGTGACTTGAGGTACCCTTGTTGTCATTAGGGTTGGAGAAGAGAGAGCTTAAGATAGGAGGTATGATGCCCTTAGCCATGGCCTCCATATCTACTTGTTCATTATCACCATCACTCTCTTCACCATCGTACGTGTACTCAACTTCTGTAACATCCCAAGTATGAAAATCTCCCCCTAGATGTTTGTTTCTTGTTTATTTATGTTTGCATCATGTCATCATAACCATTGCCTTTTGGTTGCATTTGTTTTGCATTTGATTTCAATTGTTTCCATCTGATTTCTATTTGAATTCCAAAACAAAAATTCAATTGTGGTTCATACTTGTTATGTTACATTGTGTCAAATAAAAACTACAAACAAACAAACAAATTGTTCCGGTAAAACTTGGAATCAAAATCTTTAAATTGGCTAAGTTTCATTTATTTATTTTGATACCACAAATGGCTCAATTCATTTAATTTTTCAACAAGCAACCTATTTAATTTTTTTTGGAAAAACCAAAGTGGGTACTTGATGCTATTACAAAACTTAATCAATAAAAACATTGCCCCAAAAATTTTGCTAAACCCTAACACCAATGGTTTTTCTCTCTTTCCCAAATCTGCAAAAAAAAAAATAAGAGGAAAAAGAATAAAAGAGAGAGAGAGGGAATAGAGGGCAGCCAGCCCACTTTGGGGCCAGCCCACTTACCTGGCCCGTACCCCCCCCCCACTGCGTTGTCTCCTACCTCTCGTACGGAGAGGCATCCATGGTGTCCACGTGGGGATACAGAGGAGGGGACGGTGATCGAGCTCCCCCTCCCCCTTTTATCATTGCCCTCGAGCTCCCCTCCTTGCCCTAGTTTTCTCTCCACCCCTCTCTCCCTCGGGCGCCGCCCTTTCCTCTCCTTCCTCCCTCCGTTTTCTTCTCTGTACTGCAGGCACACCGAAGCCACCTCCACCGCAGCCTCCCTCTCCGGCGAGTCGCCGCCGTCACGGTGCCCGCCCGGCCGTGCTTAGGCCGGGAACGGAACCGTCCCGGCTCCCTCGTCCTCGCCATGCCCTCCGCTTCCCCGGAGCCCCTCCGAGCCGCCGCCGCCGTCCCCAACTCCGGCGACGACCGCCCCCTGCTCCCTCCATCTCTGTCAGCGAGGTGAGTCGCCACCTCCTCCTCGCTCTCTCCTCTCCCTGCCCTCGTGGCCCTCCGCACGCGCTGCACGAACCCCGCCACCAGCCGCACACGCACATGGCGGCGAGCCACCGCAGCAGGCCGCCGTCCGCCCTTGATCGCTGTCCGTTCGCGAACTGCAGCGAGATGCAGTAACCTGTACCTGCAAAACAGAAAGTTCAGTTAAAATCCTTAACTGAACAATAACCCCAACTCTCTCCCTTACCTGACAAGAACCGGTTCACAGCCCATCTGGTTCCACCCCGTGCGCGCAAGCGTTAGCATCCCGGGATTGAATCCCACGGGAGGCGAATTTCGCCTCCCCTTTTTTCCTTGGCCGCACCCGCGCGGGGCCCACGCGTCATGGACCCTGGAGGCCACATCACCCCCCAGCCTGCCACCTAAGCGCTACAGTGGCGCTAGCCCCACTGTCAGTGGCCGGGGCTGGCCACTGCGCGGTGCCTTTAAATTTTCTGCCCATTTTTCTTTTAATCCCAGTCCAGCTAATATTACAGTTTGGTCCCTAAACTTAAAAAATGAATAACTTCTATTTCATAACTCCAATTAATAAAAATAAAATATGTGCACTGCTCTAAATTAAATTTTCTATCTATCTATAGCATTTGTTTTCTGTTTTGAATTTTCAAAATGCAATTCAATTTTGAATTCAAATAATTCAATTGCAATTTGATAAAATCCATAACTAATTCATTATTAATCCAAATCATGCAAATAAAATATGTTTTCCATACCATTTTGAACCACCAATTCAAATATAAATTTTGTTTCATGATTTGAATAATTAAAATTGCCTAAATAATTTAAACCTTGTTTAATTCATTTAAAATTGCTAAAATCATAACTTGCTCAAATTAAATTATTTTTGAACATGCAAAATATGTTTTCAACCTAGAAAAATATAAACTTTTCAAATATGAATTTGAATTTATGTTTTGCACAAATAAAATTCAAATAAAATTCATGCTTGTTTTAAATTCATTTAAAACTTGTTTAATATTGTTTCAATCATAATAAATTCATCCTAACTCCTTTTTTCAATATTTGAAACATGTAATCCAACTAAAATTTTGTATTCTTTTCAAATATGAATTTTGTTAATTATTGTGCACAATTTAAATTGGTGAAAACAACAACTATTGGTGTAATCCCTTTAAGGAACCAAAATTCCCTAATTTAATAAATAAATTTCTAAATTGGTAAACCTTAACTCCATTTGATTCTATTGTTGTTATTTTTCTGTTTTCCTCATCCATGCATCATGCTATTCCACTTTCACCTGTTGATTAGTTGTAAAACAATTATTTCAACCTAAATGCATGGGCTTCTCATATGCAACTCAAACTTGCATGTGGGTCCATTTAAATTGTGTTACCATGTCAACTAGTTTATTTTTGATGCATCAATTAAATGGTCATGCATCATCCCATGATTCTGCACTATGCCATGTTATTGATTGTTTGTTCTCTGCGTTGTTTGTTTACTTCTTCTCGATAGACGACGACGTTGAGACCGACGATCTTTACGACACCCCTTCTGAGGAGTTAGCCCAGTACCAGGCTACTGAGTTTGCAGGCAAGTTATCACTCACATGAACCACTGTGTTCCTTTCAACATTGGTTACCGATACTTTCCGTTGTCTATCTTGCTAGCCCTATGTGTAGTTGATTCTGTTACGAACCTATTACATGAATCCCCTTACCCCTGATATTGCCTCACCTCCACTCCTACAACCCCATTGTTTGAGCCAGTGTCTTACTAGCATGCTTAGGTTGTTTTGCTCGAGTCTGTTACCCGTTACTTTCTGTTATCATATTCTATTATGTTCTGGGGCTCGATGTTTAAACAACAACCTGTTAATGTTATGGGTAATAATAATTTGATGATAAGGCACCGGCAGGAGGCCCGGCGTGGTTTTGAGTCCTGCTAGTGTCGACCCTAATTAGGAAAAGGGTCTTGTCTACTGATCCATGATGAGCGTGCTCACCGCATCCGGGTGGTGGTATGGAACCCCCCTCGGCTTTGATCTGATCCGCAGTTTGTCCGAAGAGCCACACTTAGTTCGGGTGTTCCATTTGGCTCATACGCATAAATGGGTCGCTCCCATGGTTACTGATGATGACGATGACGCACACATATAGGGCGAGGCCTGTATTGCCGGGGTGTTGCGTCCTGCGGGAGTTTTGCACACTTGCGCTGAGTATTCGGCTGCGTGGCTGGGACCTTATAGCTCCGTGGCTCCTAGGAAAGGCTGTAGAGATGGTTCGAGTCGTGTCAAGCCAACCTGAGTTTTAGTTGGTGGCTTGAGTGTGTACGGGTACTGGAGCACACCCTGCAGGGATGAATCTTCTCGAGAAGCCGTGTTGTCCGCGGTTATGTGACGACTTGGTGAAAGTACTGGCTAACAAGTGCTCAGACAACTTGCACCTAACTATAATAATATGACTAGTAATAGGTTTATTGACATAATAACTTGAACCATTATTAATCCAACTGTGTGAGTTATCCTCGGATTGCTTCTTTGGATAAGGGGCAAGATCCAGGATGGGTTTGTTTGGAGTTAGCTGGAGTTGGTTACGATACGTTATCTTATCTCCTTTCTGTTAGCCGGAAGTTGTAGTATGTTCTGTAGTTGGTTAGTGCAGCCAGCTGCCGCATCTTTTATATCATCCCTTTCTTCCGTTGAACCCAAAGCATCTGTGCTTGGTGTTGACGGGTTACACTTTGGTGAACTGTGAGTCTTGCTTGCCAGTACGTTTATGTACTGACCCCTTTGGGGCTGTGGTTTCCGCAGACTACGATTCCGAGGATCTCCATGGTGGCTTCTACGTGCAGTACGACGAGGCTGCTGACGAGTAGATAGCGGACCCGGGCAGGATCCGAGACTTCGTGGATGGGCTCCGTCTTTTCGTTTCCGGCTTCTTAAGCCTATTTGGATCTTGTCTGTACTCAGACCTGTTGAATGCTTCCGCTGTGATGTAATGATGTTATGTTGGGACAGGTGTCCTCTGGATGATTGTATTTGCTATCTCTGCTCTAGTGAGAGCTAATTGCAACTTATTTCCCTTTTTTGTGTCTTAGAGATATGTTGTGCTATCATTTTGTTCAACGTCGTTGACGTACCATGTGTGTATGCTATGAAGTACGTCAATGGTAGTATCCTGATTTCTATGGGATAGTTTACGTCGACGCTGAACAGATAGGGGTTGGTTGTCACACATACGTGTGTGGGCCTACTCGTAAGAGGACGCGGGTGCCGGTAAGCCCCGTAATCCAATCTACTACTGTTCAACGGAACGACGGGTATCCTTTAGAAGTCCGGGTGCGACAAATGGTATCAGAGCCTGTCTGCCTGTAGGATCCCTTTTACTGGTCGCAGTTGAGTCTAGAAACTATTTTGTAGCTATATAGGAAAAATGAAACGTGAGAGTAGGAATTCTGCCATTTTATTTCTTTCCCCACCCACCCTCCCTTTTCTGGTAAGGAAGTGCAACGTTGTTTTCTCTTTCTCATCTAAACTTTCAAGTTAGGTTTTCACGTATCCTGATTTCTCTAGGATGGTTATATCTACTAGACCATAGGAATGGAGGTGGTTGTGACATGATTTATCATGTTGCCTACTCACGATTGAGAACGGAGGCGTGTAAGCCCCGGAAGCAGATCCTCTATTCCTTAAGCAGTAGATATTGATCCTTTAGAAGCCCGGATGGGTTTCCTCCGTAGTACCTCAGGTGTTTGTGGTCTCCTGTTTCCCAGTTGTTTCTTCGATATCGTCCTTCACAAATCTTTCCCTTCCGTTGTAACAACTTATCTGTTGATCCGTTGTTAACCTCCATCCTTGTTCTATGCTGTCGACTTACCGTCTGAAGTAATCCTTTTAAGAACTTATATTGGATTTTGTTATCCGTTTAGTGTGTTAATCTTGGTATCCTCTTCAGGATGGAAAGTGGTGACGAAGAACCCACACTGCCAGCTGAGATGGGGAAAGTACTGTCTCAGATGACACAAGTTATAAAGCAGATGCAGCAGAACCAAGACCTTGGGAGTAATGGCAACGCCCGGGTGTCTATTCGGGAGTTCCTTGAGCTCAATCCGCGCACGTTTGATACCTCCTCCGAGCCATTGGATGCTGATGACTGGCTCCATGAAATGAACCGTACTCTTATGGTAGCTCATGTGGCTGACGAAGACCGTGTTCCTTACGTGACCTACCTTCTCCGTGGACAATCCATGTCTTGGTGGGAGAACTTCCAAGAAATGAGAGGTTCTAGTGTGGCAATCACATGGGAGGATTTCAAGCAAGCCTTCGTGCGCCATCACATTCCCGATGGGCTCATGGAGAAAATGCGTGAGGAATTCTATTCTTTCACACAGTGCAGTTTGGACGTTCTCGAATATCAAAGAGAGTTCAATCGTCTGGCTCGCTACGCCGGAGATGAAATCTCCACGGAAGCGAGAAAGATGGCAAAGTTCCGCAGGGGTCTCAACCCGGAACTCAAGTATGCTCTCACCAACGTCAAGGCCAAGAATTTTGAGGACCTCATCAACAACGCTCTAAATGAAGAGCATGGGCGCAAGTTGGTTGAGGAATCTCGTAAGCACTCTCGTGAACAGGCTAATCTCTCAAAAGCTATCATGCCTCCACAAAAACGAAGAGTTTGGGTTCCATATACCACTCCAACACCGCACATCTGCTTGCCAAGCCCGGCAGGATTTCTTGCCCTCCCTCCCACCCCAGTGGTATCTTCAGGAGGTGCTCCATCTCAGCCAAGTCCAACAGCTCCTCGTTCTGCTAGTACATGGTTCAAGTGCGGTCTATCAGGACACTACTCATACAAGTGCCCGCAGAACAAGCTACCATCACTACCTATCTCTAATGTCAATCATGTGGTGGTACACACTCCTTCGCCTAGGCCCCGCAACAGGAACAAGTCTGTCTTGAGAACTGTGAAGGTGAACCATGTCAAGGCCCAGGGAGCAGAAGAATCTCCAGAGGTTGTAATGGGCACACTTCTTGTGAACTCGTTTCGTGCTAAAGTCTTGTTCAATTCTGGTGCTTCACACTCTTTCATCTCTCAATGCTTTGCAAACACCAGTGGAATCAACTTCGAACAGTTGTCTATCCCTCTCCTAGTGAAATCACCGGGATCTAGCTGGCAAAGCAATAAAGTTAGCCAGAACATCGAGATCACAATTGGAAACCTTCCATTCCAGGCATCTTTGATAGCTCTCCACTCTTCAGATATCGATGTAATTCTTGGGATGGATTGGCTGATAGCCAACAAAGCAGTCATTGATTGTCCTGCCAAGTCTGTCAAAATCACACACCCTTCTGGCCAGATAGTCTACTTCCATGCTGAAAATCCAGTTGTTCAACTCTACACTCTCAATGCAAATCCTCTACCATCTATTGAAACTATTCCGGTGGTTTGCGAATTCCCTGATGTCTTTCCAGAAGAATTGCCAGGAATGCCTCCTGACCGAGCAGTTGAGTTCGTGATCGAACTTGAACCAGGTACTGCTCCAATCTCTAAGCATCCATACAAGATAGCTCCTCCTGAACTGAAGTTGTTGAAGGAGCAAATCGATATGTACATGGAGAAAGGTTACATTCAACCTAGTTCCTCGGCTTGGGGTTGCCCAACTCTGTTCGTTGCGAAGAAGGATCAAACAAAGAGACTCGTTGTTGACTATCGTCCTCTTAACGAGAAAACCATCAAAAACAAGTATCCAATTCCTCGTATCGATGATCTTTTTGATCAACTTGCTGGAGCCTCAATATTCTCCAAGCTGGACTTGAGAATGGGTTACCATCAAATAAAGATCAGAAAGGAAGATATTCCGAAGACAGCTTTCACCACTCGGTACGGTCTATATGAATACACCGTCATGTCCTTTGGTCTCACCAATGCACCGGCGACTTTCTCTCGACTTATGAATTCTGTCTTCCATGAATACCTCGACAAGTTCGTTGTGGTATATCTTGATGATATTCTTGTCTACTCAAAATCCGAGGAAGAGCATGGAGAACATCTTCGTCTCACTCTCATGAAACTTCGCGAGCATCGTTTATATGCCAAGTTCTCCAAATGTGAGTTCTGGATTCCAGAAGTTGCTTACCTTGGCCATGTCATCTCTGACAAGGGCATAGCCATTGATCCAGAAAAGGTTAAGGCAATTGTTGATTGGAAACCTCCTAAGACGGTGAAGCAAGTCAGAAGTTTTCTTGGTTTGGCTAGCTATTGCCGTCGTTTCGTCCAAAACTTCTCCAAGATTGCCAAACCTCTCATTGATCTCACAAAGAAGGACAAGAAGTTCGTTTGGTCTCCACAATGTGATGAAAGTTTCAATCTCCTGAAGACTAAACTCACTTCTACACCAGTTCTGGTTGGCCCAGATACTACCAAACCTTTCCAGATATTCTGTGATGCTTCTCAACAAGGTCTAGGTGCAGTTCTTATGCAAGAACGTCAAGTTGTGGCTTATTCTTCACGTCAGTTGAACGCACATGAGCTCAATTATCCCACTCATGATCTAGAACTTGCAGCAGTTGTGTTTGCCCTCAAGAAATGGAGACAATACTTGTTGGGTAACCGCACTGAAATCTTTTCCGATCATAAGAGTCTGAAATACATCTTCACTCAGCCAGATCTAAACCTCGGGCAAAGGAGATGGATTGAAAAGATCAAAGACTTCGATCTTACCATTTCTTACACTCCAGGCAAGGCTAATGTTATGGCCGATGCTCTCAGTCGCAAGTCGTATTGCAATAATCTCATGATCATGGAAAGCCAACCTCCTCTTCATGAAGAATTCCAGAAGCTGAACCTTGGTCTTGTTCCTCAAGGTTATCTTGCAAACTTGACAGCCAGTCCAACTCTCGAGGACAAGATTCGTTCTGAACAGCTTCGTGATGCTGAGATCAAGAAGATCGCAAATAACATCAAAGCAGGCAATGTGAAGTATGAGTGCTTCTCAATTGATGACAAGGGAACTGTGTTCTTCGAAGGACGCATTGCAGTTCCTCAAATTCAAAGTCTCAAAGATGTGATTCTCAAGGAGGCTCATGAAACTCCTCTTTCCATACACCCTGGAAGTACAAAGATGTACCAGGATCTCACAACACTGTATTGGTGGTCTGGCATGAAACGTGAAATTGCTCAATATGTTTCTGAATGCGACGTCTGTCAACGTGTTAAGGCAGTTCATCAGAAAACAGCCGGTCTTCTTCAACCTCTGAAAATTCCTGAGTGGAAGTGGGACATGATTGAAATGGACTTCGTTACTGGTTTTCCAAAGTCCAAGAAGGGCAATGATGCAATCTTCGTTGTTATTGATCGTCTCACTAAGGTAGCTCACTTCTTTGCTGTCAAAGAAACAATCTCAGCTAGCCAGTTAGCAGAACTCTACACAACAAGGATTGTTCCTCTTCATGGTGTTCCATTGGAAATAAGCTCAGACCGTGGAAGCATATTCACTTCTCATTTCTGGAAGAGTTTTCAAGAAGCATTGGGCACCAAACTTCTGTTCAGCACAGCTTATCACCCTCAGTCTCAAGGGCAAGTCGAAAGAGTAAATCAGATTCTCGAGGATATGCTCAGAGCATGTGGTCTCTCCTTTGGCATGAAATGGGAGGAATGCCTTCCATATGCTGAATTCTCCTACAACAACAGCTTCCAGGCAAGCCTAGGCATGGCACCGTTTGAAGCACTCTATGGCCGCAGATGCAGGAGTCCAATCAATTGGTCTGGAGCTGGTGAACGTTCACTCTTAGGCCCTGACATTGTTAAGGAAGCCGAGGAGAAAGTTCGCATCATTCGTGACAATCTCAAGATTGCTCAGTCTCGTCAGAAAAGCTACTATGACAGCAAGCACAGGGATATGATCTATGCACCTGGTGACAAAGCATATCTCCTTGTAACTCCCCTCAGAGGCACTCATCGTTTTGGTGTGAAAGGAAAGCTAGCACCGAGATACATTGGTCCTTTCAACATTCTCTCAAGGCGTGCGGAAAATGCCTATCGTCTTGAACTTCCAGAAAAACTATCCAAGGTGCACGATGTGTTTCACGTGTCATAGCTCAAGAGGTGTTTCAAAGATCCAGATCGTGCAGTTGATCATGAGTCCATTGAACTCCAAGAAGATCTATCTTATGAGGAGCACCCTGTTCGAATTCTCGATGAGACCGTTCATAAGACTTGCAACAAGAGCACCAAGTTCTTGAAAGTGCAATGGTCGCATCATTCCGATAAAGAGGCAACGTGGGAGACTGAAGAGGATCTTCGCAAGAAGTATCCGGACCTTTTCTCTTCTCAGTAGGAATCTCGGGGCGCGATTCCTTCAAGGGGGGGCGTTTTGTAACATCCCAAGTATGAAAATCTCCCCCTAGATGTTTGTTTCTTGTTTATTTATGTTTGCATCATGTCATCATAACCATTGCCTTTTGGTTGCATTTGTTTTGCATTTGATTTCAATTGTTTCCATCTGATTTCTATTTGAATTCCAAAACAAAAATTCAATTGTGGTTCATACTTGTTATGTTACATTGTGTCAAATAAAAACTACAAACAAACAAATTGTTCCACTAAAACTTGGAATCAAAATCTTTAAATTGGCTAAGTTTCATTTAGTTATTTTGATACCACAAATGGCTCAATTCATTTAATTTTTCAACAAGCAACCTATTTAATTTTTTTTTGGAAAAACCAAAGTGGGTACTTGATGCTATTACAAAACTTAATCAATAAAAACATTGCCCCAAAAATTTTGCTAAACCCTAACACCAATGGTTTTTCTCTCTTTCCCAAATCTGCAAAAAAAAATAATAAGAGGAAAAATAATAAAAGAGAGAGAGAGGGAATAGAGGGCAGCCAGCCCACTTTGGGGCCAGCCCACTTACCTGGCCCGTACCCCCCCCCCCACTGCGTTGTCTCCTACCTCTCGTACGGAGAGGCGTCCATGGTGTCCACGTGGAGATACACAGGAGGGGACGGTGATCGAGCTCCCCCTCCCCCTTTTATCATTGCCCTCGAGCTCCCCTCCTTGCCCTAGTTTTCTCTCCACCCCTCTCTCCCTCGGGCGCCGCCCTTTCCTCTCCTTCCTCCCTCCGTTTTCTTCTCTGTACTGCAGGCACACCGAAGCCACCTCCAGCGCAGCCTCCCTCTCCGGCGAGTCGCCGCCGTCACGGTGCCCGCCCGGCCGTGCTTAGGCCGGGAACGGAACCGTCCCGGCTCCCTCGTCCTCGCCATGCCCTCCACTTCCCCGGAGCCCCTCCGAGCCGCCGCCGCCGTCCCCAACTCCGGCGACGACCGCCCCCTGCTCCCTCCATCTCTGTCAGCGAGGTGAGTCGCCACCTCCTCCTCGCTCTCTCCTCTCCCTGCCCTCGTGGCCCTCCGCACGCGCCGCACGAACCCCGCCACCAGCCGCACACGCACATGGCGGCGAGCCACCGCAGCAGGCCGCCGTCCGCCCTCGCTCGCTGTCCGTTCGCGAACTGCAGCGAGATGCAGTAACCTGTACCTGCAAAACAGAAAGTTCAGTTAAAATCCTTAACTGAACAATAACCCCAACTCTCTCCCTTACCTGACAAGAACCGGTTCACAGCCCATCTGGTTCCACCCCGTGCGCGCAAGCGTTAGCATCCCGGGATCGAATCCCACGGGAGGCGAATTTCGCCTCCCCTTTTTTCCTTGGCCGCACCCGCGCGGGGCCCACGCGTCATGGACCCTGGAGGCCACATCACCCCCCAGCCTGCCACCTAAGCGCCACAGTGGCGCTGGCCCCACTGTCAGTGGCCGGGGCTGGCCACTGCGCGGTGCCTTTAAATTTTCTGCCCATTTTTCTTTTAATCCCAGTCCAGCTAATATTACAGTTTGGTCCCTAAACTTAAAAAATGAATAACTTCTATTTCATAACTCCAATTAATAAAAATAAAATATGTGCACTGCTCTAAATTAAATTGTCTATCTATCTATAGCATTTGTTTTTTGTTTTGAATTTTCAAAATGCAATTCAATTTTGAATTCAAATAATTCAATTGCAATTTGATAAAATCCATAACTAATTCATTATTAATCCAAATCATGCAAATAAAATATGTTTTCCATACCATTTTGAACCACCAATTCAAATATAAATTTTGTTTCATGATTTGAATAATTGAAATTGCCTAAATAATTTAAACCTTGTTTAATTCATTTAAAATTGCTAAAATCATAACTTGCTCAAATTAAATTATTTTTGAACATGCAAAATATGTTTTCAACCTAGAAAAATATAAACTTTTCAAATATGAATTTGAATTTATGTTTTGCACAAATAAAATTCAAATAAAATTCATGCTTGTTTTAAATTCATTTAAAACTTGTTTAATATTGTTTCAATCATAATAAATTCATCCTAACTCCTTTTTTCAATATTTGAAACATGTAATCCAACTAAAATTTTGTATTCTTTTCAAATATGAATTTTGTTAATTATTGTGCACAATTTAAATTGGTGAAAACAACAACTATTGGTGTAATCCCTTTAAGGAACCAAAATTCCCTAATTTAATAAATAAATTTCTAAATTGGTAAACCTTAACTCCATTTGATTCTATTGTTGTTATTTTTCTGTTTTCCTCATCCATGCATCATGCTATTCCACTTTCACCTGTTGATTAGTTGTAAAACAATTATTTCAACCTAAATGCATGGGCTCCTCATATGCAACTCAAACTTGCATGTGGGTCCATTTAAATTGTGTTACCATGTCAACTAGTTTATTTTTGATGCATCAATTAAATGGTCATGCATCATCCCATGATTGTGCACTATGCCATGTTATTGATTGTTTGTTCTCTGCGTTGTTTGTTTACTTCTTCTCGATAGACGACGACGTTGAATCCGACGATCTTTACGACACCCCTTCTGAGGAGTTAGCCCAGTACCAGGCTACTGAGTTTGCAGGCAAGTTATCACTCACATGAACCACTGTGTTCCTTTCAACATTGGTTACCGATACTTTCCGTTGTCTATCTTGCTAGCCCTATGTGTAGTTGATTCTGTTACGAACCTATTACATGAATCCCCTTACCCCTGATACTGCCTCACCTCCACTCCTACAACCCCATTGTTTGAGCCAGTGTCTTACTAGCATGCTTAGGTTGTTTTGCTCGAGTCTGTTACCCGTTACTTTCTGTTATCATATTCTATTATGTTCTGGGGCTCGATGTTTAAACAACAACCTGTTAATGTTATGGGTAATAATAATTTGATGATAAGGCACCGGCAGGAGGCCCGGCGTGGTTTTGAGTCCTGCTAGTGTCGACCCTAATTAGGAAAAGGGTCTTGTCTACTGATCCATGATGAGCGTGCTCACCGCATCCGGGTGGTGGTATGGAACCCCCCTCGGCTTTGATCTGATCCGCAGTTTGTCCGAAGAGCCACACTTAGTTCGGGTGTTCCATTTGGCTCATACGCATAAATGGGTCGCTCCCATGGTTACTGATGATGATGATGACGCACACATATAGGGCGAGGCCTGTATTGCCGGGGTGTTGCGTCCTGCGGGAGTTTTGCACACTTGCGCTGAGTATTCGGCTGCGTGGCTGGGACCTTATAGCTCCGTGGCTCCTAGGACAGGCTGTAGAGATGGTTCGAGTCGTGTCAAGCCAACCTGAGTTTTAGTTGGTGGCTTGAGTGTGTACGGGTACTGGAGCACACCCTGCAGGGATGAATCTTCTCGAGAAGCCGTGTTGTCCGCGGTTATGTGACGACTTGGTGAAAGTACTGGCTAACAAGTGCTCAGACAACTTGCACCTAACTATAATAATATGACTAGTAATAGGTTTATTGACACAATAACTTGAACCATTATTAATCCAACTGTGTGAGTTATCCTCGGATTGCTTCTTTGGATAAGGGGCGAGATCCAGGATGGGTTTGTTTGGAGTTAGCTGGAGTTGGTTACGATACGTTATCTTATCTCCTTTCTGTTAGCCGGAAGTTGTAGTATGTTCTGTAGTTGGTTAGTGCAGCCAGCTGCCGCATCTTTTATATCATCCCTTTCTTCCGTTGAACCCAAAGCATCTGTGCTTGGTGTTGACGGGTTACACTTTGGTGAACTGTGAGTCTTGCTTGCCAGTACGTTTATGTACTGACCCCTTTGGGGCTGTGGTTTCCGCAGACTACGATTCCGAGGATCTCCATGGTGGCTTCTACGTGCAGTACGACGAGGCTGCTGACGAGTAGATAGCGGACCCGGGCAGGATCCGAGACTTCGTGGATGGGCTCCGTCTTTTCGTTTCCGGCTTCTTAAGCCTATTTGGATCTTGTCTGTACTCAGACCTGTTGAATGCTTCCGCTATGATGTAATGATGTTATGTTGGGACAGGTGTCCTCTGGATGATTGTATTTGCTATCTCTGCTCTAGTGAGAGCTAATTGCAACTTATTTCCCTTTTTTGTGTCTTAGAGATATGTTGTGCTATCATTTTGTTCAACGCCGTTGACGTACCATGTGTGTATGCTATGAAGTACGTCAATGGTAGTATCCTGATTTCTATGGGATAGTTTACGTCGACGCTAAACAGATAGGGGTTGGTTGTCACACATACGTGTGTGGGCCTACTCGTAAGAGGACGCGGGTGCCGGTAAGCCCCGTAATCTAATCTACTACTGTTCAACGGAACGGCGAGTATCCTTTAGAAGTCCGGGTGCGACAAATGGTATCAGAGCCTGTCTGCCTGTAGGATCCCTTTTACTGGTCGCAGTTGAGTCTAGAAACTATTTTGTAGCTATATAGGAAAAATGAAACGTGAGAGTAGGAATTCTGCCATTTTATTTCTTTCCCCACCCACCCTCCCTTTTCTGGTAAGGAAGTGCAACGTTGTTTTCTCTTTCTCATCTAAACTTTCAAGTTAGGTTTTCACGTATCCTGGTTTCTCTAGGATGGTTATATCTACTAGACCATAGGAATGGAGGTGGTTGTGACATGATTTATCATGTTGCCTACTCACGATTGAGAACGGAGGCGTGTAAGCCCCGGAAGCAGATCCTCTATTCCTTAAGCAGTAGATATTGATCCTTTAGAAGCCCGGATGGGTTTCCTCCGTAGTACCTCAGGTGTTTGTGGTCTCCTGTTTCCCAGTTGTTTCTTCGATATCGTCCTTCACAAATCTTTCCCTTCCGTTGTAACAACTTATTTGTTGATCCGTTGTTAACCTCCATCCTTGTTCTGTGCTGTCGACTTACCGTATGAAGTAATCCTTTTAAGCACTTATATTGGATTTTGTTATCCGTTTAGTGTGTTAATCTTGGTATCCTCTTCAGGATGGAAAGTGGTGACGAAGAACCCACACTGCCAGCTGAGATGGGGAAAGTACTGTCTCAGATGACACAAGTTATAAAGCAGATGCAGCAGAACCAAGACCTTGGGAGTAATGGCAACGCCCGGGTGTCTATTCGGGAGTTCCTTGAGCTCAATCCGCGCACGTTTGATACCTCCTCCGAGCCATTGGATGCTGATGACTGGCTCCGTGAAATGAACCGTACTCTTATGGTAGCTCATGTGGCTGACGAAGACCGTGTTCCTTACGTGACCTACCTTCTCCGTGGACAATCCATGTCTTGGTGGGAGAACTTCCAAGAAATGAGAGGTTCTAGTGTGGCAATCACATGGGAGGATTTCAAGCAAGCCTTCGTGCGCCATCACATTCCCGATGGGCTCATGGAGAAAATGCGTGAGGAATTCTATTCTTTCACACAGGGCAGTTTGGACGTTCTCGAATATCAAAGAGAGTTCAATCGTCTGGCTCGCTACGCCGGAGATGAAATCTCCACGGAAGCGAGAAAGATGGCAAAGTTCCGCAGAGGTCTCAACCCGGAACTCAAGTATGCTCTCACCAACGTCAAGGCCAAGAATTTTGAGGACCTCATCAACAACGCTCTAAATGAAGAGCATGGGCGCAAGTTGGTTGAGGAATCTCGTAAGCACTCTCGTGAACAGGCTAATCTCTCAAAAGCTATCATGCCTCCACAAAAACGAAGAGTTTGGGTTCCATATACCACTCCAACACCGCCCATCTGCTTGCCAAGCCCGGCAGGATTTCTTGCCCTCCCTCCCACCCCAGTGGTATCTTCAGGAGGTGCTCCATCTCAGCCAAGTTGTAACGACCGGGAATTTTCCCAATTGGAATGTGTTGCTCGTTTTTTTTTTTTTTGCATCACATTGCATAAGGCATCACCACGTATTTTAAAACTTGCAAACTAAATGCAATTAATTAAATTTTGTTTGCTAAAATTTACAGAAATTTAATTGGTGTCTAATTCTATTTTTATTATCACCTAAACAGTTGCTAAAAGCAGTAATAAAAACAACACAAAAAAAATTAAGAGGAAGAGAGAGAGAGCCAGCCGGCCAGGCCCAATTTCCGGCCCAGCAAGGAGCCCAGCCAGCCCCACCGAACTCCCTCCCCTAACCTAATTTCTCTCCCTCGCAAAAACCCCCCGCCGTTTCTGTTATTCATGAAGAGGTCCCTCCACCTCTTTTTTTTTTCAGGAGACGCACGCACGGGAGGGGATCGCTCCCTGCCTCCTTCGCTCGCTACGGCCTCGTCATCCTCTTCCCCTCGCTGCCTCCTTCCCCATCGACAGAAGCTCCCTCCACCTCGCCTCTCCCCTGCCCCGGCTGGCCGTCCCCGCCGCCAAGCCCCACCACGCCGTCGCCTCCGCCTCCCTCCGGCCATGCCCCGCTCGCCTCCTCCTCTCTGCGTCTCCCCTCCTCCCGAACGCCTCCCCTCTCCCCGCTATGGCCGCCGGCCGCTCCTCTCCGGCCGCCCGCATGTTTCCGGCCGCCGTCGCCTCCTCCTTCCCGGCCCCAACCCTCCTCCGAGCTCGAGCTCCCCCCTGATTCCTCCTCTGCGCCGCGCCGCGCCGGAGGAACGACGGCGACCCGGACGTAACAGGCGGCTGGCCAAACGCAGGAGGAGATGACTCCCTGCAGCCGCTGACCGGGAGATCCGTCGGCATCCTTCCCCGCGCCCTCATCCGCCTGGCCTCCGTCCCGGCCCTCGTCTCCTCCGACCAGTTCGTCGACGCCGGTCCTCTAGACGCGCTGCTGCCGCTGCGACAAGCAAGCCGACCTTGCCGATGCGCTCTTCTGATTACAAGGACGGCCTCAGACGACGAATACAAGTTGATGGAGACAGCGGCATGGACCTTGGCCACCTGTGCTCGAGGCCGAGGCTTGGCTTGGCTTGGGCAACGCCCAAGTGTAGGCGTCGGCTTTGGAGCTGCAGAGATCCATACGTCCTATTGAAGATGGTTGATGGAACTATTCAACTTCTTGTTGGAGGTGATGCGCCGCTGCTGTGGTGCTCCCTGTGCCGCCGTCGTTGCGGTGATGCGGTTGTCGCCCCATCTTCGGTGCCGGCGGGACGATGCCATGTCTGCAACCCCGACATCGACTGGGCCGCCTCCACTGCCTCGGCTACAACTTCCCGAGGCACTTGATCATGCACCTGCGCTGTTTGGTGTGGCCCAGGCATCCGTGCCCGGTACCTGACCCCATCGACAAGAACACCCTCGATCACGAAGGCTAAAACATCGTCAAGATCTTTGGAAGATAGCACACCAAGCTCGTCGACGATGCATCAACAAGAACCACCGTGAGCAACTACCGCCTCCCCGACATGTACCTCGTCGCCAAGATCCGCTACCACGACGGCCCGTGAACAACTACTTCCTCTACGATACGATGATCTCGGCTTCGACTAATTCCCCCTTCGGAACAAGAACGACTACCTCCACTACTTCCTCGACGTCAACTACTTCCTCGTCTACATGAGAACGAACAGCTACTCCCCCTACGTCGATTACTTCCACTACAACATCTACTTCCTCCACGCACCAACGACACCGGCGATCCTCTCTCCAACGTGCGAACCCAAACCCTAAATCCCCTATACCTATGCCCTATTTTCTATAACATATAAACTATAATTAAAATGTCATATCATGCATGTGTTGCATTGCATTTTTTTTGTGGGTAAATAAATAACGTGAACCTCCTAAATTAAATGTTGGGCTTCCGGCTAAATTTAAATTGATAAAATTGCATAACTCATAACTAATTCATCTTAACTCCAAATTTGAAAAGTAAAATATGTTTTCCAATCAAAATTCTCTAAACTTTGCAAATATCAACTTTGTTTTCTGTTTTGAATAATTTAAATTGCTGAAAACAACTGTTTCTTATTTAATGCAATTAAAATTGCCAAATTCATAACTTGCTCATTTTAATTCCAAATCCAACAAATAAAATATGTTTTCATACCAGAAAAATGCACTTAATCTGTTCATGCCATCCATGTTCATGTTTGCACCTTGCATGTTGCATTTGTAGTAGTGTTATGTATGTTCACATAATAAATAAATATGGAATGTGTTGGGGTATTTAATTCAATTGTTGCCCTATTCCATTTAATATTGCTTAACTCACCTATTTACTGTTTTCCATGTTAATCAACATTTAAAATTGATGGTTAGCTAAACAACTTGAACCAATTCCTATTTCTCCGGACTCCGGTTCCGATTAAATTGCTTAAGTTGTTTCCCCTGTTGCATCTTGCCATGTCATGCATATAAAATAGGATCATGTTGGATCTTTTGCCGTAGTAGTAATTGTTGCATCCGGTGTTTGTTCGAGGTTCGTTGCTTCTTCCCGGATAGGACGTTGAGATGATGTGAGCAACGACAAGTTCTACTACCTTGTGGGATCTCAGGCAAGTATACTCACTTGCTGCCATATGGCTGCCTTTCATCACTTGTTACCGATTCTTTCCGTTGTTCTTATTCTAGCCTGTTGATGTTCGATGCTTGTGTCTCGGCCCCATTATATGTTTACCTTGCAGCCATGATATAGCCTTTTCCTTCCACTTCCTATTAACTGTTGCTTGTTTACCCTGTTGGCCCTCGTGTCGTAGTTGCATGCTTAGATTTGTTTGTGCTCGAGTCTTGTTGTTCCTTTCGTATCACCTGTTTAGTTGATAGCTGGGTTTCAATTCAATCAACAACTTGTTAATGTCTTGGGTAATAATAATTTGATGTTAAGGCACCGGCAGGAGGCCCGGGTTAGGGTTTTGGAGCCTGCTAGTGTCGAACCTAATTAGGAAAAGAGTCTTGTCTACTGATCCATGATGAGCGTGCTCACCGCATCCGGGTGGTAGTATGGGACCCCCCTCGACTTAGACCTGATCTACAGCTTGTCCGAAGAGCCACACTTAGTTCGGGTGTTCCATTTGCTCCTTGCATAATGGGTTGATCACCCATGGTTACTGATGATGATGATGATGCATATAGGGCGAGGACTGTGGTGCCGGGGGGTGTGGTTTTCACCCCTGCGCTTAGCGGACTGGCCGGGACCTTATAGCTCCGTGGCTCCTAGGATGGGTTGTAGAGATGGTTTGGGTCGTGTCAAGCCAACCTGAGTTTTAGTTGGTGGCTTGAGTGTGTACGGGTACTGGAGCACACCCTGCAGGGATGAATCTTCTCGAGAAGCCGTGTTGTCCGCGGTTATGTGACGACTTGGTGAAAGTACTGGCTAACAAGTACTCAGACAACTTACACCTAATGATAATAACTTGACTAGTAATAGTCCTATTGACACAATAAGTTGAACATCATTAATCCAACAGTGTGAGTTATCCTTGGGTTGCTTCCTTAGTAGGGGTGACATTGGATGGGTATTGTTTGGTGAGTAGTTGTAGTTGGTTACGATACGCTATCTTATCCCTTTCTATTAGCCGGAAGTTGTAGTTGTCTTTCTGTAGTTGGTTAGTGCAGCCCGCTGTCGCTTATTTGCAATAATCCCATCTTTTCCGTTGATCCCAAAGTATTTGTATCTTGTGATGACTGGCTACGCCGGTATCTTGTGAGTATGGGTTTATCCACTTGCCAGTACTTAACCGTACTGACCCACGAATCTCTTTCGTGGCTGCAAATTCCAACTTGCAGTCAACAGGTTTGAAGTCTGACGACGTTAGCTTGGGAATCCCTCCGGCTTGGCCTGGGCAGGGATTGGACGCTCTCGGTTATCTTCAGGACTCTTAGTCCAATTTGTATCTTGTCCGTAGTCGGACGCTATGTTGTTTCTTCCGCTGTTATTTGGATCTTTGTATTGTATCAGTTGTATCCCTGACTCGTTTGAGTCATCTTGTAAATCTCTTTTCTGTTGTTGTTGCGGATTATTCGTGAACTGTTGTAATGTTATCACAAGTGGCAACCTGGAATCGGTTATTATGCGGATTTTGGCGGGAATGCTGAAATCTGCATAGTGCCCGATCTCGGGGCGTCACACAAGTCCAACAGCTCCTCGTTCTGCTAGTACATGCTTCAAGTGCGGTCTATCAGGACACTACTCATACAAGTGCCCGCAGAACAAGCTACCATCACTACCTATCTCTAATGTCAATCATGTGGTGGTACACACTCCTTCGCCTAGGCCCCGCAACAGGAACAAGTCTGTCTTGAGAACTGTGAAGGTGAACCATGTCAAGGCCCAGGGAGCAGAAGAATCTCCAGAGGTTGTAATGGGCACACTTCTTGTGAACTCGTTTCGTGCTAAAGTCTTGTTCGATTCTGGTGCTTCACTCTTTCATCTCTCAATGCTTTGCAAACACCAGTGGAATCAACTTCGAACAGTTGTCTATCCCTCTCCTAGTGAAATCACCGGGATCTAGCTGGCAAAGCAATAAAGTTAGCCAGAACATCGAGATCACAATTGGAAACCTTCCATTCCAGGCATCTTTGATAGCTCTCCACTCTTCAGATATCGATGTAATTCTTGGGATGGATTGGCTGATAGCCAACAAAGCAGTCATTGATTGTCCTGCCAAGTCTGTCAAAATCACACACCCTTCTGGCCAGATAGTCTACTTCCATGCTGAAAATCCAGTTGTTCAACTCTACACTCTCAATGCAAATCCTCTACCATCTATTGAAACTATTCCGGTGGTTTGCGAATTCCCTGATGTCTTTCCAGAAGAATTGCCAGGAATGCCTCCTGACCGAGCAGTTGAGTTCGTGATCAAACTTGAACCAGGTACTGCTCCAATCTCTAAGCATCCATACAAGATAGCTCCTCCTGAACTGAAGTTGTTGAAGGAGCAAATCGATATGTACATGGAGAAAGGTTACATTCAACCTAGTTCCTCGGCTTGGGGTTGCCCAACTCTGTTCGTTGCGAAGAAGGATCAAACAAAGAGACTCGTTGTTGACTATCGTCCTCTTAACGAGAAAACCATCAAAAACAAGTATCCAATTCCTCGTATCGATGATCTTTTTGATCAACTTGCTGGAGCCTCAATATTCTCCAAGCTGGACTTGAGAATGGGTTACCATCAAATAAAGATCAGAAAGGAAGATATTCCGAAGACAGCTTTCACCACTCGGTACGGTCTATATGAATACACCGTCATGTCCTTTGGTCTCACCAATGCACCGGCGACTTTCTCTCGACTTATGAATTATGTCTTCCATGAATACCTCGACAAGTTCGTTGTGGTATATCTTGATGATATTCTTGTCTACTCAAAATCCGAGGAAGAGCATGGAGAACATCTTCGTCTCACTCTCATGAAACTTCGCGAGCATCGTTTATATGCCAAGTTCTCCAAATGTGAGTTCTGGATTACAGAAGTTGCTTACCTTGGCCATGTCATCTCTGCCAAGGGCATAGCCATTGATCCAGAAAAGGTTAAGGCAATTGTTGATTGGAAACCTCCTAAGACGGTGAAGCAAGTCAGAAGTTTTCTTGGTTTGGCTAGCTATTGCCGTCGTTTCGTCCAAAACTTCTCCAAGATTGCCAAACCTCTCATTGATCTCACAAAGAAGGACAAGAAGTTCGTTTGGTCTCCACAATGTGATGAAAGTTTCAATCTCCTGAAGACTAAACTCACTTCTACACCAGTTCTGGTTGGCCCAGATACTACCAAACCTTTCCAGATATTCTGTGATGCTTCTCAACAAGGTCTAGGTGCAGTTCTTATGCAAGAACGTCAAGTTGTGGCTTATGCTTCACGTCAGTTGAACGCACATGAGCTCAATTATCCCACTCATGATCTAGAACTTGCAGCAGTTGTGTTTGCCCTCAAGAAATGGAGACAATACTTGTTGGGTAACCGCACTGAAATCTTTTCCGATCATAAGAGTCTGAAATACATCTTCACTCAGCCAGATCTAAACCTCAGGCAAAGGAGATGGATTGAAAAGATCAAAGACTTCGATCTTACCATTTCTTACACTCCAGGCAAGGCTAATGTTATGGCCGATGCTCTCAGTCGCAAGTTGTATTGCAATAATCTCATGATCATGGAAAGCCAACCTCCTCTTCATGAAGAATTCCAGAAGCTGAACCTTGGTCTTGTTCCTCAAGGTTATCTTGCAAACTTGACAGCCAGTCCAACTCTCGAGGACAAGATTCGTTCTGAACAGCTTCGTGATGTTGAGATCAAGAAGATCGCAAATAACATCAAAGCAGGCAATGTGAAGTATGAGTGCTTCTCAATTGATGACAAGGGAACTGTGTTCTTCGAAGGACGCATTGCAGTTCCTCAAATTCAAAGTCTCAAAGATGTGATTCTCAAGGAGGCTCATGAAACTCCTCTTTCTATACACCCTGGAAGTACAAAGATGTACCAGGATCTCAAAACACTGTATTGGTGGTCTGGCATGAAACGTGAAATTGCTCAATATGTTTCTGAATGCGACGTCTGTCAACGTGTTAAGGCAGTTCATCAGAAAACAGCCGGTCTTCTCCAACCTCTGAAAATTCCTGAGTGGAAGTGGGACATGATTGAAATGGACTTCGTTACTGGTTTTCCAAAGTCCAAGAAGGGCAATGATGCAATCTTCGTTGTTATTGATCGTCTCACTAAGGTAGCTCACTTCTTTGCTGTCAAAGAAACAATCTCAGCTAGCCAGTTAGCAGAACTCTACACAACAAGGATTGTTCCTCTTCATGGTGTTCCATTGGAAATAAGCTCAGACCGTGGAAGCATATTCACTTCTCATTTCTGGAAGAGTTTTCAAGAAGCATTGGGCACCAAACTTCTGTTCAGCACAGCTTATCACCCTCAGTCTCAAGGGCAAGTCGAAAGAGTAAATCAGATTCTCGAGGATATGCTCAGAGCATGTGGTCTCTCCTTTGGCATGAAATGGGAGGAATGCCTTCCATATGCTGAATTCTCCTACAACAACAGCTTCCAGGCAAGCCTAGGCATGGCACCGTTTGAAGCACTCTATGGCCGCAGATGCAGGAGTCCAATCAATTGGTCTGGAGCTGGTGAACGTTCACTCTTAGGCCCTGACATTGTTAAGGAAGCCGAGGAGAAAGTTCGCATCATTCGTGACAATCTCAAGATTGCTCATTCTCGTCAGAAAAGCTACTATGATAGCAAGCACAGGGATATGATCTATGCACCTGGTGACAAAGCATATCTCCGTGTAACTCCCCTCAGAGGCACTCATCGTTTTGGTGTGAAAGGAAAGCTAGCACCAAGATACATTGGTCCTTTCAACATTCTCTCAAGGCGTGCGGAAAATGCCTATCGTCTTGAACTTCCAGAAAAACTATCCAAGGTGCACGATGTGTTTCACGTGTCATAGCTCAAGAGGTGTTTCAAAGATCCAGATCGTGCAGTTGATCATGAGTCCATTGAACTGCAAGAAGATCTATCTTATGAGGAGCACCCTGTTCGAATTCTCGATGAGACCGTTCGTAAGACTTGCAACAAGAGAACCAAGTTCTTGAAAGTGCAATGGTCGCATCATTCCGATAAAGAGGCAACGTGGGAGACTGAAGAGGATCTTCGCAAGAAGTATCCGGACCTTTTCTCTTCTCAGTAGGAATCTCGGGGCGCGATTCCTTCAAGGGGGGCGTTTTGTAACATCCCAAGTATGAAAATCTCCCCCTAGATGTTTGTTTCTTGTTTATTTATGTTTGCATCATGTCATCATAACCATTGCCTTTTGGTTGCATTTGTTTTGCATTTGATTTCAATTGTTTCCATCTGATTTCTATTTGAATTCCAAAACAAAAATTCAATTGTGGTTCATACTTGTTATGTTACATTGTGTCAAATAAAAACTACAAACAAACAAACAAATTGTTCCACTAAAACTTGGAATCAAAATCTTTAAATTGGCTAAGTTTCATTTATTTATTTTGATACCACAAATGGCTCAATTCATTTAATTTTTCAACAAGCAACCTATTTAATTTTTTTTTGGAAAAACCAAAGTGGGTACTTGATGCTATTACAAAACTTAATCGATAAAAACATTGCCCCAAAAATTTTGCTAAACCCTAACACCAATGGTTTTTCTCTCTTTCCCAAATCTGCAAAAAAAAATAATAAGAGGAAAAAGAATAAAAGAGAGAGAGAGGGAATAGAGGGCAGCCAGCCCACTTTGGGGCCAGCCCACTTACCTGGCCCGTACCCCCCCCCCCACTGCGGTGTCTCCTACCTCTCGTACGGAGAGGCATCCATGGTGTCCACGTGGGGATACAGAGGAGGGGACGGTGATCGAGCTCCCCCTCCCCCTTTTATCATTGCCCTCGAGCTCCCCTCCTTGCCCTAGTTTTCTCTCCACCCCTCTCTCCCTCGGGCGCCGCCCTTTCCTCTCCTTCCTCCCTCCGTTTTCTTCTCTGTACTGCAGGCACACCGAAGCCACCTCCACCGCAGCCTCCCTCTCCGGCGAGTCGCCGCCGTCACGGTGCCCGCCCGGCCGTGCTTAGGCCGGGAACGGAACCGTCCCGGCTCCCTCGTCCTCGCCATGCCCTCCGCTTCCCCGGAGCCCCTCCGAGCCGCCGCCGCCGTCCCCAACTCCGGCGACGACCGCCCCCTGCTCCCTCCATCTCTGTCAGCGAGGTGAGTCGCCACCTCCTCCTCGCTCTCTCCTCTCCCTGCCCTCGTAGCCCTCCGCACGCGCCGCACGAACCCCGCCACCAGCCGCACACGCACATGGCGGCGAGCCACCGCAGCAGGCCGCCGTCCGCCCTCGCTCGCTGTCCGTTCGCGAACTGCAGCGAGATGCAGTAACCTGTACCTGCAAAACAGAAAGTTCAGTTAAAATCCTTAACTGAACAATAACCCCAACTCTCTCCCTTACCTGACAAGAACCGGTTCACAGCCCATCTGGTTCCACCCCGTGCGCGCAAGCGTTAGCATCCCGGGATCGAATCCCACGGGAGGCGAATTTCGCCTCCCCTTTTTTCCTTGGCCGCACCCGCGCGGGGCCCACGCGTCATGGACCCTGGAGGCCACATCACCCCCCAGCCTGCCACCTAAGCGTCACAGTGGCGCTGGCCCCACTGTCAGTGGCCGGGGCTGGCCACTGCGCGGTGCCTTTAAATTTTCTGCCCATTTTTCTTTTAATCCCAGTCCAGCTAATATTACAGTTTGGTCCCTAAACTTAAAAAATGAATAACTTCTATTTCATAACTCCAATTAATAAAAATAAAATATGTGCACTGCTCTAAATTAAATTGTCTATCTATATATAGCATTTGTTTTCTGTTTTGAATTTTCAAAATGCAATTCAATTTTGAATTCAAATAATTCAATTGCAATTTGATAAAATCCATAACTAATTCATTATTAATCCAAATCATGCAAATAAAATATGTTTTCCATACCATTTTGAACCACCAATTCAAATATAAATTTTGTTTCATGATTTGAATAATTAAAATTGCCTAAATAATTTAAACCTTGTTTAATTCATTTAAAATTGCTAAAATCATAACTTGCTCAAATTAAATTATTTTTGAACATGCAAAATATGTTTTCAACCTAGAAAAATATAAACTTTTCAAATATGAATTTGAATTTATGTTTTGCACAAATAAAATTCAAATAAAATTCATGCTTGTTTTAAATTCATTTAAAACTTGTTTAATATTGTTTCAATCATAATAAATTCATCCTAACTCCTTTTTTCAATATTTGAAACATGTAATCCAACTAAAATTTTGTATTCTTTTCAAATATGAATTTTGTTAATTATTGTGCACAATTTAAATTGGTGAAAACAACAACTATTGGTGTAATCCCTTTAAGGAACCAAAATTCCCTAATTTAATAAATAAATTTCTAAATTGGTAAACCTTAACTCCATTTGATTCTATTGTTGTTATTTTTCTGTTTTCCTCATCCATGCATCATGCTATTCCACTTTCACCTGTTGATTAGTTGTAAAACAATTATTTCAACCTAAATGCATGGGCTTCTCATATGCAACTCAAACTTGCATGTGGGTCCATTTAAATTGTGTTACCATGTCAACTAGTTTATTTTTGATGCATCAATTAAATGGTCATGCATCATCCCATGATTGTGCACTATGCCATGTTATTGATTGTTTGTTCTCTGCGTTGTTTGTTTACTTCTTCTCGATAGACGACGACGTTGAGACCGACGATCTTTACGACACCCCTTCTGAGGAGTTAGCCCAGTACCAGGCTACTGAGTTTGCAGGCAAGTTATCACTCACATGAACCACTGTGTTCCTTTCAACATTGGTTACCGATACTTTCCGTTGTCTATCTTGCTAGCCCTATGTGTAGTTGATTCTGTTACGAACCTATTACATGAATCCCCTTACCCCTGATATTGCCTCACCTCCACTCCTACAACCCCATTGTTTGAGCCAGTGTCTTACTAGCATGCTTAGGTTGTTTTTCTCGAGTCTGTTACCCGTTACTTTCTGTTATCATATTCTATTATGTTCTGGGGCTCGATGTTTAAACAACAACCTGTTAATGTTATGGGTAATAATAATTTGATGATAAGGCACCGGCAGGAGGTCCGGCGTGGTTTTGGGTCCTGCTAGTGTCGACCCTAATTAGGAAAAGGGTCTTGTCTACTGATCCATGATGAGCGTGCTCACCGCATCCGGGTGGTGGTATGGAACCCCCCTCGGCTTTGATCTGATCCGCAGTTTGTCCGAAGAGCCACACTTAGTTCGGGTGTTCCATTTGGCTCATACGCATAAATGGGTCGCTCCCATGGTTACTGATGATGATGATGACGCACACATATAGGGCGAGGCCTGTATTGCCGGGGTGTTGCGTCCTGCGGGAGTTTTGCACACTTGCGCTGAGTATTCGGCTGCGTGGCTGGGACCTTATAGCTCCGTGGCTCCTAGGAAAGGCTGTAGAGATGGTTCGAGTCGTGTCAAGCCAACCTGAGTTTTAGTTGGTGGCTTGAGTGTGTACGGGTACTGGAGCACACCCTGCAGGGATGAATCTTCTCGAGAAGCCGTGTTGTCCGCGGTTATGTGACGACTTGGTGAAAGTACTAGCTAACAAGTGCTCAGACAACTTGCACCTAACTATAATAATATGACTAGTAATAGGTTTATTGACATAATAACTTGAACCATTATTAATCCAACTGTGTGAGTTATCCTCGGATTGCTTCTTTGGATAAGGGGCGAGATCCAGGATGGGTTTGTTTGGAGTTAGCTGGAGTTGGTTACGATACGTTATCTTATCTCCTTTCTGTTAGCCGGAAGTTGTAGTATGTTCTGTAGTTGGTTAGTGCAGCCAGCTGCCGCATCTTTTATATCATCCCTTTCTTCCGTTGAACCCAAAGCATCTGTGCTTGGTGTTGACGGGTTACACTTTGGTGAACTGTGAGTCTTGCTTGCCAGTACGTTTATGTACTGACCCCTTTGGGGCTGTGGTTTCCGCAGACTACGATTCCGAGGATCTCCATGGTGGCTTCTACGTGGAGTACGACGAGGCTGCTGACGAGTAGATAGCGGACCCGGGCAGGATCCGAGACTTCGTGGATGGGCTCCGTCTTTTCGTTTCCGGCTTCTTAAGCCTATTTGGATCTTGTCTGTACTCAGACCTGTTGAATGCTTCCGCTGTGATGTAATGATGTTATGTTGGGACAGGTGTCCTCTGGATGATTGTATTTGCTATCTCTGCTCTAGTGAGAGCTAATTGCAACTTATTTCCCTTTTTTGTGTCTTAGAGATATGTTGTGCTATCATTTTGTTCAACGCCGTTGACGTACCATGTGTGTATGCTATGAAGTACGTCAATGGTAGTATCCTGATTTCTATGGGATAGTTTACGTCGACGCTGAACAGATAGGGGTTGGTTGTCACACATACATGTGTGGGCCTACTCGTAAGAGGACGCGGGTGCCGGTAAGCCCCGTAATCCAATCTACTACTGTTCAACGGAACGGCGAGTATCCTTTAGAAGTCCGGGTGCGACAACTTATTTTGCAATCAATGCCCTAGGAGGGCCTCTCTTGATGAAGTTCTTGTACTTGGGAACGAAGGTGGATTTCTTGATAATTCTTTCACCATTTTCAATTCTACTCTTGAAGGGCCACTCGGCAACAAAGTGCTCGGTATCTCCACAATTGAAGCAAGTTCTTGCCTTCTTCATGCTTGAGACTTACTTTCCCTTGTTATTGGTGGCATTTGATATAAAATATCCCTTCTTCCACCACTTGTGTTGAGCAAGGGCCAATCATTCTTCATGTGATGTCTTCATCTCTTTCTCGGACATCTCATGTGTGGATCCACCATCATAGCTTGAGTTATTCTCTTCATGGGGAGTGGCCTTGGCCTTCAAGGCAAGAGAGGGTATCTTCATTCCGTTTACACGGGCCATGACATCATTAGAGGTTTGTTTCATGACTTTTAGAGTGATGAAGAGACCCAAAACATCATTGGGGGATAGATCCAAGTAATCGGCTCTTGATTGCACATTCATCACCATGTGTTCATTGTATGGAATCAAGGTGAGTAGAAATTTCTCCTTGACCCAATCCTCCATACAATCCTTGAATCCACAATCTCTCATGTTATTTACGAGAGTCTTGAGTCTTCTAAACATGTCTTCAATGTTCTCTCCATCACTCAAATGAAAGTTTTCAACTTGTCTTTGGATGATTGACTTCTTGGATCGTTGAAGGTTGATGTTGCTTTTATACATATCAACAAGGCAATCCCAATATTTCTTTGCACTTGAGAAGAACCGAATGTGCTCAACTCCTTCCTTTTCCATTGCCTTCTCCAACATGTGCATGGAATGAGTGTTGAGTTGCTCATCTATGATGTCACTTGAGCTTAAGTTTGTGGGATCCTTTGGCTCATACCCCTTATCAACAATTCTCCATATTTGCATTGAAGAGCTGCACATGTAAAACTTCATGGAAGCTTTCCACTTAGTAAAACGATTCCTATCTACCATAGGAGGTGGACCAAGATGATTAACATGGGATGTTGAACATTAGGAACATTGTTATAAGCGAAGCCAAAGGAATTTCCATTACTACCATTTCCAGGTGCCGATGTTGAGGATGCTTCCTTAGATGCAATGGGATTTCCATGTTCATCTAAGACAACATTATCTCTAGATTGATTAGATGAAGATGTCAATTCCTTTATTAGTCCCTCCATCTTTTTCTCGGAGCTATCAATCATAGCTTGGATTAGCTTTTGAATACCCTCCATGGTGACGGGATCATTATCCATCCTTTCCTCCTCTTTTAGGCGGTAAAGCCCTTAATAAAGAGACGAGGCTCTTATAGCAATTGAAAGATCGAGAGGTTAACTAGAGGGGGGTCAATAGGTTAACTACAAATTTTAGCTTCTTTTTCGGTTTAGCAAGATAGTGCTCAAATATAGATTGTCTAGATTATGCAACTAGGTGGACAATCCTATATGTTTAGAAAATGCAACTAGCACAAGGTATATACATAAATAAGCTAGTAGAAACAAGTAAAGGTAAGTTGAGGGATAACCGAACACAATGAAGCGGAGATGTATCCCGAAGTTCACTTCCCAATGAAAGCTAATCTCCGTTGGAGCGGTGCGGTGCCACCAATGTGGAACACCGAGTCGCCCTCAAATGGCACACCGTATCTCCTTCGAGTCCTTCCACAGATGTGTAGAGGATAGAATCACTATGTTGCCGTTGAGGTTGACAACTAGAACCTTTACAAGGATGAGTCACACTCCACAACTTTGGAGGGTCCTCACCAAATCCCCGGAGCCACCAAGACACTGGGAAGCAAGATCCACGAGCACAAGAGCTTTGGGGACAACAACAAGGCTCCAAGATCTGATGATCTAGGAGAAAAAAGGTTCTTGGCTCCAAAGAACCAAGGACAAAAATATCCCTAGGGGATGAGTGGGTTGATGACGAATCGGCTTGGTGAAGTTGTAGATCTAGATCTTCTCCTCCAAATACCAAGAGATCAATGGCTTGGGTTGGGTATTTGGGGAGAACCTTGAAGCTTGGAGGTGGTCAACAATGGGGGTGAGAGAAAGCTTATTTGACCCCTCCGAAAGGTAGGAGACAAGTCCTATTTATAGTGAGAGGAAGAAAATGGCCGTTGGGGGGTTTTCTTGTGCAGCGCAGGATACCCGGCCTGGAGCCCGACCTGGCTGGCTGGGAGGCCGGCTTGTCATACAGGGAGCCCGGCCTAGGCTGTCCATCAGGCCGGCTAGGCAGCGCCCGACCTGCGTAGGGGAGAGCCCAGCCTGGGCTGGCCACCAGGCCGGCCACCTAACAGACGCGCCCGGCCTGTGGCCCAGCCAGGCCGTCCAGGCAGTTTCTTTGCCTTCGTCTTCCCCTTCAATTTCTTCTTCCTCCTTCTTCTTTATTTGACTCTTTTCTTCAACAAACAAGTGTTTTGACTTGTTTTCCTTTCTCTATTTTTGTTCTCTTATAGCTTTGTATATTTGTCATTCGTTTCCTAGAACACTTAAGCACAATGGTCAAATACTTCCAAGCGTTGTAATCAAACATCAAAAACTAAGATTAGGAAACATGTCCTTTCACTACCAGGATCGGCGTATTTTAAAAATCCACTTGCTCTTCATCATCTTCTAATGCGGACGCCGAATCTGGAATTTCATCAGTTGAGGGAAGTGTGGGAGGCGCTGTAGATGACGCATCAATGCTCATTTCTTCCTTCTCAGATGGCGTAGGAGTTGGTGTGATTTCCATGGGGATTGCTACCTCAGCATCTTTGCGCATCCACATCTTAGCCGGTGTGGGGTGAATTTCATCAAAATAATCATCCCTCCACTTTTCTGCTTCATCTTCAGCCTTTTGTTGATTCCTCATATGTTGCAACCTCCTCTTCTTAGTTTTAGTCAGTCCGGGAGGACACCACTTTGGTTGAGTATATTTAGGGTCCCTCGGCTTAGCTTGGCTTGTACTAGCTTCATGATCATTAGCCGATGACCTTGGTTGAATAGCCAAAATAAGTTCACTAGAATTAGCCGAATTTTCTCCATCAACCGGCTTCCTGAGCTTCAACTCATGAGAACCTATCACAACGGAACCTGCATTATTATCATGACCTTGATGCTTGCCAGATTCTGGAACTTCAGTAGATGGTGACTTAGGGCGCCATACTTTTTGTGCACCCTTACTTTGGACCGATTTATACCATAGCTCAAACGGTCTCGAACATGACGGGTAATTCTATCATGGACAGATTTCCTTGGTGTAGCCCATCCCGGATGAAAAACATATGGTGCCATTCGGGGCTGCACCCACCCTCCGTTGAAGTAATGGGGAGCATAAGGTGGCGGATCCATCCATGGTCCCGGTGCCCACTGTCCGTATGTACCTTCATAATGTGAATACTCCTCCCTTGGAGGTGACCTTGGACACTTCATACGTGGTGGCCGGTTGTAAGCTGAATCAGCCGCTTGGTGTGTATATTTGTTCAACAGCATATCAAAGGTTGGCTTGATCTTCTTATATTGAGCGTTCTCCTTGTTCTTCTTCCACTTTCCAACCTCCGGATTCTTCGGTTTGATGAACTTGGCACGAGCTTCTCCTTGAGCTTGTTGTTGCCCCCCGGGTGTAGGATTTTTTTATAGTGATCTTCAATGTCTCCTTGCCATCGGGTTGCTTGTCAAGAACAATCTCCCTTATGAGGCCTTCTCCTTCTCCTTGCTATTCCTGGGGTCACCAGCAAGAACATTATTTTTGTTAGCAGATCCGGCCACTTCAGGCCAAATTAGCACATTCTTCCCATGAAGCTCCAAAGTGTTCATCAGGAATGGCTGCTTGTTAATTTGCATATCGGCAAAGCTTAATCGTCCATCATTAATAGCCGATTGTATCTGTCACTCAAAAACATTGCAATCATTAGTAGCATGAGAGAAAAAAATTATGATACTTTCAATAAGAACGCCATTTTAACTCCTCAAACGCGGTAAAGTATGATACATTCTAATCAATTTGTCCTTCAACATAGCATCAAATATTCTATCACATTTGGCTACATCAAAACTAAATTTTATCTCATCTTCACGATTCTTGCGAATCGGCTTAAGAGCATCACAAGTATAAGGTTTGGCCTTTGAAGGCCAAACAAATTCAGCAGCATAAACATCGGCTTCATCGTCCGAATTCTCACTACTATACTCAACCATATTAAAGCGAGGACGGTCAGATTTAGACTTATGCTCAATTTTTGTTTCTTTGCTTCGGCTTTCTTGAGCCAAAGATGTTTGCAAAACTTGGTTGACATTTAAAAATTCATATCCTTCAATTCTCTCTTTAATGTGAGTTCTCAAACCATTAAGCACCAAGTCTGCCATGTCTCTTTTAGAAATCACTAAGCTATAGCATCGGTTTTCAGTATCTCTAAATCTTTTGACATAATCGGTGACCGATTCATCATGCTTTTTCCTAACTAATGTAAAATGTGACAATTTTAAATCATTATCCCCGCTATAAAAATGCTCATGGAATTTCTTTTCTAAATGATACCAAGTATTAATAGAACCATGAGGTAAAACAGAAAACCATGAAAAAGCGGTACCAGTTAAAGACAAAGGAAATAAACGTACTTTCAAAGGATCACTATTACTAGCTTCCCCTAATTGTGCTAGATATTGACTAACGTATTCCCAAGTTGTCTTATTATGTACTCCACTAAATTTAGCAAAATCTGGTACCTTATAACCTTGAGGGTATGGTAAATCATCAAAATATTCCGGATAAGGCTTTTGATACATTCGGCTTACTGGCTTCGGCTCAGTTCCGAAGTTATCATAAAAAATCTTTTGCAACTCCGCCCTTAAAGTGGCCATGTTTTCATCTACCATGGGCGAAGTTGTTTGCGGTAATGATGCATGCATATTAGTGCTAGTAGTAATTGGATTCATCCGCGCCATTGATGCCGAATTGACATTCGGCGTTGTGACTGTAGCCAAAGGTTGTGTGACTTGATTCGGCAGTGCTGCCGAATAAGGCTTACTCCTAATAGGAGTGGGACATTATAGCGCATTTAAAAGTTGACTATCTTGGGAATAGTAAAGATTCATCGGCGGATTATGTGGGGCTGCCGATGAACTAGGATTTTCTGTAGTTGCTTTTGCACCAATACTACTAGGATAATTATGAGGCGTATTTTGACCAGTTTTTATATATTCTAACATAGCATCATAAGCTTGACGACTAGACTCAATAGCGTAATGATTAATGGCTGCTAATTAATTTTTAGAAAACCCTCCATTACTTAGAGAGGGTTTGGATAGGTCGTCGATCATTGGTGGAAGCTTGGCCTTCCCCAGTGAGGTGATAGAACCTTGGCGATCCTTCTTGAAGCTTGCAAGGAAATCTTCAGCGTCTTTATCCTCTTTCTTCTTCTTCAAAGCCTCGAACTCCTCCTTACACTGCTTCTCTAGCGCTTCAAGTTGATCTTGATGCTGCTTTTTTAGCGTCTCAAAAGCTTGGCGTTGGTCTGCCGAAAGATCATCGAAGCTAGGCTTAATGATGTTTTCGGCATTAATCTCAGAGGGCCGGGGAATCTTGTCGTCCGACATGATGATCTTCCCCAACGGAGTCGCCAAAAAGTGTGTTGACACACGAACACGTCACGTGTACCCTCGGCGTCGAGCGCGATACGCAAGACACGTCGCCGAAGGAGGCTCGCCGGAAGCGCGATACGCAAGACAATCCGGCGGGCGCTTTTGAGGACCCGAAACCCCACGCGGCCGGGAGGGACCCCGTCTAGACGCGCGGCGGTGATGGGCTGCCCTAGGTCGGTTTGCCCTTCTCAAGGCTTTCGTAGATCGAAGCTCTCCTGCACGAAGAACGCCAACAAACGAAGAAGAAGATAACTAGGGTTAGGGATGAAGTTTGTAGATGGATTTTTGCGATTGTGTGTTGTTGTTCAATAGGCCATCACCCAAAGGTATATAAGGGGTGGATGGACTTCCCGTACAGGTTTGGGGCGAAAATCCCGTCCAAAAAGACCTAATTTGAGTCCAATTCGAGCAAAAAATGGATCAACCGAATTCAGGTTCGGACCTAGAAATCGCGAAAAAAGTTTCAGAAGTCAACCGCATATTTTGAACTGGATATTTCAAATAACCGGAAATTCCGATTGCAATGGATTTTCACTAAGAAAAAAAGGCGTGAGTTACAGAAGTCAACCGGAAATTTCAAAATAACCGGAAATTCCGATTGAATGGATTTTCGCTAAAGAAAAAAAGCGTGAGTTACAGAAGTCAACCAGATATTTTGAATCGGATATTTCAAAATAACCGGAAATTCCGGTTTTGACCTCACGCGTCAACATTGCCAGCACTCTTGTAGCCATAGATTTTGCATACTTTGTCGGATTGAGATGACCCAAAATCAAAGTTGTTCATTTCAATGAGACAAACAACTTTTGTTCACACTATTTTTCCATTTGAGGTCATCTTGGTGCCATCTCTTAGTAATCCAGAATTGACTGTCAACAGTACCCCTTGGACCAGATCTAGGTTAGAGATGAATTTAGACATTTGAGCTTTGCTCTTGTACCCCTCTTGTGAGGCTACTCCTATGATTTGTATCTAGGACCGTATCAAGGCTACTCCTATGATGTGTATCTAGGATAATATCAAGATTCATCGGGTTTCCTATCCATTCCCCTTGGGATTCAGTTAGGGTCTTACCTGTAAGGACCCCAGACCGGCAGTCTGAAACCCTCCGTATGCATACATTCACGATCCCAGAAAGATCAGTCGTGAACAACATACAAAGTTGGCACACAGAAATACATCATCCATTACACGAATACATAAAGGTATTGCATAAAAGATCACATGATCAAGTTAACACAACTACCACATAGGGCAGGTAACTAATCAAACACAGCGGAAGACAACTAAAAAAACAACGTAGATGAGCCCAAGTCACGCCTTAACCTACAGGCTGCTGACCCGGAGACGATCCTAGTTCGCAAAGCCGTCAACTCCGTACTTCTCTTCATAGATCTCCTTCGGAGGCGCCTTCTCAAAGTCTGGCAAGTAGATACCAGGGGCGAAACCATAATGAGTACATTTGAATGTACTCAGCAAGACATCCATCATATCACTTACCAACATGCAAGTATGCTTATATGGTGGAATAGGTAGGCTATAAATAGGGTTCACTATCAATGGTGTTCATATATGATGACACCACAGTTGCAGTCAGGTTAATCTGTATCTTCGTTGAAGAAGATACTTCAGAAGAAAATAATATAGTTTTATTTCTCTTGTAGATATCACATGTACAAGAGGTTTTGTAAAACTTTGTTTAAAGAATATTTTCTCTTTGCAAAACTTCTTGGAATCAGTTTCCAGAATTCTTGCTTAGAGTAGAAAAGGTTTTCTTTGCAAAACATTTTGTTTTGTATAACAACATCTGGCTTTTCATCATCGACGATACCTCCACGGTATAAGTTTCCATTTCCTTTCCGAACTTCACAAGTTCAACACTTCCTTTCAAAAATTCCTTTTCAAAAACTTCCTCTTTTGAAAACATTGACACAATGCTAGCTACATGGCCTTTCAACTGTCCATATCCGAGGACGCGGCTTCTTCGAAAAAGTTGTACTCTGCAGAGGTGTACACATCCACTAGATCCAAAACTCTGCCATGGACCACCCATGGATCGTCACAGCGATATGCAAGCACCAGAGAATTTGATCCTAACTGTCCACTCTGACACAAGCTAGTATATGCTTATTCCTTCAGATGGGTTGTTCTCCCCGGCATCAGGTCCCACCCTGCCTAGCCGGGAGGCCCAGCTGTCGCATCCGGTGGGAAAATTAATCCCACACTGTGCATGTCCCGTTTCCCTCTCCTGGTGACACTTCGGTTCAGAGAATCCGCTTCTCTATAACACTTTGGAATAAAGCATACACTAACAAGTTCAAGCATCTAGATAGGTCCCATACCCATATAGGGGTAGAGTGGCAGTATAGTAAAGGTTGTCCGGCGAAGACTAGGTTATGTGTCATTTTTGAAAACACCAATTTCCCAAAAATGACCACTTCCACATTCCTCCGGAGAACAAGGATCCGCCTTTCCTCCGGGTTTTCCAGAAAGCCTTTGTTTTGTAAAATCACAATTTTAGGGTGTCCACTTAGGGACTAGTATCTTTGATGGTAATAAATACCATATGGTGCCTTATGGGCTTGGTATTACCAAGTTTAACTACTGGCATAATAGTAACCTATATACTAGTATAGTAGTAATAGCCACATCAAAAATAGTTTTGATAATCAAGTTTTGGTAAAACTTCAGAGGTAAAACATGCATGATAGATAATGATAAGTATTGTATCAGCAAGCATCAGGATGGCTTGCCTGGTAACTCCTTGTGTCCCTGGTTTTGGAGTGACTGGAACTTGAAACAGAGCTTCCCGACACTTCCTTCCTCTTCGTTTTCTAACGTCGTAAAAAGAATAAAGGACACACATTCAGAACCAATCAAGGCAAGCAACAATGCATAACCATACATACAGCAAGGAAACTAATAATAACTAATCACACAATTATTAATTGAGGCAAACAATCAAACAAACACAATTGGCATAAATGCCATTTAATAAGACAACTCAAGGTTGGAGGAACATAACTCACAATCTCAATATCATGGATTCAGTGGGTGTGCCACTCTCATACCAAGATATCAATAAACCCAAAATACACTTAGTTTCACAATGGTGAGACTACTAAAAGTATACAAAACATGCACAATAATAATCATGGCAATGGGTCTGTCAACCAAACCACAAAAAGAACAAGGTAGCTAATCTACTAAGCCTAAATTCACATCAAGAATAAATAAGACACATGATTTGAAAAAGTTCTTCTTACAAATCAGTGAGCCTACATAAGTGCAACAAGGCAATAGACTCATCACAAAACACACAATTCTCATAGTGAGAACAATAGAAACAATGACTAAAAAGGAGGAATCCTATGGACATGCTTCTACTAAGGGTTTGCTATGCAAGCATGCATAACAAGTAAAGTACTAAAATGCAAACAAGGAACCATGTTATCATAATGGGAAATGAAAACATGTCCCCATGCAAGGATACACAACTATCCACCAAACACAAGTTGGCAGGAAAAATAATTCAATACAAAAACTGCTAAGGAAACTAGTACTACTCAAACATGAAGAATCAATGGATGCATTTCAATCAAGAAATTGAAATACAACCAGAGGGTCCATGTCATAAAAACAGGAGTGAAAAACATCTATACTTGCTATAACAAAAATACCCCATTTTAATAAAACAAGGCATCAACTTGCAGGGCAACTCCTACATACTAGTGGTAATAAAAAGGGCATTACTAGAGGAATCAAACAACACTCCAAAGATGGATTTTTCCTAGCAAGCCACACATGATTACAACCACTTACAAACAGAAGCATGCACATTTTCATTTAGCACTCAAAATCCCAAGCAAAAATACTAGGCACTCATTAGTTAGAGAACTATATAAAAGAAACACATCTAGTGTGGGGGAAAATAATGTTTTCCACCAAAAATGCAATGACACCAGTGGGTGTTCCACTAGCATAACAAAGCATTAAGAGGTCACAAGGCCTCTGGTCATACTTGCTAAAAATTAACAAAAGACTAACTAGCATCTAGTGCAATAACCATACTAGTAGAAAATATTAGGGTGCAAAAATAAGCAAGGTAACGCTACTCATGCTATTGTTTTCACACAAGTGAAAAATATAGGGGTCAAGTAATCATAAGAATATCATCAAAATACTACTGGTCCTATGAATACAACCCAAAAATATGTGGCTACACAACCACAAATGTTTATGCCAAAAATTCTACACATGAGAGAATTTTTCCAACATTTGCATAGTGATGACTAAACTACTCATGCTTCTCTACCAACTCAAGTGCAAGCTAGCAGAGGTGATACCAACACAATATTAGTACCAACATGGTACTGGATCCAATCTCACAACACAACAATCCAAGTGCTTGCACATAATTTATCACTCAAAAATTCTATGCAAGTATAAACTAGAGATAAAACATATGCTATTCTCATAAATCATATTTATTCTCCACTCAAGTCCACACAATCTAACATGCTAAAATAGCTAAATAACACTTAGAAAACAAGTGCACACAACTTGTACATGCTAGAAAACAATATTGCAACACAAAAATATATTCACACAATTTAATTACCTAAAATGCCAAAATGGCAGAAACATGCAAATTCTAGATCTGTCCACCAAATTTTCTATGATGCTCAAAAAATCAAACCCAGCTAGGTTTGTATATCCCTAAACATATACAAGACCATCCAGTTGAGTTTGCATCAAAAACCATTTTGAATAATTTTATAAAAATCACCAAAGTGCTCTCTGGTGTTTTACCAAATTGCATGCCATTTCACAAATATTAGGAATTTGGAAGCAAGGTTAATTTCTCCTGTTAGGAAATTTCAAGGGCTTTCCAATGCAATTGGATACACCTCATTCTGAGTTGTGCAATTAAAATGGTGCTCATTTTGGTGTTTCTGGTACCTGTTGCCAAAACATTTTTCATTTCTACAATATTCATCCAAATGTAGATCTACAAAGTGGAGGTGGTTTAGATTTTGTTTCTTTACCACTGTGAATTTTGGCTTGGTCAAATTCATCTTTTAGATAGGTTTTTAAAGCCAAAAGCAAACATGTATGTTTTCTGTAAAAATTTAAAAGGAAAACAACACAGATGGGCCAGATCTGCTACTGGGCCGGCCAGATCTGCTTTTACCGCGGCGGGATCTAGCCGTAGCCGCTGACTCGGGGGGCCAGGCGGCCACGCGGCAGCCACGCGGGCAGAGGCGAGGCCCACGCGCGGGTTTGACCGCTCCCGCGCGGGGTCAAGGCCCGCATGACGCCAGCGCGACGTCATCGCCGGCGGGAACGTCTCCGGCGAGGTCCTAACGGGCTACTCCGTTCGTCATTTTGCGAATCCAAACCATCTACGAGTCATACTCGACGCGGGCAAGCGAATGGGCGGGTTCTCGTTTCCTCGGAAGGCGCCGGAGAGCGGCGGCGACGGTGGCGCACGGTGGCCGGACAGCGACCACGGCGCGGCCACGATCTAGAGGGAGAGGGAGAGGGGAAAACGAAGGCGAGGAGCGCCTGCTCACCATGAATGCGACGGAGGACACGGAGAAGGAGGAGGAGGCTCGAGGCGGCCGCGATCCTTCGCCGGAGTCCTCCCGGAGCCGAAGAAGAAAATGGATGGCGCGGGATCCCTGCGCCATCCCGCCTCGATTCCTCTTGCACAGGGGGCAATCACGGCTAGGCGGAGAGGGTAGGCTACACGGCGGCCGGCGGAGATCCCACCTTTGGCCGAATCGACGGTGACCACTAGCTAGGGTTTCGGTTTTGGGGAATAAAACGCAGAGAGAGAGAGAGAGGAAGCTTGAGGGGAGAGAGAGGGGGCATGTGGGAGACAAGAGCACATGGGGGGGTTCTTATCCTCGAGGATTCCTTCTACTCGAAGCCATGGCGTAGGGGACTGCTGATACAGAGAAGCTAGGAGGAAGAAGGTGACTCGGATTACATTTTGGTCCCTGGCCAATTACAAATAGGTCCTTTTCCTCTCTGAAAAATGTTGTTTTCACTAGGAAAACAAAGTCTAAATTTAAAATCCTTTTGCCCAAAATTCTTATTAGTTGGGATGCACAACATAAGTGAAAATTGGCTCAATTAGATAAACTTGATAGTTTAAAGTTGTTCGAATTTTAATTCTGACATAAATGGACATTGAATTTATTAGACTACTTAGGAGCTTCCAAAAATAATAATTTTTGGCACACATTCCTTATTTGGTGTGTTCCTTGTGTGGTAGAAAATTCAAGTCATTTAGAGTTACTTCATAGAACAAACTTGTTCAAATTTCTAAAAGGTGCTGTCTTGAAAACAGGGTTTTTTTGGCAACTTAAACAATTCAAAAACTTGTTCCCTTTTGGTTTTCATCCGTATTTATGATATATAGAATGTGGTATTTATTTCATGGCATTTTGAAAAAGTTTGTAGAACAAACTTGTTCAAAATTCCAAATGTTGCTGTGGAGAAAAATCATGTTTTCAGGACTTTAATGGATTCAAATTTTGGTATCCTATTGTGTGTGTTCCTAATTTGATATAAGGAAGCACTGGTATCAATTTCATATCATTTGAAGAAAGTTTCCAATAGTAACTTGTTTGAGTTTCCTGTTTCTGGAAATATTGGAAATTCAATTTAATAAGGCACTTGGCTTTTCTTTAACAATGCTTTGCCAAAATGTTTATGTGACTAGAGATAGCAAGTCAATGCTCCCCAATACTTTTTTTTTAGGCTTGCAAGGTTGGAAAAACATTTGGTAAGATTTTGGTGAAGCATCTAAGAATGCCTCTTTTTCCTGATAATCTTTTAGGAAAATTTATTTAGTGTTTCCTCTTTCTTAATTTAGGCCTTGGAATAATATTCAACAAGTATGGGATTCATAAGATAGTTTTGTAAAACTCTTTGATCAATATTTACTTTAGAAAATATTGCCAAGGTCATTGGAACAATATGTTGAATATTTTTAGTTCACTTCTTTGCTATCTTTTTAAGTTTGCAAGTTTATAATTAGTTTGTTTAGTTGCACTCAAACAAACACAACCAAAGTTTATTTGTCAAGAAATTAGCAAAACAATTGTGTTATCGGGTATTCCAAAATTGGGATGTGACATTACCAATCTTCCTCAACTAACCTGTAACACCTGGGGTGTTCCCCCCTAAGTAGAATTGGTTGCTTTCCTTTTTCTTTTTGCATCACATGCATCATCTGCATTGCATCCTGTTCTCAAAAACCACTCAAAAATCCAAACCAATTTAAACTTTCAAAACATGTCTGAAATTTCCAATTGAAAGTTGCAACCTAAACAACTCAACTTGTTTTCAAATAGTTGGAAGTTGAATTTATTTAAATTGCTTGTTAAATAAAAAACTCCCTTTAATCAACACCCTAAATGGCAAATTCAAATTCACTTCAAAACCAATCATAATGGGCATGATTCCAATTGTGGTTTAAACATTAAATTCTTGCAAACAATTAAATTCAATAAATGTTTTCATAATTGTTGAGTTCATTGAATAAAATTGGTCAAAAATCAACTCCTTATGAAAATACTAATGGAAATTCAAATAGCAACTTAAAACTCAAATTAATATTCCAAATTTTGGACTTAATGTTCACAATTGCTTTGAAATTGCTGTTTGCCAATTAATAAGATTTATTTATAAAATTAAAACCCCAAACCCTTCTTTTATCTCTCTCTCTCCCTCTTTTCTACAAAAAAAAATGTGTGCAAACAAAAAGGGAAAAATTACAAAACAGCAAAGAGAGAGGCAGCCAGCCCATTTCCCCCTTTTCTTTCCCCTCCAACCCATCTCCCCTAGCCCAGCAGCCCACCTACACCCCCTCTCTGGCCCGGTACCTCTTCACTGCGAGAAGATCTTCGTCCTCGTTGTCGTCATCCTCTGTACGAACCACCGCAGCGCCGTGAGATCCTCCCCTCCCCCTCCCGATGAGCTGCCGTACGAGCTCAAGGCTCCATAAAACATCCACCTCCCCCTCTGCTCGCCCCTAACCCTAGACCCTAACCTCTCCCATCTGCCGCGCCGCCATCTCTCTCTCCTACCCTCGCCTCTGAATTTTTCCCTCCTCTGAAGCTCCCTGCACCCACCCAACGCCGCCGTCAGAAACTCGCCGCTCACTGTCACCACGGCCCTCCTCGAGCTGCGCCAACCACGGGGATGGAACCATGGTGGTTCCACCTAGCTCGTCGCTTCCTCGCCGGGTGCTGGGAGCCCCAAGGACGGCCGCGACGTCGAGCTGCCGCCGTCTGCTTCGCCGTTGGCCGCCCCGAGCCTCTGCGTCGACTACACCGTGGGTGAGCCCACCCTACAGCCCCTTCCTCCCCTCTCTCCCTTGCTGGTGACTGACCGCCTCCACACTCAATCGCTCACCGCACCATCCCGTTGATCGCCGCCGATCACTTCTTGTCGCCGTCGAACTGAAAATAGGTTTCAGTTTCGTCAGGTGGCGCAAGGCCTGGCCTTTTGTCTGAAAAACAAACCAATCTGTATCTGAACACAACAGCAGCAGCAGCGCAGTGGTACTGCATCACGCGCGCGCACAGCGAGCCGCGGGTTCGATCCCCCGCGGGCGCATAAAGCCCCCTTTTTGACGTTTTCGGCGCGCAGCACCGTGGACCCACCCGTCATTGGCCCCTGTTGCCACCTAGCTCCACACACACGCACACGTGGATGCCACAGAGGCACTGGCCCACACTGCAGAGGCCCATGCCAGGATGCCCTGGGTGAAAAACGCCTCAGGGGCCCATCTGCGTTCCTTTTTCTTTTTTTCAGGTCCCTGCAGTTTGCAGATTGGTCCCTAATTTTAAAATGCTAATAACTTTTAATTGCTAAATCCAAATAATGCAAATAAAATATGTTTGCTGCACCAAATTAAATTCTCTACCTATTTAAAACATTTGTATTCTTTTTTGAATAATTCAAATGCATTCAAATTTCAAATTCAAACAAGTCATTTCAAATTTGATTAAATGCATAGCTAATTCAAACTTAATTCGAATAACACAAATAAAATATGTTTTCCATGCTATTTTAATCCACCTTTCAACTATAAATTTTGTTTCATGATTGGAATAATTAAAATTGCTTAAATAATTTAAACCTTGTTTAAATCATTTAAATTTGCTAAATTCATAACTTGCTCAAATTAAATTATTTTTGAACTTATAAAATATGTTTTCAAACCAGAAAAGTATAAACTTTTCATTTATGAATTTGGTTTAATGTTTTGAACAAATAAAATTCAAATAATATTCACACTTGAATTAAATTCAATTAAAACTTGTTTAATTCATAATTAATTCATTCTAATTCCTTTTTCAATATTTGAAACATGTAATCCACCTAAAATTGTGTTCTCTTTTCAAATATGAACTTTGTTATCTGTTTTGAACAATTTAACTTGATGAAAACAACAAATGCTTGTGTGACACCTTTAAGGAACCAAAATTCCAAAACTTAATAAACAAATTTCCACACTTGGTAAATTCCATTTCAAATTGCTTCCATTGTTGTTTTCTTTTGTTTTCATCATGCATGCATCATACTAATCAACTTTCACATGGTACTTAATTGTAGATCATTTGTTTCCACCTTAATTCATGGACCTTTTCCATATGCAATCCAATTGCATATGGGTCCATTTAAACCTATTATCTTGTCAACTAGTTATCTTGATGCATCTTTTAACTTGTCATGCATCCATATCTTGATCATGCTGGTTCTTTTGCCGTAGTAGTAATTGTTGCATCCGGTGTTTGTTCGAGGTTCGTTGCTTCTTTGCGGATAGGACGTTGAGATGATGTGAGCAACGACAAGTTCTGTGGATGTACCTCTACTTGCTGGATTCCAGGCAAGTATACTCACTTGCTGCCAAATGGCTGCCTCTCATCACTTGTTACTGATTCTTCCGTTGTTCTTATTCTAGCCTTGTGATTCGATGCTTGTGTCTCGATCCTATCATATGTTACCTTGCAGCCATGATATTGCCTTTCCTTCCACTTCCTATTAATTTTTGTTTGTTTACCCTGTTGGCCCTCGTGTCGTAGTTGCATGCTTAGTGTTGTTTGCGCTCAAGTCTTGTTGTCCGTCTTATCACCTGTTTAGTTTGATAGTTGGGTTTCAATTCAATCAACAACATGTTAATGCTTTTGGGTAATAATAATTTGATGATAAGGCACCGGCAGGAGGCCCGGCGTGGTTTTGAAGCCTGCTAGTGTCGATCCTAATTAGGAAAAGGGTCTTGTCTACTGATCCATGATGAGCGCACTAACCGCATGTGAGAAGCGAGTATGGGCGCCCCCCTCAATTTGATTCGATTCACATCTCGTCCAAATCGCCTCATTTAGTTCGGGTTTTTCCATTTGCCGCATGCATGATCTTGCGAACCCAGGCCAGGGTGGAACCTTTGTAGTCGGCATTTAGGGAGACACGTTCTTAGAGTGCTATGAGGGTCCCCTTTTCTTCGTGGGGCTTGATTAGCCGTGCGCTCAATTGCACGGGGTTCTTTGGGCTTGATGCGAAGAAGAGTTGGGTTGTGTTGAGTACCTCGCTTGGTGGGTTTGATCCCCGTCTGGCGGGTTATTCTTACGTGTACGGCCAAATTGGTGCACCCCTGCAGGGTAAATCTTCTCGAGAAGCCGTGTTTTCCGCGGTTATGGATGACTTGGTGAAAGTACTGGCTAACAAGTACTCAGAATAACTTACACCTAACTAATGATAATTTGACTAGTAATAGTCTTATTGACACAATAACTTGAACCATCATTAATCCAACAGTGTGAGTTATCCTTGGGTTGCTTCCTTAGTAGGGGGTAACATTGGATGGGTTTGTTTGGGTGGTTAGTACTAGTTGGTTACGATACGCTATCTTATCCCCCTCTTTTAGCCGGATGTTGTAGTGAGTCTCTATAGTTGATTAGTGCAGCCCGCTGCCGCTTATTTGCAATAATCCCTTCCTTTCCGTTGAACCCAAAGTATTTGTATCTTGTGATGACTGGCTACGCCGGTATCTTGTGAGTATGGTTTATCCACTTGCCAGTACTTAACCGTACTGACCCACGAATCTTTTTCGTGGCTGCATATTCAACATTGCAGTCAACAGGTTTGAAGTCTGACGACGTTAGCTTGGGAATCCCTCCGGCTTGGCCTGGGCAGGGATTGGACGCTCTCGGTTATCTTCAGGACTCTTAGTCCAATTTGCATCTTGTCCGTAGCCGGACGCTATGTTGTTTCTTCCGCTGTTATTTGGATCTTTGTGTGGTATCAGTTGTATCCCTGGCTCGTTTGAGTCCTCTTGTATATATCTTTTCTGTTGTTGTTGTGGATTATTCGTGAACTGTTGTAATGTTATCACAAGTGGCAACCTGGAATCGGTTATTATGTGGATTTTGGCGGGAATGCTGAAATCTGCATAGTGCCCGATTGCGAGGGCGTCAGAAATGGTATCAGAGCCTGGTTTCCGATTCCCGATATTGTTTCGATACGAATGGTTATCGAAGCAACGGGTCCGCAAAGACTGTAGGATAACCTCGCTAACGGTCGTGTTTTTAGAGTGTCAAAAACTATTTCTGCTAAACTATTTTGGAAAACATCTCAATAGGATTCTTGTTTTCTCCTTACCTCTATTCTATTTCCCCTCCCATCTTATTTGTTTTGGAGTCTCCCCCTCTTGTCTATCTTTCAAAGTGTTAGGATCCTACGTGGGTGGACGTTTTCTGAGCCTTTAACCTAATAGGTTCGTTCATCGGAAGATTCCTGGTGGAAGAACATTGTCGTCACTCCGAGCAAGAATCTCTTGTTAGTGGTGTCGAGAAACCCTTGTTAGTGGTGTCGAGGAGATCAGCCGGAAGCATGAAGAATCGATAGTTGAACTTCTTTCCCCTCCCGGGTTAGCAGGTGGATTGCGAGGGCGCAATCCCTTGTTAGTGGTGTCGTCTGTAACACCTGGGGTGTTCCCCCCCTAAGTAGAATTGGTTGCTTTCCTTTTTCTTTTTGCATCACATGCATCATCTGCATTGCATCATGTTCTCAAAAACCACTCAAAAATCCAAACCAATTTAAACTTTCAAAACATGTCCGAAATTTCCAATTGAAAGTTGCAACCTAAACAACTCAACTTGTTTTCAAATAGTTGGAAGTTGAATTTATTTAAATTGCTTGTTAAATAAAAAACTCCCTTTAATCAACACCCTAAATGGCAAATTCAAATTCACTTTAAAATCAATCATAATGGGCATGATTCCAATTGTGGTTTAAACATTAAATTCTTGCAAACAATTAAATTCAATAAATGTTTTCATAATTGTTGAGTTCATTGAATAAAATTGGTCAAAAATCAACTCCTTATGAAAATACTAATGGAAATTCAAATAGCAACTTAAAACTCAAATTAATATTCCAAATTTTGGACTTAATGTTCACAATTGCTTTGAAATTGCTGTTTGCCAATTAACAAGATTTATTTATAAAATTAAAACCCCAAACCCTTCTTTTTATCTCTCTCTCTCCCTCTTCTCTACAAAAAAAATGTGTGCAAACAAAAAGGGAAAAATTACAAAACAGCAAAGAGAGAGGCAGCCAGCCCATTTCCCCCTTTTCTTTCCCCTCCAGCCCATCTCCCCTAGCCCAGCAGCCCACCTACACCCCCTCTCTGGCTCGGTACCTCTTCACTGCGAGAAGATCTTCGTCCTCGCTGTCGTCATCCTCTGTACGAACCACCGCAGCGCCGTGAGATCCTCCCCTCCCCCTCCCGATGAGCTGCCGTACGAGCTCAAGGCTCCATAAAACATCCACCTCCCCCTCTGCTCGCCCCTAACCCTAGACCCTAACCTCTCCCATCTGCCGCGCCGCCATCTCTCTCTCCTACCCTCGCCTCTGAATTTTTCCCTCCTCTGAAGCTCCCTGCACCCACCGAACGCCGCCGTCAGAAACTCGCCGCTCACCGTCACCACGGCCCTCCTCGAGCTGCGCCAACCACGGGGATGGAACCGTGGTGGTTCCACCTAGCTCGTCGCTTCCTCGCCGGGTGCTGGGAGCCCCAAGGACGGCCGCGACGTCGAGCTGCCGCCGTCTGCTTCGTCGTTGGCCGCCCCGAGCCTCTGCGTCGACTACACCGTGGGTGAGCCCACCCTGCAGCCCCTTCCTCCCCTCTCTCCCTTGCTGGTGACTGACCGCCTCCACACTCAATCGCTCACCGCACCATCCCGTTGATCGCCGCCGATCACTTCCTGTCGCCGTCGAACTGAAAATAGGTTTCAGTTTCGTCAGGTGGCGCAAGGCCTGGCCTTTTGTCTGAAAAACAAACGCATCTGTATCTGAACACAACAGCAGCAGCAGCGCAGTGGTACTGCATCACGCGCGCGCACAGCGAGCCGCGGGTTCGATCCCCCGCGGGCGCATAAAGCCCCCTTTTTGATGTTTTCCGCGCGCGGCACCGTGGACCCACCCGTCATTGGCCCCTATTGCCACCTAGCTCCACACACACGCACACGTGGATGCCACAGAGGCACTGGCCCGCACTGCAGAGGCCCATGCCAGGATGCCCTGGGTGAAAAACGCCTCAGGGGCCCATCTGCGTTCCTTTTTCTTTTTTCAGGTCCCTGCAGTTTGCAGATTGGTCCCTAATTTTAAAATGCTAATAACTTTTAATTGCTAAATCCAAATAATGCAAATAAAATATGTTTGCTGCACCAAATTAAATTCTCTACCTATTTAAAACATTTGTATTCTGTTTTGAATAATTCAAATGCATTCAAATTTCAAATTCAAACAAGTCATTTCAAATTTGATTAAATGCATAGCTAATTCAAACTTAATTCAAATAACACAAATAAAATATGTTTTCCATGCTATTTTAATCCACCTTTTCAACTATAAATTTTGTTTCATGATTGGAATAATTAAAATTTCTTAAATAATTTAAACCTTGTTTAAATCATTTAAATTTGCTAAATTCATAACTTGCTCAAATTAAATTATTTTGAACTTATAAAATATGTTTTCAAACCAGAAAAGTATAAACTTTTCATTTATGAATTTGGTTTAATGTTTTGAACAAATAAAATTCAAATAATATTCACACTTGAATTAAATTCAATTAAAACTTGTTTAATTCATAATTAATTCATTCTAATTCCTTTTTCAATATTTGAAACATGTAATCCACCTAAAATTGTGTTCTCTTTTCAAATATGAACTTTGTTATCTGTTTTGAACAATTTAACTTGATGAAAACAACAAATGCTTGTGTGACACCTTTAAGGAACCAAAATTCCAAAACTTAATAAACAAATTTCCACACTTGGTAAATTCCATTTCAAATTGCTTCCATTGTTGTTTTCTTTTGTTTTCATCATGCATGCATCATACTAATCAACTTTCACATGGTACTTAATTGTAGATCATTTGTTTCCACCTTAATTCATGGACCTTTTCCATATGCAATCCAATTGCATATGGGTCCATTTAAACCTATTATCTTGTCAACTAGTTATCTTGATGCATCTTTTAACTTGTCATGCATCCATATCTTGATCATGCTGGTTATTTTGCCGTAGTAGTAATTGTTGCATCCGGTGTTTGTTCGAGGTTCGTTGCTTCTTCGCGGATAGGACGTTGAGATGATGTGAGCAACGACAAGTTCTGTGGATGTACCTCTACTTGCTGGATTCCAGGCAAGTATACTCACTTGCTGCCAAATGGCTTCCTCTCATCACTTGTTACCGATTCTTCCGTTGTTCTTATTCTAGCCTTGTGATTCGATGCTTGTGTCTCGATCCTATCATATGTTACCTTGCAGCCATGATATTGCATTTCCTTCCACTTCCTATTAACTGTTGTTTGTTTACCCTGTTGGCCCTCGTGTCGTAGTTGCATGCTTAGTGTTGTTTGCGCTCAAGTCTTGTTGTCCGTCTTATCACCTATTTAGTTTGATAGTTGGGTTTCAATTCAATCAACAACATGTTAATGTTTTTGGGTAATAATAATTTGATGATAAGGCACCGGCAGGAGGCCCGGCGTGGATTTGAAGCCTGCTAGTGTCGACCCTAATTAGGAAAAGGGTCTTGTCTACTGATCCATGATGAGCGCACTAACCGCATGTGAGAAGCGAGTATGGGCGCCCCCCTCAATTTGATTCGATTCGCATCTCGTCCAAATCGCCTCATTTAGTTCGGGTTTTTCCATTTGCCGCATGCATGATATTGCGAACCCAGGCCAGGGTGGAACCTTTGTAGTCGGCATTTAGGGAGACACGTTCTTAGAGTGCTATGAGGGTCCCCTTTTCTTCGTGGGGCTTGATTAGCCGTGCGCTCAATTGCACGGGGTTCTTTGGGCTTGATGCGAAGAAGAGTTGGGTTGTGTTGAGTACCTCGCTTGGTGGGTTTGATCCCCGTCTGGCGGGTTATTCTTACGTGTACGGCCAAATTGGTGCACCCCTGCAGGGTAAATCTTCTCGAGAAGCCGTGTTTTCCGCGGTTATGGATGACTTGGTGAAAGTACTGGCTAACAAGTACTCAGAATAACTTACACCTAACTAATGATAATTTGACTAGTAATAGTCTTATTGACACAATAACTTGAACCATCATTAATCCAACAGTGTGAGTTATCCTTGGGTTGCTTCCTTAGTAGGGGGTAACATTGGATGGGTTTGTTTGGGTGGTTAGTACTAGTTGGTTACGATACGCTATCTTATCCCCCTCTTTTAGCCGGATGTTGTAGTGAGTCTCTATAGTTGATTAGTGCAGCCCGCTGCCGCTTATTTGCAATAATCCCTTCCTTTCCGTTGAACCCAAAGTATTTGTATCTTGTGATGACTGGCTACGCCGGTATCTTGTGAGTATGGTTTATCCACTTGCCAGTACTTAACCGTACTGACCCACGAATCTTTTTCGTGGCTGCATATTCAACATTGTAGTCAACAGGTTTGAAGTCTGACGACGTTAGCTTGGGAATCCCTCCGGCTTGGCCTGGGCAGGGATTGGACGCTCTCGGTTATCTTCAGGACTCTTAGTCCAATTTGCATATTGTCCGTAGCCGGACGCTATGTTGTTTCTTCCGTTGTTATTTGGATCTTTGTGTGGTATCAGTTGTATCCCTGGCTCGTTTGAGTCCTCTTGTATATATCTTTTCTGTTGTTGTTGTGGATTATTCGTGAACTGTTGTAATGTTATCACAAGTGGCAACCTGGAATCGGTTATTATGTGGATTTTGGCGGGAATGCTGAAATCTGCATAGTGCCCAATCTCGGGGCGTCACATAACCCTTGAGGTTCTATTGGCGTGGTGGACCGGCCATGGGTGTGAAGCGGTTTACGATAAGGTGAGTTTGGTTGGATCGATTGTTCAGTAGGCAGCCGTTGCATCTTAGTTGAAGGGAGATCGTGTCTTTTAGTTCTTGCTAGTTATCTTCCCTCCCCAATCCCCCTCTCGTTCCCCTTGTGTTCTTCATGTTCGTCATTTGTTCTTCGTGTTCTTGGTCAATTCGTGAAGATCGGGCCACCTAAGAGCTTAACCCCTCCATCAGATGCCATCTACACCTCATGTAGATACCTTGTATATTATGTCATTGATACTGGTTTCCACCTTTTTGATGGCCTTAGTCATGATGGTGAACACGAGCACCTCCTCCACCACCTAGGCGTCTCTCTTTCTCTTCATCTTAGCACTAGAAGCGGGTACAACGATGAAACTTGTCAAGACCATCAAGGATGATTGTATTCAACTCATGGGTGTTAGGATAGTCAGGTGAAGGCATATTGAGAGGCTCACTGGAGCCCATGTCAAACTTATTAGTACGCAAACCGAAGAAAAGGATGGTCTTCATCTCGAGAATAGTTCTAGATGAACTTGTTGAGATAGTCAGGGTCATTGGGATGATCTTAGTAACAAAAGATAATGAAGTTAGTTGTGATCAGCATGTTAGATGAAGGGAAACATGTTGTAGGTTAGCTAACCATGATTTATCCTTTGTAGTGCTCGGTCTTTGGTATAATGGTGTTGTCGTCCTCATCCCATTGTGCACCATTAAGTCCTCTTAGCTTCGACACCTGGATCCACCTACTGGTGTACGCTGAAGATTTTTTTGCCATATGTAATTGTCAAGATCACTATGCAGATAACGATGCATGCTCATATATCCATTGATCAGGATCACGACTCATCGGGCAGCGGATTCGATGTAGTTGTAAAGCAGTTGTGAACAATCATAGTGCTGGTCTACGCTGTAGAATTTAAAAAGAATTCCTTATGTAGTCCGCCAAGATCACTATGTAGATAACGATGCATGCCCATACATGCATTGATCAAGATCATGACTCACCGGACAGCGGATTCGATGTAGTCTTAGAAGAGTTCTGAACAATCATAGATCCTCACAACTAGGCCTAATTGCAAGGATATCGCTAAGCCCCCCTCGTCAAGGATCACACATGTAATCCCTCGGTATGCTCGTGTCAACCCGTCAGCGCTCCGCCATCTAGAAATCGACACCGACAAAGAGAGATAGCCTTTCGGCGATGCTAATTGGTAACACTAATCGACTGCGATTAGAGCTATATGAATCTGGAAGTTTCTCAACACATGAGAGATAACTAGTAATTAGAGCTAGGTCTAATCAGCAGAGGACACCTCAAAACCCAATTAGAAGAATCTCTAATTAAATTAGAGGGACTCTAATTAGAAGCTCTAATGAGACCCTGTAATTCTACTAGAGATAGAGGCTTGAGAGACAATTGCTCACAAAATTATGTTTTGCCTCAAGTCTTGGGGTCATTTTTATATTTGGAGGGAAGAGGGGACAGACCAAAGGGGGAGGAGTCCTAGTTGTGCTAGGAGGGGGGCTAGCCGCATGAAGGACGTCGTCGCACCCCCTCTCCTAGCCCAACTCGGATTGGACTCCCCTTTGCGGAGTCCAACTCCACCTCTTCCCCCTTTTTCCTTTTCTCTTTATTTTTTTCTTTTTCGCTCCAAATATAGGAAAAACACTGAAACATTCTAAGCGTCATGATTCTAGGCCCTGGGTCCATCTTCCGGCCCCACCAAATGGTGCGGCCATGGGGGCGAATCTGCCCCCCTGCGACACTCCCCCTTCTTGGTTTTTGCCCGAAACTCTTCCATAACCTTATGAACCCTTTAGATAAAATCATCGACTTATCTAGCGATGTTTATTTCTTACATCCAGGGACATCTCATGTCCTTCTTTATCTCTCGTATAAATTCTGTCTAACACCAGCATTATTTATCCCTTATAGTAACTTTCCCGAAACCTCTCTCATTAACACCGGACTTGTTTCTGTGACATCGCATCGACATTGAGCATTCATAAAACATATAACAACATATGTATTCTCTCAATTAAAGGTTGGCATGACATAAGAGTGTGACCCGTAACATGTTCGAGAACTTACCGAACGATAACCAACAACGGGACTTTAGACGTCCATGATGGCTCCTGTGTGTTCACAAAGATCGAGGGAACCTTATAAGTTACCCATTGCACGTATTCCCTTAACTTCACAATACCAGTGATATCATGAGGAGAGATTATGTGATCTAGTCTGATCAAACTCTTTGATCATAACACATGTAAAACTCGTTACTGATATCGTCCTCTCTTCTCATCCATATCCCCGATGTCCTTGTGATAAATCACACTATATCTGGCCAAACGATTGGTTGACATCAGTGATACTGAGAGGGACCAGAGTATGTATATGTCTATCGTCTATAGGAGTTAAGTACTAGTCTTGAACGGTCTTAGTTCCATTACACTTTCTAGATTATACCCATACATCACCGTTATGAGCCCTAGTTACGGCAAGACGGTTGATGACATCCAAAGTCTAACCTTAGATCGCGCGGTCACTAGATATTCTCATAGTATATGATTTACAGTCAACGACAAATTCGTATGTACTTTTCTAAATACATTTCAACTGTCTAGTCTCTTTTAGCAAGATCATATACTTGGGTCGGTTCAGTACTATTGTTACCCTAACAACAAAATCTTGTGTTTTGCTAGAAATTTAACCAAGTCCATGATCAAAACAGATGTGATCATCTCACAAACCATAATATAATCTTAAATAAAAGATTAGGAACTCTTGTTTGTTTATGTCTTCACACCCGCACAAAGATTTTCCTTTGAAATCTCACTTTCAAGTGCTATAGCGGGTGTAGCATGATGACATAAACTTAATTCTGAACTTGGAGATAGAATAATAACTGAATATTATTGTCTCTAGGGCATACTGATACGTCTCAAACGTATCTATAATTTCTGATGTTCCATTTTTTCATGCCAGCTGCTACCTGTTTTATATACACTTTACATCATTTTTATGGATTTCCTGGGACTAACCTATTAACAAGATGCCACAGCGCCAGTTCCTGTTTTCTGCTGTTTTCGGTTTCAGAAAAGTTGTTCTGGAAATATTCTCGGAATTGGACGAAACGAAAACCTAGGGTCCTATTTTTCTGTCATGCACATAGAGTCCGGTGGAGACCCGGAGGGGGGCCCTGAGGCAGCCACACCATAGGGTGGCGCGACCCCCTTAGCTGAGCCACCAGGTGGCGTGGGCCCCCTGGCCACCCACCGACATATCCCTTTCGCCTATTTATACTCCTTCTTAGGAAAACCCTAAATACCCGAGACTCCATCCATGAAAAGTTCCGTAGCCGCTGTCATCGTCAATCCTAGTTAGGGAGGGTTCTGAAGCTCTCCCCAGCACCCTGCCGGGAGGGGAAATAATCACCAGAGGGCTCTACATCACCATGCATGCCTACAGAGTGATGTGTGGGTAGTTCATCCTTGGACTACGGGTCCATAGCAGTAGTTATATGGTTGTCTTCTCCTCTATGCCACCATCTTTAGATCTTGTGAGTTGCCTAACATGATCAAGATCATCTATCTATAATGCTACATGTTGTGTTTGCTGGGATCTGATGATTGTTGAATGCAATGTCAAGTTGATTATCAATCTATCATGTTTATGTTATTTATGATCTTGCATGCTCTCCGTTACTAGTAGATGCTCTGGCCAAATTGACGCTTGTAACTCCAAGAGGGAGTATTTATGCCCGATAGTGGGTTCATGCCTCCTTTTCATCTGTGCTCGAGGGACAGAAACGTGATAGATGGGGGATGTGTTGTTCCATTAGGGAGAAAACAACAATGCTTTGTCTAAGGATAATTTCATTATTTACATTACGCACTTTACTTAATGCAATAATCTGTTGCTTGCATCTTAATACCTGAAGTCTGCTTGGATTACATTTTGAGGGTGGATTATTAGTCATAGACGAAGTTGAATAATGGTCTATGTATTCTGTTGTAATGGCCGCATGAATCTCATAGTAATCATTATGTCTTGCATATGCACTACGGTGCAGCCTTTATCTCTGTCAATTGCCCAGCTATAATTTGTTTACCCAACATGTTATCTATCTCTTATGGAGAGACACCACTAGTGAACTGTGGACCCCGGTCCATTCTTTTACACTGATAATACAACACTGCAAGCACTGTTCTTTTTACTGCAAACATTGTTTTCCTTTCATTCACTACAATCATACATTATTTTCCACATTATACATATAATCTTTTGTGTTAGCAAAACTGGTGAGATTGACAACCTCACTGTTTCGTTGGGGCAAAGTATCTTGGTTGTGTTGTGTGCAGATTCCACGTTGTTGCTGAGCCTGGTAGTGCGCCGTGCCAACATCAGTTGTCATCAACCTTTAGAAGTGATTTCTTTCTCCTACTGGTCCGATTAAATCTTGGTTTCTTACCGAGGGAAAACTTGATGCTATACTCTTCATACCTTCCTCTTGGATTCTCCAAACGAACGTGTGTTTACACGCCATCAAGATTGTTTTCTGGCGCCGTTGTCGGGGAGGAAGAGGATTTCTGCAAGGGGAGTCTCTCGCCTCCAATCTCTTTACTTTGTTTTTGTTTTGCTTATTTTACTTTATTTTGTCTTATTTGCTTCTTTATATCAAAAACACGCAAAAATCAGCTCTTATCCTGTTTTTAATCATGCTAAAATGAGTACTCCTGAGAACATTAAGTTGTGTGACTTTACTAACACAAACAACAATGATTTTATTAGTACACCTATTGCTCCACCTGCTCCTACTGCTGATTTTTATGAAATTAAGCCTGCACTGATAAATCTTGTTATGGGAGAGCAATTATCTGGTGTTAGTTTTGATGATGCCGCTGCTCACCTTAATAATTTTGTTGAACTTTGTGAGACGAAAAAAAATATAAGGATGTAGATGGAGATATTATTAAATTGAATTTTTTTCTTTTCTTTTTGAGAGGAAGAGCTAAAGAATGGTTGCTATCTTTGCCTAAAAATAGTATTGATTCTTGGACTAAATGTAAAGATGCTTTCATTGGAAAATATTATCTTCCTGCTAAGATTATATCTTTAAGAAGTAGCATTATGAATTTTAAGCAATTTGATAATGAGCATGTTGCTAAAGCTTGGGAAAGAATGAATCTTTGGTAAAGAATTGTCCCACTCATGGACTGACTACTTGGATGATCATCCAAACCTTTTATGCAGGTCTGAATTTTTCTTCAAGAAACCTTCTGGATTCAGCTGCTGGAGGAACCTTTATGTCCATCACTTTGGGTTCCGCAACAAAGCTTCTTGATGATATGATGATAAATTATTCTGAATGACACACTGAGAGAGCTCCACCATGTAAGAAGGCAAATTCCGTTGAAGAAACCTCTTCCTTGAGTGATAGGCTTGATGTTATTATGTCTATGCTTATGAATGGTAAAACTTATGTTGATCCAAATAATGTCCCTTTAGCCTCTTTAGTTTCCGAAGAAGAGCATGTTGGTGTGGACTTCATTAAAAACAATAATTTCAACAACAATGCTTATAGGAATAATTTTGGTAGCAACAACTATAGGCCATACCCTACTAATAGTGGTAATAATTATTCTTATGATAGATCTAGAATGCCTAGTGAAAGAATTTCAGAAATTGAAAGAGCCACTAAAGACTTCATGCAAAAGCAATATGAGTAGAATAAATTATTTACCAAGATGGAGGAACAATTTGTTATGTTGAAAAATATTAGTCATCAACTTGAGAATTTAAATAGGGAAATTTCTGGTTTGCAAGTTAAAATTTCTCGTGCTGAAACTTGTATTTCATCCATGTCTGAAGCATAATTTTTTTTAATTGATAAAGTGGTCGCTAACCTGAAACTATGGATGGAAATCCCTTTGCTGCTACTAATGCCTTTCAAGTTATAATTGATGACAATGTTAGGATGTTAGCTGAATTGCATGCTAGGTGGGAAAGAGAAGATGAAATTGGTAGAACGAATAATATAACTAGAGTTTTTACTATTACCACCACTAGTAAAACTGAAGTTTCAAATGCTAGTAAACACCCTACTATTAATTGTAAAGTAATCGGTGTTAGCAATGTCTCCACTTCTTCTGTTAAAAGTTTAAAATTGCCTAAAACCACTGAAACTGTTCGTGATAAAAGTGTTGAAATTTTTCGAAATATGGGAGACAATGGTCCCATTACCTTTGATAAAAATGATCTTGATTTTGATGATTGAAATATCTATGAAGTAATTATGTTAACGGCTTGCTACAAGTCCTAATGTTAGTGCTATGAATATTGCTTTCACAAAACATATTACAAATGCTCTCATGCAAATTAGAGAAGAAGAGTTAAAACGTGAAGCCTCTATCCCTAGGAAGTTAGAATATGGTTGGGAGCCCATCATTAAAATGAAGGTGAATGATTTTGATTGTAATGCTTTATGAAATCTTGGTGCTAGTATCTCTGTTATGCCTAAGAAACTCTATGATATGCTTGGTTTACCACCGTTGGAACACAATTATTTGGATGTCCGTCTTGCTGATAATGCTAGAAAGAAACCTTTGGAGAGAGTTGATGATGTTTTTATTATGGTTAACAATAACCTTGTCCCCACTGATTTTATTGTTTTGAATATTGAATGCAATGCTTCTTGTCCTATTGTTTTGGGAAGACCTTTTCTTAGAACTATTGGTCCTATTTTTGATATGAAAGTGGGGAATATTAAATATCAATTCCCACTCAAGAAAGGTATGTAACACTTTCCTAGGAAAAGAATGAAGTTACCTTTTGATCATATTATTAGAAAAGGTTATGTTTTGGATTCTTCTTAACTTGAAAATACCTGATTCTTGTTTTCTGCGCCTAGCTAAATGGCATTAAAGAAAATCACTTCTTGGGAGATAACCCATGTTTTTTTGCAATGTTTTGTTTGAGTCAAGGTGTTGTTTACATATGTAGCAACTCCTTTGTATCTTTACTTTTTCGTATTATGGAGCCATGTCGGATATATACTAATTAGGGGTATATCAGGTGGTGTCCTAAAGTGCCAGGTTACCAGGGTGGCCTAAATGGTAATAGATTACAGTCCATTAGGCGGCCCAGTAACCTAACGCGTAGAAGCCGGATTCTAGAAGAACCTGGACCACGGCCCACGTGGTACGGCTTGGAGTAGAAGGCGGATTATTGCCTTCCAAGTTAGAACTTACCGTAGTCTTCTAGATTTGCTTTTCTGTAAGCCCTAACCCGGCTATTATATAAATACGGAAGGAAGATAAGAAAAAAGAGGACAATAAGCTAGAAGCTAACTCGCCGAGAGGTTGATCCTTGTCGAGTAGATAAACCTAACTCACATTGTACTTTGTATACTTCAAACTTCAGTCCTGATTTAGTGAGATTGCAGGAGTAGGAACGCCGCCTAGTTGCAACGTACGGAACCTGGGTAAAACCCTGGTGTAATTGTTCGTCATACTACCATGTCCCCCCACGTCTCTATCGGTAGTCTCATGGCACCCCCCGTCTATGAATTCTACTACGATGTCTCGACAGTTGGCGCCCACCGTGGGGCCAGCGACGTCAGGCGTTATGTTTCGATCGGGGATACTCGGCGGAATTGGCAGTACCATAACTGTCGGAAGCCTAGAATTCGACAACGACGTCGGGCGGTTCCTCGACAACGGATCGTACATGCCAGCACGGAATCATCTGGTAAGTGCCTGCGTTTTACCGATCGGATCTACAAATATCTTTATCGGATTAACTGCAGAGGCAATGGGATTCTATGGTGGAAGCAAATTTATCCCACCCGCCCTATACCGAGTCGAAGAAGACTATGACGCCGGATTTTGCTTAGATCGCCGATATTATGCTGAATCGCACTTTATCGGTATCCGAGCTCGCCAAAACACGGACGAAAGCAATCCCGTGGAAAAGGCAGAAGACAACAGTCCCACAATAGAGGTGGAAGATCCGACATCTGTCAATCTGACGACGAACTTGGAAGTTGATTCTGTTTTAGCCGCCATTGAGGCGAGATTAGAGTCGGAACCTGGATCGGACCAGTTCGACTCCGAAGACGAAGATGTAGACGCTTTTGAAAGAAAGGTCAAATCCTTTCAAGAGGGATTCCACGAAGTACTGATGGCAAAACCGGCTGAAAACACGGATGCCGAAAGTCAGGAAAGCCCTAGAACACCTCCGCTAGATGAGGAAAGAGAGGGGGAAAACACTCCAACATACCCGGATGTCAAGGAATTGACAGAGGACGAACCTGGTAAAAAACCTCCCTCTTCCAAGAAAAAACACAAAGCTTCCAAGAAACTCCAGTACAAGCTCCGGAAGAAAAAATTGGTTGATCCAGCCAACGAAAACCTGGAAGCAGGAGGAGGAAGTGGAGTTAAGCCTGCGGAGAAGAAAGCGAAGGAAATCCCTGTTCCGCCAATGTCAGAACAGGACGAACAAGATTTACTTCAAACACCAGTGGGACCTCACGAACCCCCCGAAGTGCTGGAAGCTAGGAGACAAGCTCTCCAACGACAACAGCAACATCTATTCAGAACTCGAGAACACCTCCAGAAAACCCAAGCTGACATTAAGTTAAAGCAGGAAGAAATCGAGGAGTACGAGAGAAGGAATAGATCTGGCATTAAACCTACACGGCTACCCGGAATCGCAAGACCGGAAGTACTGCCGCCAAAGGAACGATTTCAAAACCCGGCATGGCAAAAGCAAGTAAATGGCACAGATGCCAGGGGCGAACTTATATACAAAACCGCAGCAGAAAACGTGGAAGCTGCGTTCGCCATCCTCAACAATGACATGTACTCCAACGGCGAAAAACTTCAAGGGGTGTATGCTTTCTTAGGAAAGGCACTGCAACAACAACAACGAGGACAAGCAAGATCAGGTAAGTTGCATGACGACTCAGCCCTATGCAAAACAGCTACTTGCACCGCTGGAGCACCTGGACCTGAAAAACCTGGAGATTCAAGTAATTCAAAAGAGAAGAAAGGAGATACGAGAAAGGACAAGAAAAAACCCGATAATAAGGATGCAGCGTCCAGAACCGGATCCCATCTGCCGAAAGATGGAATTAACCCCCGAGGTCGGGAGGAACAAAACCGAAAAGACGGAAAAGCAATGCCACCTCCGAGACGCCCTGCTGAGAAAGCCGGAAGACATGACATTCCTCACAAGCGTGAGAGATCCCGTACACCCCCTAGGAATAAGGAAAGACACAGGAGTAGAACTCCACCTTATCCCAAAGGGCATGATAATGGAGGAAACAGAGATCATCCCGGAAAAGCGTGCTCGCGCAACAATGGAAAAGAAAGGAGTAGATCCCCTTCTATCCACTCAGCCGGTAGATACTCCGCACACATTGATAGAGCGGAAAGAGATAATCTATACTTCGGGCCTAAGTGTTTCACTGACAGGATCCAAAGAATAACTCTACATTCTGGCTTCGCCAAAGTTGGTCCAACATATCAAAAATATACCGGTAGTACAAACACGGATACCTGCCTCTCAGACTATTACACAACCGTCCAGATTAACAACGGACAGACTTAGAGGCAGTAAAATTCCTCCCCCTTATGTTACTGGATGGAGCCAGAGATTGGATCAACGGGCTCCCGTCAAGAACTGTCGATAGCTGGGATGATATGGCTAGAGTTTTTACTCAGCACTTTCGGGGAACATACAAACGCCCCAACAGCATCAACCAGCTAAACCGCTGCACCCAGTTTGAAGATGAGCCATACGTGGACTTTATCCCAAGGTGGACTGCAATGAAAAACAGCTGCTCTGGAGTAACTGACGTACAAGCAGTGCATGCTTTTGTCAATGGCTTAAAACCCGGACTCGTACCATTCATGATAGGTTCAAAAAAGCGTAAAGATCTGGGATCTATGCTTACAACCGCAAATGAGCACGCAGCGGCCGAAGACGACATCAGAGCAAGAGGGGCAAATATTGACACTTTGATTCAAGCCAAAAATACCCCTCGTCCTGAGAAAAAAGCAACTCCAGAAGCACATCAAAAGCCCAAAGAAGTTAATATAGCCTTTGGAAGAGAAAATGGGAGCAAATGGAAAGGACGAAGCACAGAACCGATCGCCTACACAAAAGAAGAGCGGGAAACGATTAAGTCGGAAAACGGTGTCCACCATTCGCAATTCGGGAAACCCACCCACACCAACGCATAATGCCGGCTCAGTAAGCATATGAAGGGAAATGCAGGATCCGGAAGCAAAGGAAAAAATTCCAAAAGGAAGTTCTCCAAGCAAAAGCCAGAAGCTGAAAAAGAAGACAGTGAATCGAACACTGATGAAAAAATCCAAGAACAACAGCGAAAAGGCGAGCCTAAGTTTCCGAGAGTTGACAAAGAATGCAACCTAACTTTCCTAGCAACTCCATCAGCAAAGGTGGCAAAGAGAACACTTCGAGAAATAAACGTGGTTGTCCCACCAACCCCGAAATTCTTGAAGTACTCAAACACACCGATTACCTGGGATCAGTCTGATCATCCCGGAAACATCCCAGAACCCGGCACGCAAGCTCTAGTTGTAAGTCCTATTGTTCAAAACACTAGGCTAAAAAGAGTGCTGATGGATGGAGGTTCCAGCATCAACATAATGTACTTGGATACACTGAAGCATGTGCGAATCTCAGAGACCCAGCTCAATCATAGCAACATACATTTTCACGGCATCGTTCCTAGCAGGCAATTACGATCCCTAGGAGAAATTTCCCTAGACGTAACCTTTGGAGAGAAAGAACATTTCCGACAGGAAAAAGTATCCTTCGAGGTTGTGCCGTTCGAAAGCGTGTATCACGCAATACTCAGACGTCCAGCTTTCGCCAAGTTCATGGCAAGATCATGTTATATCTATAACAAGCTGAAGATGCCAGGGCCAAAAGGAGGAGTAATCACCATAAATGGAGACTTCAAATTGGCAAACGAGCTAGAAAAAGAAAACGTCCTTTGCGCAGAAAAGGTGATAGCAAAGGAAGAACTGAAGGAGCTGGCGAAAGAAGTATCGCCAACAGAAATGTCGGCAGGAAAAGAAAGCCGGAAGCCGGCAGACAGCTTCAAATCTTCCGAGAACACAAGACAGGTTATCCTAGATCCCAAAGATCCGACAAAATTTGTCGTAGTGGGAACTAGCATGACCGACAAATAGGAAAGCGAGCTGATCAAGTTCCTCCGTGAGAATTGGGATATTTTTGCATGGTGTCCAGCGGACATGCCAGGCGTACCCAGGGAACTTGCTGAGCACCAACTCAAGGTAATTCCAGAATCTAAACCTGTCAAACAAGGTCTCTGTCGATTCGACGGAAGAAGACGGAAGGCTATTGGCAAGGAAATTATCCGGCTATTAGCAGCTGACTTTATCCGGGAAGTTATACATACTGAATGGTCTGCAAACCCAGTATTAGTACCGAAGAAAGATAGTACTGTTCTTAGGATGTGTATAGATTACACCGGCCTGAACAAATTGTGTCCAGAAGATAGATTTGCGTTACCGCGAATCGATCAAATAATAGATGCCACTACTGGCTCTGAGCTTTTATGCTTTTTGGACGCTTATTCCGGGTATCATCAAATACGTATAAAGGAAGAGGACCAAATCAAAACCTCCTTCATAACCCCATATGGAACATACTACTACATAACCATGCCTTTTGGCCTGAAGAACGCAGGTGCAACTTACCAGCGTTGCATGCAACGATGTTTGCATAGTCAGATTGGCAAAAATGTTCACGTTTACGTGGACGACATTGCCATCGTTTCCAAGGAAAAGGACACGCTCCTTAAAGATTTGCGAGAAACCTTTGAAAATTTGCGCACTTATAAAATGAAGTTGAATCCATTGAAGTGCGTATTCGGGGTTCCCTCAGGAAAACTTGCGGGTTTCATCGTCTCTCCCAGAGGAATAGAAGTAAACCCGGAAAAGATCAAGGCAATCCTAAACAGCTCAAGGCCTACGTGCTTAAAAGATGTACAAAGATTAACGGGTTATGCAGCTGCCGTCAGCAGGTTTATAAGTCGGCTAGGATACAAAGCTCTGCCATTATACAAATTGTTGAAGAAATCCGACAAATTTGAATGGACAGAAGAAGCGGACAAAGCATTAACCCAGTTAAAAGAAACCTTGATGAAAGCTCCGATTTTGGCATCGCCAAAAGACGAAGAACCCATGTTACTGTACCTCACAACAACAAAAAGGGTTATCAGTGCGGTGATAGTTGTGGAAAGACGGAAAGACGAGCAAACCATACCAGATCAACATCCAGTGTATTATGTAAGTGAGGTTTTTTTCGAGTCCAAGTAAAGATACCCGCACTATTAAAAACTGGCATATGGCGTATTTTTCGCATCTCGAAAACTCCGTCATTACTTCCAAGGACATTCCATAACAGTGGTATGCGAAGCACCACTAGGGGATATAATCAACTATGCGGACGCAAAGGGCCGAGTAGCCAAATGGGGCATCGATTTGGTTGCGTTCGACATTAAGTACCAACCCCGGACGGCAATAAAATCCCAGGTGTTGGCAGATTTCATTGCTGACTGGACAGAAGCGATGGAAAATACACCAATGCCAGAGTCAGAATACTGGGTTATGCATTTTGATGGATCCAAGATGAAGGAAGGCGCTGGAGCTGGTGTAGTCCTAAAATCCCCCAAGGGAGATACAATGGAGTATGTATTACAAATACACTTCAACGCCAGCAATAATGTGACAGAATATGAAGCTTTGCTTCATGGCTTGCATATTGCAAAAGAAATAGGTGTCAAACGCATCTTATGTTATGGTGACTCAGATCTGGTACAACATCAGCTCAACCAAACATGGGACGCTAAAAGCCCCATCATGGCCGAATATCGGAGAACGGTGGACGAGTTTGCAATTTGCTTCCTGAGATTTGAAGTACTTCATGTAAAAAGGGAAGAAAATTGGAACACGGACACATTAGCCCGCATGGGCTCGGAAAGAGTGAAAACCCTACCGCCAGGTGTGTTTGTCCAGCATTTGCACGAACCATCCATAAAAGGTGGAGATGTCAACTATCCTCTAGTTTCCGAGTCAATCGAAGTTCTGCTCGTTAACCCGGATCGGACAATTCCATATCTAAACTTCTTAGTAGATCAGAAGTACCCGGATAGAGCAGAGGAGGTCTTGCAAAGAAAAATAAAACGTCGATGCAAAGGATACACGGTAATCAATGGTTCTCTGTATAAAAGCAGCACTACCGGAATTTTCCTGCGATGTATTTCGCCAGAAGAAGGCCGAGAAATTATGCAAGAAATCCATGTTGGAGATTGCGGACATCATGCTCAGTCAAAAAGCATAGTTAAGAAATCATTTCGTGCATGGTTTTTCTGGCTAACAGCCAAGACAGACGCTGAACACATAGTCAATACATGTGCCGGATGTCAGTATTACGCCAAGCAGACGAATATGCCAGCCCAAGCACTCAAAACTATCCCTATTACATGGCCATTTGTGGTCTGGGGGCTAGATATGATGGGACCATTCAAAACTGCAAGAGGCGGACTTACACATCTACTGGTTGCAGTGGATAAATATACCAAGTGGGTGGAGGCAAAACCCATCAAAAAGCTTGACGGTGTAACTGCCAGAAATTTCATCATTGACATAGTCATGAGATACGGCGTTCCACACAGCATAGTAACCGACAACGGGACAAAATTCTCTATTGGAGAGTTGGCAAAATATTGCCGACAAACGGGAATACGCCTAGATCTTGCATCTGTGGCACACCTGCAATCCAATGGGCAGGTTGAAAGAACGAATAGTTCCATCCTACAAGGAATACGCCCAAGACTCGAATCTCCTCTTCATAGAGCAGCTGGAGCATGGGTGGAAGAGTTAGCCTCTGTGCTTTGGAGTTCTCGAACGACGCCAAACAGGTCAACAGGGCAAACCCCGTTTTTCCTAGTTTACGGCGCGGAAGCAGTCCTTCCAACGGACATGATCCATGATAGCCCAAGAGTGCAGGCTTTCGATGACTCGGATGCCGAAAGTGCACGACAGGATGCCGTCGATCTCCTAGAGGAAGAACGAGAACTTGTACTTCAAAGATCTGCCATTTATCAGCAAGGTTTACGATGTTACCATAGTCGGAAAATCAGACATCGTTCTTTTAAAGAAGGTGACTTAGTGCTAAGACTGGTTCAACAAAGAAAGCACAAATTGGCTCCGGTTTGGGAAGGACCGTTTGTCATCAGCAAGTCTATGAAAAATGGATCATACTATCTGGTAGATATTCGGGAGACGGAAGATAATCCCGAAAAGCCGAATCGCAAAAGAAAGAGAAAGATAAATGATGAACTAGGGGAGACCAAAAGACCCTGGAATATCCAGCAGTTACGTCCCTTCTATACTTAGTTCAATTTCTATGTAAACATCTTTGAGATCATGAAATAAAGTTGTTGGAATTCATACATCTATGTTTTTTACATGTTTATTATAGTATAAAGCATAATTCCGTCTTATCTATTTCCCAATGATCTTTCAAAATACTCAATGTTAACCCGAATTATGCCTGCATGCTCGGTGTTAAAAACTGAATGATTTTCAGCCTAAAAAGGCTTAAGGAAACCCAGATTGTGCCTACGTGCCTGAGTTTGATTCAAAAAATTCCTTACTGTTCTCTAAGTATTATCTGACTGTTTTTATGTTGGGTCACTGAAGTTAGTAAGTAAAAAATGCCTTTAGTATAATCCATGTTTCCGAGTTTCGACTGATTGGTTATACCCAGTCACTTGGCATGATGATTAAAATACTATCGAGCCATTTTCAAACACTAAGGATAGTTAAAGCATATAAACCAGAGAACTTAGAAGATAAAGGAATAAATCCCGGAAAACTTGCACAGGTAATATTACTGCAATAGGCGGAGTACTTGTTTATACAAAAGAATAGAAATCATTACAATAAGTTTACATTGTAAGATCAGTAATGCTTCTATTTCCTATCTCCTTCCCAGGACCAGGCAGTTTCTTTCAGGCGTCCGAGTCGTCTTCACTGTTGGATTCCTCGGGAATTTCTGGAATAGCTTCCTCCAGATAGAAGATGGAGATGTTCACCATGTTGGCAATCTTGGTGGCGTGACCTTTGATTTCATCAAAGATGTTGGCCCTCTGCGCCTCTGTGTATCCTTGAGGGATGTCGGATGCTACGTGCCAAGATTTGGCAGTTGGGTAGTGCATGTGCATGAGCCCTAGAGCCATGCGTGCACCACCACATGCCGCGGAGCGAAGGGTGGACTCCCGGGATTCCGCCACTTCCATGATGGCTTTCGAAAGTTTTGCAACTTTCGAGAACTCCCCAGACCTGGAAGGAAGGCATTTGTTGACCAGCAACATCCCCGCAGCCTTGATTGTGGTGAATACCTTCCCAAAAGCTCGGATTTTCTCGATCCGAGTAAGCTGGGGGCTATCTCCCGTTTCAGTAAAACACAAAAAGTGTTAGCAAAAACAGAGAAAGATGTAAACATGGGAAATCCGGTAAAAGGTAAAGTACTTACCGAGAATTTTGTCCATCTCGGCGCCCTCCTCCAAGCGCTGGTTCAAGGCATTCTCCAAATCTCGGATGGTGTCCTTGTCCTTGGCTGCTTGGCTGGAGGCATTGGAATCGGCAATGCCAACGGCCAATTGGCTGGCCTCCAGGTCCTGCTGCAACTTCATAGTGAGCTTGTGAAGTTCCAGGTTTTCTCGGCGGAGGTTTTCGGCATTGCCGGCATCCTCAGCAATTTGTTTGGCTTTCGCCAAAGAAGCTGAACAGCAAGTAAAAGAGATGAGTTAGAAAACTCGGAAAAATTACTTAGAAAAAATTACACAACTGGAAGCAGAGAAATATCTTACCCGCTGATTCCTTCAGCTGCTGCTGAGTGGATACCAGTTCTGTCTCCTTACCCTCAAGAATCAAAAGAAGGGATTTCACCTCATTGTTCTTGATGGTAAGTTTGTTGAAAACTTCCATGTTGATGTTTTCAGTAGTTTGCTGAAACACGGAAAAGAGACAAAAAAATGGTTAAGTTAAAAACAAGCATAAAAGCGAAAAAAGCATTAAGGCAAAACATGCATTTGACTTATTGCTTGGGGGCTAGAGGTATTTCCTGGCTCATTCGTTGCAAATCTGACAAGTTTTCGTTGAATTCTTTTGCATACTCTGAAAAAAGAATCCCAACGTGGTGAAGGCCGTCCTGGATGACCTGCCGAGGTGAAAATACGAAGTTATTCCTTACAATTAGTCCGCCTTGCGGCCAAGGTCGGATCAGAGGAGCAGGAGCGAAGAACTTAGTAGCCCACGGACGAATATATCCGAGTTCGTCGAATGGTTCTTCCTTTACCTTAAATTCTCTATTAAAAGTAGGAATGGGTTCCTCCTCAGGTGTACGAGAAGGACCACTCATATCCGGCTCCGCCCTTTCACTCGCATCCATCTCGGATGCAATGGGTTGGCTGGTCGGCAATGGGTATTCCTCTGGCTTTGCAGACTGATCTTCTCCCCCAAGAGTAACGGGGGTAGAGGGAGTTGCAGCAGGAGATGGCGCCCCTTTGCCGACAGTGGCCTTATGCTTCTTCAACTTCTTCGATTTTAAAGAGGTTGGAGCAAGGCTGAAGAGGAAAGGAGGAAGAAGAAAAACCGAGAAATCAATATTCCCAGAAACCAAAATAGCTTATACAACAAAAAGCAGGCAAAGGTATAAAATACCCAGATAATTACCTGGATGTAGCGACGGGAAAGTTGTCAAGATCCACCACCTCTTCAGTCGTTGCCGACCTCTTACGCTTCCGACCACCGTAAAACTTGGCGTGCAGTTCGTCAAATTCGGCGTCAGTTGCAAGATCTTTTTCCATGAGGTCATCAAATTATGGAAAAATATCCGACTAAGTTAAGAAAACAGAGAAAGACAAAAATCCGAGAAAGTTGTCCAAAATAGAACATACCTTTGGAATCTTATTCCCTTCGTGATACATCTCTCTACTTTCTTCATACTGGTCGCGAGTGGCAACCAAATGATTGACCCGCTTTTTAAAGTTCCTTTCCGTGAAATCCTTATCCGTTCCCCTCATCTTGTCTTCCAAACCCTTGTATTCGCATAGAAACCGGGTTTGATGTGCAAGAGGTTGGATGCGTCTTCCGAACCAGCACAGAACCGTGTCGGTTCCGGTAAGAGGAGGCTTTGAGGAGGCGAGCTTGGCGATGCGCCGTTTGATCTTCATCAAATCATCCGGCAAAGTTTGCACTGCTTCTGCAGCCCAGTTATCTTGGGGAGTAGCGGCATCATTGATAAATGGTGGAACCCTGGTTTCCTTTCCAGGAAATGGGATATCTTGATGATAGAAAAAGGAACCCGTCCAGAATTTGACGGATTCCGGCGTTTTTATCTTCGGGAACCAATCTTCCCTAAATCTACGCAGGGTGGAAGATATGGTTCCACAGGTTGGAAGAGCGCCCTCTGAGGGGTTTCGCTTAATTCCAAAGCAATACTGCCAGAAATCTAGTCTAGGCGCTATTCCTAAATACCCTTCAAAAAGGGCCTGGAAGCCGGCTAGGTAAAGAATGGAATTTGGTGGTAGATTGTGAGGCTGGATGTTATAATGGCTAATGACTTCGAGGAAAAAGGCGGAAGGCGGAATTCCCATACCTCTAGAAATATGAGAGGCGAGAAGGACTTGTTCACCGGCTCTGGGCGAAGGTTCAGACTCTTCTTCCTCATGCCGCCATTTTCCTTTCACAATCGACCCTTTCTTCTCCATTGTCGGAAGAAGGGAGGAGGGAATGCTACTCCGGCTCCAATTGCCGGAAGTTTCGCCTTCGTCCTCGGCTCCGGCGGCGGCAGCCGCGGCGGCGAGCTCCTCTCTGACGAGGGTGATTTTTTCCTCTGCCGTTTCGGGGGCGAGAGGCAGAGGTGGTGCAGAAGAAGATGCGACCAGGTTATCAGCCGCGAGATGTGGATCCTCGCGGGCCTGGCCGCCGGAAATGTTCTCCGGCACGTCGACGGTGGCGCGACTCGGCGAGTCGAGCAGCGGATCCATCGTATTGATGATGTCGTCGATGTCCACGGTGATGGAGTGCTCCTGGGAGACGCGCGGTCAGTCCATAGTTTGGCGGCGCGGTGAGGACCACGAGCTCCCGACGAGAAGTCTGGGAACGTTGCTTCGATTGGTACGTGCTCTGCTCTGTTTTTGCTGGTGGCTCGGGGGCAATGGCGCTTGAGCTAGAAGGTGAGAAGAGAGCGAAAGGATTGCCGGAGGGCACGAAGAGGGCTATTTATAGCCGTAAATCCTTTACGATGCGCGCTAACGGCTCTTTAGACCGTTGGATTATCAACGCATGTCACTCGCCGGCAAATCCGGGAAAAGAATCGACAGGTGATTATTGCTATCTCCTCGTTTCCCGCGAGAATCTATCAGAGATACGTTTCAGGGTTTCACACTCGAAACCCAAACGTCCCTAACGTCAGCACGATTTCATCACTGATGTAGAAAGTTCCTTCTCCATGAAGTCTCGTGGAAGAAAGATTCGGATTTCCCGAAATCCGTGTTTTGCATTGAAGCATGATTTGAAGGAAAAGAAGAATCAAGACGAAAATCCGACATTTCTCGGAAATAATGCGAACTTGACGGAAGACGGCGAATCGAAATATTAATTCTTCTTGGGGGCTACTGTCGGATATATACCAATTAGGGGTATATCAGGTGGTGACCTAAAGTGCCAGGTTACCAGGTGGCCTAAATGGTAACGAATTACGGTCCATTAGGCGGCCCAGTAACCTGACGCGCAGAAGCCGGATTCTAGAAGAACCCGGACCACGGCCCACGTGGTACAGCTTGGAGTAGAAGGCGGATTTTTGCCTTCCAAGTTAGAACTTACCGTAGTCTTCTAGGTTTCCTTTTCTGTAAGCCCTAACCCGGGTGATAAGAAAAAAGAGGACAATAAGCTAGAAGCTAACTCGCCGAGAGGTTGATCCTTGTCGAGTAGCTAAACCTAACTCACATTGTACTTTGTATACTTCAGGGTTTAGTCCTGATTTAGTGAGATTGCAGGAGTAGGAACGCCGCCTAGTTGCGACGTACCGAACCTGGGTAAAACCCTGGTGTCATTGTTCGCCATACTACCACGTCCCCCCACGTCTCTATCAGTAGTCTCATGGCACCCCCGTCTATGAATTCTACTACGATGTCTCGACAAGCCAAGTAAAGTCTCTAATGAAAAGTTAGTACTAGATTTGGATTTCTTCCCAGGAACAATTTTTTTTGTCCACTGTTTAATTCGTATAAAGTCACAAAAAAATTGAAACTACCTGGAATTTTTTGTGCATGATCCTCGGCTATTTACAAAACGTTTTCCAGTTCTAAGTTTTCTGATCTGAGTAACATAAGTGCCTCGAAAAAAATTCGTCTTTACAAACTGTTCTGGTTTTGACAGTTTCTCCCTTTTTTACTTTGCATTATCTCTTTTACTATGTTGAGTGGATTTCTTTGCTCTAGAAAACATCAGTGGTTGTAGCTAATGTTTAAAAAGTATTAGTAATGCTTATGTCCATGCATAACATGTGAGTTTTTGATTATGCACTAACCCTCTAATGAGAATTACTTTGAGTTTGGTGTGAAGGAAGTTTTCAAGGGTCAACAGAAGAAGATGATATAATGTGATCAAGGAGAGTGAAAAGCCTAAGCTTAGGTATGCCCCCGTGGTCCATCCCAGAAAATTTCAAGAAGACTCAAGCGTCTTCTTGGGGATTGCCAAGGCATCCCATTCTTCATCAGCAACTTATCAGGTCACTTCTAGTGAAACTATATTTTTACTCGGTCACATCATATCATACCTGGGCATGGGCAGCCCGGCCCGACCAGCCCGGCCCGGCCCTAGGCCCGACGGGCTTTTCTATGGGACGGGCATGGGCCTCAGTTTTTAGGCCCGATGCATGTCCGGGCCGGGCCTAGGCTTTGATTTTTGGGGTTTTAACGAAGAGGCCCGGCCTGAGGCCCGAAAGCCCGACGTTTTTTCCGCCCACGGGACGGGCCTGGGCACGAAAACTAGGCCCAACTGTCGGGCCGGGCCTTAGGTTTGTGCCGCGGGCTTTTTTAGGCCAGACCCGAAGCCCGGCCCGGCCCGAGATATGGCCAGGTATACATCATATGCACTTTACTTGGAGCGTATGTTTGCTTTTATTTTATTTTCCTTGCTGCAATAAACTTAGTTGGAATCTAGCATTCTTGTGTGGGAGAGAGACACGCTCCGCCTTTTCATATGAATACTCGTATTCCTCATTTATCATACTCGTATTCTTCTTTTTCTTCTAGCTGCTGTAAATCCTTTTTAGCTCCTGTTTTTCATGCATCTCTTATTCAGAGTTGTTTGTTCTTGTAGAGTAGTAGTACTCTCTTATTTCACTGATAAATCATTTGGAGAGTTTTTGTTTAAATAAAGTGATGGTGTTGGAAAGTAATAAAATATTTCATGCTTATAACAGTGCAAAAAGAAGCTTGTTTAGACTGTGGCTAGACTTTATCATGTCATGTTGGATATTATTTTGATTATATGCTTAGTAGTTATTAATGTAGCATGACTTGTCTCAAATATCTGAGAGTGCTTATTGTGCCACTGAAAGAATCATGAGTTGTTTTTATAATATTGAAGCATAATATTGTGGTATTCTCCTTTGGATACTTTATTTGGTTGACTTGGCGCATGCTTGCACCATGTTATGACTACAAACCAGTCACCTCAAGCCTCTATGATCATTTAGTTTCTGACTTGTAATACCATTTATGCTTTCATTAATAATGTTTTGTCGCTATGCATGATTATGGCCATTATTGCTCTCTTAATTTGTCGCTCCCGGTCTTTTGCTTGCCTCCACCTGTACTGAGTATGAGCTCTAGTCGCGCATCCAAATCTCAAAACCCAAAGTTCGCCAAATGTGTCCACCATACCTACCTATATGTGATATTTAACTGCCACTCCAAAGTAAATTTCTCATGTGCTACCTTTAACATCTTCAAAATTATACTATTTTGTGCCATTGTTTTAGCTCATGAGGAAGTAGTTTAAAGTTTATTGTGGTTTATGTCAAGAAAAGTTCTTCTCCCTCTTTGAAATCTATGCGCATCTAAATTTGCAGAGAGCTGGTGCCTATTAATATAACCAAAAAGGCATTTCCCATGGATTGATGAAAGTTGGTGGGTACCCGTGGATACGGCTAGCCCTGGTTTGGTGAAAGCACGATGGGGGGAAGTGCCAAACTAAATAAACAACGGAAACTGCTCTCAAAAGTCTAAAAACTTTGCTTGGCATGAGTTATTATAATTTTTTCATTACCATTCATTGACATAAACATACACCTCTCTAAAAAATTGTTTTCAATACCTCTGTTTTAGTAAAATAAAAAGTTGTAGCACATGAGTTAATCCCTGCTTCCCTCTACGAAGGGTCTTTCTTTTACTTTTATGTTGACTCTTCATCTTCTAACTTCATGAAAATTAAGAGAGCATAGTTGTCATTCCGAGTATAATGTGCACCAGTCCCAAAGATTATTATTGATTGATTCATGATATGTTATTACATGTTCTCAAATTATTTGTTTTTAGTCACCACTTGAACTTTGAAGGTGTCCTGGCATTTATGTTTTTCTCTCACTTTTAAGGACAAGCGGAATACCACTTTGCTATGTTTTCTTTATGCTCGAAACAAACATATAACTTTCAAGTGCATTATTATTCATGATCTTTTGTTTCTGTTACTTTTCACGTTGCAACATGGTTGCTAAGTTTCATTGTTAGAGTTATATCTATCATGCCTATGTTTAGAGTACTATGATCGAAGTTTACAAATGATTTTACAAATATGATGATCAAGATTATGTTGGTAGCATGTCACCTCAGAAATTATTTTGTTTTTACCGTTTTACCTACTTGAGGACGAGTAGAACTAAGCTTGGTGATGCTTGATACATCTCAAACGTATCTATAATTTCTGATGTTCCATGTTGTTTTGATGCCAATTGCTACATGTTTTCTATACACTTTACATCATTCTTATGGATTTCCTGGGACTAAACTATTAACAAGATGCCACAGCGCTAGTTCCTGTTTTCTGCTGTTTTTGGTTTCAGAAAAGTTGTTCTTGAAATATTCTCGGAATTGGACGAAACGAAAACCCAGGGTCTTATTTTTCTGTCACGCACACGGAGTCCGGAGGAGACCCGGAGGGGGGCCCTGAGGAAGCCACACCATAGGGTGGTACGGCCCCCCATTGGCCGCGCCACCAGCTGGTGTGGCCCCCTGGCTACCCGCCGACATCGCTCTTTCGCCAATTTATACTCCTTCTTGGAAAACCCTAAATACCCGAGCCTCCATCCACGAAAAGTTTTGTAGCCGCCGTTATCGTCAACCCTAGTTCGGGAACGTTTGGAAGCTCTCCCCGGCACCCTGCCGGGAGGGGAAATCACCACCGAAGGGATCTACATCACCATGCCTGCCTCTGGAGTGATGTGTGAGTAGTTCATCCTTGGATTAGGGGTCCATAGCAGCAACTATATGGTTGTCTTCTCCTCTTTATGCCACCATGTTTATATATTGTGAGCTGCCTAACATGATCAAGATCATCTATCTGTAATGCTACATGTTGTGTTTGCTGAGATCCAATGAATATTGAATGCTACGTCAAGTTGGTTATCAATCTATCATGTTTATGAAGGGAATATGCCCGAGAGGCAATAATAAAGTGTTTATTATGTTAGTCCTTGTTTATGATAGATGTTTATTTCTCATGCTAGAATTGTATTAACCGGAAACGTTGATACATGTGGGATTAATAAACAAACAATCGTTTCTAGTAAAGCCTCTCTTTTAACTAGCTCGTTTATTAACCGATGATCAAGGTTTCCTGATCATGAACATTGGATGTTGTTAATAACGAGGTCATGTCATTAGGAGAATGATGTGATGAACATAAACCCAAACTAAGTATAACAATACGATCAAGTCATTTAGTTTATGTTGTTATGTCTTACATACGAAGTAACATCATTCCTTAGACCATGAGATCATGTCAATCACTAATATCGGAAGGATGCTTTGATGTCATCAAACGTCACGCCGTAACAGGGTGACTATAAATGTGTCGTTGGGTATTCGGAAAGTGTTAGTTGAGGCTCATGGATCAAGAGTGGGATTTGTCCATCAAAATGACGGAGAGATATACTCTGGGCCCTCTCGGTGATATCACATCGACACCGTTTGCAAGCACGTGACTAGGTCACAAGGATGTCATATCACGGAATGAGTAAAAGAGTACTTGTCGGTAACGAGATCGAACTAGGTATGGTTGATACCAATGATCGGATTTCGGACAAGTAAAATATCGCGAGACAAAGAGAATAGTTACGACGTTGATGATTCACACAATCACGAGAGTCATCGTTGGATATATAGAAGTCATCATGGATCTCCAGATCCCGCTGGTGATTATTGATCGGAGAGGTGTCTCGATCATGTCTAGCCGGTGTGGGCTGTCACTGCCTCGCTTTTCAGTAGGTAGAATCCATACATTATGCGCCCTATTACATCTACTTGGATTGGTGCCGGCGTCGATCTCCAGTAGTGATTGATGCTGGCGTCGATCTCCAATAATCTCAAGTGACGGCAACCCAGGGCATGTCGCGGATAAGCTGCCTTGAGCCTGCACGTAGTTGTATTACTGTATATATTCCGCTTGAGCCTGCAGGTAGTAGTACCGCAGTTCTAGTCCTCGTGATTATTGGAATGGTGATATCCATAATAAGCACCCATGCTGCATCGATCGTCCATGCAGATTGCTACATAGACACTTCAAGATCACATGGCACTAGCGCTACCAGATTAGAGGTTCTGAGAAACCCAGTCCAGCCATTCCCCCCTCCTGATAATCTAAAGAACTGATGATATTGCCTACGAGTGATTGCCACTAATTTTCAAACTGTTGGGCTATTGTCGTGCTCCATTTTTCTAGTCTCGGCCATTAGAAAAATTCTAGAACTTCTACCTTCTTCTCTCCGTACTTTGAAAAAAGGACATCATATGTACGTTATATACTAGTCCAACTCATTTTTCGACTCAATAATTGCATTCATTTCTGCTGGATGTACGTTGTATATTGTTTTTATTTATCCATATTCTATATTGAATATTTCATTTACCTTTATATATTTTCTTATAGAGGCCAGCCCCTTGGATTATTGTGGGAGTTGACGAACCGCCACCCTCGTGGGATCCTGTTAACACGCCAAAGTTCGGTATGCATTCTATCACTGCTTGTTGTTAAATCTTACTTGTTAGTTCTCGAAGTCTTATTGTCATTTGGTTCATATGCTACTATTTTAGAGGTAAAATGAATCCAACGAGACTTGAGCGAATTAGGAAGAGGAGAGAGGAAGATGATGAAGAGTTTATGTTTTTGCTTGTACCATTGTTGTGCTCGCGCCTCATGGGTAGTAGAAGTCAAATGGAGAGAAGGCAGCAGAATAGCTCCGTCTTATATGGAAAAAAGCGTGTCGAAGAAATCCTCGAAGGACATGTTAAGAATTGTCGAGTAGCATTTAGAATGGAAGCACACATTTTCAGATCCATAGCATCATACCTTCAGAGGGAAAAGTTGTGGAAGGATAAAAGAATAAAGATTGAGGAGAAGCTCGCTTTCTTTCTCTACATGTTGTCGCACAATGCATCTTTTGAAAAGCTGCAATTAGAGTTTCAACACAGCAACCGGTCCTTCCACAATTGCATCAAAGAATTCGTTGACATCATCCCTCTCCTAAGTAGCAGATTTCTGAAGCTTTCGAACATTGACCAACCACACCCAAAAATTGCTTCCGACGGACGATTTTCCCATATTTCAAGGTTCACATCTCTAATTTCTTCGTTATCCCTCTTCCATTAGTATGTCAAAAAAGAAATTCTTATATTCCCTGTCCATTCATCTCTTTCCTTGCAGAATTGTATAGGGGCCATTGATGGATCACATGTTCCCGTTTCTATATCACCGCACCTTGCTGCCCCATTCCGCAATAGGAAGGGAACTCTGAGCCACAACGTGATGATTGCATGCGATTTGGACCTAAATATTACTTACATCTCTTCTGGCTGGGAGGGATCTGCCACCGATGCGAGAGTCCTTCGGTCTGCCATGAACACAGGTTTTACAGTACCTAACGGGAAGTTTTATCTTGTTGATGGTGGATATGCTAATACACCATCCTTCGTTGCACCCTACCGGGGTGTGCGGTATCATCTCAAGAAATTCGGCCATGGCTGCCATCGGCCTCAGAACTATAAAGAGTTATTTAACCACCGGAATGCTTTGATGCGAAATCATGTAGAAAGGGTTCTAGGTGTTCTTAAGAAGTGATTCTCGATTCTACATGTTGCAACATTCCATCAAATGAGGAACCAAGTGAAGATCCCTGCAGCTGCTGCAATCCTGCATAATATCATTAGAATGCATCACAGTGACGAGGAGTGGCTTGAAAATCAAGAACACAGTATACCTCCTGCTACTTATATTGATCTGCCCAATGGTGATGATAACCACCAAGGGAACAACCTCGCCGGCAATGCTTTTAGAGACCAAATAGCCATGGAGATGTGGAAAGAGTGAAGGCTTCAAAAGTTTTCAAAATAGCTGAGAATCGGGAAACATTTCTTTCATGGGCTGCTGAAGATGCGCAGTTAGCTGTGATGTGGCTCCGGGATGAACTTCTTGAGTTACCTTGAGGTAAATCTTCTTCTTTTCCTCGCGTCTTGCTTGCACTGTATCTAGTGGCACCTAGTGTAAAAGTATAGAATGTTAGTGGAGAAATATGGTACCTAGTGGCACCTAGTGTGTCAGTGGTGTTCCTTAATTTCTGAAATTGTTGTTTGTGTGCATGCTTGAATCTAACCATAGAATATTTCTGTTCTTAGACAGTTGCAACATTATCGGTCACTAGATATTTTCTAGAAATGTTCTATCATTTTCATTTTGGGTCACAGACATGTATGTACGTGGTAGTTTACATAAACTTTTTCTTCTTTGGCTTTTGCACATGTGTTTGATTAATCTGGGATGATGCACCCGACTGACTTTGCCACCTTTTACATATAAGTGAAGTCAAGTGGGTTGAGGGCTTTGGGGTAGTCCGTTCATTTTATATTTCAATCTGATGTTGTCTAGTGTTCCTGAGATCTTCGGGATCTACACTATTTCTGATGTTCTTTCTTTTGTACTTTTGGCAAAGAAGATAAAGTCTGCTTCAAGATAGACAATGCCAATAATTTTTGCTATACATGCGTGTATGTTATCTGCTACCTGTACAATCACATCCAAGCCAAGCTGTAATTCTTTCAACTCGATAGCACCGTTGTTTACTTTATTGCACTCTCCTAATACACCATATCTGTACAATGCAGAGCCTTTGTGGAATCCGATTTTAGAACATTTTTGAATTATGGTGCTTCTTGGCTACTTAGAGCATCCTATGGTTTTGTGATCTACCCACCATCAAAATAAATCTTTCGAGAACGAACAACAACCAATTCATGTAACCCATAGCATGTGTTTGAGTTCCGGTATGTTGAGATATACTTTCATGTAGTAGTTGATGAGATGTTCGATAGATATCAGTATCTATTTTGCCATTGTGTGACGTTAAGATGATGTGTTCTATTCCTTTGTCTTGTTGTGCAAAATTTGTACTTATAGTTGCTTGTGAACCGATTGTTTGATAAATATTCAGTTATTGTGTGCAAAGATTAGATTTTTACTTGAGTGCATATGTCCAGTTATAGGTAAAGTTTCTGATTTTTACTTGAGTGCATATGTCTAGTATTGTGTCCAGTACACCACATTTCCTTCCCGTACATCACAATTCCTTCCCGTCCCCAGAAATCAAAGTAAACAGAGGGATTAGGGTTATTAGTGGAAAAGTGGGGAAATGAAGGGATTGGGTGACAGGGGGATTCACCAAATCCCCTCCCATCCCCAAATCTCCCATACCCCAAAAAACCAGAGAAGTAAACAAGCCCTTAAGCTTCGATGAAGCATTTGAGAGGATATGGAATATCGAAGAATGTTTTGGACAACATCGAAATTGTTTCGGGGAAAACTAAAATAGTTAAGGGGTTTTTGTCGAATGGTTGTTAATAGAATTAACAAATGATTCGAGGTGCTATATGCAAATGTTTGTTAATGGAATTAACAAATATTAAAATAAAGAAATAAAAATGTTTTATTTATTTATTAAAGAAAAAACTTTTGGATTTTCTAAGTGGGGTTTTAAGGGAGTATGAGTGGGTATGAGTGGGGCTTCCACTAACATGAAGAGGGAAGAGGTGGGGGCACCACCATGGATGGCCGCACCCCACCCTTGGGCTTCCTCCCCCTCCCCTATAAAAGGAGGGTGAGGGCTCCTCCTCCTCACACACTTGTCCCACCTCCTTTCCTCTCCAACCGCTGCTCCATTCAATGGTCTCCGGCTTGGCGAAGCCCTGACCGTGGGATTCTTCACCACCACCACGCCGTCGTGCTGCTGGAGTTCCGGGGGATCCTCATTCCGCTACCCCGTTGGATCGAGAGAACGAAGGTCTTCATCGAGCTGAACGTGTGACCGATCACGGAGGCACCGCCGGATTGCGGTGCACATCTTCTCGCTCTCGGGGTCGGTGTGAGTACGACTACGCCAACAACGAGATTGAATCTCGTAACGCTTAGAGTCTACGAGGGTATGTTTCCTAAGACTCTTTCTCCCCGTTGCACTTCATCTCCTAGATTAGATCTTGGCGCTTCAGGTTTATCTCGCGTAGGAATTTTTTTGTTTTCTATACAACGTACCCTTCCGTATTGGTAGATGAAAGTAGAAGGATGCCGCCTAGAGGGGGGTGAATAGGCGCTTTAAAATAATTACGGTTTAGGCTTGAGTAAATGCGGAATAAAACTAGCGTTTAATTTATCAAGCACAAAACCTATGCAAGCTAGGTTTACCTATGTGCACCAACAACTTATGCTAGGCATGATATACAACTATGAGATAGCAAGATAGATGACTTCAAGCACGATGGCTATCACAAAGGTAAATGCATAAGTAACGAGCTAGAGTGTAGAGATAACCGAAGCACAAGGAGACACCGGTGTGATTACCGAAGTTCCTTCCCAAGGGAAGTACGTCTTCGTTGGAGAGGTGGGGAGCCACCTAGGCGCTCCTCAATAGCACGGATGTGCTCACCTTATTCTCCTTGAGCTTCTCCGGTGAGGGAGATGCTCATTTCCACTATGAGGTCGACTTGAAGGCGTTGACCAAACCTTACACGAGGTTGAGGCTATCTCCACAACTCAATTGGAGGCTCTCAACGAAGCTTCTTGCAACAAGGTGGAAGACCCAAGCACTAACCGTCTAGGGTGCTCAATACACCCAAGAGGAACAATCTCTCCGGTGACCAAGCACCCAAGAGTAACAAGCTCACGAACTTCTCTTTCACGAATCTAGTGGGGAACTCAAACCGATGCACCTAATGCAATGGCAAGAACACACAAAGTGGTCAAGAACTTCTCTCTCAAATCCCACCAAAGCAACTAATGCTATGGAGGGAGGAAGGAGGAAGAACAAGGAAAACAACAAATGAATCCCTAGATCTAGATCCAATAGATTCCCCTCACAAAGAGGAGGGATTGATTGGTGAAGTGGTAGATCTAGATCTCCTCTCTCTTTTCCCTCAAGTGGAAGCAAGAATCATTGGAGGGATTGAGAGAGAGCAAGCTTTTGGAGGTCAACAATGGAGGTCAAACTTGCCCAAAAGGTTGGGGAACCATTGGGGAAGAAGTCCCCTTAAATAGGTCACCCAAATATCCAACCGTTGGAGGAAAATTCGCGCAGGGGCGGAACCTCCGGTGAAACCACCGGAACCTCCGCCCCCCGGATGAGTTAGGACATCAAAATGGCTGAAAAAATGCCCCAATCACCGGAGCCTCCGGTGGTTTCACCGGAGGTTCCGCCAACATCAACCCGAAGGGGTTTCCGGCGGAGCTACCACCGGAGCCTCCGCTGGTGGAAAAAACTGCAGAACATCCTATATGAAAACGGTCGTAACTTTTGCATCCGGACTCCGTTTTCGATGTTCTTGTGCTCGTTGAAATCGCAACGACGAGAACTACAAGAATATGCAGAGAAACATGATAGTCCAAATGGTAATATAAAACCAAATGATGAAAGGTTTGTCCTATCAATAAAGGACAACCGGTAGAAACCTCCAACAACAAAAATGCGATAAGTTTTTCATACGAAATCCATTTTTGATGAACTTGAGCTTGACATGAAGAACATGAAAAGCTCTAAAACCTTACATGGAGAAAACCCAAATAAGAACCAAGAAGGATGATGCCAAGTATGCAAAGGTTTGAGCTCTCTACGATAGATACGATCAAGATATGCATTCAAGAGCCCCTCTTGATAGTACGGTTATCTATCCTATAATCCGGTCTCCCAACTAGCATAATGAGACCGGTAAAATAGAAACCCTATATAAGTCATACCTTTGCCTTGCGCAATCCAATTGAGCTAGATGATGGCGATCTTAATCACCTCAAGTTGGACCACCTTTCTTGATTGCGCTTCGCTTCGTGAAGATTGTGAATTGCTCCCCCATAAGCTAATATGAGAGAGCTTATCACATGAACATCTTCACTTGACCATAATCTCCATATGGGTGGAAAGATTCAAGCATAGGATTTCTTCTAGATGCTTCACTTGAGCTTCCACGTCAAGCTAGGTGACGGACATCGCTCGACGATGACATAGACCATGGGCTATATGAAATCTACCTTTTTGTTCATGCCCATGGAAAGATACCTAACCACACATAGAGATGCCACACACACATATATGGGTTAGATCACAAAGCTATATTGACACTTTCTTACCATACCATGAGATACACAATCCCACTTGGTACATCGTGTAGCTTTGTGTGTTGATCACTAGCTTGATCAACCTTGTATCTTTTCTTCTCACTCCAAATGATGATGTCTTGAAGATAACCATGAAGGATAACATAATACTTTTCTTCAAGACACACTAGCAATAACCTCAACTCAAACCATGACCATTCTTCATATAAATCCTTGAATATAACAATGGCCATCAAGGAAGCTAATAGAGTTCAACACATGAACTCCATTATTTCCTATGAACAAGAACTACAAGGATAACTCAATGCAAACATTAGTCCATAGGGATTGTCGGTAATTACCAAAACCACATATGGAGCAACATGCACTTTCAATCTCCCCCATTTTGGTAATTGATGACAATCCCTTTTTACGAGGGTTTATATGATGAATTAAGCAACCATGCAAAACAAAGAGCAAGGATGCAATAGCATGGAAGGAAAATGCTTAAGAACGAAACTAAAGCATAGAACCAAATTCCCTTAAACCCTCTAAACTTCTCCCCCATTGGCATCCATTGCCAAGATGGGAAAAAAGATTAGAAGGCAAATATAATAAGAGCTCCCCCATAGTGTATGCATTCCTCATGATATGAGTGAAATCAAGAGCATATATCCAACTAGGAATAGATGGAGGGAGATCAAACTATATTGAGGATCCAAAGATTTACAAGCAAAGTCAAATTGAAGGATACTTTCATAAAGAAGCAACCAACCAAAGGATCCCAAAAACCGATTGACCAAAATCAATATTATGATAAGATCAACCAAGTGTTCTAGAAAATCAAGAGGGAACTCCCCAAGGTACATGCACAATGTTAGATTTGAATTACTATATAATGTGCATAACATGGAATCATCACTCCCTTCTAGATAATTTTGAACACAAACAAGAGCAAGATAATATATAGGAAATGGAGCAAAGCAACTTGCAAACAAACAAGAGTTGAGCAATTAAGATCAAGAAGCGACAAGTAAAGATTTACTCAACCGAAAGAGATGAGTGTGACAAGGAAGGACATTTGCAGGAGACTAATAGGATGAGCAATGCTTCATCATAGTCTTTAAATATATGAGTCACATAGTGCATATCATGTCTTTCCCATACACACAAACCAACAAATGATAAAACACATATGTCCACAAGCTTTATAAGATGCCAAAGGAATACCAACAGAAAAGAAAAGCTTGTGCCTTTTAGGAACCACCAAGTAATATAAAGAAATAAAACATGGTCACTAAAGAAATATAATATCAATTAAAGATGTAACTATTCTCGTGTGTATAAGTTTCTAAGTGGACACCAATCACAAAGATATATATCCACAAAGAAATATGCACACACAAAAATAGGTACAAGGATAAAGAACATGATATCCAAGATAGGTTCATAAATATACCAATAAGATTTTTGCTTGAAAGCAAAGCACTAGGATTAGTTTAATCTTAAGGGGATATAGATGGACAAACAATAAACTCATCAAAGCATCACAAATATCACAAGGGAAAAGTGATAGTTGGAATGCTTCGAGAAAGGTAACGCATATCACAAAAGATTCAAATGGTTTTTGAGAATTCATAAATATTGCATATGAGAGACTTAAAGTAGAAGTTACTAGATTAATATACTTGGGATTGGTGAATCATGAAATTGATTATAAATATCCCCTTAGTATGTAATCATCCCGGCTTACTCATAGTTGCAATAAATATGTTTTTGATAAGACATTTGCAAGAGCCAAATGAAATGCAACAAATGGAATTCATGTCAAGATGCAACCTACACAAGATTGAAATCTAAAAATTTATGCATGGAATAGATACTTGTTACCAAGACGGCATTGGTGATGAAGAGGATGCGAGTTTGATAATCATCGTAGCTTGACTCCTATGATATGATGGTGAGAACACCTTCCTTATGAATGGAGCAAGCAAACAATGTATCTCCATTGTACCTAAAAACAAAAATCAAGTACAAAATGGTTCCCAAACTTATTGGGTCCAAAGTAGTTAGAACAACTACAATACATAAGACAAACTCCATATAAATATATGCATATTAATATGAATTTGAATTTTATGCGCATCTTAGCCATTTAGGATTTGATGGAGTTTATCCTATGTATTGGATCAACGAAAGTAAGCATGTCAAAGAATATACATAGTAAATATACATGCACAAAACTTTCAAGAACCAAACAAGATACAAATTGGACAAAATACCAATTAAAACAAAGAAGGCACTCACAAGAGATAAAATCAAACAAAGTGTCCAAGTTATATCAAAACCCCAAATCAACACATGATTTAGGAAATCAAATAGAGAAGATAACAAAAACAACATCAACGAATAAACAAACCCTCTACACTTTTCATGATGGCACACAAAGTACCAAGACGAAAAATGTTCGTCTTCCAAAGAGACAAGTCATTGGGATAAAATACCAATTTCAAGACAACAAGTGTTCAAACACATATAGGATAGTTCTTCCAATAATAGTGCATTAATTATGATATTGCATTTGAAAACAAGATGCACACAATGGAATCATTACTCTCCATATATATTGTTCAAACACTAGTCAAGCTCAAGAAAAGCAATAAGATGCAATACCAATTAAAGAATTGTGTTCTACTCAATGTAGGATAGCTTCCCCAAGAAATGCAACACAAAGAAGTATGACTTTGAATAAGAGTGCACACGAATGGGATCATTGCTTTTCCTAACTCAATAAAGCATAAAACGAATTTTGAGTAGAGTAAGGAAGACACAAAGGAGTTTGAACCAAACAAATCCTTGGCAAGAAACAAGGCAATTTTAGAGCAATGGACAAAGTAAATATGATCAATAAACTTACCACAAATTATTATAACTTGTCAAAGACAAGAGATGTATGGAGATATTTCTCGGTGGTATATTTGTTCACAATCATATTCACAAAACATAAGTATGTGGTAAAAGATAGGAATGAAAACACCATACTTAAATAGAGATTCTTGGTGGCTTCAATAGTCGAATGATCATGCAAAGAAATGATTAATATATCAAGAAGCAACCGGTTCCCGAGAAGGTAAATTCTAGTGCTAATTTGTGGAAAACCGCACCAAGAAACTCTCTCACAAATAAGATACCAAAAGATGAGCAAATAAAATCATTTAAGAAAAATTGGAACTTGTTTGAGCACACATGCCACATAGGAATAAGATAATTAACAATATCAATTCTATGTGGCAAAACCTTAAATGTTCACATTCTTTAGGCTTGTAATATGCACAAACATATTGCTCCCCCATAATGTGATAATCCGTATCTTCTTAGCAAGAGGCAAACAAAGACCAACTTTAGATAATTAATAGACATTAGAATTTGAATTTCTCATGAGTATGAGATACCACATAGAGACTAGATAATATTGAAATATCAACACTATGTGGTATTCCTCATGTACACACATTTTGGTATTGTGAAGTGCCAAAGGCATATTACTCTCCCAAAATGGGATAGTCCATTAATCACTCAAAAGAGCCAAATAAGATACACACAAGATGCAATTAGGCTCAAAGCAAACTCATACATACATTTTGTGCGAACCGACAAACACATACTAGATTACCCAAGGATAAGTAAGTAGTAAGCACAAAATATACAAAATACAAGCAAGGTACAAAACCAATATATGCAAAGGGGCAAGCAACTTTCAATGTATATATATAATGTAATAAATACAAGTTACCGCAAGAAGGAGCATGGAATATGAGATAGAGACGTGATAATCCAAATGACTTGGCTTAAGGAAAATATACGTGATGAAGATCCCTTAATTCTTCATGATATAGCCAAGTCTCCAATGCCCTCCGATAACACCTATTGATCAAGTTTGAGCTTGTTGGTCCCCAACCAAGTTGGGTCCTAAGAGGTTAGTCACAATAGGCTTGGCAACCCAAATGGTTCTTTTCTTGACACCACTTTGAGTACCAACATATTTGGCAAACACATTGCCCACATCATCCTTCCGAATGGAATACACATCATCAATTATGATAGGGTTGGATAATGTACCATTAGTGCATGAAGAAGCAAGATGGCCCTTTTCACGACATAAGTAGCAACAACGACTCCTTCCATTCTTCTTAGTTGATTTCTCAACTTGAGAAGCATTAGCTTGAGTCTTCATAGGAAGAGGCCTTTCTTCAACTTGGAGTTGAGATTGAGGTTGAACTTGTGGCCGCTTCCCTTGTTGCTTCTCGCTAAGTTTCTTCTTCTTCATAGGGCATGATCTAACATGATGCCCTTCAACCTTGCACTTGAAGCAAACAATATTCGCCAAATTCTTGACTTGTTCATGGCCCTTCTTCTTGTCGAGCTTGGACTTGTTCTTGTGATTGGAAATGAATCCAAGTCCTCTCTTGTCATTGGGGGAATTTTGGACACTCAACATATTATCAAGTGTGGACTTCCCTTTATGACACTTCTCCAAGTCTTTCTCCAATGAAGTGACTTGGGCCTTGAGCTCTTTTATTTCCTCTACGTGGTTAGTATCAACACAAGAGCTAGAGGAAGTAGATGCATCATTATTAGAGCAACAAGGTAAGGAAAGCAATTCATCATAAGATGTGGGAACATTATGAGAGGATGAATTACTAGGACTAGCACAAGGCAATATAGCATTTAGAGTAGATATTGTGCCTTTGTCCACATGAGGCTCACAAGATGTTACCTTAGTTAACATAGCCTTATGAGCTAATTTTAGACTCTCATGGGAGACTAGAAGATCCTTATGAGAGCTTGAGAGCTTTTCATGAGTTTCTTCCAATTTCCCATAATTACTAGTTAGCAACTCAAGTTGAGCCCGTAGCTCAACATTCTCCTTTAATGTGGATGCTTCACAAGAAATAGAGTTAGTAGCACAAGCATCAACATTTTTAGCTTTGAGTTCATTAGCAAGAGAAATAGATAACTCATTGTCCCTTCTAAGCTTAGAAACGCTAATAGCATATGTTTCTTCTAGACTATATAGTTTCTCTTCAAGAGAAGACCTAAGGGACCGCTCTTTCTCAAAAGCCTTTTCAAGCTCTTTGTCCTTGATAGAATGACTACCACTATGACTTTCGAAAGTCACGATGATATCCTCCTTTTCATCTACAAGAGAGTTAGCCTCATCAAGTTGTTCTAGGAGAGCATTCACATTTTCTTTGGTCTCACCAACAAGGCTTGCGAACCATAAGCGTAATTTCTTAGACTCATCATCATCTTCCTTACCAACATCATCATCACTACTATCATCATAATATATATTGGGGTTCAAAGTGGAAGATACCTTTGAATCCTTGGCCATAAGGCAAAATGTGGTAGATAATGATGAATCATTACTTGAGGCACCACTCGAGTCCACATCTTGTTCCATAGAAAGTTGAGTTTCCTTTAAATTGTTAGCCATACAAATACTAGAGGAAACACAATCATTTTTATCATGGGAACAAGATAAAGCAAGCATATAATCATGATATTTAGTCAAGCAATGACGACATGATATGCAAAGACTATCAACACAAGCATGTAAAACATTTTTTGTGCTAGTTGTGTTTAAGTCCAAAGATGAGACATTGCAATAAGATAGAGATGAAGGATCATCAATAATAATCTCACTATCATTATTGCAAAGCCTATCACTACTCACCATCTCATTAGTTTGTGGCTTACCACATGTTGGTGAAGTAGAAGAAGTTGAGAACTCATCAAAACCGGAGATGGAGGGAGAGCAATCATCCACAATAATATTGGACACTCCATATTTATCTTGAAGCTTTGTCCATAATTCATGAGCATTCCGAATAGGAAAAAGTGGCTTAATAACTACAAGGCTCACAAGAAGGAAAAACGCATTAATAGCAAGAGCATCGAGAGATAAGTTTTTCTCTTCCTCTAAAGTTGGATTTTGAGGATCCTTTGGAGGAGAAAACCCCATCTCTACAATTTGCTCCATGTGTGGGTCCATGACCCAAAAATAAATGAGCATGCGAAATTTCCAAAGATCATAGTTTGTGCCATCGAAATGAAATGTGGAATCTTGCACTAATTCACTAAGCGACATCATTACTCTCAAGGCGGTGAAGCCTAACAATGAGAGCCCTGGCTCTGATACCAATTGAAAGTAGAAGGATGCCGCCTAGAGGGGGGGTTAATAGGCGCTTTAAAATAATTACGGTTTAGGCTTGAGTAAATGCGGAATAAAACTAACGTTTAATTTATCAAGCACAAAACCTATGCAAGCTAGGTTTACCTATGTGCACCAACAACTTATGCTAGGCATGATATACAACTATGAGATAACAAGATAGATGACTTCAAGCACGATGGCTATCACAAAGGTAAATGCATAAGTAACGAGCTAGAGTGTAGAGATAACCGAAGCACAAGGAGACACCGGTGTGATTACCGAAGTTCCTTCCCAAGGGAAGTACATCTTCGTTGGAGAGGTGGGGAGCCACCTAGGCGCTCCTCAATAGCACGGATGTGCACACCTTATTCTCCTTGAGCTTCTCCGGTGAGGGAGATGCTCGTTTCCACTATGAGGTCGACTTGAAGGCGTTGACCAAACCTTACACGAGGTTGAGGCTATCTCCACAACTCAATTGGAGTCTCTCAACGAAGCTTCTTGCAACAAGGTGGAAGACCCAAGCACTAACCGTCTAGGGTGCTCAATACACCCAAGAGGAACAATCTCTCCGGTGACCAAGCACCCAAGAGTAACAAGCTCACGAACTTCTCTTTCATGAATCTCGTGGGGAACTCAAACCGATGCACCTAATGCAATGGCAAGAACACACAAAGTGGTCAAGAACTTCTCTCTCAAATCCCACCAAAGCAACTAATGCTATGGAGGGAGGAAGGAGGAAGAACAAGGAAAACAACAAATGAATCCCTAGATCTAGATCCAATAGATTCCCCTCACAAAGAGGAGGGATTGATTGGTGAAGTGGTAGATCTAGATCTCCTCTCTCTTTTCCCTCAAGTGGAAGCAAGAATCATTGGAGGGATTGAGAGAGAGCAAGCTTTTGGAGGTCAACAATGGAGGTCAAACTTGCCCAAAAGGTTGGGGAACCATTGAGGAAGAAGGCCCCTTAAATAGGTCACCCAAATATCCAACCGTTGGAGGAAAATTCGCGCAGGGGCGGAACCTCCGGTGAAACAACCGGAACCTCCGCCCCCGGGATGAGTTAGGACATCAAAATGTCTGAAAAAATGCCCCAACCACCGGCTCCGGTGGTTTCACCGGAGGTTCCGCCAACATCAACCCGAAGGGGTTTCCGGCGGAGCTACCACCGGAGCCTCCGCTGGTGGAAAAAACTGCAGAACACCCTATATGAAAACGGTCGTAACTTTTGCATCCGGACTCCGTTTTCGATGTTCTTGGGCTCGTTGAAATCGCAACGACGAGAACTACAAGAATATGCAGAGAAACATCATAGTCCAAATGGGAATATAAAACCAAATGATGAAAGGTTTGGCCTATCAATAAAGGACAACCGGTAGAAACCTCCAACAACAAAAATGCGATAAGTTTTTCATACGAAATCCATTTTTGATGAACTTGAGCTTGACATGAAGAACATGAAAAGCTCTAAAACCTTACATGGAGAAAACCCAAATAAGAACCAAGAAGGATGATGCCAAGTATGCAAAAGTTTGAGCTCTCTACGATAGATACGATCAAGATATGCATTCAAGAGCCCCTCTTGATAGTACGGTTATCTATCCTATAATCCGGTCTCCCAACTAGCATAATGAGACCGGTAAAATAGAAACCCTATATAAGTCATACCTTTGCCTTGCGCAATCCAATTGAGCTAGATGATGGTGATCTTAATCACCTCAAGTTGGACCACCTTTCTTGACTGCGCTTCGCTTCGTGAAGATTGTGAATTGCTCCCCCATAAGCTAATATGAGAGAGCTTATCACATGAACATCTTCACTTGACCATAATCTCCATATGGGTGGAAAGATTCAAGCATATGATTTCTTCTAGATGCTTCACTTGAGCTTCCACGTCAAGCTAGGTGACGAACATCGCTCGACGATGACATAGACCATGGGCTATATGAAATCTACCTTTTTGTTCATGCCCATGGAAAGATACCTAACCACACATAGAGATGCCACACACACATATATGGGTTAGATCACAAATCTATATTGACAATTTATTACCATACCATGAGATACACAATCCCACTTGGTACATCGTGTAGCTTTGTGTGTTGATCACTAGCTTGATCAACCTTGTATCTTTTCTTCTCACTCCAAATGATGATGTCTTGAAGATAACCATGAAGGATAACATAATACTTTTCTTCAAGACACACTAGCAATAACCTCAACTCAAACCATGACCATTCTTCATATAAATCCTTGAATATAACAATGGCCATCAAGGAAGCTAATAGAGTTCAACACATGAACTCCATTATTTCCTATGAACAAGAACTACAAGGATAACTCAATGCAAAAATTAGTCCATAGGGATTGTCAGTAATTACCAAAACCACATATGGGGCAGCATGCACTTTCAGTAGATGTTCAATGCAGGCATTTCACCGCACACTCTTTTGAGCACAAATATGCATGCTTCTGCTTCTATATATTTTTTACATACGACACCCCCAAAACAAGGGCTCGTGCTCCATTATCATTATAATAACGGAGCCCTACATCTGCTTCTATATGTAACACATATGAAATCGTTAGGCATGAGACACCTTTGTTAGGTACTAACGTTGAAAAAATGATTCTAAAAAAAACGGTGGAAAATTGTGTGCCGCCATGCATTGAATTCACGATCACGTGCAAAGCTAGCTAAACCCAGCTGTGCTAAATGCAATAGTTGTCTGAACCGACCTATAGTCACGTGCCACATCAACGAAATACAATGGTCAAACTTAGCAAGGACCGTACGTGGATGTATAGAGCAAGTTTAAGGACCGTATTGATACAGTTTATGAGTTCAAGGACTGTTATAGAGATGGCCAACGAGTTCGGGGACTGTACATGCATTTCACTCAACATTTTCTTCACAGTGGGGAGAAGCTGCATTACCCCAGCTTCCCGCTACAGCCACCAGTGGATCGAATCGTTTTTCCGCGTTACCTTATTTGACACAAAATTTACATCAAATTGCCACCGAGCAGCCTCCCCATTAGTTGTCAAACAAAAAACAGCAAAAAATCGTGACTCCTAAGCCGCAGCGCACCGGCCGGCGCCGCCGACTCAACCCGGCCGCCGCCGCACCGTATCAGCCGCCGCCGCACCGCTCTCCGCCACCTCCCGTGAACCCGCCCCTCCCAAGCCACCTCAAGCTCCGTGTCTCCGGCCGTCCGCTGGGAGAGGATAGCCCCAGATCGAGCTCCGCCTCCGGCCGTCTGTTGCGGCTGTCCACCGACGCTTTGACTCAGGCATATCCTTCTTCCGTTTCACGGCGGATGGGTAGCCTGTGGCCACCCCTAAGCCGTTGGTACGAGGCAATCCTAGCTCGATCTGCGGAGGCCTGCACTGGTGTTGTCTCCTCCGGTCAAACTGCCGCACCCTGCACCGGCTTGGTTGCTCCGGCCGTACTGCTGCGCCCCTCCTCCAGCCTGGGCGGCATCTCCGTGACCGTGGTCCGTGGAGTCTGTACCTGCCCCTCCGCCAGCTAGCACCTTTCTTAAGGGAAATTTGCCACAACACACCGTTATTTTCCGGCGTTTGGCTAAACACACTGCCCAATTACGCCTTTGCCATATACCATTATAATTTCTACTATATCTGCCACAACACACCATACGGCCAAAAAGGGAAAGATTGATGTATTCTCACATGAAATTACAATCTTGCCATTCGGCACATGTGTACGAAGACTTTTTTTTCTAATCGTTCATCTCCTCGAACTACCGAGACGAACAGAGAGTTCGTATCTTGCAGCCACGAGCCCTAGCGGGCGGCGCCGCCTGATCTCACAGGTCGCCTTGCCGCTCTCTCCGTCCCCGTCCCCGTCTCCGCCCCCCTCAACGCCGACTCTCTCTGTATCCGTCCTCCTCAACGCCGGCTCTCTCCGTCCTCGTACTGTATCGCCGGCCCGTCACCGTCCCCTGTGTCGCCGGCCAGGCCCAACGGCGAGCGGCGTGCCTAGGTGCTGCGCCGCCCGGTGAGAAGTTCCGTCCGTCCTCACCAGCGCCCTTACGCCGGAACACGCTGCTACCAGCCGCCCTCACTTGCAACAAAGCTGGCAGAACTTGTCCTGGGTGCCTGACAGGTAATTTTCTCCCCTAATTCTCTTCTCAATTTCTCAACTGGATGTGAACGAATGGAATTGTAGTATCTAATTCATGTCCCTATTAATTTTCTTAGGATGGACAGTCGTTCAGCTACTAGAATTGATGTTCGGGTGTGTGCATATGCTGAATTTGGTGATAATGGGACACAATTTTGGCATCCAACTAGGGATGAACTGAAAGTTGTAGACAGAGATTGTGTCAATTTCAAAGATTTCAGTGAAGAACTTGGTGAAGAAATAAAGCATGGACTGGATCAGAAGCCGCCAATAACTTTCTGGGATAAAGTTAGCCATTCTTTTGCAGAAATCAACCATGATACTTTGTTATTGGGTGCAATAGGTATGTATTGGGATGAAAGGAAGCTTCCTATAATGATCTCTGTTGTTTGCAAAGGGGATAACAGTACATCTGCTTGTGTGCCACAACTAACAGCCCCTCTAAATCCAATTGAAAAGCCGCAACAGCAACAACCTGCTGACAATGAAGACGACTCTGCCCATAGTGAGCATGAGTCTTCTAACAGCGAGGAACCACCGGTTCTTGAAGATTGGGTTGACGCAGAAGTTGAGTATGCTGGCGTAGATGATGAGTTTGAATACAAAGAGTTGATAAGTGACTCTCATGACTCTAACTTAGGTGGTGGGTATGATTCTGATGCGTCAGTTCAAGATGAGCTTGCTGTGGATGACACAATTGGATGTGAGACCATTGTCCATGTGACAAATTTTGGAAACCCCAAAATTGAAGTTGGTGTTACATTTGAAGATGGTACATCCTTTAAGAAGGCTATTAGGCAATATGCAGTAAAGGGAGAATATGAAATTGCAGCTCCATACTCCGAGGCAACAAGGTACAGGGGCTATTGCAAAGCTAAGAAGTGCAAGTGGAGGATACATGCAAGCCAACTTCAAGATGGCAGGACTTGGCAGGTATGTAGTGTTTGATTTAGTTATCTATTTTTTCGGTTTATTCTATAACTTGGTTCTGATGTCTACATTTGTTGATTTAGATAAAGAAGATGCCAATGAAACACAATTGTGGAAGCACTGGGACAGTGGAGAAGAACTGCATGGCAAATAACCATTGGGTATGTGACAGGGTCATGTAATGGCTCTCAAAGGATGCTAGCATTGGGCCGACCGAGCTTCGGAAGAAATTTGAAGAGAAGTATAAAATCAAGATATCAAAGTGGGTTCTATGGGATGGAAAAGAAATGACTAAAGAAGCTTCAAGGCGATTGGGATGCTAGCTTTGAGGATGCTTTTAGCTTCAAAGCTGAGTTGGAGAGGACAAATCCGGAAAGCATAGTGGACATTGAGTCCGAGAAGGATGGAGAGGGAAAACATAGGTTCACTAGGATGTTTGTTGCCCTTCGTTCATGTGTCGATGGGTTTATGTATGGTTGCAGACCATATCTAGATGTGGACTCAACTGCACTAACCGGAAAGGGGAGAGGACAACTTGCATCTGCAACTGCTATTGATGGAAATCATTGGATGTTTCCAGTTGCTTATGGGGTATTTGGCTAAGAGACGTCTGATAATTGGGCATGGTTTTTTGACAGGTTGCACATGGCTATTGGGTCACCCCCTGGATTAGTTATATCCATGGATGCAGGTAAAGGTATAGATGCCGCTGTTACCCAAGTTTTCACAAATGGGGTGGAGCATAGAAAGTGCACGAGGCACTTACTGAAGAACTTCATGAAAAAAATTCGTGGTGATGTATTCCTCAAGCACTTGTGGCCAGCATGTAGAGCCTATAGAATTCTTCGGTTTGAACAACACTACAATCTTATGCTTGAAGCATGTCCTGAAGCCATGTAGTGGTTGGAGGACAACCACAAGAACATGTGGAAAAGGTACCAATTCTCCGAAACTAACAAAGTAGATTACGTGACCAATAATATTGCTGAATCCTTCAATAGTTGGATTATAACATAAAAGTCTCTTCCGGTCATTCCTCTTTTTGATAGGATAAGACAAATGATAATGGAGAAAATGGACTTGGGAAGGAGAATTTCGTATAAACTGCGTGGAAAAATTCTTCCTCGTGTTGTTAAGGATGTAAATGCTAAGAGCGGAGGATTGCCATATGTCCATAGATTTTCTAACAAAGATCAAGATAACACTGCACTTTTAGCTGAGGTTCAAGGTGTTGACAAGTACCTGCAACCTTGGAGGCACGCATTGGATCTCACAAATAGAACATGCACTTGTAGGAAGTGGCAAGTTACTGGTTTGCCTTGCTATCATGCTGTACATGTTATCACTAGCATGAGAAATCCCAAGATGGAAGATTACATTGACGACTACTACTCAGTTCACAAGTTCAAAAAAGCTTATGAAAATTGGGTGGGGACAATGACAGATAGGAGCCAATGGCCAAAGGTGGACCTCGGCTTTAAACTTTGGCCCCTGTTCTGAAACGTGCAGCCGGGAGGCCAAGAACAAGAAGATACAAAGGATGGGAAGAAGGAGGAACGTCACGTAGAACCGTCACATGTAAACGTTGTCATCAAAAGGGCCACATGAAGAAAACTTGCAATGAGACAGTCCTTGATCCTAACGCACCTCCACCAGCACCACCTAAACCAAAGAGAGTGAGAAACAAGAGCAAGAAGAAGGCAACTGAAGTTCAAACACAAGCTGAAACTATTGAAGCACCAACTCTGGTTATCTGCACTACACCCTCAAAGGCCTCCACTACAGACATGCGTAATATTAGCCCAATGACAAGAAGGTAATCAAATTTGCAAGTTTTTCTTTATTTACATGCTAGCAAAAAATTGTAACTTCTCTACGTAATTTTTTGGCAGCCGCAAGCGGCAATTGGATCTTGATTCAGCGGCTATTCATGGAATGTGCACACCAACACAACAGGTTGCTTCTACTATTGATAACAACAACCCAATGACAAGAAGGTAACCAAAAGAACAAGTTCAGTACAATATTTACACAACTATTTGTTTCCCAATGTGATTTATATGCTTATGATTAATGTCGTCTCAATAAACAATTGGGGTTGGATGCTACTATGCGCAAGGCGTCAAAAGTTGCTGCTAAGTCTAAAGCCACGAAGAAAACAACTCGCAAGCTGGAGGTCAAGGAAGCCAAAAAGTAATGTTGTATGTCATGTGTAATAGGATATGCAAGATCTTTCACTTCCTAGTTGAACTTGTTTCATGTTAAACCTATGTTCTTACTGTGTCGCTTTTGTGGGCTGCTATTTTCAGCCCTTTGTGAGTTGGACATATGTCGAATCTTGAATTATACTTCCCTATGTTGAATCAATTCGGTCTTATGTTGAAACCGCCATTTTTGTGGGCTTTTTGGTAGAGTTTTTTTTTTATCATGTGTTGGCGGATCTGTCACTTAATATGTTGTTATTAGTTCCGGTGCTAAAAGTTGATATATACGGACCAAGTGTTGTCCAAACTTTCTTTGCATATTAATGTCCGAAGTTGATACATACAGACTGCCTTGGGCTAAATGTTGAATTAGAAAACTAAAAATGTCCAAAACTGCACGTAGAAAGATCCTCCCAAGCAAAAATAATAAACTTTTCGTTTTTGGCCATTCGGTGTGTTGCGGCAAATGTACCCTAAAATTATAATGGTATCTGACAAAGACATAATTGAGCGGTGTGTTTCGGCAAACGCTAAAAAATAACGGTGTATCGCCGTATTTCCGTTTCTAGAAATTTCATATCTGTGTGGATGAATTGCTAGTAAAATCACTAGATACTCGGTGTATCGCCGTATTCTTGTTTCTAGAAATTGACCTATCCCGTGTCTCCGTATCGGTGCTTCATAGGAAAATTGCCATCTGAGCCGTATAATCTCTGGCTCCCATATGACCTCCCCCGTCCCCACGGCGGCGGCGCAGCCGTCGTCCACGATCACGGACGGCACCGTCAGCGGCAAGCTCCCGGGGGCCGAGGCCTTTGCCGTGCACTACCCTGGGTACCCCTCCTCTCCCGCTCGCGCCGCCCATACCCTTGGCGGACTCGCCGCCATCGCCAAGGTACCCCTCAAACTGAAACCCTCACCCCTCTCGCCTCCGTTAGGCAGCACAAGCGGAGTGACCTACGTCGGCTTCTTCTCGTAGGTCCGGAGTCCCAACCCCGCCCCCGCCCCCGCCCCCGCCTCTGCCCCTGCCCCAGTCCCCCGCCTCGAGCTCCGCTTCCGCCCAGAGGACCCGTATTGCCACCCGGCCTTCGGTGAGCTCCGCGCCTCCACTGGCCTACTCCTTCGTCTCTCCAGGCCCAAAGGAGGTTGCGCGCCGCCGCGTGCTGAGGTGGTGGCGCGTGTCCGGAGCGGCTACCATTTCGAAGGTGAGTACTTGAGCACTTCCTGTTCGATAAAATGCCTTGTCTTTCTTGCACTTACGGAATGACTGTCATGCTGGGGAGACTCCGTTAGTTGGACCACTAGAAGACGTAGCAGCAGAATTTTCACCATTGTTCTGAATCTGAACTGATGCGATGATATACAATCAAAGGAAATAAGCTATATAGAGTTATGGTCATTTTGAATAAATCAAAGATGAGTTCTAATATGCCTTGCTCAAATGTAGGTATAAGATATACTTGATAACCTTGTTGCTCCAAAATGCATCATGTCCACTTAGTGATTGTCCTGATTAATGCTCATCCTTTTTATTGATGTTTTATTTTCGAATCCAAACTGAGTTTAACAAGTCTTAACTTTAAAAGAAATAGCACATGGGCATGTGTCGTTAGCTGGCACACTGCCATCTTTTCTGCTTACGGTTTAAAGTAATACTCCCTCTGTTCGGAAGTAGATGACGTTTTAGACATGGACGAAGTCTCCAATATATATCTTTGCCGTTAGATTTTTCATATATATGTTAATCAAAATTATCAAGTTTTATACTCCCTCCGTCCACTTTTATAAGGCTCACTTCTTACTACTGAATGCTAAGAAGTGAGCCTTATAAAAGTGGACGGAGGGAGTACTATGAAAGTATTTTTTTTTTGAAAGCCTACTGATACTATTCTAGCCTTACAAATTTATTTTATAACACATTAGTAGCCAAAGTTGGAAAAAAATTGGCTGCATTCCATAAGAATGTAAGATAGAAAGTTTTGTTTGGTAATTAAATCCCAATATTATATCCTTCCGGTCTAGAATGAGTTTGTCAATTGCATTTATGGTAAAATAATCTAAAATTACTTTCCTCACACAAGCTACCATTAGCTAGCAGCCTTATCTTGCATACAATTTGCACCATTATGATTCTGGAGTCGAATAGGTAGTGCCACCTGTCAAACTGTATAAAGTGGAAAGTTAAATAGGATGCAAACTATGCAAGCTGGAATGTAAAAGACATGTGCCAGGCAGTGCCATTGACAGCGTTGTGGGACCAGGGCGTCCAGCATGCCTGGCACCGTACGCCAGTCTATGTCGTGCCGACACCCAACACCTCTGCAGCAACTGCCCAACACAGCAGCTATGCCCCTACATGCAGGCAGAGATGACTGAAGTAGTAAGGTTGACTTTGAGCAGGATGATTCCTTCCCATAGAATCTATCCGCAGATTATTTCCTGTTCCACTGTTCATAGCTGGTAGTTTAGGTTTGGTGTGAATAATGGATATTGTACATGCACTTTTTTGTTGATATATACAAGTTTATGCAGGTATGGCAGATTTTCAGCATGTCGTTCCAGTGCATGCTGCTGAAGTGAGAAAAAGAAAACGGTTAGATTGTCCGAATGTTAAAGATGATTTAGGCAATGGTAAATTACTTTCAAACTTCCTGTCTCTGATGATGCAATGGTGTAATATTACCATTCTGATCATTGCTTTTCTCTCCTGAATGGCAGATAAGGCAGGAGGTCTAGAAACGGATGATGGAGATGTCATGATGTTGGTACCACAACTATTCTCCATAAAGGATACTCCAACAAACATAGCGTAAGTGATGCTAGTTTCACAGTTAGCAATGAAATCGAATATCGGTTTATTCAACTTTTCTTGATATTTGCATTTCTCTTGATTACTTTCCAGTATGTAAAAATATAATCTTGAACCTAAAATTTGTTAATAAAATACAAAATTTACATATATGGTGTATTGGGTGCACATATTCCTATGTGAACCATGTGGGAATACTTATAAGTATCTAATATTCTGCTGATACCTCAAATATGTGCTGGATATGCATAAATAATCATGGGGTATATCTGTGGCTTGAAACAATCTGAAGCCACTGCTTACCTATACAAGCTTTGTCAATCTATCGTGTACGGCTTCTGGTTGAATGATGCATTGCCAAACATTCCAACTGAAGGATGCCACTTTTTTTTTCTTAATCGCTTTCAGTGATGAGTCTGTTTAGCTTTGTGCAATAAGTATTGGTTCCTTTTAACGGAAAAGGAACGAAAGTAATCTTCCTGTAAGCAACTCCTTTATCAGATAAAACCCCTTTGCATCAGCACGCTCATTCCCATGGTCAATTCACCCGTCAAAAGAGAAAAGACTCAGAATGTCGGTACTATGGCAGATTAATCTCCAATAAGGCAGCATCATCACTTTCAGAATTGTCAGAATACTCCCAAATCTTTTTGTAGCAGTTAGATAAAATAAGCTAGTTTGACCTGCTCATAATGGTATAAAAAAAAATTAGGGTGAAAAGCGGAGCTAAATTGTTTGTGTACACATCTGGAATTAGCTGTACCTTGTTAAAAGCCCACCTTTTATTTTATATATATACGCGAACAAATTTATTATAAAAATATTGCTAAATTGTCTGTACTGTCATTTTTAGGCTCCTACCATCATCCAATGCACTATCCAAGAGCATGCAAAGGGGAGTTGTACAGCATCGGTGGGAGGTATATCTCCTCGCATGGGATTCTTCTGTTGTTTATCTTGTTACAGTGATTCTAGGTTCTCATGAATTTGTACTTAAATACAATTGTGACATTTTTCTCATTTTACTCTATTGGGTAAATTGTAGTGATGATCTAAATAGCAGTAGGTGATTAGCAACATGCTACCCAATCTGAAAGTGCCTTAAATTAACAGTTCCGAGTATAAATATTCATGTGCAATTGGGATTTCTTTACCTAAAAGATAGAGTTGGTGAGTTGTGGTATGCTCAGCATCTGAAAGATGTAGTATGCTATCCTCTTCTACCTCCCTTAAAAATAGTATATCTGAAAGAGTAACACCTGGAAAAGCATGGAAATTCAGGTAGTCATGGAAAAAACGCACAACTAAACGATGAGTTCTGAATTTATATACTGTTTCATATGAGGACATTGCTAGCCTGCTAGGGGTTTACTCTATGATATGTCTTCTGTGGTGTTGTCAAACCTGCTTCCTTGATAGTTTCTTGAGGAAGCCAATGTGTGTATCTCGTTGAGGAAGCCCTTGTGAATCTTACTGATGAAGAACAAGTATTCTTCTGGACGATGTGTCTAGGCTTGCTAAACCGCTAACCTTCTAACAAGGCCAGTTTAAATGCTATCAAGGTCCTCTCGACCTTAATTTTTTTCCAACCGCCATGTGTAGTGTGAAGGTGTAATCACCAGGCCGCCACTAACTTGATAGTGCCGCTATCATGGTCACAAAGTCAGATATTTAGAGAAGTGTCACTTCTCTGTCTTGATTTCTCCTATCTTTCACTGTATTACACTACATTATTTGCATAATGGGTAAAATATTTCAAACTATGCAATAACTTTGACTGTATTTGGTGCTGTAACATTCATCATTTACAAAGCAGGTAGTTATTGACCTCTTACCACATGTAATTGCTCATACTGACTTAAGTGACCATGGCTCTATATCATATATTTGGTGGAGGTATGATCATTTTATGTGGACTTATGTTGAAGGTTTTGTGGAGGTATGATCATTTTTTGTGAGATAGACGGCCTCTGTCCCACCAATGTTCAGAGGAAAGTTGGAACATTGCCTTCGTAGCACTACTTTTTTCCGTATGCAAACATACCATACACGTGTTTTTTATTGCTCTCGGGTACTCTTTGTTACCAGGCTTACTCCTTTGGGAGATGCGCCCATAATAGTTGTGTGAAAAGACCTATTGACTGAATTAGTTATGACTCTTTCTCTTTGTCTGCAGATGGATATTGAACCAACCCTTGCGCGTCCTTTCAACATTCAAGATATCCTTTATTTAGTGTAGTACCATCAAGTTTGTGTAAGTGTTTTCAATAAAATAATTACATGTTACTTCAGGTTCGTGAAATGTTTAGATCTGCCACCCGTGTTCATGTATTGTATTTGCCATCATAAGCATGTGGCACTAGTGTGCAATGCCACTTGCAACAGCCAAAGGTGGGAAAGGACCAAAATAACTTTGGTGATGCAACTTGGTGTCTTTGTCCGAGGTCTGGTCCCATGGGCAGGTAAGAGCTTGTGGCATGACCTTGGTGTAGGGCTGTAGGCAAGCTCGGCCTTTGGCCGGTATTGCCTCAGTCCTCAAATCAAGTCGAAGTCGGCACTATGTAATCATCGACCATGGGTAGTTTTTCCACCGTTGAGGATGGAAAGTGAATCAGATCATTAGTGACTGTTTCCTGTGGAAAATACAAATATACACAAAAGTAGGTGGCAGATCGGCCATTTCACACACTCTCGAGTGGCATATAAGATATCGCTATTTTTGTGTCTGATATTCAAATAATTGGAGCTTATGGTTTTAGGCAAAATGGAAAACAGTAAAGTGAGCTAAAGAAGAGTGGGAAAATCAAGATCTAAACAACAGTTGAAAATATGCTTAAAAAATGAAGTAGACCAAAATGGAAAAGATAACTTTTCACATGCAGAGGTTAAGTTTGTTTCTTTAGATTTCAAAGATAATTGACCTATCTGAGTCTCGCATTTTGTGTTGAGGGGCAAAGTTCCGAGTCCCATTTCGTGTTGATGGGGGTTCTATGTTTCTTCTTAGTTTTTGATTTAAAAATGATTTGAGGCACCACTAATTTATCTGTCTTGTATTAACATTTTAATCTAACGAGTCAACTTGTATTTGCGGCTGCCATGCTGTAATGAAGGTATATATAATATTTATGTTGATTTTCAGCAACGACACTAACACTCATTTATGCTTCTTCATGTAAATAATTGTGATCCCTATTAATGTATTTTTTACACCGAGGGCCCTTCCGTACGGAAGCCTTAAAAAACACCAGCAGTAACAATGAAGAACACACATTGTTGCTGATAATATTGTGCCTTTTTATATTTGGAACTGAACAATGCAGTAACGACACACAATGGTAGTATATTTTTATACTTTTTTTTTGCCATAAATGATTCTTTAGCTTTAGAACCTGCCGTGCCATTAGGACCAATACTTTGTTGTTCTGACATTGGCTATGCATGATTTTTCCTTGTAAGAGGATTTCTTTTCACGTGTACTTTTGTAAGACATGCATCTTAGATATTCTTCTCAGAGAACAACTTATCTTCCTCATATATTGCATTTCCACTCCTCTCAAACCTTGTGCATAATTTAATTTACCTTAGTTGTCATTACCTGTTACCTTAATTGGCATTTACCTGTTCCTAAGAAGGCTATTACCTTAATTGTCCTTGTTCCCTTAATTGGCATTTACCTGTTCCTAAGAAGATTAATTGGGAAGACCACATACCGAAAAATTCGTCAGAGTGGGATTGGCAGATGGCTGTGTGCAAATTGTTTGACGAGCGTCCTGTGTGGCCAAGACAGTCACTTTATGAACGTTTGCTTGATGATGGTGTGCAGGTGTCAATAGGCCAGTTCAAAAGGTTTCATTTTTTTTCACTCCTGCGGATTTGACTAATCATTTAAGTCTTTCAATATGTCTTAATGTCTTTCAACTATGATGTTCTTCATTCATTATGTTTCTTTTTGTGTGCTTGCTCAGCCTTTTGTTTAAAGCTGGATACTACTTCTCTACTGGACCCTTTGGTAAATTCTGGATCAGAAAAGAATACGATCCTCGTAAAGATCCTGATTCACGAATGTAAGCAGCAGCTGTTCTGTTAATCTGTCTGCTTATTTCACATCCATTAGATGATCTGTATACAGTAGAACATATCGCCTGTATTGCAGGGAAGGGGATAGCTATGCCTTTTTTCCAGCCGCAAATAGCCATTACCATAAAGTTACCAGTTTTTGTGCGGAATCTATGAAGTATGAGTTAGCCCAGAATTCATTTTAATGAAAACTCCAGTATCAAACATTGACAAGTCTTATATTTCTGAACATATTGCAAAAGTAGTTATTTTCTTTATACGTTCATTCATCATTGAACTACTGCTATCATTTTAGAAAAGAAGAGTGGATGTGATTGTTCAGTACATGGATAATGTGGTAACGGGCTACTTAATTAGAAAGTGCAAATGAGAAGGGAAAAGATAATTTTACAACAATTCTTCTCAGATGAACTGCATCTGCTATCTGGGGTTGTATTGTTGAATAGGTCCTGATTGGTTTTGGATTCGGATTTGCAACAAACGTCCATCTTCAATCCTCTGGCAGACTTGGACGTTAGAGCAGCACATAACCAACTTCCTTAAAAAAGAGAATATTTCGAACTATATTGCCTGCCACCAAAACCTTTACCTTTGCGTTCCATACTTTTTCTGAAACTATATTTCTTACTCCCTCTAAATCACAAACAAATATGACGTTTTGGATATTGACAGTCTTCAAGATGTCTTAGTCAAAGTTTTAGAAGTTTGACTGAAGGCACGTTCAAACTGTCAGTTATTTGTGACATGGAGGGAGTAGCTGTTTTAGAATCTTTCAGAACTGCTGTTCTTGTGCTAGATATCAGAGAATTGATTTCCGCATGCCTCTTGAGCTAAGGAATCTTCAGAAGAAAAAGCACTCTGGGTGAGTCATATATTTTATTTCTTTTAGCTTGCATTTCAAGACAATGTTATATTGCTCCATCATTTTAAAGATCTGGCTCTCAACTACCCTTTTGTTTCCTGTATTAGTGGCTTCTTGTAAAAATATTTCATAATGATACGGTGAAAGAATGTAGTGGTCAAAAGTTTCATGCTCTACTCTATGCTCATGTCCAAAATAGAATACACCCTGTAAATGGTAAATACCTTTTTGAATATTATCCTGATATTTATGCCAACAACAATGAACCTGTTTATGTTACATAGATTTCTCAGGAGAAGTATGCAGAATTTTCATCATTGGAATTGATAAATATATTAAGTTAGGTTGATTGTTGTAGAAAAGTTTAACAGGTAAACAGTTAGATGTATTTGTAGGGAAGTTAGGTACCTGTGTTTCTATTCTGGTCCATCCAACTTCACGGTTTATGTTTTCGGACATAGTGATACATAGTTCTTGCCAGCCTTGCCACCTTATTTAATTGGGTGGGACTTTGTATAGAGTTCTACAGAAATTTCTGCAATGGGTATGTGGTTCAAATAATTAAAATAGTCCAGGTACTAATCTCAAAGCACTACATGCATGTAAAGTGTTGAAGCTTTGTTAGATCACAAAATGAAACTGGCTTTGGCATACTTTCAGTTCTCTACTAATGGTTTCTATTGAAATACTTGTGTAGTAATGCATGGTCTACTTTGATTTCTAATTTCGTATCAAGGATTTCTGTTCAGCTATTGGGTCATGGGAAATAACTAATATGATTATTACATGAAACTATGTTATAATCCTGACGCCCTGATATGGCAAATAAGTGCTTAGCTCTTCACTTTCATTTGCATCGATCCAGTTAAACATTTATCAGGATGAATCTGCCAGAATATATTTAGTTGACTTCCCTACTTTCATTTCTCCAGATGATTGCATTGTCCAAAGCTAGTATTATTGTTGTTTGGTTTCTGGATTACTTTGTTTAAGTGTTTCTCTCTTTGAATAAGAAGGCCTTTACAATTGTTGCTTTGCTTTACGCCCCTGCTTATACATTTTTCCCTTTTTCGCATTTAAGGTCTGAAAAGTGGTCAGACATGTGCAAGCTTGAAAGGATGCCATCAAAGAGTTTCATTTTTCTGCAATTATTTGAATTGAAGGACGACTTCATTCAAGCAGAAATTAGAAAACCTTCTCATCAATCGACTTGCTCAGTGAGTAACTAAATATTTGTTTTGAGGCTTTGTTTGAAAGGAAGAACATAAAAAATGTAAACACCTTTACTGTTACTTATCTATACTCGTGTTTGTGAGTGTGAATTGACATTATCTGGTATTTTGGGTGGGTTCTGGCTTTCAGAAATCTAATTTTTGAATTATATTTATAAGTTATCTCATGAGCTAGTAATATGAACTTTCACTGACCACTTTGCCTGCTTGTGTACGTCACTGGCCACTTTCAATTCGTACCAAGCTTACTTAAATTTTGCTGTTATCATTAACTGTGCAATAATCGTGATCCCTAGCTTGTACCAACAGTCCCTTTTGTGCATAAACTAACTCCTATATAGCATTCGACAGGTTGGTTTTCGAAGCAAATGATTAGAACCTTGAGGTTGCAACTAAGCATAAGGTTCCTCTCATTATGTCCTACTGAAGATGCAAAAAACATTTTGAGGAATAACCTTGAACTTATTGAAAGGAGCAAAAAGCAGGAAGCCATTTGCAGATCTGAGCAACCGAAGGAAAGAAAAGATTTTGATGAAGGTTTATTCAGCTTCTTCTTACTTTAATACAATTCAAAATGCATATTTGTTCAATCAGTGAGGGTCTGGCCTCAAGGCACTCTTCAGACATAATCAGAACAAATTTCTTATTGAGCTAATTACCCTGCTTCGATGGCTCTATTAAGCTATAATTTTATGCAGACTTGGATTTTATGAACCTAGCTTTATGTAAAGCTATACTTCTGGATGTACGAAAAATTCTCAAATGTTCATAGTACTAAAACATTTTAGGAAAAAAATGATATGTGAGTACAATCTTAACTATCTCCCCTTTGTTTGCAATGAACACGTTATCATATTTCTGCACACAGTTTTGCATATCCACATTCTAACCTGTTCTAATATTATGCTTTTATAGGAATTTTCAGAAAGATACAAACTGATACATGCATGCTAACATGGATTCATATTTCTAGTTCCTAGTTTTATGCATGCTTATTTTCGTACTTCTGTTTGTTACTTCGTAGGCATGATATTAGTTTAGGTCAATTGGTACCTCGTGTGTTCTATTAGCATATGTTTGTTCTTCTTCACGAGGGATACTTAAGCATACCCATATTTGTTAAATCCCATTTATTCTGCAGAAGCACCTGACAAACATGCTGGAGAAGTCTTCGTTGTAAAAATCTGGGCAACGATGGAGAGCTCCCCCGCCCCACCCCGCGCTAGCCTAGCCTGACCCTCCCCCCCCCACCTCAAGCCCCGCCGCCGTCGACTCCCCGCCGGTAGCCCTCCCCCAAGCCCCAGGCCCTCCCTCGCCATGGCCCCCTCCTCCCCTGACCGCTCCTTTTCCGGCGACCGCGTCTCCTCTGGTGGTGACCACCGCTTCGAGTCTGAGGGCGAGTCCTCCCCGAGGTCCTTCTGCGACGTCGCGCGCTCTCCGCCGGTCGCCAGGCTCCCTGCGCCTGCTCCCGCCGCGGCGGCAACCGCGACGGCGCGGCTCCCTGCCTCCGCTCGTATCGGGCCCCGTTCTGAGGTGTTTCGCATCTCGAACGGCCCTGAGGTCGACGCAGATGGCTTCCAGCAGCCGCGCCGCCGGTTCCGACGCCGCCCCCGCCGCGCGCCTGCGCCGGAGCCTACCCCTCGCCACCTGCGCAGCCCGTCCCCGGAGGAGATCGCCGGACTCTGCTTCCGCTGCCTCGACAGCGGCCACCGCGTCCGAGACTGCTCCAACGACGTCCGCTGCAGGCGCTGCCTCATCTCGGGCCACGACTCCCGCGGCTGCGTGGACTTCCACCGCCGCGCGGGCCGCTCCGCCCCTTCGCCGCCCCCACGCGCCACCCCTCCCCCACCCCCTCCTCCCCCAGCTCCGGTTGCGCTGGTGACTGCTGCTGCTCCGGCGCGCGTCATCATGGCTAGCACCGTTGAGATGGAGGAAGCCGAGGAGGTGCTCTCCCGCGCTATGGTGGCCACCATCACCGGCACCAGGCCGCGGGTGCGTATGGACGACGTCGCCGCTCTCCTGCTCTCCAGGTTCGCGTTTGAAGATGGCGACTTCACCATCCACGAGCACCACCCCGAAGATTTCCTCGTCATCTTTGGCTCGCGCGCGTCCATGGATCGAATGCGTGGTGACCATCTCGTCTGCGGCCAAGGCTTCACCTTGTCGCTCCGCCCGTGGTGTAAACTCGCCCACGCCGGCGCAGGCGGGTTCGAATACCACGTCGAGCTCGCGCTCCGTGGCATCCCCGCCCACGCATGGCATGTGGCCACAGTTGAGCACATCCTGGGCGAGAGCGTATGGGTTGAACGCCTTGATCCGCGAACACGCTCCCGCGCGGACCTCGCCGTGTTTCGCTTCTCAGGGCGCTCGCACGACCCTGCCGCCATCCGCCGTGACGCCATCCTTGAGATCGTCGAGATCATCCCTGGCAACTCCAGCTCCTCCACCCCCACGATCCGCACCCTCACCTACCCCATCTCCATCACCGTCGTCCGCGCGGAGCTCATTCGCGCCAATGCCCAAGCTCCTCCTCCCGGGAGCCGCAACGGTGGCGCGGACCCTGATGCGGATGGAAACCCGGGCCCTGGGCCTGCGACGCGACAAGGCCAACCCCGCCGCCGTGGTCGCAAGCGTCGACGCGCGCCGGCTACGTTGCCGGACGGCCGCGCTGATGGCATGGCGGTCGACGCCCTTCCCTGGGCTCGGCCTGGCGGCCGGCGTCGTGCTGATGGTGTTGAGGTCGCCGATGGCTGGCCGGAATCTCGCATCCCTGCGATTGAGTCTGCGCCGCCGGCCGTACGACCTGCGCACCGTCGCATGGGGCCCTGGCCCTCTGCCTCCATTGGGGCCCGCCCTCCTCGTCGTAAAGCTAAAAGAGGAAAGCGAGGTGGAAAGAAAAAGCGAGCGAGGATTGCTGCTGCTTTGGCCAAGGCTGCGCTTGCGGCAGATCCCAGGACGACCGTGCCTCCCCAACGGCCAGACGTGCATGACCGTCCAGCTGGCTCACGCTCACTGGCCTGCACCACTCCTGCAGCTAACGCAGGGCCGACCATGTCTGCCTCCCTTGTGTCGCCTACTGCACAGGAAGACAGCCCTGCCATGTCAGAGCCACCCTCGTCCAATCCCACTACACCTAGGGATCTGAACGACCCTGTCTCTGCCAGCGAGGTCCCTGATTCGCTTCCAGACGCGAGCCCCACCACCTCTGCTACCGATTCGCTGTCGGGCCAAAGCGTGCATTCGCCACCACCAGCCCCTGACGTCCCCACGCACTACCCTGATGCGACGCGGGAGAAGGCGCCGCGAATTCAAATTGCCGCGCCTTTCTGTGGAGCGCGCTCTCCTGATGCTGCCAGCTGCAGTTCTTCTGACTACAGTCTTGGCTGCACCTCAGAGCCCACTGCAGTGGCCCAGGCCCAAAGGCCCGGCTCTCCTGCTGGCCCATCGCACCCGGTGCCCACGCCATCCAGCCCACCTGCAGTCACCCCCTCACGCACGGCGGCGCGCTTTGCATCACCGCCGGTTACGATGCGCCGTTCCCGCCCTCGACCACCTGCCTCCACCACCGCGTGCTCCTGGACCTTGGGGGACTTCCTCACGGCAGCCACAAAACCGCTCTGTGCGGCTCTCCCCAACCCCGGACGGGCGCGACGGCAGCGGCCCCTCAACTTCACGCCTGCGCGACGTGGACGCTCCGCTGCCAAATCCCGTACGCCGATGGCGCCCCCCACCGCCGAGCGGCGTGCACAGATCCAGGTGCTGCGCACCCTTGGCATCATCGGCATCGACCAGATGATCACCGCGGAGGCCATGAAGGCCTATGAAGGCATGTTCGCTGCTCCCATACCCCACGCTGTCTTGGAGGCTATGGCAGCGCTGGTTGGTCGCGAACTCCCCTCCGATCCCGCTGTGGCACCGATCACCACGGTGATCGCTGGCAGCCCGATCGAGGCGTAGTCGCGCCACGCGCCCCAACAGTCGACTCCGTTTTCCCATGGATCACGGCCTCAAGATTGTTGTGTGGAACGTGCGCGGGCTCAACTCTCGCGCTAGACGGATCGCGATTCACTCGCTGATTGTAACCTCTGACGCTACCATCGTATGCTTCCAGGAAACTAAGATGGAACTTATTTGCTCGTCCGTTGTCCTCGAGACCCTAGGATCGGAGTTCGACGAGTACGTGTATTTGCCCGCGATCGGTACCCGCGGTGGCATCCTGCTCGCGTGGAAGAGCCGGGACGTGTCGATCACGAACCCGATGTTCACCACCAACTCCCTGTCTGCTCAGGTCTCAACACCCTCCAGTGCCGCCACTCCATGGTGGATCACCGTAGTATACGGGCCACAGACGGACATCGACAAGGTCGCGTTCCTCCGGGAACTCCGCGACGTCAGGTCTGACTGCGCTGGCCCCTGGATGATATGCGGCGACTTCAACCTCATTTACCGCGAGGAAGACAAAAACAACGGAAACATCAATAGACGCATGATGGGAAGGTTCCGGCGACTCCTAAACGACCTTGCCCTCAAGGAAGTTTACCTCAATGGCCGCCGATACACATGGTCGAATGAGCAAACCCCCCCAACCTTGGTCCACCTAGATCGTGTCCTTTGCACTTCTGATTGGGAGGAGCAACATGGGGAATGCCACCTTCGATGCCTAGCTTCCGTGGTCTCTGACCACAGCCCGCTCATCCTAGACTGCTCGCCGTCGCCCACTATACACCGCCGCTTCCACTTCGAGGAGTATTGGACACGCCTAGCTGGGTTCCAGGAGGTTGTAGCGGCGGCTTGGACATCTGTGGATGATCCAGACCCCTTCCGGCGCATTGCGAGACGCATGCAAGCCACGGCGCGCAAGCTCTCCAGCTGGAGTGCGCGCTCGGTTGGCAACATCCGCGACCAGCTCGCGATCTCTCGCGAACTCCTCCTGCGCCTCGACACTGCCCAGGAACGGAGACCCCTGACGCCCCATGAAGACTGGCTCCGCCGCCAGATCAAGCTTTCATATCTTGGCTTGGCCTCGCTCGAACGCACCCTCGCACGCCAGCGAGCGCGCGTCGCGTTCCTCCGCGACGGCGACGCTATCACCTCCTTTTTCCACCGCCAGTGCACCTACCGAAAGCAGAAGAACAGGATCTACTCCCTGACAGTGGATGGCGTGACCCTCACCGACCCAGATGCCATGGCGCTTGCGACCTTTGAACACTATGACGCCCTGCTTGGTTCCGATGAGCCCCGCGACTGCTCCATCGACTTGCACCCGCTCATCGAGCCTGTGTGCCTTGACGACCTAGACGCGCCCTTTGGCGATGATGAAATCTGGCAGGCTGTGAAGCGCTTACCCGCGCGCAAGGCACCGGGCCCTGACGGCTTCACAGCGGAATTCTTACACTCCTGTTGGGCCATCGTCAAGCATGACTTCGCGAGCGCGTTCCGGCAAGTCTATGAGCTGCGGGGCCGGGGATTCTGCCGCCTCAACCAAGCGCTCATCACCTTGATCCCCAAGCGCGCCGAGACTGCTGGGCTCGGCGACTTCAGGCCCATAAGCCTCATTCACCTGGTTGCCAAGGTCTTCGCCAAGATGCTCTCCATCCGCCTCGCTCCCAAGCTGAATGCCCTTGTCAGCCCCATTCAGAATGCATTTATCCCTGGGCGCAGTCTGCACGACAACTTCGTGCTCGTGCGCCAATCGGCCCGTCTACTGCACCAACTTGGTGCCCCACGTTTGCTTCTGAAGCTTGACCTGGCGCGCGCATTTGACTCGATCTCGTGGCCCTTCCTCTTCGAGGTACTCCACTGCTACGGGTTCAGTCACCGCTTCCTCAACTGGCTCGCGATCCTTCTGTCCTCTGCCAGCACCAAGGTGCTCCTCAACGGTGCACCGGGACCGCCAATATGGCACCGCCGCGGGCTACGCCAAGGCGACCCTCTGTCCCCGCTGCTTTTCGTGCTCGCCGTGGACACGCTCGGTAGAATCTTTCGCCGCGCGACTGAGTTGAACGTTCTGCAGCAACTCCACCCGCGCCGTGTGATCCCGGCTGTCTCCCTCTACGCCGACGACGCCATCTTGTTCTGCCACCCGAGCCCCAGCGACGTCCATGCTGTGAAGGAGATACTCCACCTATTCGGGCGTGCCTCGGGCCTGAAGGTCAACTTCCAGAAGAGCTCCGCAACCTTGATCCGTTGTGACCCGGCGAACGCCGCCCCCGTCGTTGCCCACCTAGGATGCCCCATTGTCGACCTACCCATCACCTACCTCGGCATCCCGCTAACCCTACGCCGCCCTACCGCTGCCCAGCTGCAGCCCGTGGTCGACAAAGCCGCCGGGAAGCTGCCCACCTGGAAGGCTAGGCTGATGAACAAGGCGGGACGCCTCGCCTTTGTCAAATCAGTCCTAAGCGCGATTCCTATCCACCAACTGCTGGTCCTCGCGCCCCCGAAGAAGATTCTCAAACAGCTCGAGAAAATCGAAAGGGGATTCCTATGGGCTGGACGTGCCGAGGCCAATGGCGGCAACTGCCATGTCAATTGGAGACGGGTTTGCAGGCCCATCTCCCTCGGAGGCCTCGGAGTGCAGGACCTCGAGCGTGCTGGCCTCGCCTTGCGGCTTCGATGGCAGTGGCTCAGCCGCACTGAGGACTCCAGGGCATGGAGCGGCCTCGACTTGCAATTCACGCCATCGGAGCGCGCGCTCTTCTTCGCCTCCACCTACACAACCGTGGGTAATGGACAACGCACCCTTTTCTGGGAAGATCGCTGGATTCAGGGGCGCTCGGTTAAGGAACTAGCGCCCCACCTGTACGCATGCATCCCTAAGAGACGGCGGAAATCCAGGACAGTCGCCGATGGCCTGCCCGCGCATCGCTGGGCCGCCGACATCCAAGGCGTGGTGGGTCTGCATGAGATAGGCCAGTACCTGCTACTTTGGCACGCCATCGCGCACTTCAGCCTCCGCGACGAACCGGACTCCCTCACATGGAAATGGACCACGAGTGGCGCGTACAGCGCGCACTCGGCATACATCGCCACCTTCCAGGGATCCATCTCCTGCCGCGCCTGGAAGCTCACGTGGAAGTGCTGGGCGCCTCCGCGTGTGCGGTTCTTCCACTGGTTGGCTAACCTTGATCGATGCTGGACTGCTGATCGCCTCGCTCGACGAGGACTACCACACCCACCGCGTTGCCCACTTTGTGATCAGGCGCCGGAGACGATCCACCACCTGCTTCTTGGATGCCCTTTCTCCAAGCAAACGTGGCACGAGGTTCTCTCCTGGCTGCGCCTTTCTTGCAACGCGCCTGCGGACGAGACCTCCCTCGTCGACTGGTGGCACGCCGCCAGGCAGCGCACGCCCAAGCCCATGCACAAAGGTCTCCAAACCGCGACCCTCCTCATCCCTTGGATGATCTGGAAACACCGCTGCGACTGCGTCTTTGACAGAGCTCAACCCTCCACGACTAGCCTAGTTTCTAGGATCAAGGAGGAAGCGGCCCTCTGGGCGCGTGCTGGAGCTGTTGGCCTGCGCGCCATCCTTCCGCCGACCTGGGATGTTCACTAGCTTAGGCCGCTACTAATGCCTGTAATCTGTCCCTTAGGGGGATTGTAACAACCTCTTTCTTTCCAAATTAATGAAACGCAAAAGTCTTTTGCGTTTTCTCAAAACAAACATGCTGGATCTGAGGATCAAGTGGACACTAACAACTCTGATAGTGAAGATGTTGATGACGATGAAGAGGAGGATAAAGAGGAATCGGATGGTTATGATTCTCCATCCATGGTATGTCACTACTTGCACCAATTTCCTGCATATGTGTGCTGCAAAAACTAATCCTTTACTATATGTATGTAGGCGGAGGATGTTCCTGATTTCACCTTACATGATTCCTGTATCCTAAATACAATTCATTTATCATTTTTTGTTTCCCATAGGAAAAAACTATTTCATTGTTCCAACTTTGTGCGACGCTTCTCTGCGTAGGTGATGTTGATTGTCACTCTTTTTTTTTCAAGTTTTTAAGGCAGCAGTAAAAGCATTATGTTGGTTAGCAAAGAAAACAGTCACAGCACGTTGTGCTACAGTTTAAATCACATTCTGCAGCAATTAGTTTATGTGCATTCATGGGTTGACACGACTAGGTAACTTGTAAAGTGAGTGATCTCTGATAGAAAATAGGTCCCCGTGGAATATTATCAGCATGGTCACTTACATCCTTATTTGCATAAGATTGAGTGTCAGTCGGTTTAACAGGTTCACTATGGTTTTTGCTTTCAATTTGGGAAAAAAAAAAAAAAAAACTAGACTTCTGGTTGCTTAGCAAAAACTGGTTGGTTTTCCTTTCTTTTGAATCTTCCAAATTTTGCATAATTCAGCTTTTACATGGTTAAAGAACATTTGCATTGCGTTGATTTTTGTTTGTTCTCCGATGGATGAGGTCCGAAATTGTTATCCTATAAAAAGTATCAGACACACTTGGAGAAGGCCTTTCAACTGGATACCTTGAGGAGGTTTTGCGCAGCTTCCCACTCAATGGAGATGGCCAGGACAATTTAGGCGATGCCCTTAATAATGTCGACGCAAGTGATGGAGAGTTTGAAATTTTCGAACAGCCTAGTGACGACGAAGAGTATTCTGATGGTTAGTAGGGCTTTTCAGGGGGAGAAGTGGCCACACAACCTCGAGTTGAACTTTACATGGTGACGACGACAAAATGCCACCATTACTTTGCTTATTAGATTTTCTTATGGAGTCTCTAGAGCTTGTCTAGGGTTTTATAGCAGGTTGTTTAGATATCAACAGATTCAGATGGAACTATGGATATTTAGCTTGGTTCAGATGATATTGGGCGTAATGACGGACGAGTTGACCATTAGTTGTCCTGCCAGCTACTACCTCTGTCCCAAAATACTTACTCCCTCCGATCCATATTAATAGGTGCTGAAGTGGATGTATCTAGCAATAAAACATGTCTAAATACATCCACTTCAACACCTATTAATATGGATCGGAGGGAGTACTTCCATTTGTCAAATACTAGATGTATGTATAAAGTAAAACATGTCTAAATACTTCTATATTTAGACAAATGGAAGTCAATTATTTTGGGACGGAGGAATATCTTGTTGTTTCTTTGTAATTAAGACAATTAACTCGTTCAATGAACTGATGCCCCTATCACGTAGTTGTCCAAGTATAACTCTGATGTAACCTAGAGTCATGACTCATGAGTATGGTTTTGTTCGCAAAATGGACAAATTATAAGCTTTTTTATATAAGAGAAGTGATCGAGGTTTTGCTTGAATCGATAAGTTAGGGTTTATTTCATTGTTTTGAATGTTAGAAACTTTGACACGGCTTTTGCTAAAATTTGGACATTTTGAGTACGATAAATGCTAGGACACCTCTAAAGTTCAAGTGGTGACTAGATAAAAAAACTTTATAACAAGCAATACCACACTCATACCTCAATCAACATTATTTTGGGACAATGCACATTATACTCAGAATAACAATTATGCTCTCGTAATTGGTGCTTTAAGTAAGAAAAATAGACTCAACATATAAGTAAAAGATAGGCTCTTTGCAGAGCGAAGCATGGATTACTCATGTGATAGAGCTTTTAATTTAGTAAAAAAAAAATATGAAAACAATTTTGAGAGATGTGTGTCTTTATCAACGAATGATGATAGATAATTCATTACTTCCTATGTTGAATGAAATTTTGAAGAGCAGATCCCATAGAGGAACGACAACATTCCTCTTTCTCCTTTGTTTACACAAGCAAAGTTTCACTGATTGCTCAGGAACAAAGTGTGAAGAGAGTTATTTGAGACATGATGTTTGATGTTATAAATTATTTTCAAAACATCTATTGCATCTATGTCATATTTGTGTAGTTCCTTTTTGTCATATGATTGATTGTTGAATCTCTATGGTTGGTTTGAGATATATATTGAATTTGTTACAATCCTATGGTGCCTATCATATGTTTATGCGCGCATGGATCACATCATAGGGTTTGTAGTACATGGAGAAAACTAGAGGGATGTACGCTTGAGTGACAGAAACATGATCCTCATTCTAGTGATCGAAGCATATGGAATAAAGAAGACCATTTGCTCTTAATGTTATGGTTGGGTATTTTTATCTTAATGTATCTTCTAATAGTTACGGATGTTTGTTAGAGTTCCAATCATAAGTATTTGCAATCATTGTATATCGAGAGCTTGTTAGCTTTGCCTCTCCCATATAAAAGAGGAATATCAACATTGTATTTGACTATTTGATCATGAACAACTTCATCACACGTTTCACCACTTTTCCACACTCATACTTCTGTTACTTAAGTGTTATTTATTTCTGCAGCAACTTACATTTATTTTCTTGTTCTTTATTGTCTTGCAAAGCTATCCTTTCATACCCGTTTTGTTCCCATAGTTTTATTTTCTAGATAGAGCAAACATTCAGTGTGCGTAGAGTTGTATCAATGGTTGATAAAACTTGAGAGAATACTAATCCTACATTTAGCTCCTCGTTGGGTTCGACACGCTTTCTTATCGAAAAAGCTACAACTGACCCCCTACACTTGTGGGTTATCAGGCGCCCATTTGCCAGCTCTTTTTGCAAAATTAAAGAAAAACACATTATGCATGCGAGTCAAGGGGTACAGCCTTTCAACATGAAAGTAATAATAAATTATCTATCACTTCCTCGTGAGCTAAAAACAACAACATAAATAAAGGATAAATATTTTGATGATTTTAAAGGTAGAATACAAGTAACTTACTTGGATTGGAAAGGAAATACCATATATGGGCAGTTATGGTGTACTCAATTGGAATAACTTGGTTCAAGAGTTTGGATGCACGAGTGGAGCTCATGCTCAGTACATGTGAAGGCTAGCAAAAGACTGGGAGCGACCAATTAAGAGAGCAATAACAACCATAATCATGCATTGCGACAAAACATCATTAAATAAAGCATGGAAGTGATACTACCATCCTAAAATTAAAGATCATCAAGGCTAAATTGACTTCGTTTATAGTCTTAACATGGTGTGAGCATGTGCCAAGGTAATCCAAATAAATTCTTCAGAGGATAATACCACAATACTATACCAAATCATGAACAAAACAACACTTGTTGACATTTTAGTAACACATTATGCACTCTAAGTTATTTGAGACTAATCATAGAACAACTAGAATTGCTAAGAAAACATATTAGAATAGCCATTCAACATGACAAGTCAAAGAAAAACCACAGTCTAAGCAAGCTTCTCTTTGTAACACTACCACATACATTAAACTTCTTTTCTTTTTTAACCAATACCTATCAATTCATTTGAAACAACTCTCTAAAATAGTACACATGAAAGAACAGAGAGATTTTCACTATAAAAATTAAGAAAACTAACAACTCTAAACAAGATATAAGTGAAAAATAAGAGCTAAAACCAGCAGTAGAAAAAATTGAATACTCAAAAATATAAGTGAAGCACACGAGTATTCTAATGAAAAAGCGGAGCATGTCTATCTCCCAAACAAGAATGCTAGGATACAACTAATCATATGAAAAGCAAGAAAAAAAAACTAAAATAAAAAACATAAAGACGCTCGAAGAATAACACATAATATGTAAAGCAATAAAAACATAGTTTCAATAGAGACGACTTGATAATTTTGTTAATGAAGAAGGGGACGCCTTGGGCATCCCCAACCTTTGACACTTGATACTTATTGAATATTTCTTGGGATGTCGTTGGGAATACCCAAGCTTGATAATTTTTCCTCCTTTATCTTCTCATATCATCCTCTCTCGTGACACGTAAAAACTTTGTCCACACAAAACATCTCATTATCTTCATTAGATGGGTTAGTACTCAAATAAATAAAATCCACTTAAGTACTACATGGACACATTTGAAACACTCAATTTAAACATTATATGCCGTCACTAACTTATCTTAAAGAACTCTTCCCCTAAAGAACCCCAAATGAACGAGTAAAGATACACATGCAAATAAAAGCAGAAATCTGTCAAAACAGGACTGTGTGTAAATGTGAATTTTTTCGAGGCACTTTGGTGGCTCAAATCAGAAAACTTATTACGAATTAAATATATATAACAAACTGAGTCATGCACACAATCTTTTTTCAGAATTTTATCATGCTATGGTGCAGAGATACTAATTTAATGGTAAGGCAAAAAAATGTGGACAACAAATCCAAAAATCGCACTTTCTTTCAAATAGAGGCAATTCTTGGCACAAAGAAAAAAATAGAAGGATAAATAGGGTTTTCTAAAGAGGTAAAAACTTCTAGGACTAAAAAAAAACCTGATATAAAAAAGATAATGGCTGCCTCCCAACGCGCTTTTCTTTAACGCCTTTTAGCTAGACACAGTGATTTTAAAGATGCACACATAAGAAGAAGAATTGAAGCACAAAAATTGAGAGAATTAACAAGAATATATAAATAAAACTTAAGTCTAACCTACTTTCTATGCAAAATAATCTTGTAAAGAAACAACTCATTGAAGCACAAAGCAACTAGCATAAGAAGGCATAAAAAGTGCAACTTGAGAAATTTCAACATAAAGAGAGGAAAATTAATATTATTGAGATACATGAAAGTATGTCTCCCTCTATCATTATAACTTTTAGAAGCATCATAAGAAAATTTAATAATATATCCATCACATAAAGCATCATTTTCATCATCCACCATTATAAAAGTATTATTACTTTCCACATAAGTATAGTCATTCTCATTAGTAGTAGTGGGAGTAAAACTATCATAGACATCATTGTAATAATCGTAAATAGGAGGAATATTATAATCATAATAAGTTTTTTCCTCAATAGTAGGTGGAATGAAATATCATATTTATCATTCTAATCATCATATATGGTAGGAATAGTATCATCAAAGCAAAATTTCTCCTCCAAGCTTGGGGGACTAAAAATATGATGTTCATCAAAACCGACTTCCCCAAGCTTAAAGTTTTCCATAGCATTATCAATAATGGTGTTCAAAGAATTCATGTTAATAACATTTATACTATCATTATTGTTATGCAAACAAAGTTCCATAGGTTTTTTTAATTTTCTCTTCAAACACATCATGTCCTAACTCAAGATAAATTTTATAAAGCTTTGTCATATTTTTGTTGTTTTCTTCCGTGAACCCACCTTTATAATAAGATATAGTTTCAAATAAAGTAACCACTGGTAGTAAAAACAATAAAGCAAGTAAAAAAAATAGTGTACTTCCCAAGTGAACTTATTGTCACACCCCAGATTTTGGAACACTTGTAATATAGCTAAGGAAGGCAAATTGAGAGCCAACAAAAACTTTTGTAATATGTTTGTGTGGACAACATTTGTATGTGACCATAAGTAATACAATGCAAGCAACCTTTTCTTTCAAAACAAATATCAAGTTTTCCTCATGATTACTATTGGTTCTGTGATGTTTTCCATGTGGTGCTTTGATGAATTTTTGTCCCAAGTGTTGGACCAAGGTTGTTTTCAACTTAGCACTATTATTTGGATTTGTTTGAATAAAGAAAAAAACGTGGCATTGGAAAATATGTGTGTTTTGTTTTAGTGTTTCTATTAAAATTTATCTCGGGAAAACTAGCCAAGTATCAATTTCTAGCACTTGTTTTCTATATGTTAGGGAAATCAATTTTATGTTTTCTTGGCATATAATTGCTCTCTAATATGTGGACTACAAATCTATAAACTTTTTTTGATTTTTGGCTTTGCAAAACAATCATTTGCATGCTTGTTTTTGTGGAAGAAAAATAAGACAGGAAAACATGGATTTGGAAAAACAGAAAAATAAGACAGGAAAACGGGGAAGAAATCCGCCGCCGGCCACCGCAAACACCCCGAGAAGGTGCAGCTCGCCTCGAGCAAAACCACCGCCCCATTTCTCCTCCACCGTACTCCCCGTACTCCATAGACCCTCCCTAACCCTTTCCTTTGCCCGATCGGTTGCAGGTAGAGCGCCACCGTCGTTGGAGCCACCACGGCCATGCTGCTTCGCGCCGTCGATTGGATCCACGTCGACCACTGCCGTTTGCACCCCTCCACTGCCCCGAGCCCGTGCGACGTCCTCGACCCCTCTCCACGGCTCTGCATTGCCCCTAGGTGAGAAATCGAGCGCCTCCGCCCCGCTGCCGTACGCCAGTGAGAAACAGAGAGAAGAGAGGAGGGAGATGAGTGAGGACCATAGATCTTATGATCTACGGCTCCCTTTGAACGGGACCGATAGCGCGAGGGTGCGCGCGTGCGCCTGGGCCAGATCTGCCGCTACATGGGCCGCGCTAGTTAGATCCAGCCCGTGCGCTGTGATTTTTATTCTTTTTGAAAATACCAGAAACTTGAGCCCTAGCTTTTTGCCTAGGAAAAATAGAAATAAACGGATTTATTTCAAACCAAAAATCACGACAGCAGCTTATCATTTTCTAAACCACATCCAAGTTGTAGATCTAGATTTTGTGGATTATTTTAGCAGTAGTATTTATTTTGGCAGAGACTGTCTGTTAAACCATTTTGGGCATAAATTTAAAATATGAATACAAATCTTGCAAACTAAATTGTTTTGATTAGCCCTTGATGATAGCTATCAGTATCACTTGGCCTTGCATCAAGGAGAGCTTTCTATAGAAAATGCCTTGCATTTTGGTAAATGTCTAGTAGACATTTCTAGGATTTTTGTAGGTTGTTTAATGATGATTTTGTGTATGTTTAGATCTATCTAATCCTAGATTGGTTTAATTTTTAGAGCTCTAGATTAATTATGGTGTGCATATCTAGATTCAACACTTTTCTGTTTATATTAAATCTTGTGCAAGTAGTTTTGAATAAATGTTTGTGTTTTAGATTCTTGTTTTCTACCATATGTAGAGGTGTTACTCTCTGTTATAATGATGTTTTATTATAGTACTAGCATGTTAGGAAGTTTGGGCTTGTTTGGAAACAAATAGAAATAAGGAATAGTCTAGTATTGTTTTCTAGTAGTTTTATTTAAATATAAATGTGGGCATTGTATTGTTAGGTTTAGAACCTAGGTTTTTGATGTTGATATGAGGAGTCCAGTACCATTTTGGTACTGTTTTTAGGATTTTATCAACTCTGTTAGCTTGCATATTATTTTATAGGAAAGCATGAGTAGCATTGCTCAATTATTTTGGACCCTATTGTTTTCACTAGTATGAGTAGTTGTGTGATGATTGATTAGTGGAGTATTATTTTTCCCCAAGTGCAACCAGATGCATTGTGACACTCAAATGTCTTGGAAGGCTAGTGGAACACCCACTGCTCCCATTTCATTTTGGTGCGAAATACAATTTCTCCAACATAGGCTTATTCCTAGTAGTCTAGTTTTTGCTTATGTGTGTTTATTAATTGTTGCCTTTGGATTGTGGAGTGATGAATTTTTGTGTGCATTGCTTGCTGTATGTATTGCTTAGTGCCATTGTTTGCCTTAGTTGGTTCTGATTGTGTGTCATATATTTCTTTTACGACGTTAGAAAACGAGGAAGGAAGTGTTGGAGAAGCAAGACTTGAACCAGTACCAAGGCAAGCCATCCTAATGCTTGCTGTTATTACACTTATTATTATCTATCATGCATGTTTTACTTCTAAAGTTTTACAAAAATATGGTTAACAAAACTATTTTTGTTGTGGCTAATACTACTATTAATATTACTAGTAGCTATCAGTTTGTCAATAGTCAAACTTGATGTTACCAAGCCCTTAGCCACCATATGGTATATAAATACCTCCAACTTTAATAATATTGAAGTCCCTAAGTGGACACCCTAAAATGTGGTTTTGTAAACAAATGCTTCAAGGAAAAACCCTCGGTGAAAAGGCGGGACCTTGTTAACTAGAGGTGGCAAAGAGGAATGTTTTTTAAATGGTTTACAAAAGACACATAACTTAGTCTTCGCTGGACAACCAAGACATACTTCCACTCTACCTTAACATGGGCAAGAGGCCTATCTGGAAACTTGTTCGTGTTAGTGTGTGTTCTATCCCAAATTCTATAGAGATTGTGATTCTCAGAACCGAAATGTCGCCATGAGGGAGATACGGGACATGCAAAGTGTGGGATTAATTTTCCCTCCGACTGCAAACAGTTGGGTCACCTGTCATGGCTATGTGTGACACGATGACGGGGAGAATAAAACCAGTTGAAGGGATAATCATATACTAGCTTGACCATAGTGGAAAGTTAGGATCAATTATTTGATGTTCGCATACTGTTGTGAACGGTCCATGGGTGATTCATGGCAGATGATTTGCATCTTGTGGATAATGTACACCTTTGCAGAGTAAATCTATTAAGAATAGCCGCGTCCTCGGATATGGACAATTGAATGGCCATGTAGCTAGTATTGTGTCAATGTTTTCAAAAGGGATGTTTTGAAAAAGGACTTGTACCTGCGAGGTACTGGAAGAGGAACTGTGTATCTATGAGGTACTTATGAAGAAAAGCTGGAAGGTGTTTTACAAGAAGTTTTGAAAAGAAAAACCTTCTTTAAACAAAGTTTTACAAAACCTCTTGGATATGCGATATCTATAAGAGAAACCATATTATTTTCTTTTGAAGTATCTTCTTCAACAAAGATATAGATATGTCAAAATCAACCATGATGTATATTTTATCCATCATGGATAGTGAACCCTATGTATAGCCTACCCACTCCATCATATGAGCAGACTTGCATTCTATTAGGCTTCTGAAAGGATGTCTTGCAGAGTACATTCAAATATACTCATATTGGTTCATACCTGGCTATTTACTTGGCCAGAATACGAGGAGCAGCCTCTGGAGGAGTATTACGAGGAGGAGTACTACGTCGACAACCACACGAACTAGGCTCGTCTCCGGGTTAGAAACCTGTAGGTTAAGGCGTGACTCGGGTGCTACCACGTTGTGTTTTTCTATCTTCCACTGTTTGTGCGTTATTTGCCTGCCCTGCGTGGCAGTTGTTAAGACTTGATTATGGACCAGTTATGTAAGACTTTAATATTCGTGTAATGGATTATGCTACCTGTGTACCAACTTCGTATGTTGTTCACGACTGATCTTTCTGGGATCGTGAATGTATGCATATGAGGGGCTTGGACTTGCTAGTCAGGGGCACCTACAAAGTTGGTATTAGAGCTATCCTGACCATAGGAGACCTTAGTTAGCATGGACGTTAGCTACTACTCCCAAAATCTACTTTATAAAACTAAGTTACCTATATGACTAAGTACAAAAATATTATATATATCCCATCTCCTCTGTGTTACCAAACTCTACTTACATTAAGTTACCTCTTGCATAACTTAAAACTTTGCACATTGTGGTCTAACTTAAACTATACTTAAAATTTTGTGTAGATGGAAGTCGTCTTCACAGAGGCCTGCCAGTTGGGACTGGCACGCGACATATCGTTTCTCTTTGAGCCGAGGATTGTCGAGATGACTGAGCTTATTGACCGCCCAGTTCCAGAGCTGCGAGGAGGACTTATCTTTGGTTCTCCGATAGAGGGTGACTGGTTTGTGGAGTGCACCATCCGTCCACCGCTGACGGCACCTTTTGTGGAGACCTTTGTCTTCACCACTGTTGAGCGCTCCTGGCAGGAGGGCGCAGTTCGTGTGATCTAGGAGGCGATTGGACGCCTGGATTACCTGAGAGACTACCTGTTCCTTGGCACTCGGTTTGAGTTTCTTGGGAGGCGTGATGAGATAGGAATACCACTTCCAGTGCCACAGGAGCTAGATGGCATGGGCCCTCACCTAGAGGACATGGAGATCCTGCTACACCGCACCCATCGCAGTCTGGATGATCTGAGGATTGTGCAGCACACCATTTTTGTAGAGTGCCGCATCCTGACGACACACTTGGGGAAGCTGATGGTTGACCATGAGACAGAGACCGCGAGGAACCGCGCCTTGGCGGGACAGTTACGGACCACTCGCTTGGGACGTATTCGTCTCACCAAGAAGGTAGAGGCACTTCAGGAGGCCAACGCTATTCTGCGTGGGAGACTGAAGACCGCTAGAGAGGATCTGGCCACTCGAGACTCGACTCTCGAGGAGTTAGAGGAGGAGATCATCGAGCTCGTAGGGAGAACGAGGACCTCCTTGTTGACGATGACATTCTGTCAGATGTTGATGGGATGGACATGAGTGACCAGAGTGAGCAATTGGACCTACTTGAGAGTGAGGAGGATCCTGAGGAGATCCTTTTTCGATGGAGACAGTGACTAGGACTAGATGTAGTACCTTGGCGCTTTTGTATGTTGTGCTAGTAGCTTTGAGATGTCCTCATGAGTCGCACCCCTTGTTGTAGCTCTTGAAGCTTAGCTTGTAGTGTGAGATTTGTGTTTGTGTTATGTGTGATTGTAAGACTTTATGCGATGAATGTGATATGTTTGTGTTCTATCAATGTTTGTGATTTTCTACTTGTAACTTTACTTGTGATGTATCACTTGTCTTTCGTTGTTCATAAAACTATTTTGTTGCCTAGTTTCTTTTAAAAACAAAGAAGTCTTGCTGCATAGTCTTACACATGTTTCACTACAGCATGCCGCCGCATCGGGAACCACCGCCACCACCCCCACCATCGGTGGAGGCATTGTTGTCCCTGATGATGGAGGACCGTCAGGCCACACGAGGTGAGAGCGCCGCCACAATTGCTGCCCTGCAGCAACAACAATAATAATGGCAATGGTAATGGCAACGGTGCTCGATCAAAGCTGAAGGATTTCCAACAGACCAACCCATCTTTTCCAAGATCTTGGAGCCACTGGATGCAGATGATTGGCTCCGCACAATTGCGAACAACCTGGAAGTAGCGTCAGTGGAGGAGAATGATAAGGTTATGTTTGCATGCTGGTCCAGCAAGGACTTGGTGGGAGACAACTCGAGCCACGGTTGCTGCTGGCCATGTGTTTGACTGGGAGGACTTTGTTCCAAGGTTCCGCAAGTATCACATCCCCCAGGGTGTGATGAACATTATGCGGGACAAATTCCTAAAGCTGAGACAAGGAGGGATGACTGTGTCTAAGTACTGGGAGGATTTCACAACCCTGTCCCGGTACGCACCTGAGGAAGTGAATATGGAGGCAAAGAAGAAAGAGAGATTCCTGAATGGACTGTATGATGAGTTGTAGTGCACACTAGTTGTGATACCATTCCAGGATCTGGAATCACTTGCTGATGCCGCTATGATGATGGAGCACAAGCGGAAGAATTCTTTTGACAACAGAAAGAGGAAGATGATGTTTCAAGGAGGACCTAGTGCACCAAGGACTCGCCCTGCTCCTTATGCGAGACCACCACCACCAAGGGCGTCTTCTTATGCACCTCTCCCAAATCACCAATATGCACCAAGGCCCAACAACCACCACAACAACAACCGTGCCCCTTATGCGCCGAAGCCTGGAGGAAATGGAAATGGAAACGGGAACAACTTCAACCGTGCTGCTAAGCCAAACCCAAACTCAAAGCCCAATGGAGGTTGCTTTGTCTGTGGAAAGGACGGACACTTTGCTCGTGAGTGCCCTACCAAGAATGTTGCTACATCTCATCCCACTGCAACCAAGATGAACCAAGGTCCAGTTATGAAGAGGCAGAATGCAATGATGGGACATCTGAATCATGTCACTGCTGGTGAAGCACAGGAGGCACCAGACATGGTGATGGGTACGTTTCCTGTCAACTCTGTACCAGCTGCAATACTGTTTGATTCTGGTGCATCACATTCCTTTGTAACTAAGCCGTTTGCTGAGAAAAGTGGTATGAAGCATACCCGTATGCACAACCCTATGTTAGTACAAATACCCGGAGATAAAACCAAAGCCAACCTTGTTTGCAATGAAGTACCCGTGGAGATACAAGGGAAAACTTTTCATGCCGACTTGATAGTACTGGGATCCCAAGGGATAGAAGTAGTACTGGGTATGAATTGGATGACCAAGTATAAGGGTGTTATTGATTGCACCAAGAAGTCCATTTCTATGACCACTAGTGATGGAGATAAAGTTGCCTACACCGCAACCAAGCCTTCATCAAAGGTTCAATGCCACACAAGTATAGCCAACCCCACACTTGAAGAAGTTCCGGTAGTACGTGAATACCCGGATGTTTTTCTAGAGGAATTACCCGGTATGCCCCCATATCGGGATATCGAGTTTATTATTGAGTTAATACCTGGAACCGGACCTATAGCACAGAAGCCTTGTCGGATGAATCCGAAGGAGTTAGATGAGTTGAAGAAACAGCTGGATGACATGTTGAGAAAAGGTCTGATTCGCCCTAGTGCATCACCATGGGGATCACCTGTCATTTTTGTGGACAAACGGGACGGTACCACTCGTTTATGTGTGGACTACCGCAAGTTGAATGATGTTACCATCAAGAACAAATACCCGTTGCCCAAAATTGAAGACCTGTTTGACCAGCTGAATGGGGCTAGAATATTCTCGAAGATCGACCTTCGCACTGGTTATCACCAATTGAAGGTTCGTGATACATATATTCCCAAGACCGCTTTCACCACTCGTTACGGGTTGTATGAGTACATCGTGATGTCTTTTGGTCTGACCAATGCCCCTGCCTATTTCATGAATCTTATGAACAAGGTGTTCATGGATTATTTGGAAAAGTTTGTAGTAGTGTTTATCGACGACATTCTTATTTATTCCAAGAGTGAGGATGAACACGAAGAACATCTGAGAACCGTGCTCGGAACACTTCGTGAGCATCAACTGTATGCTAAGTTCAGTAAATGCCAATTCTGGCTAAAGGAAGTCGGATTTCTTAGACATGTGGTATCTGAAGTAGGGATTTCTGTTGACCCTACTCTGGTTCAGTCTGTGGCGAAGCGTAATGATCTGACCAACCAGACTGAAGTACGGTTATCTATCCTATAATCCGGTCTCCCAACTAGCATAATGAGACCGGTAAAATAGAAACCCTATATAAGTCATACCTTTGCCTTGCGCAATCCAATTGAGCTAGATGATGGTGATCTTAATCACCTCAAGTTGGACCACCTTTCTTGACTGCGCTTCGCTTCGTGAAGATTGTGAATTGCTCCCCCATAAGCTAATATGAGAGAGCTTATCACATGAACATCTTCACTTGACCATAATCTCCATATGGGTGGAAAGATTCAAGCATATGATTTCTTCTAGATGCTTCACTTGAGCTTCCACGTCAAGCTAGGTGACGAACATCGCTCGACGATGACATAGACCATGGGCTATATGAAATCTACCTTTTTGTTCATGCCCATGGAAAGATACCTAACCACACATAGAGATGCCACACACACATATATGGGTTAGATCACAAATCTATATTGACAATTTCTTACCATACCATGAGATACACAATCCCACTTGGTACATCGTGTAGCTTTGTGTGTTGATCACTAGCTTGATCAACCTTGTATCTTTTCTTCTCACTCCAAATGATGATGTCTTGAAGATAACCATGAAGGATAACATAATACTTTTCTTCAAGACACACTAGCAATAACCTCAACTCAAACCATGACCATTCTTCATATAAATCCTTGAATATAACAATGGCCATCAAGGAAGCTAATAGAGTTCAACACATGAACTCCATTATTTCCTATGAACAAGAACTACAAGGATAACTCAATGCAAAAATTAGTCCATAGGGATTGTCAGTAATTACCAAAACCACATATGGGGCAGCATGCACTTTCAGTAGATGTTCAATGCAGGCATTTCACCGCACACTCTTTTGAGCACAAATATGCATGCTTCTGCTTCTATATATTTTTTACATACGACACCCCCAAAACAAGGGCTCGTGCTCCATTATCATTATAATAACGGAGCCCTACATCTGCTTCTATATGTAACACATATGAAATCGTTAGGCATGAGACACCTTTGTTAGGTACTAACGTTGAAAAAATGATTCTAAAAAAAACGGTGGAAAATTGTGTGCCGCCATGCATTGAATTCACGATCACGTGCAAAGCTAGCTAAACCCAGCTGTGCTAAATGCAATAGTTGTCTGAACCGACCTATAGTCACGTGCCACATCAACGAAATACAATGGTCAAACTTAGCAAGGACCGTACGTGGATGTATAGAGCAAGTTTAAGGACCGTATTGATACAGTTTATGAGTTCAAGGACTGTTATAGAGATGGCCAACGAGTTCGGGGACTGTACATGCATTTCACTCAACATTTTCTTCACAGTGGGGAGAAGCTGCATTACCCCAGCTTCCCGCTACAGCCACCAGTGGATCGAATCGTTTTTCCGCGTTACCTTATTTGACACAAAATTTACATCAAATTGCCACCGAGCAGCCTCCCCATTAGTTGTCAAACAAAAAACAGCAAAAAATCGTGACTCCTAAGCCGCAGCGCACCGGCCGGCGCCGCCGACTCAACCCGGCCGCCGCCGCACCGTATCAGCCGCCGCCGCACCGCTCTCCGCCACCTCCCGTGAACCCGCCCCTCCCAAGCCACCTCAAGCTCCGTGTCTCCGGCCGTCCGCTGGGAGAGGATAGCCCCAGATCGAGCTCCGCCTCCGGCCGTCTGTTGCGGCTGTCCACCGACGCTTTGACTCAGGCATATCCTTCTTCCGTTTCACGGCGGATGGGTAGCCTGTGGCCACCCCTAAGCCGTTGGTACGAGGCAATCCTAGCTCGATCTGCGGAGGCCTGCACTGGTGTTGTCTCCTCCGGTCAAACTGCCGCACCCTGCACCGGCTTGGTTGCTCCGGCCGTACTGCTGCGCCCCTCCTCCAGCCTGGGCGGCATCTCCGTGACCGTGGTCCGTGGAGTCTGTACCTGCCCCTCCGCCAGCTAGCACCTTTCTTAAGGGAAATTTGCCACAACACACCGTTATTTTCCGGCGTTTGGCTAAACACACTGCCCAATTACGCCTTTGCCATATACCATTATAATTTCTACTATATCTGCCACAACACACCATACGGCCAAAAAGGGAAAGATTGATGTATTCTCACATGAAATTACAATCTTGCCATTCGGCACATGTGTACGAAGACTTTTTTTTCTAATCGTTCATCTCCTCGAACTACCGAGACGAACAGAGAGTTCGTATCTTGCAGCCACGAGCCCTAGCGGGCGGCGCCGCCTGATCTCACAGGTCGCCTTGCCGCTCTCTCCGTCCCCGTCCCCGTCTCCGCCCCCCTCAACGCCGGCTCTCTCTGTATCCGTCCTCCTCAACGCCGGCTCTCTCCGTCCTCGTACTGTATCGCCGGCCCGTCACCGTCCCCTGTGTCGCCGGCCAGGCCCAACGGCGAGCGGCGTGCCTAGGTGCTGCGCCGCCCGGTGAGAAGTTCCGTCCGTCCTCACCAACGCCCTTACGCCGGAACACGCTGCTACCAGCCGCCCTCACTTGCAACAAAGCTGGCAGAACTTGTCCTGGGTGCCTGACAGGTAATTTTCTCCCCTAATTCTCTTCTCAATTTCTCAACTGGATGTGAACGAATGGAATTGTAGTATCTAATTCATGTCCCTATTAATTTTCTTAGGATGGACAGTCGTTCAGCTACTAGAATTGATGTTCGGGTGTGTGCATATGCTGAATTTGGTGATAATGGGACACAATTTTGGCATCCAACTAGGGATGAACTGAAAGTTGTAGACAGAGATTGTGTCAATTTCAAAGATTTCAGTGAAGAACTTGGTGAAGAAATAAAGCATGGACTGGATCAGAAGCCGCCAATAACTTTCTGGGATAAAGTTAGCCATTCTTTTGCAGAAATCAACCATGATACTTTGTTATTGGGTGCAATAGGTATGTATTGGGATGAAAGGAAGCTTCCTATAATGATCTCTGTTGTTTGCAAAGGGGATAACAGTACATCTGCTTGTGTGCCACAACTAACAACCCCTCTAAATCCAATTGAAAAGCCGCAACAGCAACAACCTGCTGACAATGAAGACGACTCTGCCCATAGTGAGCATGAGTCTTCTAACAGCGAGGAACCACCGGTTCTTGAAGATTGGGTTGACGCAGAAGTTGAGTATGCTGGCGTAGATGATGAGTTTGAATACAAAGAGTTGATAAGTGACTCTCATGACTCTAACTTAGGTGGTGGGTATGATTCTGATGCGTCAGTTCAAGATGAGCTTGCTGTGGATGACACAATTGGATGTGAGACCATTGTCCATGTGACAAATTTTGGAAACCCCAAAATTGAAGTTGGTGTTACATTTGAAGATGGTACATCCTTTAAGAAGGCTATTAGGCAATATGCAGTAAAGGGAGAATATGAAATTGCAGCTCCATACTCCGAGGCAACAAGGTACAGGGGCTATTGCAAAGCTAAGAAGTGCAAGTGGAGGATACATGCAAGCCAACTTCAAGATGGCAGGACTTGGCAGGTATGTAGTGTTTGATTTAGTTATCTATTTTTTCGGTTTATTCTATAACTTGGTTCTGATGTCTACATTTGTTGATTTAGATAAAGAAGATGCCAATGAAACACAATTGTGGAAGCACTGGGACAGTGGAGAAGAACTGCATGGCAAATAACCATTGGGTATGTGACAGGGTCATGTAATGGCTCTCAAAGGATGCTAGCATTGGGCCGACCGAGCTTCGGAAGAAATTTGAAGAGAAGTATAAAATCAAGATATCAAAGTGGGTTCTATGGGATGGAAAAGAAATGACTAAAGAAGCTTCAAGGCGATTGGGATGCTAGCTTTGAGGATGCTTTTAGCTTCAAAGCTGAGTTGGAGAGGACAAATCCGGAAAGCATAGTGGACATTGAGTCCGAGAAGGATGGAGAGGGAAAACATAGGTTCACTAGGATGTTTGTTGCCCTTCGTTCATGTGTCGATGGGTTTATGTATGGTTGCAGACCATATCTAGATGTGGACTCAACTGCACTAACCGGAAAGGGGAGAGGACAACTTGCATCTGCAACTGCTATTGATGGAAATCATTGGATGTTTCCAGTTGCTTATGGGGTATTTGGCTAAGAGACGTCTGATAATTGGGCATGGTTTTTTGACAGGTTGCACATGGCTATTGGGTCACCCCCTGGATTAGTTATATCCATGGATGCAGGTAAAGGTATAGATGCCGCTGTTACCCAAGTTTTCACAAATGGGGTGGAGCATAGAAAGTGCACGAGGCACTTACTGAGGAACTTCATGAAAAAAATTCGTGGTGATGTATTCCTCAAGCACTTGTGGCCAGCATGTAGAGCCTATAGAATTCTTCGGTTTGAACAACACTACAATCTTATGCTTGAAGCATGTCCTGAAGCCATGTAGTGGTTGGAGGACAACCACAAGAACATGTGGAAAAGGTACCAATTCTCCGAAACTAACAAAGTAGATTACGTGACCAATAATATTGCTGAATCCTTCAATAGTTGGATTATAACATAAAAGTCTCTTCCGGTCATTCCTCTTTTTGATAGGATAAGACAAATGATAATGGAGAAAATGGACTTGGGAAGGAGAATTTCGTATAAACTGCGTGGAAAAATTCTTCCTCGTGTTGTTAAGGATGTAAATGCTAAGAGCGGAGGATTGCCATATGTCCATAGATTTTCTAACAAAGATCAAGATAACACTGCACTTTTAGCTGAGGTTCAAGGTGTTGACAAGTACCTGCAACCTTGGAGGCACGCATTGGATCTCACAAATAGAACATGCACTTGTAGGAAGTGGCAAGTTACTGGTTTGCCTTGCTATCATGCTGTACATGTTATCACTAGCATGAGAAATCCCAAGATGGAAGATTACATTGACGACTACTACTCAGTTCACAAGTTCAAAAAAGCTTATGAAAATTGGGTGGGGACAATGACAGATAGGAGCCAATGGCCAAAGGTGGACCTCGGCTTTAAACTTTGGCCCCTGTTCTGAAACGTGCAGCCGGGAGGCCAAGAACAAGAAGATACAAAGGATGGGAAGAAGGAGGAACGTCACGTAGAACCGTCACATGTAAACGTTGTCATCAAAAGGGCCACATGAAGAAAACTTGCAATGAGACAGTCCTTGATCCTAACGCACCTCCACCAGCACCACCTAAACCAAAGAGAGTGAGAAACAAGAGCAAGAAGAAGGCAACTGAAGTTCAAACACAAGCTGAAACTATTGAAGCACCAACTCTGGTTATCTGCACTACACCCTCAAAGGCCTCCACTACAGACATGCGTAATATTAGCCCAATGACAAGAAGGTAATCAAATTTGCAAGTTTTTCTTTATTTACATGCTAGCAAAAAATTGTAACTTCTCTACGTAATTTTTTGGCAGCCGCAAGCGGCAATTGGATCTTGATTCAGCGGCTATTCATGGAATGTGCACACCAACACAACAGGTTGCTTCTACTATTGATAACAACAACCCAATGACAAGAAGGTAACCAAAAGAACAAGTTCAGTACAATATTTACACAACTATTTGTTTCCCAATGTGATTTATATGCTTATGATTAATGTCGTCTCAATAAACAATTGGGGTTGGATGCTACTATGCGCAAGGCGTCAAAAGTTGCTGCTAAGTCTAAAGCCACGAAGAAAACAACTCGCAAGCTGGAGGTCAAGGAAGCCAAAAAGTAATGTTGTATGTCATGTGTAATAGGATATGCAAGATCTTTCACTTCCTAGTTGAACTTGTTTCATGTTAAACCTATGTTCTTACTGTGTCGCTTTTGTGGGCTGCTATTTTCAGCCCTTTGTGAGTTGGACATATGTCGAATCTTGAATTATACTTCCCTATGTTGAATCAATTCGGTCTTATGTTGAAACCGCCATTTTTGTGGGCTTTTTGGTAGAGTTTTTTTTTTATCATGTGTTGGCGGATCTGTCACTTAATATGTTGTTATTAGTTCCGGTGCTAAAAGTTGATATATACGGACCAAGTGTTGTCCAAACTTTCTTTGCATATTAATGTCCGAAATTGATACATACAGACTGCCTTGGGCTAAATGTTGAATTAGAAAACTAAAAATGTCCAAAACTGCACGTAGAAAGATCCTCCCAAGCAAAAATAATAAACTTTTCGTTTTTGGCCATTCGGTGTGTTGCGGCAAATGTACCCTAAAATTATAATGGTATCTGACAAAGACATAATTGAGCGGTGTGTTTCGGCAAACGCTAAAAAATAACGGTGTATCGCCGTATTTCCGTTTCTAGAAATTTCATGTCTGTGTGGATGAATTGCTAGTAAAATCACTAGATACTCGGTGTATCGGCGTATTCCTGTTTCTAGAAATTGACCTATCCCGTGTCTCCATATCGGCGCTTCATAGGAAAATTGCCATCTGAGCCGTATAATCTCTGGCTCCCAGATGACCTCCCCCGTCCCCACGGCGGCGGCGCAGCCGTCGTCCACGATCACGGACGGCACCGTCAGCGGCAAGCTCCCGGGGGCCGAGGCCTTTGCCGTGCACTACCCTGGGTACCCCTCCTCTCCCGCTCGCGCCGCCCATACCCTTGGCGGACTCGCCGCCATCGCCAAGGTACCCCTGAAACTGAAACCCTCACCCCTCTCGCCTCCGTTGGGCAGCACAAGCGGAGTAACCTACGTCGGCTTCTTCTCGTAGGTCCGGAGTCCCGCCCCCGCCCCCGCCCCCGCCTCTGCCCCTGCCCCAGTCCCCCGCCTCGAGCTCCGCTTCCGCCCAGAGGACCCGTATTGCCACCCGGCCTTCGGTGAGCTCCGCGCCTCCACTGGCCTACTCCTTCGTCTCTCCAGGCCCAAAGGAGGTTGCGCGCCGCCGCGTGCTGAGGTGGTGGCTCGTGTCCGGAGCGGCTACCATTTCGAAGGTGAGTACTTGAGCACTTCCTGTTCGATAAAATGCCTTGTCTTTCTTGCACTTACGGAATGACTATCATGCTGGGGAGACTCCGTTAGTTGGACCACTAGAAGACGTAGCAGCAGAATTTTCACCATTGTTCTGAATCTGAACTGATGCGATGATATACAATCAAAGGAAATAAGCTATATAGAGTTATGGTCATTTTGAATAAATCAAAGATGAGTTCTAATATGCCTTGCTCAAATGTAGGTATAAGATATACTTGATAACCTTGTTGCTCCAAAATGCATCATGTCCACTTAGTGATTGTCCTGATTAATGCTCATCCTTTTTATTGATGTTTTATTTTCGAATCCAAACTGAGTTTAACAAGTCTTAACTTTAAAAGAAATAGCACATGGGCATGTGTCGTTAGCTGGCACACTGCCATCTTTTCTGCTTACGGTTTAAAGTAATACTCCCTCTGTTCGGAAGTAGATGACGTTTTAGACATGGACGAAGTCTCCAATATATATCTTTGCCGTTAGATTTTTCATATATATGTTAATCAAAATTATCAAGTTTTATACTCCCTCCGTCCACTTTTATAAGGCTCACTTCTTACTACTGAATGCTAAGAAGTGAGCCTTATAAAAGTGGACGGAGGGAGTACTATGAAAGTATTTTTTTTTTGAAAGCCTACTGATACTATTCTAGCCTTACAAATTTATTTTATAACACATTAGTAGCCAAAGTTGGAAAAAAATTGGCTGCATTCCATAAGAATGTAAGATAGAAAGTTTTGTTTGGTAATTAAATCCCAATATTATATCCTTCCGGTCTAGAATGAGTTTGTCAATTGCATTTATGGTAAAATAATCTAAAATTACTTTCCTCACACAAGCTACCATTAGCTAGCAGCCTTATCTTGCATACAATTTGCACCATTATGATTCTGGAGTCGAATAGGTAGTGCCACCTGTCAAACTGTATAAAGTGGAAAGTTAAATAGGATGCAAACTATGCAAGCTGGAATGTAAAAGACATGTGCCAGGCAGTGCCATTGACAGCGTTGTGGGACCAGGGCGTCCAGCATGCCTGGCACCGTACGCCAGTCTATGTCGTGCCGACACCCAACACCTCTGCAGCAACTGCCCAACACAGCAGCTATGCCCCTACATGCAGGCAGAGATGACTGAAGTAGTAAGGTTGACTTTGAGCAGGATGATTCCTTCCCATAGAATCTATCCGCAGATTATTTCCTGTTCCACTGTTCATAGCTGGTAGTTTAGGTTTGGTGTGAATAATGGATATTGTACATGCACTTTTTTGTTGATATATACAAGTTTATGCAGGTATGGCAGATTTTCAGCATGTCGTTCCAGTGCATGCTGCTGAAGTGAGAAAAAGAAAACGGTTAGATTGTCCGAATGTTAAAGATGATTTAGGCAATGGTAAATTACTTTCAAACTTCCTGTCTCTGATGATGCAATGGTGTAATATTACCATTCTGATCATTGCTTTTCTCTCCTGAATGGCAGATAAGGCAGGAGGTCTAGAAACGGATGATGGAGATGTCATGATGTTGGTACCACAACTATTCTCCATAAAGGATACTCCAACAAACATAGCGTAAGTGATGCTAGTTTCACAGTTAGCAATGAAATCGAATATCGGTTTATTCAACTTTTCTTGATATTTGCATTTCTCTTGATTACTTTCCAGTATGTAAAAATATAATCTTGAACCTAAAATTTGTTAATAAAATACAAAATTTACATATATGGTGTATTGGGTGCACATATTCCTATGTGAACCATGTGGGAATACTTATAAGTATCTAATATTCTGCTGATACCTCAAATATGTGCTGGATATGCATAAATAATCATGGGGTATATCTGTGGCTTGAAACAATCTGAAGCCACTGCTTACCTATACAAGCTTTGTCAATCTATCGTGTACGGCTTCTGGTTGAATGATGCATTGCCAAACTGTTATGGTTGCTAGGGTTTGAGCGGGAGAGAGAGCTGCGAGGGCGCGAGAGAGCCGGCCGTGGGGTCCTTTCCCACGGCCGAGCAAGAGGGGAAGGGTTTTCCTTCTTAATTCTTCCTTGATTAGATTGATACATCTCCTCTCCATATATAGAGAGGTTTACTTAACTCCCAAGCAAGGCTTACTTGACCCCTAAGCAAACCCAAAGACTAACGGGCCCAGGCCCATCACGTACTCTAACACTACACCCCACCTGGACATGCAGCTCGTCCTCGAGCTGCAACCTAATAACGATTTGACCCCACACAAACCTAACGCCTAAAAAATAAGCCTTTTACATCTCGGCCTATTGTATTGACCTGAAATAAGCTAACCCGAATGAGACTCCGACTCTTTATTTGTTTTGACTCCCAATGATAAGGCGAGAATCCTCCGCGCGCCGAACTTGTGCGTTTGCATCCCCCTGGATCCCAAGGAAACCATCGGGACCAAGAGAGCCCTCGCGGCGGCCGACGGCGGAATGCAGTGGTGCTATGCGGTGCGCTCCTGTCGGTGACACCATGTCTTCTCCCCGCCGGCTGACTGTCGATGTCGTAGACTTGGAGGTCGTCGCCCGTGGGGGAAACCACATGCCCAAGCTCCACCACACAACGGACAAGATCGAGGTCCGTTGCACCGCGAAGCGCAACTTGGAGGAGCTGCAGCCGCAAATCACGCATCTCCCGCACATGCCGATGCGCTAGGAGGCCGCGTGCAGCAGCCTGCAGCCTTACCACCGCCGACACGTGGTGGGTAGTGATCCAAGCCGGAAGCGGTGACGGCGACGGCTGGAACTTGATCTGTTGGATGGGATTGTCCTCGTTCGGTAGTGGCAGTGCTCGGAACGAGGTCGTCGCAGTCCCGTTAAAGGGCATCCCATGTTGGAACGTGATGACCGGCGGCGTGGTCGCCGAGGGCGGCGGCGGAGGCCGTGCAGGGGTCAACGCCGGTGCTATGACCATGGAGGACCCCTCGTGGAATGGCGCACCGTCGGTGCCAGCGTAAGGACCGGCGAAGCGGGAGGGCCTGTCGTACTGTTGGGGTGGCGCCGGGGGCGACTGGTTGTGCGGCGGCGCCCAGGCCGCCGTATAGATCGGCCCGGGGACGGACAGAGGCGTCTGTAGCAGCCTGGCGTCGAGTGGCGGCGACGACAGTAGCAACGTCGGATGCCGCAGCCCGGCAATTGCGGCGGAGGCCGCCTGGTGCGGAGGCTGCCACGGCAGCCGCGCCGGCCCGTAGGCGGCGACTGATGGCGCAGCCGGCGGCGGTCCGTAGGGACCGGCCAGGAAGAGGTAGATCCCTTGGACCGCGGTGACGAGGTCGTTGAGGACCCCGGCCATCTGCTCGGGGGTGTAGACGACGGCGGCCGGGGTGGGGAAGGACGCCGCCATGGTGGCGGTGGCCGCAGTGGTGGCCAGCGGCGCCGTCGGTTGGGGCGGCGGCATGGTGGTGGTGGCCGGCGATGAAGACATGATCGAACAAGGGCAATCTGATACCAAGTGTTATGGTTGCTAGGGTTTGAGCGGGAGAGAGAGCTGCGAGGGCGCGAGAGAGCCGGCCGTGGGGTCCTTTCCCACGGCCGAGCAAGAGGGGAAGGGTTTTCCTTCTTAATTCTTCCTTGATTAGATTGATACATCTCCTCTCCATATATAGAGAGGTTTACTTAACTCCCAAGCAAGGCTTACTTGACCCCTAAGCAAACCCAAAGACTAACGGGCCCAGGCCCATCACGTACTCTAACACAAACATTCCAACTGAAGGATGCCACTTTTTTTTTCTTAATCGCTTTCAGTGATGAGTCTGTTTAGCTTTGTGCAATAAGTATTGGTTCCTTTTAACGGAAAAGGAACGAAAGTAATCTTCCTGTAAGCAACTCCTTTATCAGATAAAACCCCTTTGCATCAGCACGCTCATTCCCATGGTCAATTCACCCGTCAAAAGAGAAAAGACTCAGAATGTCGGTACTATGGCAGATTAATCTCCAATAAGGCAGCATCATCACTTTCAGAATTGTCAGAATACTCCCAAATCTTTTTGTAGCAGTTAGATAAAATAAGCTAGTTTGACCTGCTCATAATGGTATAAAAAAAAATTAGGGTGAAAAGCGGAGCTAAATTGTTTGTGTACACATCTGGAATTAGCTGTACCTTGTTAAAAGCCCACCTTTTATTTTATATATACGCGAACAAATTTATTATAAAAATATTGCTAAATTGTCTGTACTGTCATTTTTAGGCTCCTACCATCATCCAATGCACTATCCAAGAGCATGCAAAGGGGAGTTGTACAGCATCGGTGGGAGGTATATCTCCTCGCATGGGATTCTTCTGTTGTTTATCTTGTTACAGTGATTCTAGGTTCTCATGAATTTGTACTTAAATACAATTGTGACATTTTTCTCATTTTACTCTATTGGGTAAATTGTAGTGATGATCTAAATAGCAGTAGGTGATTAGCAACATGCTACCCAATCTGAAAGTGCCTTAAATTAACAGTTCCGAGTATAAATATTCATGTGCAATTGGGATTTCTTTACCTAAAAGATAGAGTTGGTGAGTTGTGGTATGCTCAGCATCTGAAAGATGTAGTATGATATCCTCTTCTACCTCCCTTAAAAATAGTATATCTGAAAGAGTAACACCTGGAAAAGCATGGAAATTCAGGTAGTCATGGAAAAAACGCACAACTAAACGATGAGTTCTGAATTTATATACTGTTTCATATGAGGACATTGCTAGCCTGCTAGGGGTTTACTCTATGATATGTCTTCTGTGGTGTTGTCAAACCTGCTTCCTTGATAGTTTCTTGAGGAAGCCAATGTGTGTATCTCGTTGAGGAAGCCCTTGTGAATCTTACTGATGAAGAACAAGTATTCTTCTGGACGATGTGTCTAGGCTTGCTAAACCGCTAACCTTCTAACAAGGCCAGTTTAAATGCTATCAAGGTCCTCTCGACCTTAATTTTTTTCCAACCGCCATGTGTAGTGTGAAGGTGTAATCACCAGGCCGCCACTAACTTGATAGTGCCGCTATCATGGTCACAAAGTCAGATATTTAGAGAAGTGTCACTTCTCTGTCTTGATTTCTCCTATCTTTCACTGTATTACACTACATTATTTGCATAATGGGTAAAATATTTCAAACTATGCAATAACTTTGACTGTATTTGGTGCTGTAACATTCATCATTTACAAAGCAGGTAGTTATTGACCTCTTACCACATGTAATTGCTCATACTGACTTAAGTGACCATGGCTCTATATCATATATTTGGTGGAGGTATGATCATTTTATGTGGACTTATGTTGAAGGTTTTGTGGAGGTATGATCATTTTTTGTGAGATAGACGGCCTCTGTCCCACCAATGTTCAGAGGAAAGTTGGAACATTGCCTTCGTAGCACTACTTTTTTCCGTATGCAAACATACCATACACGTGTTTTTTATTGCTCTCGGGTACTCTTTGTTACCAGGCTTACTCCTTTGGGAGATGCGCCCATAATAGTTGTGTGAAAAGACCTATTGACTGAATTAGTTATGACTCTTTCTCTTTGTCTGCAGATGGATATTGAACCAACCCTTGCGCGTCCTTTCAACATTCAAGATATCCTTTATTTAGTGTAGTACCATCAAGTTTGTGTAAGTGTTTTCAATAAAATAATTACATGTTACTTCAGGTTCGTGAAATGTTTAGATCTGCCACCCGTGTTCATGTATTGTATTTGCCATCATAAGCATGTGGCACTAGTGTGCAATGCCACTTGCAACAGCCAAAGGTGGGAAAGGACCAAAATAACTTTGGTGATGCAACTTGGTGTCTTTGTCCGAGGTCTGGTCCCATGGGCAGGTAAGAGCTTGTGGCATGACCTTGGTGTAGGGCTGTAGGCAAGCTCGGCCTTTGGCCGGTATTGCCTCAGTCCTCAAATCAAGTCGAAGTCGGCACTATGTAATCATCGACCATGGGTAGTTTTTCCACCGTTGAGGATGGAAAGTGAATCAGATCATTAGTGACTGTTTCCTGTGGAAAATACAAATATACACAAAAGTAGGTGGCAGATCGGCCATTTCACACACTCTCGAGTGGCATATAAGATATCGCTATTTTTGTGTCTGATATTCAAATAATTGGAGCTTATGGTTTTAGGCAAAATGGAAAACAGTAAAGTGAGCTAAAGAAGAGTGGGAAAATCAAGATCTAAACAACAGTTGAAAATATGCTTAAAAAATGAAGTAGACCAAAATGGAAAAGATAACTTTTCACATGCAGAGGTTAAGTTTGTTTCTTTAGATTTCAAAGATAATTGACCTATCTGAGTCTCGCATTTTGTGTTGAGGGGCAAAGTTCCGAGTCCCATTTCGTGTTGATGGGGGTTCTATGTTTCTTCTTAGTTTTTGATTTAAAAATGATTTGAGGCACCACTAATTTATCTGTCTTGTATTAACATTTTAATCTAATGAGTCAACTTGTATTTGCGGCTGCCATGCTGTAATGAAGGTATATATAATATTTATGTTGATTTTCAGCAACGACACTAACACTCATTTATGCTTCTTCATGTAAATAATTGTGATCCCTATTAATGTATTTTTTACACCGAGGGCCCTTCCGTACGGAAGCCTTAAAAAACACCAGCAGTAACAATGAAGAACACACATTGTTGCTGATAATATTGTGCCTTTTTATATTTGGAACTGAACAATGCAGTAACGACACACAATGGTAGTATATTTTTGTACTTCTTTTTGCCATAAATGATTCTTTAGCTTTAGAACCTGCCGTGCCATTAGGACCAATACTTTGTTGTTCTGACATTGGCTATGCATGACTTTTCCTTGTAAGAGGATTTCTTTTCACGTGTACTTTTGTAAGACATGCATCTTAGATATTCTTCTCAGAGAACAACTTATCTTCCTCATATATTGCATTTCCACTCCTCTCAAACCTTGTGCATAATTTAATTTACCTTAGTTGTCATTACCTGTTACCTCAATTGACATTTACCTGTTCCTAAGAAGGCTATTACCTTAATTGTCCTTGTTCCCTTAATTGGCATTTACCTGTTCCTAAGAAGATTAATTGGGAAGACCACATACCGAAAAATTCGTCAGAGTGGGATTGGCAGATGGCTGTGTGCAAATTGTTTGACGAGCGTCCTGTGTGGCCAAGACAGTCACTTTATGAACGTTTGCTTGATGATGGTGTGCAGGTGTCAATAGGCCAGTTCAAAAGGTTTCATTTTTTTTCACTCCTGCGGATTTGACTAATCATTTAAGTCTTTCAATATGTCTTAATGTCTTTCAACTATGATGTTCTTCATTCATTATGTTTCTTTTTGTGTGCTTGCTCAGCCTTTTGTTTAAAGCTGGATACTACTTCTCTACTGGACCCTTTGGTAAATTCTGGATCAGAAAAGAATACGATCCTCGTAAAGATCCTGATTCACGAATGTAAGCAGCAGCTGTTCTGTTAATCTGTCTGCTTATTTCACATCCATTAGATGATCTGTATACAGTAGAACATATCGCCTGTATTGCAGGGAAGGGGATAGCTATGCCTTTTTTCCAGCCGCAAATAGCCATTACCATAAAGTTACCAGTTTTTGTGCGGAATCTATGAAGTATGAGTTAGCCCAGAATTCATTTTAATGAAAACTCCAGTATCAAACATTGACAAGTCTTATATTTCTGAACATATTGCAAAAGTAGTTATTTTCTTTATACGTTCATTCATCATTGAACTACTGCTATCATTTTAGAAAAGAAGAGTGGATGTGATTGTTCAGTACATGGATAATGTGGTAACGGGCTACTTAATTAGAAAGTGCAAATGAGAAGGGAAAAGATAATTTTACAACAATTCTTCTCAGATGAACTGCATCTGCTATCTGGGGTTGTATTGTTGAATAGGTCCTGATTGGTTTTGGATTCGGATTTGCAACAAACGTCCATCTTCAATCCTCTGGCAGACTTGGACGTTAGAGCAGCACATAACCAACTTCCTTAAAAAAGAGAATATTTCGAACTATATTGCCTGCCACCAAAACCTTTACCTTTGCGTTCCATACTTTTTCTGAAACTATATTTCTTACTCCCTCTAAATCACAAACAAATATGACGTTTTGGATATTGACAGTCTTCAAGATGTCTTAGTCAAAGTTTTAGAAGTTTGACTGAAGGCACGTTCAAACTGTCAGTTATTTGTGACATGGAGGGAGTAGCTGTTTTAGAATCTTTCAGAACTGCTGTTCTTGTGCTAGATATCAGAGAATTGATTTCCGCATGCCTCTTGAGCTAAGGAATCTTCAGAAGAAAAAGCACTCTGGGTGAGTCATATATTTTATTTCTTTTAGCTTGCATTTCAAGACAATGTTATATTGCTCCATCATTTTAAAGATCTGGCTCTCAACTACCCTTTTGTTTCCTGTATTAGTGGCTTCTTGTAAAAATATTTCATAATGATACCGGTGAAAGAATGTAGTGGTCAAAAGTTTCATGCTCTACTCTATGCTCATGTCCAAAATAGAATACACCCTGTAAATGGTAAATACCTTTTTGAATATTATCCTGATATTTATGCCAACAACAATGAACCTGTTTATGTTACATAGATTTCTCAGGAGAAGTATGCAGAATTTTCATCATTGGAATTGATAAATATATTAAGTTAGCTTGATTGTTGTAGAAAAGTTTAACAGGTAAACAGTTAGATGTATTTGTAGGGAAGTTAGGTACCTGTGTTTCTATTCTGGTCCATCCAACTTCATGGTTTATGTTTTCAGACATAGTGATACATAGTTCTTGCCAGCCTTGCCACCTTATTTAATTGGGTGGGACTTTGTAGAGAGTTCTACAGAAATTTCTGCAATGGGTATGTGGTTCAAATAATTAAAATGGTCCAGGTACTAATCTCAAAGCACTACATGCATGTAAAGTGTTGAAGCTTTGTTAGATCACAAAATGAAACTGGCTTTGGCATACTTTTAGTTCTCTACTAATGGTTTCTATTGAAATACTTGTGTAGTAATGCATGGTCTACTTTGATTTCTAATTTCGTATCAACTGTTGAGCTATTGGGTCATGGGAAATAACTAATATGATTATTACATGAAACTATGTTATAATCCTGACGCCCTGATATGGCAAATAAGTGCTTAGCTCTTCACTTTCATTTGCATCGATCAAGTTAAACATTTATCCGGATGAATCTGCCAGAATATATTTAGTTGACTTCCCTACTTTCATTTCTCCAGATGATTGCATTGTCCAAAGCTAGTATTATTGTTGTTTGGTTTCTGGATTACTTTGTTTAAGTGTTTCTCTCTTTGAATAAGAAGGCCCTTACAATTGTTGCTTTGCTTTACGCCCCTGCTTATACATTTTTTCCTTTTTCGCATTTAAGGTCTGAAAAGTGGTCAGACATGTGCAAGCTTGAAAGGATGCCATCAAAGAGTTTCATTTTTCTGCAATTATTTGAACTGAAGGACGACTTCATTCAAGCAGAAATTAGAAAACCTTCTCATCAATCGACTTGCTCAGTGAGTAACTAAATATTTGTTTGAGGCTTTGTTTGAAAGGAAGAACATAAAAAATGTAAACACCTTTACTGTTACTTATCTATACTCGTGTTTGTGAGTGTGAATTGACATTATCTGGTATTTTGGGTGGGTTCTGGCTTTCAGAAATCTAATTTTTGAATTATATTTATAAGTTATCTCATGAGCTCTTGTACAATCATATTAAGTATCTTTATGAGGAAAAATGGCTGAGACCAGCTAGTAATATGAACTTTCACTGACCACTTTGCCTGCTTGTGTACGTCACTGGCCACTTTCAATTCGTACCAAGCTTACTTAAATTTTGCTGTTATCATTAACTGTGCAATAATCGTGATCCCTAGCTTGTACCAACAGTCCCTTTTGTGCATAAACTAACTCCTATATAGCATTCGACAGGTTGGTTTTCGAAGCAAATGATTAGAACCTTGAGGTTGCAACTAAGCATAAGGTTCCTCTCATTATGTCCTACTGAAGATGCAAAAAACATTTTGAGGAATAACCTTGAACTTATTGAAAGGAGCAAAAAGCAGGAAGCCATTTGCAGATCTGAGCAACCGAAGGAAAGAAAAGATTTTGATGAAGGTTTATTCAGCTTCTTCTTACTTTAATACAATTCAAAATGCATATTTGTTCAATCAGTGAGGGTCTGGCCTCAAGGCACTCTTCAGACATAATCAGAACAAATTTCTTATTGAGCTAATTACCCTGCTTCGATGGCTCTATTAAGCTATAATTTTATGCAGACTTGGATTTTATGAACCTAGCTTTATGTAAAGCTATACTTCTGGATGTACGAAAAATTCTCAAATGTTCATAGTACTAAAACATTTTAGGAAAAAAATGATATGTGAGTACAATCTTAACTATCTCCCCTTTGTTTGCAATGAACACGTTATCATATTTCTGCACACAGTTTTGCATATCCACATTCTAACCTGTTCTAATATTATGCTTTTATAGGAATTTTCAGAAAGATACAAACTGATACATGCATGCTAACATGGATTCATATTTCTAGTTCCTAGTTTTATGCATGCTTATTTTCGTACTTCTGTTTGTTACTTCGTAGGCATGATATTAGTTTAGGTCAATTGGTACCTCGTGTGTTCTATTAGCATATGTTTGTTCTTCTTCACGAGGGATACTTAAGCATACCCATATTTGTTAAATCCCATTTATTCTGCAGAAGCACCTGACAAACATGCTGGATCTGAGGATCAAGTGGACACTAACAACTCTGATAGTGAAGATGTTGATGACGATGAAGAGGAGGATAAAGAGGAATCGGATGGTTATGATTCTCCATCCATGGTATGTCACTACTTGCACCAATTTCCTGCATATGTGTGCTGCAAAAACTAATCCTTTACTATATGTATGTAGGCGGAGGATGTTCCTGATTTCACCTTACATGATTCCTGTATCCTAAATACAATTCATTTATCATTTTTTGTTTCTCATAGGAAAAAACTATTTCATTGTTCCAACTTTGTGCGACGCTTCTCTGCGTAGGTGATGTTGATTGTCACTCTTTTTTTTTTCAAGTTTTTAAGGCAGCAGTAAAAGCATTATGTTGGTTAGCAAAGAAAACAGTCACAGCACGTTGTGCTACAGTTTAAATCACATTCTGCAGCAATTAGTTTATGTGCATTCATGGGTTGACACGACTAGGTAACTTGTAAAGTGAGTGATCTCTGATAGAAAATAGGTCCCCGTGGAATATTATCAGCATGGTCACTTACATCCTTATTTGCATAAGATTGAGTGTCAGTCGGTTTAACAGGTTCACTATGGTTTTTGCTTTCAATTTGGGCAACAAAAAAAAAAAAAAAACTAGACTTCTGGTTGCTTAGCAAAAACTGGTTGGTTTTCCTTTCTTTTGAATCTTCCAAATTTTGCATAATTCAGCTTTTACATGGTTAAAGAACATTTGCATTGCGTTGATTTTTGTTTGTTCTCCGATGGATGAGGTCCGAAATTGTTATCCTATAAAAAGTATCAGACACACTTGGAGAAGGCCTTTCAACTGGATACCTTGAGGAGGTTTTGCGCAGCTTCCCACTCAATGGAGATGGCCAGGACAATTTAGGCGATGCCCTTAATAATGTCGACGCAAGTGATGGAGAGTTTGAAATTTTCGAACAGCCTAGTGACGACGAAGAGTATTCTGATGGTTAGTAGGGCTTTTCAGGGGGAGAAGTGGCCACACAACCTCGAGTTGAACTTTACATGGTGACGACGACAAAATGCCACCATTACTTTGCTTATTAGATTTTCTTATGGAGTCTCTAGAGCTTGTCTAGGGTTTTATAGCAGGTTGTTTAGATATCAACAGATTCAGATGGAACTATGGATATTTAGCTTGGTTCAGATGATATTGGGCGTAATGACGGACGAGTTGACCATTAGTTGTCCTGCCAGCTACTACCTCTGTCCCAAAATACTTACTCCCTCCGATCCATATTAATAGGTGCTGAAGTGGATGTATCTAGCAATAAAACATGTCTAAATACATCCACTTCAACACCTATTAATATGGATCGGAGGGAGTACTTCCATTTGTCAAATACTAGATGTATGTATAAAGTAAAACATGTCTAAATACTTCTATATTTAGACAAATGGAAGTCAATTATTTTGGGACGGAGGAATATCTTGTTGTTTCTTTGTAATTAAGACAATTAACTCGTTCAATGAACTGATGCCCCTATCACGTAGTTGTCCAAGTATAACTCTGATGTAACCTAGAGTCATGAGTATGGTTTTGTTCGCAAAATGGACAAATTATAAGCTTTTTTATATAAGAGAAGTGATCGAGGTTTTGCTTGAATCGATAAGTTAGGGTTTATTTCGTTGTTTTGAATGTTAGAAACTTTGACACGGCTTTTGCTAAATTTTGGACATTTTGAGTACGACAAATGCTAGGACACCTCTAAAGTTCAAGTGGTGACTAGATAAAAAAAACTTTATAACAAGCAATACCACACTCATACCTCAATCAACATTATTTTGGGACAATGCACATTATATTCAGAATAACAATTATGCTCTCGTAATTAGTGCTTTAAGTAAGAAAAATAGACTCAACATATAAGTAAAAGATAGGCTCTTTGCAGAGCGAAGCATGGATTACTCATGTGATAGAGCTTTTAATTTTGTAAAAAAAAAAATATGAAAACAATTTTGAGAGATGTGTGTCTTTATCAACGAATGATGATAGATAATTCATTACTTCCTATGTTGAATGAAATTTTGAAGAGCAGATCCCATATAGGAACGACAACATTCCTCTTTCTCCTTTGTTTACACAAGCAAAGTTTCACTGATTGCTCAGGAACAAAGTGTGAGGAGAGTTATTTGAGACATGGTGTTTGATGTTATAAATTATTTTCAAAACATCTATTGCATCTATGTCATATTTGTGTAGTTTCTTTTTGTCATATGATTGATTGTTGAATCTCTATGGTTGGTTTGAGATATATATTGAATTTGTTACAATCCTATGGTGCCTATCATATGTTTGTGCGCGCATGGATCACATCATAGGGTTTGTAGTACATGGAGAAAGCTAGAGGGATGTACGCTTGAGTGACAGAAACATGATCCCCATTCTAGTGATCGAAGCATATGAAATAAAGAGGACCATTTTCTCTTAATGTTATGGTTGGGTATTTTTTATCTTAATGTATCTTCTAATAGTTACGGATGTTTGTTAGAGTTCCAATCATAAGTATTTGCAATCATTGTATATCGAGAGATTGTTAGCTTTGCCTCTCCCATATAAAAGAGGAATATCAACATTGTATTTGACTATTTGATCATGAACAACTTCATCACACGTTTCACCACTTTTCCACACTCATACTTCTGTTACGTGTTATTTATTTCTGCAGCAACTTACATTTATTTTCTTGTTCTTTATTGTCTTGCAAAGCTATCCTTTCATACCCGTTTTGTTCGCATAGTTTTATTTTCTAGATAGAGCAAACATTCAGCGTGCGTAGAGTTGTATCAATGGTTTATAAAACTTGAGAGAATACTAATCCTACATTTGGCTCCTCGTTGGGTTCGACACTCTTTCTTATCGAAAAAGCTACAATTGACCCCCTACACTTGTGGGTTATCAGGCACCCATTTGCCAGCTCTTTTTGCAAAATTAAAGACAAACACATTATGCATGCGAGTCAAGGGGTACAACCTTTCAACATGGAAGTAATAATAAATTATCTATCACTTCCTCGTGAGCTAAAAACAACAACATAAATAAAGGATAAATATTTTGATGATTTTAAAGGTAGAATACAAGAAACTTACTTGGATTGGAAAGGAAATACCATATATGGGTAGTTATGGTGTACTCAATTGGAATAACTTGGTTCAAGAGTTTGGATGCACGAGTGGAACTCATGCTCAGTACATGTGAAGGCTAGCAAAAGACTGGGAGCGACCAATTAAGAGAGCAATAACAGCCATAATCATGCATTGCGACAAAACATCATTAAATAAAGCATGGAAGTGACACTACCATCCTAAAATTAAAGATCATCAAGGCTAAATTGACTTCGTTTATAGTCTTAACATGGTGTGAGCATGTGCCAAGGTAATCCAAATAGATTCTTCAGAGGATAATACCACAATACTATACCAAATCATGAACAAAACAACACTTGTTGACATTTTAATAACACATTATGCACTCTAAGTTATTTGAGACTAATCATAGAACAACTAGAATTACTAAGAAAACATATTAGAATAGCCATTCAACATGACAAGTCAAAGAAAAACCACAGTCTAAGCAAGCTTCTCTTTGTACCACTACCACATACATTAAACTTCTTTTCTTTTTTAACCAATACCGATCAATTTATTTGAAACAACTCTCTAAAATAGTACACATGAAAGAACAGAGAGATTTTCACTATAAAAATTAAGAAAACTAACAACTCTAAACAAGATATAAGTGAAAAATAAGAGCTAAAACCAGCAGTAGAAAAAATTGAATACTCAAAAATATAAGTGAAGCACACGAGTACTCTAATGAAAAAGCGGAGCGCGTCTATCTCCCAAACAAGAATGCTAGGATCCAACTAATCATATGAAAAGCAAGAAAAACAAAATAAAACTAAAATAAAAAACATAAAGACGCTCGAAGAATAACACATAATATGTAAAGCAATAAAAACATAGTTTCAACAGAGACGGCTTGATAATTTTGTTAATGAAGAAGGGGACGCCTTGGGCATCCCCAACCTTTGACACTTGATACTTATTGAATATTTCTTGGGGTGTCGTTGGGAATACCCAAGCTTGATAATTTTTCCTCCTTTATCTTCTCATATCATCCTCTCTCGTGACACGTAAAAACTTTGTCCACACAAAACATCTCATTATCTTCATTAGATGGGTTAGTACTCAAATAAATAAAATCCACTTAAGTACTACATGGACACATTTCAAACACTCAATTTAAACATTATATACCGTCACTAACTTATCTTAAAGAACTCTTCCCCTAAAGAACCCCAAATGAACGAGTAAAGATACACATGCAAATAAAAGCAGAAATCTGTCAAAACAGGACTGTGTAAATATGAATTTTTTCGAGGCACTTTGGTGGCTCAAATCAGAAAACTTATTACTAATTAAATATATATAACAAACTGAGTCATGCACACAATCTTTTTTCAGAATTTTATCATGCTATGGTGCAGAGAAACTAATTTAATGGTAAGGCACAAAAATGTGGACAACAAATCCAAAAATCGCACTTTCTTTCAAATAGAGGCAATTCTTGGCACAAAGAAAAAAAATAGAAGGATAAATAGAGTTTTCTAAAGAGTTAAAAACTTCTAGGACTAAAAAAAATCCTGATATAAAAAAGATAATGGCTGCCTCCCAAAGAGCTTTTCTTTAACGCCTTTTAGCTAGACACATTGATTTTAAAGATGCACACATAAGAAGAAGAATTGAAGCACAAAAATTGAGAGAATTAATAAGCATATATAAATAAAATTTAAGTCTAACCTACTTTCTATGCAAAATAATCTTGTAAAGAAACAACTCATTGAAGCACAAAGCAACTAGCATAGGAAGGCATAAAAAGTGCAACTTGAGAAATTTCAACATAAAGAGAGGAAAATTAATATTATTGAGATACATGAAAGTATGCCTCCCTCTATCATTATAACTTTTAAAAGCATCATAAGAAAATTTAATAATATATCCATCACATAAAGCATCATTTTCATCATCCACCATTATAAAAGTATTATTACTTTCCGCATAAGTATAGTCATTCTCATTAGTAGTAGTGGGAGTAAAACTACATAGACATCATTGTAATCATCGTAAATAGGAGGAATATTATAATCATAATAAGTTTTTTCCTCAATAGTAGGTGGAATGAAATATCATATTTATCATTCTAATCATCATATATGGGAGGAATAGTATCATCAAAGCAAATTTTCTCCTCCAAGCTTGGGGGACTAAAAATATGATGTTCATCAAAACCGACTTCCCCAAGCTTAAAGTTTTCCATAGCATTATCAATAATGGTGTTCAAAGAATTCATGTTAATAACAGTTCTACTATCATTATTGTTATGCAAACAAAGTTCCATAGGTTTTTTTAATTTTCTCTTCAAACACATCATGTCCTAACTCAAGATAAATTTTATAAAGCTTTGTCATATTTTTGTTGTTTTATTCCGTGAACCCACCTTTATAATAAGATATAGTTTCAAAAAAAGTAACCACTGGTAGTAAAAACAATAAAGCAAGTAAAAAAATAGTGTACTTCCCAAGTGAACTTATTGTCACACCCCAGATTTCGGAACACTTGTAATATAGCTAAGGAAGGCAAATTGAGAGCCAACAAAAAATTTTGTAATATGTTTGTGTGGACAACATTTCTATGTGACCATAAGTAATGCAATGCAAGCAACCTTTTCTTTGAAAACAAATATCAAGTTTTCCTCATGATTACTATTGGTTCTGTGATGTTTTCCATGTGGTGTTTTGATGAATTTTCGTCCCAAGTGCTGGACCAAGGTTGTTTTCAACTTAGCACTATTATTTGGATTTGTTTGAATCAAGAAAACAACGTGGAATTGAAAAAATATTTGTGTTTTCTTTTAGTGTTTCTATTAAAATTTATCTCTGGAAAACTAGTCAAGTATCAATTTCTAGCACTTGCTTTCTATATGTTAGGGAAATCAATTTTATGTTTTCTTGGCATATAATTGCTCTCTGATATGTGGACTACAAATCTATAAACTTGTTTTGATTTTTGGATTTGCAAAACAATCATTTGCATGCTTGTTTTTGTGGAAGAAAAATAAGATAGGAAAACATGGATTTGGAAAAACAGAAAAATAAGACAGGAAAACGGGGAAGAAATCCGCCGCCGGCCACCGCAAACACCCCGAGAAGGTGCAGCTCGCCTCGAGCAAAACCACCGCCCCATTTCTCCTCCACCGTACTCCTCGTACTCCGTAGACCCGCCCTAACCCTTTCCTTTGCCCGATCGGTTGCAGGTAGAGCGCCACCGTCGTTGGAGCCACCACGGCCGTGCTGCTTCGCGCCGTCGATTGGAGCCACGTCGACCACTGCCGTTTGCACCCCTCCACTGCCCCGAGCCCGTGCGACGTCCTCGACCCCTCGCCACGGCTCTGCATTGCCCCTAGGTGAGAAATCGAGCGCCTCCGCACCGCTGCCGTACGCCAGTGAGAAACAGAGAGAAGAGAGGAGGGAGATGAGTGAGGACCGTAGATCTTATGATCTACGGCTCCCTTTGAACGGGACCGTTGCCGCGTAGCGCGAGGGTGCGCGCGTGCGCCTGGGCCAGAATTGCCGCTACATGGGCCGCGCTAGTTAGATCTAGCCCGTGCGCTATGATTTTTATTCTTTTTGAAAATACCAGAAACTTGAGCCCTAGCTTTTTTCCTAGGAAAAATAGAAATAAAGGGATTTATTTTAAACCAAAAATCATGACAGCAGCTTATCATTTTCTAAACCACATCCAAGTTGTAGATCTAGATTTTGTGGATTATTTTAGCAGTAGTATTTATTTTGGCAGAGACTGTCTGTTAAACCATTTTGGGCATAAATTTTAAAATATGAATATAAATCTTGCAAACTAAATTGTTTTGAGTATCCCTTGATGATAGCTATCAGTAGCACTTGGCCTTGCATCAAGGAGAGCTTTCTATAGAAAATGCCATGCATTTTGGTAAATGTCTAGTAGACATTTCTAGGATTTTTGTAGGTTGTTTAATGATGATTTTGTGTATGTTTAGATCTATCTAATCCTATATTGGTTTAATTTTTAGAGCTCTAGATTAATTATGGTGTGCATATCTAGATTCAACACTTTTCTGTTTATATTAAATCTTGTGCAAGTAGTTTTGAATCAATGTTGTGTTTTAGATTCTTGTTTTCTACCATATGTAGAGGTGTTACTCTCTGTTATAATGATGTTTTATTATAGTACTGGCATGTTAGGAAGTTTGGGCTTGTTTGGAAACAAATAGAAATAAGGAATAGTCTAGTTTGTTTTCTAGTAGTTTTATTTAAATATAAATGTGGGCATTGTATTGTTAGGTTTAGAACCTAGGTTTTTTATGTTGATATAAGGAGTCCAGTACCATTTTGGTACTGTTTTTAGGATTTTATCACCTCTATTAGCTTGCATATTATTTAATAGGAAAGCATGAGTAGCATTGCTTAATTATTTTGCACCCTATTGTTTTCACTAGTATGCGTAGTTGTGGGATGATTGATTAGTGGAGTATTATTTTTCCCCAAGTGCAACCAGATGCATTGTGACACTCAAATGTCTTGGAAGGCTTGTGGAACACCCACTGCTCCCATTTCATTTTGGTGCGAAATACAATTTCTCCACCATAGGCTTATTCCTAGTAGTCTAGTTTTGCTTATGTGTGTTTATTAATTGTTGCCTTTGGATTGTGGAGTGATGAATTGTTTTGTGCATTGCTTGCTGTATGTATTGCTTAGTGCCATTGTTTTCCTTAGTTGGTTCTGATTGTGTGTCATTTATTTCTTTTACGAAGTTAGAAAACGAGGAAGGAAGTGTTGGAGAAGCAAGACTTGAACCAGTACCAAGGCAAGCCATCCTAATGCTTGCTGTTATTACACTTATTATTATCTATCATGCATGTTTTACTTCTAAAGTTTTACAAAAATATGGTTAACAAAACTATTTTTGTTGTGGCTAATACTACTATTAATATTATTAGTAGCTATCAGTTTATCAATAGTCAAACTTGGTGTTACCAAGCCCTTAGCCACCATATGGTATATAAATACCGCCAACTTTAATAATATTGAAGTCCCTAAGTGGACACCCTAAAATGTGCTTTTGTAAACAAATGCTTCAAGGAAAAACCCTCGGTGAAAAGGCGGGACCTTGTTCACTAGAGGTGGCAAAGAGGAATGTTTTTTAAATGGTTTACAAAAGACTCATAACCTAGTCTTCGCTGGACAACCAAGACATACTTCCACTCTACCTTAACATGGGCAAGAGGCCTATCTAGAAACTTGTTCGTGTTCGTGTGTTCTATCCCAAATGCTATAGAGAATGTGATTCTCAGAACCGAAATGTCGCCAGGAGGGAGATACGGGACATGCAAAGTGTGGGATCAATTTTCCCTCCGGCTGCAAACAGTTGGGTCTCCTGTCATGGCTGTGTGTGACACGATGCCGGGGAGAATAAAACTAGTTGAAGGGGTAATCATATACTAGCTTGACCATAGTGGAAAGTTAGGATCAATTATCTGATGTTCGCATACTATTGTGAACGGTCCATGGGTGATTCATGGCAGATGATTTGCATCTTGTGGATTGTGTACACCTCTGCGGAGTAAATATATTAAGAATAGCCGCGTCCTCGGATATGGACAGTTGAATGGCCATGTAGCTAGTATTGTGTCAATGTTTTCAAAAGGGATGTTTTGAAAAAGGACTTGTACCTGCGAGGTACTGGAAGAGGAACTGTGTATCTGTGAGGTACTTATGAAGAAAAGCTGGAAGGTGTTTTACAAGAAGTTTTGAAAAGAAAAACCTTCTTTAAACAAAGTTTTACAAAACCTCTTGGATATGCGATATCTATAAGAGAAACCATATTATTTTCTTTTGAAGTATCTTCTTCAACAAAGATATAGAGATGTCAAAATCAACCATGATGTATCTTTTATCCATCATGGATAGTGAACCCTATGTATAGCCTACCCACTCCATCATATGAGCAGACTTGCATTCTATTAGGCTTCTGAAAGGATGTCTTGCAGAGTACATTCAAATATACTCATATTGGTTCGTACCTGGCTATTTACTTGGCCAGAATACGAGGAGCAGCCTCTGGAGGAGTATTACGAGGAGGAGTACTACGTCGACAACCACACGAACTAGGCTCGTCTCCGGGTTAGAAACCTGTAGGTTAAGGCGTGACTCGGGTGCTACCACGTTGTGTTTTTCTATCTTCCACTGTTTGTGCGTTATTTGCCTGCCCTGCGTGGCAGTTGTTAAGACTTGATTATGGACCATTTATGTAAGACTTTAATATTCGTGTAATGGATTATGCTACCTGTGTACCAACTTCGTATGTTGTTCACGACTGATCTTTCTGGGATCGTGAATGTATGCATATGAGGGGCTTGGACTTGCTAGTCAGGGGCGCCTACAAAGTTGGTATTAGAGCTATCCTGACCATAGGAGACCTTAGTTAGCATGGACGTTAGCTACTACTCCCAAAATCTACTTTATAAAACTAAGTTACCTATATGACTAAGTACAAAAATATTATATATATCCCATCTCCTCTGTGTTACCAAACTCTACTTACATTAAGTTACCTCTTGCATAACTTAAAACTTTGCACATTGTGGTCTAACTTAAACTATACTTAAAATTTTGTGTAGATGGAAGTCGTCTTCACAGAGGCCTGCCAGTTGGGACTGGCACGCGACATATCGTTTCTCTTTGAGCCGAGGATTGTCGAGATGACTGGGCTTATTGACCGCCCAGTTCCAGAGCTGCGAGGAGGACTTATCTTTGGTTCTCCGATAGAGGGTGACTGGTTTGTGGAGTGCACCATCCGTCCACCGCTGACGGCACCTTTTGTGGAGACCTTTGTCTTCACCACTGTTGAGCGCTCCTGGCAGGAGGGCGCAGTTCGTGTGATCTAGGAGGCGATTGGACGCCTGGATTACCTGAGAGACTACCTGTTCCTTGGCACTCGGTTTGAGTTTCTTGGGAGGCGTGATGAGATAGGAATACCACTTCCAGTGCCACAGGAGCTAGATGGCATGGGCCCTCACCTAGAGGACATGGAGATCCTGCTACACCGCACCCATCGCAGTCTGGATGATCTGAGGATTGTGCAGCACACCATTTTTGTAGAGTGCCGCATCCTGACGACACACTTGGGGAAGCTGATGGTTGACCATGAGACAGAGACCGCGAGGAACCGCGCCTTGGCGGGACAGTTACGGACCACTCGCTTGGGACGTATTCGTCTCACCAAGAAGGTAGAGGCACTTCAGGAGGCCAACGCTATTCTGCGTGGGAGACTGAAGACCGCTAGAGAGGATCTGGCCACTCGAGACTCGACTCTCGAGGAGTTAGAGGAGGAGATCATCGAGCTCGTAGGGAGAACGAGGACCTCCTTGTTGACGATGACATTCTGTCAGATGTTGATGGGATGGACATGAGTGACCAGAGTGAGCAATTGGACCTACTTGAGAGTGAGGAGGATCCTGAGGAGATCCTTTTTCGATGGAGACAGTGACTAGGACTAGATGTAGTACCTTGGCGCTTTTGTATGTTGTGCTAGTAGCTTTGAGATGTCCTCATGAGTCGCACCCCTTGTTGTAGCTCTTGAAGCTTAGCTTGTAGTGTGAGATTTGTGTTTGTGTTATGTGTGATTGTAAGACTTTATGCGATGAATGTGATATGTTTGTGTTCTATCAATGTTTGTGATTTTCTACTTGTAACTTTACTTGTGATGTATCACTTGTCTTTCGTTGTTCATAAAACTATTTTTGTTGCCTAGTTTCTTTTAAAAACAAAGAAGTCTTGCTGCATAGTCTTACACATGTTTCACTACAGCATGCCGCCGCATCGGGAACCACCGCCACCACCCCCACCATCGGTGGAGGCATTGTTGTCCCTGATGATGGAGGACCGTCAGGCCACACGAGGTGAGAGCGCCGCCACAATTGCTGCCCTGCAGCAACAACAATAATAATGGCAATGGTAATGGCAACGGTGCTCGATCAAAGCTGAAGGATTTCCAACAGACCAACCCATCTTTTCCAAGATCTTGGAGCCACTGGATGCAGATGATTGGCTCCGCACAATTGCGAACAACCTGGAAGTAGCGTCAGTGGAGGAGAATGATAAGGTTATGTTTGCATGCTGGTCCAGCAAGGACTTGGTGGGAGACAACTCGAGCCACGGTTGCTGCTGGCCATGTGTTTGACTGGGAGGACTTTGTTCCAAGGTTCCGCAAGTATCACATCCCCCAGGGTGTGATGAACATTATGCGGGACAAATTCCTAAAGCTGAGACAAGGAGGGATGACTGTGTCTAAGTACTGGGAGGATTTCACAACCCTGTCCCGGTACGCACCTGAGGAAGTGAATATGGAGGCAAAGAAGAAAGAGAGATTCCTGAATGGACTGTATGATGAGTTGTAGTGCACACTAGTTGTGATACCATTCCAGGATCTGGAATCACTTGCTGATGCCGCTATGATGATGGAGCACAAGCGGAAGAATTCTTTTGACAACAGAAAGAGGAAGATGATGTTTCAAGGAGGACCTAGTGCACCAAGGACTCGCCCTGCTCCTTATGCGAGACCACCACCACCAAGGGCGTCTTCTTATGCACCTCTCCCAAATCACCAATATGCACCAAGGCCCAACAACCACCACAACAACAACCGTGCCCCTTATGCGCCGAAGCCTGGAGGAAATGGAAATGGAAACGGGAACAACTTCAACCGTGCTGCTAACCAAACCCAAACTCAAAGCCCAATGGAGGTTGCTTTGTCTGTGGAAAGGACGGACACTTTGCTCGTGAGTGCCCTACCAAGAATGTTGCTACATCTCATCCCACTGCAACCAAGATGAACCAAGGTCCAGTTATGAAGAGGAAGAATGCAATGATGGGACATCTGAATCATGTCACTGCTGGTGAAGCATAGGAGGCACCAGACATGGTGATGGGTACGTTTCCTGTCAACTCTGTACCAGCTGCAATACTGTTTGATTCTGGTGCATCACATTCCTTTGTAACTAAGCCGTTTGCTGAGAAAAGTGGTATGAAGCATACCCGTATGCACAACCCTATGTTAGTACAAATACCCGGAGATAAAACCAAAGCCAACCTTGTTTGCAATGAAGTACCCGTGGATATACAAGGGAAAACTTTTCATGCCGACTTGATAGTACTGGGATGCCAAGGGATAGAAGTAGTACTGAGTATGAATTGGATGACCAAGTATAAGGGTGTTATTGATTGCACCAAGAAGTCCATTTCTATGACCACTAGTGATGGAGATAAAGTTGCCTACACTGCAACCAAGCCTTCATCAAAAGTTTAATGCCACACAAGTATAGCCAACCCCACACTTGAAGAAGTTCCGGTAGTACGTGAATACCCGGATGTTTTTCTAGAGGAATTACCCGGTATGCCCCCATATCGGGATATCGAGTTTATTATTGAATTAATACCTGGAACCGGACCTATAGTACAGAAGCCTTGTCGGATGAATCCGAAGGAGTTAGATGAGTTGAAGAAACAGCTGGATGACATGTTGAGAAAAGGTCTGATTCGCCCTAGTGCATCACCATGGGGATCACCTGTCATTTTTATGGACAAACGGTACGGTACCACTCGTTTATGTGTGGACTACCACAAGTTGAATGATGTTACCATCAAGAACAAATACCCGTTGCCCAAAATTGAAGACCTGTTTGACCAGCTGAATGGGGCTAGAATATTCTCGAAGATCGACCTTCGCACTGGTTATCACCAATTGAAGGTTCGTGATACATATATTCCCAAGACCGCTTTCATCACTCGTTACGGGTTGTATGAGTACATCGTGATGTCTTTTGGTCTGACCAATGCCCCTGCCTATTTCATGAATCTTATGAACAAGGTGTTCATGGATTATTTGGAAAAGTTTGTAGTAGTGTTTATCGACGACATTCTTATTTATTCCAAGAGTGAGGATGAACACGAAGAACATCTGAGAACCGTGCTCGGAACACTTCGTGAGCATCAACTGTATGCTAAGTTCAGTAAATGCCAATTCTGGCTAAAGGAAGTCGGATTTCTTAGACATGTGGTATCTGAAGTAGGGATTTCTGTTGACCCTACTCTGGTTCAGTCTGTGGCGAAGCGTAATGCTCTGACCAACCAGACTGAAGTCAGATCATTTATGGGATTAGCGGGATATTACCGCAAGTTTGTTCAAGGATTCTCGAGCATCGCCAGACCACTCACTTAGTTTCTCAAGAAGGATAGTAAGTTCGTATGGATGGACAAGTGTGAAGAGAGTTTCCAAGAGTTGATGGATCGACAGGTGTATGCGCCGGTACTCATTATGCCGGACGTCGCCAAGAGTTTCGATGTGTATTGTGATGCTTCTAAGCTTGGTCTTGGAAGTGTTCTCATGCAAGAAGGGAAGGTTATATCTTATATCTCACGCCAGTTGAGACCTCATGAGTTAAACTACCCCATACATGACTTAGAGCTTGCCGCAGTTGTACATGCCCTCAAGGCATGGCGACACTTTCTTATTGGGAAAAGATGTGAAATATACACTGATCATAAAAGTTTGAAGTACATATTTACTCAGTGTGAACTCAATATGAGGCAACGCCATTGGATTGAGATCATCAAAGATTATTATCTAAGTATCCACTATCACCCTAGGAAGGCAAATATTATAGTTGATGCTCTTAGTCGAGAACCAGCCTCTCTGAATGCTATGATCCAAATTAGGCAACCTGAGTGGAAAGAACTTGACCAGCTTGGTATTGAAGTGGTCAGCTATGTCATGTTGGATGCCATGGACGTTAAGCCAACCCTCGTTGACCAGATCAAAGAAGCACAGAAGGGTCAGAAGAGTATCGATGGGATTAAGGCCCGTATGGATAAGGAAAAAGTTGTTGGCTTTACCGTTGATTCTGAAGGAGTCTTGTGGTATGAAGGTCGTATTTGTGTTCCCGCCGAATCAGAATTAAAGTAGACCATCATGATAGAGGCTCATGAGAACCTGTACTCTATTCAGCCAGGAGTAACCAAAATGTACCAAGACCCGAAGGAGAATTTCTGGTGGCATGGAATGAAATGAGACATTGCCTCGTTTATAGCCAAATATCATATATGTCAGCAGGTAAAAGATGGACACCAACATCCCGCTGGATTGCTACAACCGTTGAAATTACCTGTTTGGAAATGGGATGAAGTCGGGATGGACTTTATCACTGGACTTCCTGGGTCCAGCCGAGGAAATGATTCAATATGGGTTGTCGTTGGCAGGCTCACAAAAGTTGCACACTTTATTCATGTCAAGACCACATATCATGAAGACTAGCTTGCTGATCTATACATTGCTCAAATTGTTAGCCTGCATGGAGTCCCTAGCAGGATTGTGTCAGATCGAGGATCTCAGTTCACATCTCAATTTTGGAAGAAGTTACACGAAGCACTCGGAACCAAGTTAGCTTTTAGTACCGCCAATCACCCGCAGACTGATGGACAGATAGAGCACGTGAACCAGATATTGGAGGATATGCTCCATGCCTGTGTTTTGTCCTATGGAGTTGAGTGGAAAGACTGCCTACCATTTGTGGAGTTTTCCTACAACAACAACTATCAGTCTAGCTTACAGATGGAACCTTTTGAAGCCCTGTATGGACGCAAGTGTCATACCCCGCTGAACTGGAATGAGACTGGTGACAGTCAAGTCTTTGGAGCAGACACTCTGCGTGCTGCAGAAGAACAAGTCCAGCTCATTCGTGATCGCCTCAAGGCAGCTCAATCTCGCCAAAAGAGTTATGCTCACACCAAGCGTCACAACGTCTTTCTCAGTATTGGATATTTCGTGTATCTTCGTGTCACGCCGCTCAAAGGGATGCAACGTTTCTATGTCAAGGGAAATCTTGCACCCGGGTATATTAGCCCTTTTAAGATACTAGCCCGTCATGGAGAAGTGTGTTATCAGTTGGAATTACCCGAAGAGTTGTCAGCGTTTCACAATGTCTTTCATGTGTATTTGCTCCGGAAGTGTCTTCTTGTACCTGAGAAAGATCTCACCTACCAAGACGTTGACTTCAGGACCATTGACCTGAATGATGACCTGACCTACCGTGTTAGACCCTTGCGTGTCCTTGAGGAGAATGTTCGTGCGACCAGGAGGAATGCTTTCAAATTTCTTAAGATTCAATGGAAAAATCACTCCGAGGAAGAAGCTACCTGGGAGCGTGAGGATTACGTCAGGAAGGAGTTCCCTGGTTTCCTTAAGGACTAGACCTGCGAATCTCGGGGCAAGATTCTTTTAAGGGGGGAAGATCTATCACACCCCAGATTTTGGAACACTTGTAATATAGCTAAGGAAGGCAAATTGAGAGCCAACAAAAACTTTTGTAATATGTTTGTGTGGACAACATTTGTATGCGACCATAAGTATCTATGCAATGCAAGCAACCTTTTCTTTCAAAACAAATATCAAGTTTTCCTGATGATTACTATTGCTTCTATGATGTTTTCCATATGGTGCTTTGATGAATTTTTGTCCCAAGTGTTGGACCAAGATTGTTTTCAACTTAGCACTATTATTTGACTTTGTTTGAATCAATAAAACAAAATGGTATTGGAAAATTTGAGTGTTTTCTTTTAGTGTTTCTATTAAAATTTATCTATGAAAAACTAACCAAGTACCAATTTCTAGCACTTGTTTTCTATATGTTAGGGAAATCAATTTTATGTTTTTTGGCATATAATTTCTCTCTGATATGTGGACTACAGATCTATAAACTAGGCTTGATTGGAGGAGTTGGAAAAAAATCATTTGCATGCTTGTTTTTGTGGAAGAAAAATAATACAGAAAAACAGGGATTTGGAAAAATAGAGAAAAACAGAAACATGGACTTTTCCACCTTGTTTTCAAAACCTTCCACAATTCCAATTTTTTTTTCAAAGGATGTTTATGAAAGTTCAAATCATGCTTAACAATATCCAACTTAGAATTCAAAAATTGGAATTCATTTGCTACTTGAAAACAGAGTGAACCTTTTGATGTTTTTATCTGTTTCCATACTTAGCAATTTTTAAAATGTCATTTCGACTGAATTTTCTGACCTTGTCATTTTTACAGAAAAGAGAGTGTCACGACCTCGGAACCAAAGGTATACATACTGTTATGCGCTCCTAGTCATGGACCCACAAGGGCTTCAGGGTTACCAACCCCGGCCGCAACAAACAACGGCATGCAGACCGGATTCATCGGCTCCACAACCCCTCGACTGCGACAACTATGCAGACATAGCCAAAACTGTATAACAATGAGCTCGAAACCAACAACTGATCAAAGCATCACTCTAGACATGAAATATGTATTAAACAGGTGTTACTGAGTATAGGTTACAAACAGAGGTCACACGACCCAACATTACATCAGACAACGGAAGGCAAATTATGTTTCTAATCAACAAGAACCAAAAAGGCCTAAGAGGCCACAATATAAGGCGACGTCCCAGCCCATAGATTCCAGGCTGCTACCTGGGAACCCCAAACTACTCGTCGATGTCCACGTTGAACCACCACTGAAGTGACGAACTCCACCTGAACCAGAATTGAGCAAACCCGAGTACGGGAGGTAGTCAACAAGACTTAGTTAACCTATTATATATCTGCTATCTTCATAAAGGGTTTTATGAAGCCTATTTTGCGTAAAGCAATCTTTATTTTCCAAATCGAGGAGGAATAGCACGTCTCATAGAAGGTTTTCAAAACAGATGAGAAAATCACTACTATAGCCATCATGATTTCAAACCACCAACATCATTTCCCAGAAACTCTCACATGCTACAAGGATCACCCCTCTCGGAATCTCCGAGGAGGCATCCTTCATCTATTGCCTCCATGCTTTGTCAACATCTTTTACGCCACGTTCAGGTTGTCTATGATCTTTGCCTTCACCAAGTTGTCCTTAACCGTGGACACGGCTTTTCAAAAATATTTATCCCTGCAGGGGGTACACTTTACCCACACGTACCATCCGACTCTTAGCGCCACATGTACGCTCTTCCATGGAACGCGGCAGAGGGTGGCTGGCCACGACCTTTACCTTACCCGACCCTATCCATGAGTCAACCCATGAAAGGGCCACCCCGTCAACAGGGAGTTGGCCATCCTCCTGACGGCACCTGTCTCTGTGAGGCGGGGTCAAGATCCGTGTACGTCCATCACTTGGCCCCGGTCACGCCCTAGCGAACCATTTTGTTTTCAAAACGTTTAAAAGGTTTTATTTGCGGTGCCGAATGGAAATATCAAACTACGTGACTCATGGATCTGGCCAAACAAGTTAGTTGGTCGAGCGCGGTTACTTAGACCCCGCGTGTGGTTGCACGCTCAGTCTTGGCTTCCGCTTGAGACCGTAATCCTAGGGTTGGCGAGTATAGGACGAACAACCACTTCCCAAGTGGCCTCCCATACCAGCCTTAGTCAAGTTATCCACACAAAGCTCATCTCACCACGTCATCATATCATACTAGGTTATCGCAGCTCTAATTCATCAACCGGATGGAGCAGAGGTAACAAACATGTATGACTAAACGAAGCAGATATGAGGCTCTAGCGATGCGCACAAGCAAAACTATGGCGGCTAGGAGCAGTGGATCAGGATATTGAGGCAATGCAGTATATAGGTGAACTATATCTACTAGCATCAATACTTTGGAATCGAATGCAAAGTACGAGATTCAAATGTTGTTCGAAAGCATATATGAGCAGATAAGAGGTTATGCTTGCCTTGGTTATAAGAAAGAAATAAAGATATCTTCTAGGATAAGTGCTTGACTTGTCGATTAAGATCAAGTATTCGCCATTGGAGTTGCTGGCCTTCACTTCGGAGTCGCATTCTACCGAGGTGGAAACAACACCGAATAGAAGAACAACAATCAACACATGGCATCGATGCAATGCTCAAAATGTATGCATGAGCAAGTTAATGCACTGAAATAAATCCCTAAACATGTTCGATGGGTTGCTAGGGTTCGCATGTCAGTTATGCATTTTTACTGAAATTATCCCGAAATAGACCCCGGAGGGGCAATTCGGGCAATTATGAAAGTGAGTACCATTTTAGAAGATCAAATGGGTTTGAAAACACCATAGCTAGATTGCATTTGTCATTTTGAGCATTTTGGTATATAACTTTTAATTTTCTAATTTTATTGAATAAAAACTTATTTTCTCCATTTTAAATGAATTAACAACATTAAATAAATTTTCATTTTTTTAACTTTGTCAAACATGTGTGAGAATGGCATATTTAGGTAGAGTACATTTTTCTGATCATTTCCATATTTTTCTTCTATTTTTCTGACTAATATTTTAATAGTTATTCAATTTACAATATAAACCATTTTCTGGAATTATTAAACAGTAGAGGGCCCACATGTCAATTTAATTTTCTTTTCTAATTATATACAAATAAAGAATAGCCGGCTGACAGGGGCCCCGCATGACGTCATGCTGACGTCACGCTGGCGTCAGCAAAAACCGGCAGGGGCACAACAGCGCTCGCCAGCGGCGATTCCCGGCGCCCCGGGATGCGCGAGCGGGCTCTTCGGGTTGGCCTCGACGAGGCGAACCGGGTGGTGGACGCGCTGCTCCAAAATGACCGCCGGAACCTCGCCGGTGACGACCTTCCGCGACGGCGGTGGCATAGACATGTCGGGGAGGGGGTTTCCAAGGGGGAGAAGGCGAGCCAAGGCCATGGGGAGGTAGAGCGGCTCACCGTGAGCGCATAGGAGGTGACGGGGAAGAAGGGATGGCGGCGTCCGTTCCGGCCATCCCGGCTCAATTTGTTCCGCAGGGAGATAGAGGAGGTCGAGGCGACCCTCGTGGCGTGCTCGGTGTAGCTCGGCGTGGTCCACGGCGGCTGCGATTCGCGACAGCCGGTCGGCTCGGTAGGGCTAGGGTTTGTGCCGGGTTAGGGATACAGAGAGAGCAGGGGGCAGGTTAGACCGAGGGAGAGAGGAGCAGTAGGGCGACATCTCGGACTTTTCCTCGACCGACTGGCAAGCAGGAGGTGTCCGTGCAAGGCGGGCGGAGATGGCACGCAGATGCCTGCCTGCCTGTGCGGAGGAAGAAGATAAAAAGGAGCATTTTCTGGAAACCCCCCTATAGCTTCTGGAAACTGCAAACTAGACCTTTTCTAATTAAAACAGGACAGAAACAGAGGTTTGGGTGTTTTTTTGTGAACAGAAAATTTGACAAAAAACATTTTTGGAAAGCTCACAAAATTTCCAACCTAACCATGTTTTTCTTTGGTGTATTTGAAATATTTTTCAGTACAAGATTTTTGGGACCCATTTTAAGTACTATTTGTGGGATTTTTCTCAAACCATTTAAATTGTTTCAACATGGTTTAAAATTTTGTTCTCATGCATGTATGATATGAACACAACACCACACAACCTTTTGTAGCAAAAAATTGGGATGTTACAGAGAGTGGATGATTTTGATTGTTTTTGTGCAATTTGGGAAGTAAGAATTTTCCTAAACCCTAGACCTATGTTTCTACTCCATAATCCATGCCTTGGATCCGTTTGAGATCGACCAAAGAGGAAGAGAGAGACGTGGAACAGAGGGGGACACAGGGAGAGAAATGTGGAGGGGTAGCCGCGAGCACACAGTGCGCGGGCACTGTGGCCATGCCTCGCCTTTCCTCGATGTCGTGTGCAGTGCCGTGCCCCCTAGAAACCCTAGCTGCCCGGTGCACGTTGAGGGCACGCCCGGGAGCACGCGCCCGTGCTCACCGCGGCATGGCCGAGAGCGAGGCCACAACCCCGACCACCGCGCTGCGTGTATAAAGCATCCCCACGCCACCACACTCCACACACTCACCGCCCTCACCTCCACACGAGAGATCAACCCCGCTCGCCGCCAGTGAGCGCCACGGGGAAGAAATCCGCCTCCGGCCACCGCAAACACCCCGAGAAGGTGCAGCTCGCCTCGAGCAAAACCACCGCCCCCAGCAACAGGATTTTGAGCACCCTTCCTTTCCACAATATGCAAATCAAACTCTTGTAAAAGAAACACCCATATAACAACCCTAGTCTTAGCATCTATCTTTTTGATAAGGTATCTAATAGCAGCACGATCAGTATGAATAGTAACCTTTGAGTCAACAATATAAGTCCTAAACTTATCACATGCAAAAACTACAGCTAAGAACTCTTTTTTAGTAGTAGCATAATTCTTTTGAGCAGCGTCAAGAGTCTTACTAGCATAATGAATAACATTCAACTTCTTATCTACGCGATGTCCAAGAACAACACCTACAACAAAATCACTAGAATCACACATAATTTCAAAAGGTAAATTCCAGTCAGGTGGTTGAACAATAGGATCAGTAGTTGAAGTCTTCTTTAATGTTTCAAAACCTTCCTTGCAATCATCATAAAAAACAAATGGTACATATTTTTGAAGAAGATTAGTAAGAGGCTTTGATATTTTAGAGAAATCTTTAATGAACCTCCTATAAAAACCAGAATGACCAAGAACACTACGAATACCTTTAACGTCCCTAGGACAGGGCATTTTCTCGATGGCTTCCACTTTAGCTCTGTCAACTTCAATACCTCTTTCAAAAATGTTATCCAAGAACAATTCCTTTATTCACCATAAAGTGGCATTTCTCCCAATTAAGAACAAGATTAGTTTCCTCACATCTCTGCAAAACTTTATCAAGGTTGTGAAAACAATTATCAAAAGAAGTTCCATAGATGGAGAAATCGTCCATGAATACTTCCACAATTTCTTCACAGAAACCAGAAAAAAATAGCAGACATGCATCTTTGAAACGTAGCAGGAGCATTACTGAGGTGACCCAGCACACCACTGCATGTGTAGTGCGCAACTCGATGACATAATACTCACAGAAGGACTTATCTGTGAATAATACATCTCTCAGAGGGGTACAACAGAAACACAACGGGTCCAAGCGAAGCTATAGGATACACACTTCATTACAAAATCTTGAGAATCTCTTTGATGTATCAAGAAGATCTCCTGCAAATAAAACATCAGAAGAAGCAATTCGAAGTTCCAAGCTGGAGAAGAACTCTAGCTCAGAACCAACTCACTAGGGATGATGTCAGCCCTAATCTATGGCTTGTAACAGCTAAGTCCGAGAATGGACTCCACCTGCACCTTAATAGCCTTTCCTCCACCAGCGTTGTTGATGATGATGCTTTACCATCTAGGTAACATATCACTCCACCTAGCTTCATGGGGTAGAGATGGCTTCACGATGACGACTTTCATAAGGCTTCAACTCTAAGCAGGGGGTCAAACGGGAACGAATGAGTATCGAGCGTTACTCAGCAAGTTCATGATATATAGTGGGTGGTTTGATGCACTAACTACAGCTTTAGACTCAAAAGAGTCAGAAGCTAATGCAAGATTTTTGTAAATCTTTCTTCAAGAGGTTGCTTTTAATTCTGAAAACTATGCCCGCCAGATCTTCACAGGACTAGAACTTCATGGAGTAGCCTTTCCTGCGGCATTCGCAACACCTTCCCGGAACAGGGGGTAACATGCCACATCCTTTTACACTCTATAGAGGTGCGTTACTTTACCCATGGACGACCAAGACCATGTTGCACAACCAGGTGTACATTCCTGTCCACTCCCACTCAGGTGTGGGGCCCGGTTGTTGGTCCAAGCCAAACCGTGCTTCTCCGCACAACGCATGCCCACCCATTTCCACCAGCAGGTTGAACGCCTGATTCCACCCCTAACAATGGAGATTTATGCGCCCCTGGCAGGCACTCATAGACCCTAGAGTCAGTGGGACGTAAGGGCTCCCACCCATGTGCATGTAGTCCCGCAAGACCTACAACGTACGTCTCTGGCAGTCCGTTGACATGCGAACGAGAGAAGATCACAATTGACTTACTCCCCCCATAGAAGACCCATGGTTAACGCGGTATTTACGTCGCAAGAATCATGACGGCAGTTGTTGTTAATTCCTAGGTAATACTTTCCCATGCAGATGGAACCTTCCTTTGACCTATTCATCTTACCATGGTCCCATCCGCCCACCAAACAAAACACTACCACTCGGGTAGTCATTCAATTAGTCATATTATTATAAAAGTATGATCATGCATTCTTTTGAGAGTAGGCGATAATACGATAGGGTTTTCTCAAATAGTTCGTTATGAAATACTGCAAAGGATATGAGCAAGTGATGAACTTGCCTGAGATTGAAACAACAATAATAATCCAAGTCTTCGGGTTCGAGGGTCACGTAGAAAATCCCGACATCTGAAAGATAGCAAAGTAGTCCCGGTAAGGACTACTGGAAACACTGGCAAGAGGATGTAATGCATAATAATGAGATGCATCATGAATTACCCTAGAAAATACCCCAGCTTACAAGTGTAAACTACGTTTGATACGATAACTTAATCACACATGTTTTAGGTGAGTTGTTTCATTACTTGTGGTGATGTGGTTATTAGTTCTTTTAGACTTACATGTATTCTCTTTTACTTAGCAAACAATTTTTTCCATGTTTAGGTAGAAGTGTTTATTACTTGGTTAGGTAACCAGACAATAGCACATGGAAAACAACGATTGAAAAGATAACAGACACATTTTATTTTATGTTCAAAGGTGTAGAGCTATTGACAAAGAGTTTGGTTGAAATTGATGAGCTAGTACAACTAACTCTATCATCACATAACTTGCTAATGACCATGAAGACATGTTTTGTATGTGTGAAAACATTTAAGGATTTTTAGTAAGGAAGATAATGATGTGGTAGTTATTTGTGGTTATAATGGAATATATAGAATTTCATTATACCTTTAGAAATAAGTTTACAAGTTAGACAAAATGTTTTATGTTTTACATATTTCAATTAGAAATGCTTTTCTCTTTAATTTGATATAACATTTTACGCTTTCTGAAAATATTTTAATAGGTTGTTAATTTATTAATTTTAAATGAATTAAATGACTAGGAAAATATTGCATACATGAAAACTTGGTGAAATGACTTTGAAAACACCATAGATAAGTTGCATATGTCAATTGGAGCATTTTGGTATATAACTTGTATTTTTCTGATTTTTTGAATTATTTATTATTTTTCTCAATTTAAAATGAATTAATTTAAATTCCAATAATATTTAAATTTGAACTTCATTAATTTTTTTTTAAAAGTTTATAATCATTTAGATTTTATTTTCATAAACATTTTCATATTTTATTTATATTTTTCTGATAAGTAAATTAAAAGTTATTGAACTTATAGGATGAATAATTTTTGTGCCCATTTTAGATTGACAGGTGGGACCCACCTGTCATAATCAGTTTTAATTCAAAAAATTAAAAGAGAAATGATATGACGTCATGATGACGTCGTGGTTATGTCATCCACAGAGGGGATTCTCTCTCTGACCTACCAATCCATCGATCTAGCTCGAATTGGCACGATTCAATGCTTCCAAGAGCTAGAGGGTACTGTGGTGGGTGCAGGGGCGGTGGCGGCGTGACCAAATGGTCACCGGTTCATTGGCGACGAGCGGTGGCGCGGCACGGATAATGACGGCCCGACGATTAAAATAGCTAGAAGCTTAATGGGAGGCATCACGAGGTGCGTGATCTCACCAGAAACTCGATGATGAGGTCGGGGTGGCGAGGGGATGACAGACGGCGGCGAATCATCGATGAAGATCTCCATCGGCCACAGAGAGGACGGCGGTGGCCCGGCCAATTTGAGCCACTCCGGCAAACGAGGTTCACTAAGGAGGGAGAGGACGTCGAGACGAAGCTAGGGGTGGTCTTGATTTCTCTTGGGACGGCCGAAATCAGCGGCGGTGACCGGCGACCATGGGAGCTAGGGTTTCGGGTTCTTGTTCCATTTATAGAGAGAGAGGCAACAAGAGAGAGAGATGAGGAGGTTCACGGCTCCCTCCTGGTCTTATCCTCGCAAGGAAGGGCACAGGGAGGAGGTGGCAGTGCGGCGGCCGTGGCGTGGACACGCACGGCGTTCTTCTGGCCGGAGAGGAGGACGGAAAATAAATAAACATTTTTTGGATAAGCCCCTAGATGATTTTATAAATGACAAGCAAGTCCTTCTGTTAATGAAAACTACGAAGAAACATTGTTTTCAGGGCCTTTTTGAAAAGAGAAAATTTATTAAAAATTATATTTGAATTCCTCATCAAAAATGCCATCTCACCATGTTTTGTTTTGGTGGAATTGGATAATATTAGAATTTTTTATTTAGGGTGCTAAATTAAGTGGTTTTGTTGTTCTCTCTTAATTCAATTTATTAAATGGCTATTTAAATTATTTTAGGCATGATTATTATGATTAGACACAACAACCAAGTGGTCAACAAGGTGGTGTATCATAATTGTTCAATTTTAGATACAATTTCTTACAGAAAGTAATTTGGTAAAACTACTTGGTAATGTTCTATGCACTATTATGAAAATCACTTAATAGAGAATTTTATTCCATGTCATACCAAATGTTGTTGGTTAATAAATGGACTTGTTTTCTCTTTATGAGGTTTTTTTATTTTCATAGTTGTAACTCTTAGCCATTTCCGGTTGACATTTTACTTAGGTGAGTGTAAGGCTTATTTGATAGATTAGGTTCTTTACCAAGTGGAAAACATGTGTGGCTTTGGAACCTATTTGTTTGTTTTTCACCAGTTTCCAAATGTGGATATTATCTCATGTTGTTTTAGAACATGTAATCATTTACCTGGTTATATGTAGATGAATTTATGTCATCATCTGTTAGTCTTACATTTGAAGAGGATATGGAAAACAAGGTGTTAAGCTTGTTACCATTAACCTCCACATATTACAAGACATGTGGATGCAATGACTGGTTATTATTTCATACTTGATAATTGTTTCCATTAAAGATATTATTATGAGCTCCTCATCTATAATGAGTTTGACAGAGGTTATTGGTTCTCTAATATATCCTAATGATTCACTGGAAAATTTCTTATGATCCCTTACTGAGGCAGTGTTGCTTCTTGTGGTCTTTTGTTGCTTGATGTTCTTCTCTCTAGTTGCCACTAGTCTTCAGATACTCCTTTTGTCACTTACAAATAATACCTGCTCTGGGATTCCATATTCAGCTATCTCACCCTTGTGCACGTAAACAACCAGTTGTTCCATGCAAAGATTTTGTCGAGCCATCGTAGTAGTTTTCATAGACGGGGGTGCCATGAGACTATGGGTAGAGACGTGGGGAGACGTGGTCGTGCGAAGGACAAAAACACAGGGTTTACCCAGGTTCGGCGCGTCGCAATAATGTGGCGTTCCTACTCCTGCAATCTCACTAATCAGGGCTAAGCCTGTGTATACAAGTACAACGTGAGGTTCTGTTTAGCTATTCATAGAGGATCAACTTCCCGGCGAGTTAGCCTATATCTTCTCTTCTATCTATCATATCTCCCGTCCGGCTTTATATAATAGCCGGGTTAGGGCATATAGAGTAGCAAACCTAGAAGACTACGGCAACTATTAACTTGGAAAGTAAGGAATCCGCCTTCTACTCCAAGCCAGATCACGTGGGCCGTGATCCGGGTTCTTCTAGAATCCGGCTTCTGTGCATCAGCTTACTGGGCCGCCCAATGGACCATAGCCCACTACCATTCGGGCCACCCGGGCAATCCGGCACTTTAGACTACCATCCGATATACCCCTATTTGGTATATATCCGACAGTAGCCCCCAAGAAGGATCGAGACTCCGTTTTCGCCGTCTTTCGTCAAATGCATCCTTCCGAGAAATACCGGCCTGCAGTCTTGATTCTTCTTTTATCCTTTAAAGGAGATGGTAACGTAAAACTCGGAATCCAGAAAATCCGTCTTTTCTCACACGATCCTTCGCAGAGAAGGAACTTCCTACGTCAGCGCTTAAAACTTGCTGACGCAAGGGTTGTTTGGGTTACAGGCGAGAAAACCCAGCAACATCTTTCTGCCAGATTCTCGTGGGAAACAAGGAGATAACCATAATCATCCTGTCGATTCATTTCCCGGATTTTCCGGCGAGTGACACGCGTTGGACATCCAATGGTCAAAAGAACCATTAGCACGTATCGCGACGAGATTTCGGCTATAAATAGTCGTCTTCGTCCGCAACGAAAAACTTCCGCTCTCACTTCGCACGCCATTCCAGCGCCAAGCCCTCACAGAGCCCTTTCCCGAACGCGCGACCGCACCCAGGATCTCACCGGAATAATCGAGCGCCGCCAATCCGATGGTATCTCCGTCGACCTCTCCGACCCACGCCGCCTCCGGCGATGAGTCAACAAAGTCCACGGGTGCTGCGGCGGGCAAAGAAAACCTTTCCACCGCCACAGATCTTGCGGGATCTTCCTCCGCGCCTGCCCCGCCGTTTGCGCCCAAAATGGTGAAGGGAAAAAACGCACTCATCAGCGACAAGCTCGCAACCGCGGAGAACGCAGCGTCCGCCGCCGCTGGAGCCGAAGAAGAGACATAAACTGCAGGAAATTGGAGTCCGAGCAGCATCACACCATCCCCCCTTCCGACGATGGAGCATGAGGGGCTTTTGGCTAAAGGCAAATGGCGGAGCCCGGAAGACAAATCCGAGCCCATGCCAGAAGACGGAGAACGTGTCCTTCTTACTTCTCTTATTGCGAGAGGTATGGGCTTACCACCTTCCGCCTTTTTCTTGGACGTCCTTAACCATTACGGCATTCAGCCACACAATCTTCCACCTAACTCCATTCTCTACCTAGCTGGCTTCCAAGCCCTTTTTGAAGGGTACTTAGGAATAGCTCCCAGACTAGATTTTGGCAATATTGCTTTGGAGTGAAACGTAACCCCATAGAAGGCGTTCTTCGGAGATTCACGGAAGACTGGTACCCAAAGGTAAAAACGTCAGAATCCGTCAAATTTTGGACGGGTTCCTTCTTTTACCATCATGACATCCCGTTTCCCGGGAAAGAAAACGGAGTTCCTCCATTTGTCAATTCTGCCGCCGTTCCTCAAGAGAGTTGGGTAGTCGAAGCAGTGCAAACTTTGCCGGAAGACCTGATGAAGATAAAACGGCGTATCGCCAAACTCACCTCTTCTCAGCCTCTCCTAACTGGGACAGACACTGTTTTGTGCTGGTTCAGCCGCCGTATTCAACCTCTCTCTTTCCGTTCATGACTCCTTTGTGACTACGAAGGGCCAGAAGATGGAATGAGAGGGACGGACAAAGCCTTCTCCAAAAGGGACTTCAAAAAACGAGTCAACCAATTGGTTGCTACTCGCGCCCAATACACGGAAAGTTTGGAAATGTATCACAAGGAAAACCCAGTCCCTAAGGTATTTATACTTTCCTTGCTTTTGGGTTTCTCTCGGATTATCTCTTTTTCCTGACTTAATCGAGTACTTTGTCTTCTCCATAGTTCGACGAACTTCAGGGAGCTGATCTTGCATCCGACGCCGAGCTTGACGAATTACATGCCAGCTTTTATGGTGGCCGGAAACGCAAGAGGCAAGTGACCTTTGAAGAAGTGATAAATCTTGACGGAACTCCCATCGCCGCCTCCAGGTATTTTCCTGGAGCTTTATGTTTATCATTCCCTTCCAGTTGTTTTGAGATATTTATTTCTCGGACGTTTTCCTTTTCAGCCTTGCTCCAGTTCCTTTAAAAGCAAAGAAATTGAAGAAACATAAGGCTATAGTCAAAGGAGAACCATCTTCCGCTGCAGTTTCTCCCCCTTCAGCTGTATTCAGCGGGGAAGAGAAAACCACAAACCCGGGCGCAGAATTTCAGCGGTCCAGCCAGCCTATTGCATCCAACATGGATGCGAGGGAAAGGGCGGGACCAGAGATGGGTAGAAATCTTCGATCATCTGGGGAGGACGAACCCATTCCCGCTTTTAACAGGAATTTCCAGGTAAAGGAGGAACCATTCGATGAACTCGGCTATATTCGCCCAGAAGCTAGAAAATTCTTCACTCCTGCCCCTCTAATCCGTCCTTGGCCACAAGGCAGGCTAATTGTCCGCAGTGACTTCGTATTTTCACCTCACCAGGTCATTCAAGATGGCCTTTACCACGTTGGAATCCTTTTCTCTGAGTATGTAAAGGATTTCAATGAAACCTTGTCAAATTTGCAGGAAATGAGCCAGGTAATATCTCTAGCCCCCAAGCAATAAGTCGAAAGCATGCTCTCCGCTTACTGCTTCTTATTACGCTTGTTTTCAACTTAAGCGTCTTACGTTCATTTTCGCGTTTCAGCATACTGCTGATAAGATAAACTTGGAAATTTTTAACAAGCTTAACATCAAGAATGAAGAGGTGAAAACCCTTCTATCTATTATTGATGTTAAGAAAGCAGAGCTGGCATCATCTCAGCTAAAGCTGTCGGAAACAACAGGTATGCTTTATTCTCTGAAGTTTCTTTATCCAGTTTTTTGTCTAAGTAATTTCTCGAATTTATCTAAACTTGGAATTTTTTACTTGCTTTCCAGCTGCTTTGGCTAAAGCCAAGGAAATAGCTGAAGATGCCGGCAATGCCGAGTTTCTCCGAAAGGAGAATTTGGACCTTCATAAGAATCTTATGAAGGCTCAAAAGGATCTGGAGGCCAGCAACATGGCCCTTGGGATTGCTCAATCCAAGGCCTCCCAGCAGGCGGAGAAGGATAAGTCCACTATCCAGGACTTGGAAAGTGCCTTAAACCTTCGCCTGGAGGAAGGCTCCGAAATCGACAAGATTCTCGGTAAGTTTATTTTCATTTACCGGGTTTTCCATGTCTTGCTTTCTTTCTCTGCTTTTTCGCTTAACCTTTTGGTTGTTTGTCTGAAAAAACAGGAGATAACCCAGATCTTACTCGGATTGAGAGAATCCGAGCCTTTGGGAAGGTGTGGACTGCGATCAGAGCTGCTGGCATGCAGCTGGTCAACAAGTTCCTTCCCACCAGGACTGGGGAATTCTCGGAAGTTGAGAAACTTCCGGGAGCTATCCTGGAGGTGGCGGAGTCCAAGGAGTCCACCTTGCGCTCCGCAGCACGGGGTGGTGCACGCATGGCTCTCGGCCTTATGCATATGCATTACCCTGGTGCCAAATCTTGGCGCGTGGCATCCGGTATCCCTCAAGGATACACGGAAATCTAGCGAACCACCATCTTTGATTAAATCAAAGGTCACGCCACCAAGATCGCCTCCATGGTGAACATCTCCATCACCTATCCAGAAGAGGAGATCCCCGAAGCCCCCGAGAATGACAGCAGCGAAGAAGACTCGGATGCTTGAAGGGTTGTCCTTAACCTGGATGGTGGAAGTAGAAAATAGGAGCATTGCTGCACTTTACAATGTAAACTTACATTGTAATGCTTCTATCCTTTTGTATAAACAAGTACTCCGCCTTTTGCAGTTTAATTATGAAATCCTTTGCAAGTTTTCCGGGTACTTATATTCCTTTATCTTCTAAGTTCTCTGGCTTATGTGTTTTAACTGTCCTTAGTGTTTGAAATGGCTCAATAGTATTATGAATCGTCATGCCAAGTTACTGGGTAAAACCAATCAGTTTAAACTCGGAAACATGGATCATACTAAGGGCATTTTTACTAACTAGCTTCAGTGACCCAACACACAAACAATCAGATAATGCTTAGAGAACAGTAAGGAATTTTTTAAATGAAACTTGGGCACGCAGGCACAATCCGAATTTCCTTTAGCCTTTGGTAGGCTGAAAATCATTCAGTTTTTTAAACACCGAGCACGCAGGCACAATTCGGGTTAACATTGAGTATTTTGTAAGATCATTGGGAAATAGATAAGGTGGAATCATGTTTTGAACTATAATAAACTTGTAAAAAACATGGATATAAGAATTCCGACAACTTTATTTCATGGTCTCAAAGATGTTTACATAGAATTGAACTAAGTATAAAAGGGACGTACCTGCTGGATACTCTGGGGCCTCTTTGTCTCTCCTAGCTCATCATCTATCTTTCTCTTTCTTTTGCGATTCGGCTTCTCGGGATCATCTTCCGTATCGCGAATGTCAACAAGATAATATGATCCATTCTTCATGGCTTTACTGATGACAAATGGTCCTTCCCATACTGGGGCCAGTTTGTGCTTTCTTTGCTGCACCAATCTTAGCACTAGGTCACCTTCTTTAAAAGAACAATGCCTGATTTTCCGACTATGATAACGTCGTAAACCTTGCTGATAGATGGCGGATCTTTGGAGCACAAGTTCTCGTTCCTCTTCTAAGAGATCGACGGCATCCTGTCGTGCTTTTTCGGCATCCGAGTCATCGAAATCTTGCAGTCTTGGGCTATCATGGATCATGTCCGTTGGAAGGATTGCCTCCGCACCATAAACTAGGAAAAACGGGGTTTGCCCTGTTGACCTGTTCGGTGTTGTTCGAATACTCCAAAGCACGGAAGGTAGCTCTTCTACCCATGCTCCAGCTGCTCTATGAAGAGGAGATTCGAGTCTTGGACGTATTCCTTGCAGGATTGAGCTATTCATTCTTTCAACCTGTCCGTTGGATTGCGGGTGTGCCACAGATGCGAGATATAGGCGAATTCCCGTTTGTCGGAAATATTTTGCCAACTCTCCAATGGAAAAGTTTGTCCGATTGTCGGTTATTATGCTGTGTGGAACGCTGTATCTCATGACTATGTCAATGATGAAATTTCTGGCAGTTACACCGTCAAGTTTTTTGATGGGTTTAGCCTCCACCCACTTGGTATATTTGTCCAAAGCTACAAGTAGATGTGTAAGTCCGCCTCGTGCAGTTTTGAATGGTCCCATCATATCTAGCCCCCAGACCGCAAAGGGCCATGTAATGGGGATAGTTTTGAGTGCTTGGGCTGGCATATTAGTCTGCTTGGCGTAATACTGACATCCTTCACATGTGTTTACTATGTACTCAGCATCTGTCTTGGCTGATAGCCAGAAAAACCCGGCACGGAATGCTTTTTTAACTATGCTTTTTGATTGAGCATGATGTCCGCAATCTACGGCATGGATTTCTTGCAGGATTTCTCGTCCTTCTTCTTGTGAAATACATCGCAGAAAAATTCCGGAAGTACTGCATTTATACAGGCAATTGTTAGTTACCGTGTATCCTTTGCATCGACGCTGGATTTGTCTTTGCAAGACTTCATCTGCTCCTTCCGGGTACTTCTGATTAACTAAGAATTTTATATATGGGATTGTCCAATCCGGGTTAACGAGCATGACTTCAATTGACTCGGAAGCCAGAGGATAGTCAACATCTCCACCTTTTATCGATGGTTCGTACAAATGTTGGACGGAAACACCTGGTGGTAGGATTTTTACCCTTTCTGATCCCATGCGTGCTAACGCATCCGCGTTCCAATTCTCCTCCCGTTTAACATGGAGTACTTCGAATCCGAAGAAACAAATGGCGAACTCGTCCACCGTTCTCCGATATTCGGCCATTATGGGGCTTGTTGCGTCCCAAGTTTGGTTGAGCTGATGTTGTACCAAATCTGAATCGCCATAGCACAAAATGCGCTTGACCCCTATTTATTTTGCAATATGTAAGCCATGAAGCAAAGCTTCGTATTCTGCCACGTTGTTGCTGGCGTTGAAGTGTATTTGTAATACATACTCCATTGTGTCTCCTTTAGGGGATTTTGAAACTACACCAGCTCCAGCGCCCTCCTTCATCTTGGATCCATCAAAATGCATGATCCAGCACTCGGACTCCGGCATTGGTGTTTTCTCCATTGCTTCCGTCCAGTCGGCGACAAAATCTTCCAAAACCTGGGATTTTATTGCCGTCCTGGGCTGATACTTAATGTCGAAGGCTGCTAACTCGATGCCCCATTTGGCTACTCGGCCAGTCTCCTCCGCATTGTTTATTATATCCCCTAGTGGTGCTTTACATACCACCGTTATGGAATGTCCTTGGAAGTAATGGCGAAGTTTTCTGGACGCGAAAAATACGCCATACGCCAGTTTTTGATAGTGTGGATACCTTTGTTTGGACTCGGAGAAAACTTCGCTTATATAATATACCGGATGCTGGTCTGGTATGCTATGTTCGTCTTTCTTCCGTTCCACAACTATTACTGCACTGATAACCCGGTTTGTAGCCGTAAGGTACAATAACATAGGTTCTTCGTCTTTTGGCGATGCCAAAATTGGAGCTTTCATCAAAGTTTCCTTTAGCTGGGTTAACGCTGCATCTGCCTCTTCTGTCCACTCGAATTTGTCGGATTTTTTCAGCAACTTGTAGAGTGGTAAAGCTTTGTCCCTCAGCCGACTAATAAATCTGCTGATGGCTGCGGCGGAACCCGTCAATCTTTGGACATCTTTTACACACGTAGGTTTGGAGGATTTTAAGATTGCTTTGATCTTTTCTGGGTTAACTTCTATTCCTCTATGAGAAACGATGAAACCCAGAAGTTTTCCTGAGGGAACCCCGAATACGCACTTTAATGGATTTAACTTCATCTTGTAAGTGCGCAAATTTTGGAAGGTTTCTCGTAAATCCTCAAGGAGTGTATCTCTTTCCTTGGTTACGACAGCAATGTCGTCCACGTAAACATGGACATTTTTGCCAATCTGACTATGCAAACAACGTTGCATGCAACGCTGGTAGGTGGCACCTGCGTTCTTCAGGCCAAACGGCATGGTTATGTAATAGTACGTCCCATAGGGGGTTATAAAAGAAGTCTTAATTTGATCTTCCTTTTTCATGCGTATTTGATGGTACCCGGAATATGCATCTATTATTTGATCAGAGCCTGCAGTGGCATCTATTATTTGATCGATTCGCAGTAACGCAAACCTATCTTTTGGACACAGTTTGTTTAAACCGGTGTAATCTATACACATTCTAAGGGCAGTGGCATCTTTCTTCGGTACTAACACCGGATTTGCGGACCAATCGGTGTGTATAACTTCCTCGATAAAGTCTGCTGCTAAAAGCCGGATAATTTCCTTGCCGATAGCCTTCCGTCTTCTTCCGTCAAATCGACGGAGACCTTGTTTGACGGGTTTGGAGCCTGGAATCACCTTAAGTTGATGCTCAGCAAGTTCCCTGGGTACGCCTGGCATGTCAGCTAGACACCAGGCAAAAATATCCCAGTTCTCACGGAGGAACTTGATGAGCTCGCTTTCCTATTTGTCGGTCATCCCGGTTCCCACTACGACAAATTTTGTCGGGTCTTTGGGATCTAGGATTACCTGTCTTGTGTTCTCGGAGGCCTTGAAGCTATCTGCCGGCTTCCGGGTTTCTTTTCCTGCCGGTATTTCTGTCGGCGATACCTCTTTGGCCAGCTACTTCAATTCTTCCTTTGCTATGATTTTTTTGGCGCAAAGGGCGTTTTGTTTTTCCAGCTTGTTTGCCAACTTGAAGTCTCCTGATATGGTGATTACTCCTCCTTTTGGCCCTGGCATTTTCAGCTTGTTATAGATATAACATGATCTTGCCATAAATTTGGCGAAAGCTGGACGTCCGAGTATCGCGTGATACACGCTTTCGAACGGCACCACTTCGAAGGATATTTTTTCCTGTCGGAAGTGATCTTTTTCTCCGAAAGTGACATCTAGGGAAATTTCTCCTAGGGATCTTGCTTGCCTGCCAGGAACAATGCCATGAAAACGTATGTTGCTATGGTTGAGCTGGGTCTCAGAGATTTTCAGATGCCTCAGTGTATCCAGGTACATTATATTAATGCTGGATCCTCCATCCATCAACACTCTTCTTAGCCTAGTGTTCTGGACAATAGGGCTTACAACAAGGGCTTGCGTGCCGGGTTCAGGGATATTACCGGGATGATCAGACCGATCCCAGGTAATTGGTGTATTTGAATACTTCAAGAATTTCGGGGTTGCCGGAATGTCGCACCCGGACTTCTAGGGGATACTCACAGTCCGCTAAACAGTAGATAAATGGCTTACGGGGCATACCAGCACCCGCATCTCAATATGAGCAGGCCAACACGTAAACGTGTGACAACCATTCTCTTACTATTCATCATCTGCGCAAACTATCCCATAGAAATCCAGATACTTCCGTTGACGTACTTCAAAACATACACACATGGTACGTCAACGGCAATGGAACAAGTGATATCACAACAGATCTCTACGACACAAAAGATTGAAATAAGTTGCAAATGGCTCTCATTAGAGCAGAGATAGCAAATACAATCATCCAGAGGACACATGTCCCAACAATTCATCATTACATCACAGCGGAAGCATTCAACATGTCTGAGTACAGACAAGAACCAAATAGGCCTAAGAGGCCGAAAACGAAAAGACGGAGCCCATCCATGAAGTCTCGGATCCTGCCCGGGTCCGCTATCTACTCGTCAGCAGTCTCGTCATACTCCACGTAGTAGCCACCATGGAGATCCTCGGAAACGTCGTCTGCGGAAACCACATCCCCAAAGGGGTCAGTACATAAACGTACTGGCAAGCAAGACTCACAGTTCACCAAAGTGTAACCCGTCAACACCAAGCACAGATGCTTTGGGTTCAACGGAAGGAAGGGGATATAAAGGATGCTGCAACTGGCTGCTCTAAACAACTACAGAGTTTTTACCACTTCCGGCTAACAGAAAGAAGATAAGATCGTGTATCGTAACCAACCTATCAACTAACTCCAAACAAACCCATCCTGGATCTCGCCCCTTATCCAAAGAAGCAATCCGAGGATAACTCACACAGTTGAAATAATGACGGTTCAGATTATTGTGTCAATAAGCCTATTACTAGTCAAGTGGTTAATCATTGGGTGTAAGATTGTTAATCATTAGGTTTAAGTTGTCCTGAGTACTTGTTAGCTAGTACTTTCACCAAGTAGTCCATAACCGCGGAAAACACGGCTTCTCGAGAAGATTTATCCCTGCAGGGTTGCACCAATTTGGCCGTACACGCATGAATAACCCGCCATATGGAAAGGCCCTTCCACCAAGCGGGGCACTCAACACAACTCAACTCTTCTTCGCATCAAGCCCAAAGCACCTTGGGCGCACGGCTAATCGAGCCCAGAAGAAAATGGACCCTCATAGCACTCTAAGAACGTGTCCCCCTATATGCCGACTACGAAAGTTCCACCCGGGTACCAAGGGCTCGCAAGATCATGCATGCAGCAAATGGAAAACCCGAACTAAATGAGGCGATTTGGACGAGATGCGAATCGAGTCAAATTGAGGGGGGCGCCCATACTCGCTTCCCACATGCGGTTAGTGCGCTCATCATGGATCAGTAGACAAGACCCTTTTCCTAATTAGGGTCGACACTAGCAGGCTTCAAAACCACGCCGGGCCTCCTGCCGGTGCCTTATCATCAAATTATTATTACCCAAAAGATTAACATGTTGTTGATTGAATTGAAACCCAGCTATCAACTAAACAGGTGATATGAAAGGAACAACAAGACTTGAGCGCAAACAACACCAAGCATGCAACTACGACACGAGGGCCAACAAGGTAAACAAACAACAGTTAATAGGAAGTGGAAGGATAAAGGCTATATCATGGCTGCAAGGTAAACATATAATAGGATCGAGACACAAGCATCGAATCAACAGGCTAGAATAAGAACAACGGAAAGAATCTGTAACAAGTGATGAAAGGCAGCCATATGGCAGCAAGTGAGTATACTTGCCTGGAATCCAGCAAGTAGAGGTACATCCACAGCACTTGTCGTTGCTCACATCATCTCAACGTCCTATCCGGGAAGAAGCAATGAACCTCGAACAAACACCGGATGCAAAAATTACTACTACGGCAAAAGATCCAGCATGACCAAGATATGGATGCATGACAATTTAAATGGATGCATAGAAATAAACTAGTTGCCATGATAACATGTTTAAATGGACCCATATGCAATTTGGATTGCATATGGAAAGCCCATGAATTTTGGTTAGATTATTTGTTTTCCAACTAATCAACAGGTGAAGGTGGATTAGTATGATGCATGGATGATGAAAACAGAAAAATAACAACAATAGAACCAATTGGAAATAAGGTTTACCCATTTTGAAATTCACTTATTAAGTTTTGGAATTTTTGGTTACTTAAAGGTGTCACACAAACATTTGTTGTTTTCATCAAGTTAAATTGTTCAAAACAGATAACAAAGTTCATATTTGATTAGAACACAAAATTATAGGTGGATTACATGTTTCAATTATTGAAAAAGGAATTACAATGATTTAATTATGAATTAAACAATATTAAACAAGTTTTAATTGAATATAATTCAAGTGTGAATATTATTTGAATTTTATTTGTTCAAAACATAAATTCAAATTCATATTTGAAAAGGTTATGTTTTTCTGGTTTGAAAACATATTTTATTTGTTGGAAAACAATTTCAAATGATTTAGTTAAGCATATTCCCAATTTAAATGCATTAATTAATAGATGAAACAATTTTTCAAATTAATTGTTGCAAACCAGAAAACAAAGTTGACATCCAAGTGTGGCATGTGATTTTGGATGAAATTAATGTTTTGGGTATTTTAATTTGGAGCAACCATTTGCAAGTTATTAATTATGCCATTTAATTGGTCATGTTTAAGGATTATTAAATAACATTAATTTTAATTGCCCAAATTGCAAAACAAAGTTGATAAACAGAAAGTACATTGAATTTGGACTCAAAAACATATTTTATTTGTTTTATTTGAATTAAGTATGAATTACTTATGGATTTAACCAAATTTTAAATGAATTGTTTGAATTTGAAATTTGAAACAGTTTGAAATGTGCAAAACAGAAAACAAATGATGTAGTTAGATAGAGTATTAAATTTGGGGCAGAAATCATATTTTATTTTTATTATTTGAGTTTGGAAAATAAAAGTTATGCTCATTTTAAGTTTGGGGGCTAATATGTAAAAACAGGGGCCTAAAAGAAAGAATTAGATTCGCAGAGGGGCCCCTGGGGCGTTGTGCACCCAGTGCCCCCTGGCCTGAGCCGCTGCCGTGCGGGCCCGTGCCCCGGTGGCGTGCCAACGAGGCGGGTGCACTGTGAGGTGGCAGTAGCGGTCTATGACGGGTGGGGCCGCGCGCGCGATGGAATAAAAGGAAAAAAAGGGGGTGCGCCCCTGGGATCGAACCCAGGACCTGTACCGTGCGCGAGAGGGACAGAACCATTACGCTGCTGCTGCTGTTGTGATTCAGAGAGCGATGGTTTCCTTTTGAGCATATCTGACGAGAGGTAATTAATCTGACGAAACTGACGGACAGAAACCTTCCTCGAGCAGGCACGGATGCGGTGGTTCAGACGACGATCACCACGGCTCGATGGCCGGTTCGCAGAGCAGAACGGGGGGAGGAGGAAGGAGCGGTGCGGGGGGAGGTGAGGTTCACCTCGGTGGTTGAAGGGGAAGGCGAGGCGCGGATGCTCGGAGGCGGAGCAGCTGCCACCGGCAGTGGACGCCGGCGGGCAGGGGGCGACGGCGGCGTGGCCCTGGCGCCTCTCCGGGCTCGTCGAGGTGGCGTGGAGGGAGCTGGAGGCGCCAGGGATCCATTCCCGCCCCTGCCAGTCGACGACGAGGGCGCGATCGGCGGCGCCACGGCTCGGCAATCGCGGCCACCCACTGCTGCTCGTGTGGCTTTCAGAGATAGAAGGAACTAGCAGAGAGGAGGGAGATCAGAGGGTGGCGGCGCAGGAGGAGGAAGGAATAGAGCTAGGGGGTCTAGGGCGAAGGGGAGATTATATGGGGGGGCCGAGCTCGTACGGCAAGCATCGTAGGAGGGGGGGAAGGTGATCGACGGTGGTGTTGCAGTCGTACAGCAGGATAGCGACAGGAGGAAGAGATACAACGCAAGGGGTATGGGCCAGAAGTGGTAATGGGCTGGGGAAAGAAAGGAAAGGGGGTGGCCTGTCTCCTTTTGTGTTTTTATTTCTTTTGATCCTTTTTTTTGTAAAAGAGATAGGGAGAGAAAATGATAAAGGTTAGGGTTATGTTTTTAGGACTATTTTTGTTAGTGTTCAAAACAGCAATGTCAAGCAAAGGTTAGCATTATTTCACAAGTTTGAAATTTTAATTTAATTTAAAATGGTCAGTTGAATTTTTCAATTAGGGTTTGAGGGTGATATTTTATAACTAAATTTTATTAATTTGCAAAACAACAATTAAAAGTATTTGTGAATATTAGGTCCAAAATATTTGAAACATTACTTTGAGTTTTAAATTGCCATTTACATTTCCATTGTTTTTCATAAGGAGTTGATCTTTAACCAAATTTTATTCAATGACTCATCAATTTTGAAAACATTTGTTGAATTTACTTGTTTGCAAAACTTTAATGTTTTTAACCACAATTTGATCATGTCAAATAAGAAGGAATTGATTTGAAATTTAATTTGCCATTAGGGTTTTTAACAGAAGGAGAATTTTATTTAGCAGGCAATTTAAATCGATTCAACTTCAACTTATTGAAAACAATTTGAGTTGCAACTTTCAATTGAAATTTTTAGACATGTGTGAAGGTTTAAATTGTTTTGAATTTTTTCAGTTGTGATGCAAACATGGTGCAATGCAATATGATGCATGTGATGCAAGCAAAAAAAAGAAAACAAACAACTCTCTATTAGGGTAACACCCCAGGTGTTACACGGAACAACCACGTTTATCTCTCGAAGCGTTCTTTTTGCCACCTTTGTTGATGGAGTTGCCAGGAAAGTTAGGGCACACTCTCCATCAACTCTCGGAAACTTGGGTTCGCCTTTTCGCTGCTATTCCTGGATTTTTTCGTCAGTGTCCGATTCACTGTCTTCTTTCTCAGCTTCTGGCTTTTGCTTGGAAAATTTCCTTTTGGAATTCTTTCCCTTGTTTCCGGATCCTGCACTGCCTTTCATATGCTTGTTCAGCCGGCATTGTGCGTTCGTATGGGTGGGTTTCCCAGATTGCGAATGGTGGACGCAGGGTTCCGACTTAATCTTTTCCAATTCTTCTTTGGTGTAATTGATTGGTTCTGAACTGCGTCCTTTCCACCTATTCCCTTTTTCACTTCCAAAGGCTATGTTAACTTCTTTGGGCTTTTTTGTTGCATCTGGAGCTCCTTTTTTTTTCTCAGGGCGAGGATTCCTTTTGGCCTGTATCAGTGTGTCGATACTGCCTCCTCTAGCTCTGAGGTCGTCTTCGGCTGCAACATGTTCATTGGCGGTTGTAAGCATAGATCTGAGATCTTTGTGCTGTTTGGAACCGACCATGAACGATACAAGTCCGGGTTTTAGGCCATCGACGAAAGCATGTATTGCTTGAACGTCAGTTACTCCAGAGCAGCTATTCTTCATTGCAGTCCATCTTGAGATGAAATCCACGTATGGTTCGTCTTCAAATTGGGTGCAACGGTTTAGCTGGTTGATGCTATTCGGGCGTTTGTAGGTTCCCCCGGAAATGCTGAGTGATTACTCGAGCCATATCATCCAAGATTTCGACAGTTCTGGAAGGTAATCCGTTAATCCAATCTCTGGCTCCATCCAGTAACATTAGGGGAAGAAACTTTACAGCTTCCAGGTCTGTCCCATTGTTAATCTGGACGACTGTATAGTAGTCTGAGAGCCAGGTATCCGGGTTTGTACTACCGGTGTATTTTTGGTACGTTGGACCAACTTTGGCAAAGCCAGAATGCAGGGTTATCCTTCGGATCCTATCTATGAAGCATTTAGGTCCAAAGTATAAGTCGTCTCTTTCCGCCTTATCCATGTGTGCGGAGTACCTGCCGGCTGAATGGACAGAAGGGGATCTACTCCTTTCTTTTCCATTGTTGCGCGGACGCGCTTTTCCGGGATTGTCTCTATTTCTTCCGATATCACGTCCCTTCTGATGAGGTGGAGTTCTACTCCTGTATCTTTCCTTGTCCTTGGGGGGTGTCCGAGATCTCTCACGCCTGTGAGGTATACCCTGTCTTCCAGCCTTTTCAGCTGGGTTTCTCGGAGGTGGCATTGCTTTGTCGTCATTCCGGTATTTTTCTTCCCGATCGTGGGTGTTAAGTCCACCTTTTGGGAGATGAGATCCGGTTCTAGACGCTTCATCCCTGTTATCGGGATTTTTCTTGTCTTTTCTTGGATCCGTTTTCCTCTCATTTGGATCTCTTGGTTCCTCCGGTCCGGGTGCTCCAGCGGCGCAAGTAGCTGTTTTGCATAGGGCGGAGTCGTCATGCAGCCTCCCTGATCGCTCTTGCCCCCGGTGTTGTTGCTGCAATGCCTTTCCGAGGAAATCATACACCCCTTGAAGTTTTTCACCGTTTGAGTACATATCATTGTTGAGGATGGCGAACGCTGCTTCCGCGTTTTCTGTTGCGGTTTTGTATATTGGTTCGCCTCTGGCATCTTTGCTGTTTACCTGCTTTTGCCAAGATGGGTTGTTAAACCTTTCTTTTGGCGGCAGTACTTCCGGTCTTATGATTCTGGGTAACCTTGTAGGTTTAATGGCAGATCTATTCTTTTTCTCGTACTCCTCGATTTCTTCCTTCATGAGCTTGATGTCATCCTGGGTTTTTTGGAGGTGTTCACGAGTTCTGAATAGATGTTGCTGTTGCCGTTGGAGAGCTTGTCTCCTGGCTTCTATCACTTCAGGGGGTTGATGCAATCCCACTGGTGTTTGTAACAATTCCTGTTCTTCTTGCTCTGTCATTGGCGGAACAAGGATTTCTTTTGTTTTCTTCTCTGCAAGTTTTGTTCCGCTTGCATCTCCTACTTCCGGGCTTTCATCAGCTGGATCAGCCAATTTCTTCTTCCGGAGTTTGTATTGGAGTTTTTTAGCGGCCTTGTGCTTTTTCTTGGAAGAGGGGGGCTTTTTAGCAGGTTCATCCTCTGTCAATTCTTTGACATTGGGGAATATTGGAGAAGTTTCTCCATCTTCTCTCTCTTCCTCTGGCGGAGGAGTTCTAGGGCTTTCCTGACTGCCGGCGTCCGTGTTTTCAGCCGGTTTCGCCATTAGTACTTCATGGAATCCCTCCTGAAAAGATTTAACTTTTCTTTCGAAGGCATCCACGTCTTCGTCTTCGGAATCAAAGTCATCTGATCCGGTTTCTGACTCTAATCTCGCCTCAATGGCGGCTAGCACAGAGTCAGCTTCCGAGTTCATCGATGGATTGGCGGATGTCGGATCTTCCACCTCTGTAGTGGGTTTGCTATTTTCTGCCTCTTGCACGGGATTACTTTCATCCGTGTTTTCGGCGACCTCGGATTGCACCATACCGATAAAGTGTGAATCACTTTTTTGTCGGCGATCTGAGCAAAACCCAGTGTCATAGTCGACTTCGACTGGGTATAGGGCGGGTGGGAAAAATTTGCTTCCACCGCAAAACCCCATGGCCTCTTCAGTTAGTCCCGATAAAGATACTTGTAGATCCAATCGGTAACACGCAGGCACTTACCAGGTGATTTTGCGCCGGTATGTAAGATCCATTGTCGAGGAAGCGTCCGACATCGTCGTCGAACTCCAGGCTTCCGACGGTTATGGAACTGCCGATTCCGCCAAGTATCCCAGATTGAAATTTAACGCCTGACGCCGTCGGCCCCACGGTGGGCACCAACTGTCGAGACATCGTAGTAGTTTTCATAGACGGGGGTGCCATGAGACTACGGGTAGAGACATGGGGAGACGTGGTCGTGCGAAGGACAAAAACACAGGGTTTACCCAGGTTCGGCGCGTCGCAATAATGCGGCGTTCGTACTCCTGCAATCTCACTAATCAGGGCTAAGCCTGTGTATACAAGTACAACGTGAGGTTCTGTTTAGCTATTCGCAGAGGATCAACTTCCCGGCGAGTTAGCCTATATCTTCTCTTCTATTTATCATATCTCCCGTCCGGATTTATATAATAGCCGGGTTAGGGCATACAGAGTAGGAAACCTAGAAGACTACGACAACTATTAACTTGGAAAGTAAGGAATCCGCCTTCTACTCCAAGCCAGATCACGTGGGCCGTGATCCGGGTTCTTCTAGAATCCGGCTTCTGTGCGTCAGCTTACTGGACCGCCCAATGGACCGTAGCCCACTACCATTCGGGCCACCCGGGCAATCCGGAACTTTAGACTACCATCCGATATACCCCTATTTGGTATATATCCGACAAATTTTACCTAGATGATTATATTGTGGTTTCTTGTTTCCTTAGTGTTATTCTTTCTATTGGTTGATTGCAAGAAGAATGTAGATGTATTTAATGACATCAAGTTTCCATATGCATATGAGAAGAATTTGTTAACAAGTGGGCCAGACTTGCCTCCAAATTTGTAATCATATACAATTGGATGAGATGTACTAGGTTATATGATCTTATGTTTGCTTGTGTATGACACTAAATTATTTGAGTATACAAAAGCGATTTGCTAACAAGGTAGCTAGTCTTGTTATCAAACTACTTTTATATAACACTAACATTGGAATATCACACTATTTGAAGAGTTAATAAGATCAGATCAAGATATAAGAGTTTCCAAATAAACTTATGATAGATTGGAATAACACTTCTAGATCATAGTAGAGAATCTTCCTGAAGATCTTCTGATGGTAGTTCCTCTTTTCTTGTGGGTGCTTCTCTTGCAGAATGCCTTTGAGAAGATTTGGAAACCAGATACAATGGTCTAGATAACATAACAAGATCTGGATTAAAAGTTAGTTCATGTTTCATTATCCTTCCATATACTTCTTATTTTATTTTCCCTAAGATATGTGCTTGTTTCATACATGTTTGGTTTTACTTAGCTTTCAATTCAATTCCTTTACTAGAGGTTATAATTTGTTGTTACTCAATACTTGTATCCATAGATACTTTATTTGTTGAAGGTTGATTTGAATAGAAGTGTGGAATGCTTATGGAATGATGACTTAATAGTAAGTTGATCAAATGGTTCATTGAGGTGTTGAGATTTCAGATACTCACTTGTATAAGATGAATTAGACAATGAGCATGTAAAGCTTATTGGGTTTTAATGACTTATGTCATAGTTGTTATTTGTTTTCTCTAGTGTCATGATTTTACTTAATATTCTTCTCTTTATTAACTTGGTCATTCATAATTCAGATATAGAGGTTTGGGAATATCATATGTAACGATCAAGGTTTAACAGTAGTTTAGGAAGATTTATTTCTTCTTTAAGACACTTCTTTTATGGTTGATGAGATATGTACATATTCGATAAATATGTTAATACAATTATCAAGTCATTTCCCACTTGTGGGTTTTGAGTTAACACTTGTTTCATCATTTGTATTCTATTAAACCTTTGTTATTTACTTATGAAATTTCACTTAGGAGTTACGAGATGATTTATAAAGATGTAATGCAGATTGATTGATAACTTAAGTAGTTCATGTTTTAGAGAGTCTAAAATAATTTTGTTGATGGGGTTATTCCATCAAGCATTACTAACTTGTGGAAATGTGATCATCAGTTATGAGATTTGGTTACTCACCCCTTTCTTTGAGTTCTAGATACCTAGTGAATTATCCCAAGTCACTTATAGACTTGTGGTTAAGGTTGTTGAGAGTTTGGGTTGGTCATAACCAATTCTGATTTCAGTAATCAGATGACTTGGTTTGTAGTGATACTATGTTATAAAGATCACTCTAATTGTACTCCTGACTAGATGAACTAGAACTATTTCATCATGTCAAGTGAAACTTTGGTCACTTTGCTTTGTTTAAACTTTCACACCAAAATTTCCCGTACTTTTAGATGCATGCTTTGCAAATGCACATATTAAATTTAGATCCTTATAACTTCCCAAACACTGGGATGTTACAATTACACAAACCAAAAGGCATACGTCTATAAGCATAAGTAACATAAGGACAAGTAAAGGTCGTTTCATCTTGATCTTGCTTCCTAACAACAATTTGAGAAAACCCAGAATAACCATCAAGAAAGCAAAAATGAGTTTTCTTAGACAACCTCTCTAGCATTTGATCAATAAAGGGTAAAGGATAATGATCTTTCTTAGTAACTTTATTAACTTTTCTAAAATCAATACACATTCTATAACCAACTACCACTCTTTGTGGAATGAGCTCATTGTTTTCATTAGGCACAACAGTCATTCCTCCCTTCTTAGGGACTCAATTCACAGGGCTCACCCATCTACAATTAGCAATAGGAAAATTAATGCCAGCATCAAGGAGTTTTAATACCTCATTTCTTACCACTTCCTTCATCTTAGGAATTAACCGGCGTTGATGTTCAACAACTGGCTTTGCATCAGGTTCAATATTAATAGCATGCTGACATATAGTAGGAGAAATTCCCTTCAAATCATCTGTCGAGACATCGTGGTAGAATTCATAGACGGGGGTGCCATGAGACTACCGATAGAGACGTGGGGGGACGTGGTTGTGCGAAGGACAATGACACGGGGTTTTTACCCAGGTTCGGTACGGCGCAGTAATGCGACGTTCCTACTCCTGCAATCTCACTATTCAGGACTAAAGCCTGGAAATACAGAGTACAATGTGAGGTTCTATTGGCTGCTCGTCAAGGATCAACCTCTCGGCGAGTTAGCCTTTTGCTTCTTGTCTATCTATCATATCTCCCGTCCGGCTTTATATAATAGCCGGATTAGGGCATACAGAGTAGGAAACCTAGAAGACTACGGTAACTCTCTAACTTGGAAAGTAAGGAATCCGCCTTCTACTCCAAGCCAGATCACGTGGGCCGTGATCCGGGTTCTTCTAGAATCCGGCTTCTGTGCATCAGCTTACTGGGCCGCCTAACGGACCATAGCCCATTACCATTTAGGACACCCTGGTAATCCGGCACTTTAGACTACCATCTGATATACCCCTAGTTGGTATATATCCGACAGTAGCCCCCAAGAAGGATTAAGACTCGGATTCGCCGTCTTTTGCCAAATGCATATTTTCCAGGAAATATCGGCCTGCAGTCTTGATTCTTCTTTTTCTCCTCAAGGGATGTTACAACGTAAAACTCGGAATCCAGAAAATCCGGCTTTTCTTCCATGAATCTTCGCGGAGAAGGAACTTCCTACGTTAGCGCTTTAATCTTGCTGACGTAAGGGACGTTTGGGTTACAGGTGGGAAACCCAGAAACATATCTCTGACAGATTCTCGCGAGAAACGAGGCGATAGCAATAATCATCCATCGTTTCATTTCCCGGAATTTCCGGCTAGTGACACGCGTTGATCATCCAACGGTCAAAAGAGCCGTTAGCACGCATCGTGATGGGATTCCGGCTATAAATAGCCGTCTTCGTCCTCCGTGGAAATCTTCCGCTCTCACTTCGCAATGCCACTCCAGCGCCCAAGTTCTCGCAGAGCACCTCCCGAGCGCGCGAACACACCCGAGACCTCACCGGAGCGACCGAGCGCCGCCCCTCGATGGCATCTCCGTCATCTTCCCCAGACCGCACCGTCGCAAAGGACATAGACGAGATAATTGCCACGATGGACCCGCAGCTTGATTCGCCAGTGCATGCCTCCGGCGACGAGCCGGTGAAGGCCACAGGCGGCGCGGAGGGCGAGGAGATCCCTCTCGCCTCCGTGGATCTTTCGGGATCTTCTTCCGCGCCTCCCCCACCGTTCGCGCCCGAGACGGTGGAGGAGAAAATCGCGCTCGTCGGAGACGAGCTCGCAGCCGCGGAAGCCGCAGCGTCCGCCGCCGCCGGAGCCGAAGAAGATGCGGAAACTGCCGGCAACTGGAGTGCCAGCAGTATTCCGCCATCCCTCCTTCCGACAATGGAGAAGGAGGGGCTCGTGCTGAAGGGGAAATGGCGGATCCCGGAAGAAGAGACCGAACCCGCGCCAAAGGATGAGGAGCGCGTCCTCCTCACTCTCATATCGCGAGAGGTATGGGTTTGCCGCCTTTTTCTTGGAAGTTCTTCACCATTACGGTGTCCAGCCTCATAATCTTCCCCCAAATTCCGTTCTTTATCTAGCCGGCTTCGAAGCCCTTTTCGAAGGGTATTTAGGAATAGCTCCTAGACTAGATTTCTGGCAATACTGCTTCGGAGTGAAGCGTAACCCCACAGAAGGTGTTCTTCCTATCTGCGGGACCATTTCTTCCACTCTTAGGAGGTTTAGGGAAGATTGGTATCCAAAGATAAAAACGTCAGAATCCGTCAAATTTTGGACGGGTTCTTTCTTTTATCATCCTGACGTCCCGTTTCCCGGGAAAGAAAACGGGGTTCTACCATTTGCCAACTCCGCCGCCATCCCGCAAGAGAGTTGGGCAGTGGAAGCGGTGCAAACCTTGTCGGACGATCTTATGAAGATAAAGCGGCGTATCGCCAAACTTACTTCTTCTAATCCTCCCTTAACCGGAACTGATATTGTTCTGTGCTGGTTCAACCGTCGTATTCAAGCTCTCGCTTTCTGCTCCCGACTCCTTTGTGAATACGAAGGGCCAGAAGACGAAATGAGAGGGACGGACAAAGCCTTCTCCAAAAGGGACTTCAAGAAACGAGTCAACCAATTGGTTGCTACTCGTGATCAATACGAAGAAATCTTGGAAATGTATCACGAGGAGAACCCAGTTCCTAAGGTATTTTTATTTTCCTTGATTTGGGTTTCTCTCGGATTGTTTCTTTTTCCTGACTTAATCGAATACTTTGCCTTCTCCATAGTTTGATGAACTTAAGGAGGCTGACCTTGCATCCAACGCCGAACTCGACGAATTACACGCCAGTTTTTACGGCGATCGGAAACGCGAGAGGCAAGTGATTCCCGAGGAAGTAATAAATCTTGACGGAATCCCCGTCGCCACATCCGGGTATTTTACTGGAACTTTTTGCTTATCATTCCCTTCCGGTTCTTCGAGATATTTACTTCTCGGATTTTTTCTTTTCAGCCTTGCTCCAGTTCCTTTGAAATCAAAAAAACTGAAGAAACATAAAGCTGCTACTAGCAAAGGAGAGCCGTTTTCTGCTGCAGCTTCTCTTGTTCCTACTACACTTCCTAGGGAGGAGAAGACCACGAACCCGGACATACAATTCCAGCAATCCAGCCAGCCTGTTGCAATTAAACATTGATGCGAGGGAAAGGGCGGGACCAAAAATGGGTAGACATCCTCGAACTAGGGAGGATGAACCTATTCCCACTTTCGACAGGAACTTCCAGGTAAAGGAAGAACCGTTTGACGATCTCGGATATATTCGTCCAGAAGCTAAGAAGTTGTTCCCTCCTTCTCCTTTGATCCGTCCTTGGCCACAAGGAGGGCTAGTTGTCCGAAATAACTTCGTATTTTCACCTCGTCAGGTCATGCAAGACGGCCTGCATCATGTTGGAATTCTCTTTTCTGAATATTTAAGGGAATTCAACGAAAACTTGTCCGGTTTGCAGCAAATGAGCCAGGTAATATCTCTAGCCCCCAAGCAATAAGTCGAATAAATGCTGTCAACTTAATGCTTCTTATTACACTTGTTCTAACTTAAGCGTCTTGCTTTCATTTCCGTGTTTCAGCAAACCGCTGACACAATAAACTTGGAAGTTTTTAACAAGCTTAACATCAAAAATAAGGAGGTTAAAACTCTCCTATCTATTCTTGATGTTAAATAAATGGCATCATCTCAGCTTCAGCTGGAAGAAACAACAGGTATACTTTTAGTTCTTTGAAGTTCCTTGTCCATAATTTTTGCTAAGTATTTTTCCGAGTTTTCTTATCCCGGAAATTTTTCCTTGGTTTTCAGCTGCCTTGGCGAAAGCCAAGCAAATAGCTGAAGATGCCGGCAATGCCGAGAATCTCCGCCGGGAGAATTTGGACCTTCATAAGGAACTTATGAAGGTTCAAAAAGATCTGGAGGCCAGCAATATGGCTCTTGGAATTGCGCATTCCAAGGCCTCCCAACAAGCGGACAAGGACAAGGCTACTATCCAAGATTTGGAGAACGCCTTAACCCTGCGCCTGGAGGAAGGCTCCGAGATGGACAAGATCCTCGGTAAGTTACCAACTTTTACCGGATTTTCCATGTCTTAACTTCTTTCTCTGCTTTTCCGCTAACCCTTTGGTTGTTTTATCTTGAAAAAACAGGAGATAACCCAGATCTTACTCGGATTGAGAAAATCCGAGCTTTCGGGAAGGTGTTTACTGCGATCAGAGCTGCAGGCATGCAGCTGGTCAACAAGTACCTTCCCACAAGGACTGGGGAATTCTCGGAAGTTGAGAAACTTCTGGAAGCTATCCTGGAGGTGGCGGAATCCAAGGAATCCACCTTGCGTTCCGCAGCACGGGGTGGTGCACGCATGGCCTTAGGCCTTATGCGTATGCATTATCCCAGTGCCAAGTCTTGGCGTGTGGCGTCCGGTATCCCTCTTGGATATTCGGAGACCCAACGGACCACCATCTTTGATGAGATCAAGGGTCACGCCACCAAGATCGCCTCTATGGTGAATATCTCCATCACCTATCCGGAAGAGGAGATTCCAGAAGCCCCCGAGGATGACAGCAGTGAAGAAGACTCGGATGCTTGAAGAATTCACTCTGCCCTGGATAGGAGAAATAGGAAATAGGAGCATTACTGCACTTTACAATGTAATTTATATTATAATACTTCTATTCTTTTGTATAAACAAGTACTCCGCCTTTTGCAGTTTTATGAAATCCTTTGGAAGTTTTCCGGGTTTTATAATCCATTATCTTCCAAGTTCTCTGGTTTGTGTGCCTTAACTGTCTTTAGCGTTTGAAATGGCTCAATAGTATTTTAATCTTCACGCCAAGTTACTGGGTAAAACCGATCAGTTTAAACTTGGAAACATGGATCATACTAAAGGCATTTTTACTTACTAGCTCCAGTGACCCAGCACATAAACAATCAGATAATACTTAGAGAAAAGTAAAGAACTTTTTGAATGAAGCTCGGGCACGCAGGCACAATCCGAGTTTCCTTTAACCTTTAGTAGGCTGAAAATCATTCAGTTTTTAAACGTCGAGCACGCAGGCACAATTCGGGTTAACATTGAGTATTTTGTAAGATCATTGGGAAATAGATAAGACGGAATCATGCTTTGTACTATAATAAACTTGTAAAAACATGGATGTAAGAATTCCGACAACTTTATTTCGTGATCTCAAAGATGTTTACATAGAAATTGAACTAAGTATAGAAGGGACGTAACTGCTGGATACTCCAGGGCCTCTTTGTCTCTCCTAGTTCACCATCTATCTTTCTCTTTCTTTTGCGATTCGGCTTCTCGGGATCGTCTTCCATATCGCAAATATCTACAATATAATATGATCCATTCTTCATGGCTTTACTGATGACAAATGGTCCTTCCCATACTGGGGCCAGTTTGTGCTTTCTTTGCTGCACCAATCTTAGCACTAGGTCACCTTCTTTAAAAGAACGATGCCTGATTTTCCGACTATGATAACGTCGTAAACCTTGCTGGTAGATGGCGGATCTTTGAAGCACAAGCTCTCGTTCTTCTTCTAAGAGATCGACGGCATCCTGTCGTGCAATTTCGACATCTGATTCATCGAAATCTTGCACTCTTGGGCTGTCATGGATCATGTCCGTTGGGAGAATTGCTTCCGCACCATAAACTAGGAAAAACGGGGTTTGCCCAGTTGATCTGTTTGGTGTTGTTCGGATGCTCCAAAGCACGGAAGGTAACTCTTCTACCCATGCTCCAGCTGCTCTATGAAGAGGAGATTCGAGTCTTGGGTGTATTCCTTGTAAGATTGAGCTATTCATTCTTTCAACCTGACCATTGGATTGCGGGTGTGCCACAGATGCGAGATCTAGGCGAATTCCCGATTGTTGGCAATATTTTGCCAACTCTCCAATAGAGAAATTTGTCCCGTTGTCGGTTATTATGCTGTGTGGAACGCCGTATCTCATGACTATGTCAATGATGAAATTTCTGGCAGTTACACCGTCAAGTTTTTTGATGGGTTTGGCCTCCACCCACTTGGTATATTTATCCACTGCAACGAGTAGATGCGTAAGTCCGCCTCTGGCAGTTTTGAATGGTCCCATCATATCTAGCCCCCAGACCGTAAACGGCCATGTAATGGGTATAGTTTTGAGTGCTTGGGCTGGCAAATTTGTCTGCTTGGCGTAATATTGACACCCTGCACATGTGTTTACTATGTGCTCAGCGTCTGTCTTGGCTGTTAGCCAGAAAAACCCTGCTCGGAATGCTTTTTTGACTATGCTTTTTGATTGAGCATGATGTCCGCAATCTCCAGCATGGATTTCTTGCAGGATTTCTCGTCCTTTGTCGAGACATCGTAGTAGTTTTCATAGACGGGGTGCCATGAGACTGCGGTAGAGATGTGGGGGAACGTGATCGTGTGGTGACAGTGAACACAGGATTTACCCAGGTTCGGTACGTCGCGACAGTACGACGTGCCTACTCCTGCACTTCTCACTAATCAGGACTAAAGCCTGGATATAGAATTACAATGTGAGGTTTCGATCTAGCTATTCGCAGGGGATCAACTTCCCAGCGAGTTAGCCTATATCTTCTTCTATGTTATCCCTTATTAAACTTATCTCCCGTCCGGCTTTATATAATAGCCGGATCAGGGCTTATAGAACAGGAAACCTAGAAGACTACGGTAACTCTAACTTGGAAAGTAAGGAATCCGTCTTCTCCTCCAAGCCAGATCACGTGGGCCGTGATCCGGGTCCTTCTAGAATCCGGCTTCTGTGCGTCGGGTTACTGGGCCGCCCAATGGACCACAGCCCACTACCGCTTGGGCCACCCTGGTAATCCGGCACTTTGACTACCATCTGATATACCCCTATTTGGTATATATCTGACAGTAGCCCCCAAGAAGGATTAAAACTCTGATTCGCCGCCTTTCGCCAAATGTGCTTTGTCCGAGAAATTTCGATCAGCAGTCTTGATTCTTCTTATTCTTCTTTGAAAAGAGATGGTAACGTGAAACTCGGAATCCTGAAAATCCGGCTTTTCTCTCACGATCCTTCGCGGAGAAGGAACTTCCTACGTCAGCGCTTTAATCATGCTGACGTAAGGGTCGTTTGGGTTTCACGCGGGAAACCCAGTAACGTATCTCTGACAGATTCTCACGGGAAACGAGGGGATAGCCATCATTACCCTGTCGTTTCATTTCCCGGATTTTCCGGCGAGTGACACGCGTTGATCATCCAACGGTCAAAATAGTCGTTGGCACGTATCTTGACGGATTTCTGGCTATAAGTAGCCGTCTTCGTCCTCGCTGAAATCCTTCCGCACTCTCACTCTCCACGCCATTGCTGCGCACGAGCCCTCGAGCGAAGAACAGTTCCCGAGCGCATATCGCACCCAGAGCACCACCGGAATCGAAAACGCGCCGCCACCCAATGGCATCCTCGCCGTCTTCCCCCACTCGCTCCGCCGCGCACACCATCGACGACATCATCAGCGACTTGGATCCACAACTAGGATCCCCGACGCATGCCGGCGGCGAGCCGGAAAAGACCGCGGCTTCTGCGGCAGGCGGAGGAGATCTTTCTGCCACCGCGAACGCTGCGGGCTCGAGCTCCGTACCTTCCCCGCCGTTCTCTCCCGAGACGGTGGAGGAGAAGATCACATTCCATGGCGACGAGCATACCGTCGCCGGTGCTAACGAAGCAACGGAATTCGTCGGCAGTTGGAGTCCGAGTAACACTCCTCTCCTCCTCCTTCGACGAATGTCAAAAGAGGGATTAATAGTTAAAGGAAAATGGCGGAACTCGGAAGGCGAACTCGAGCCCAAACCAAAAGACGGAGAACGCGTCCTCCTTACCTCTCACATCACGAGAGGTATGGGTTTACCTCCTTCCGCCTTTTTCTTGGACGTCCTTAACTTTTATGGCGTTCAACCACATAACCTTTCTCCAAACTCCATCCTCTATCTAGCTAGTTTCCAAGCCCTCTTTGAAGGGTATCTCGGGATAACTCCTAGTCTAGATTTTTGGCAATATTGCTTTGAGGTAAAACATAACATCACAGAAGGTATTTCTCCTATCTGCGGGACTATATCTTTCACCCTTCGGAAGTTCAGAGAAGATTGGTACCCAAAGATAAAAATGCCGGAACCTGCCCAATCTTGGCTAGGTTCTTTCTTTTACCATCAGGACATCCCATTCCCTGGTAAGGAAAACGGGGTTCCTCCATTTCTAATTCCGCCGCCATCCCTCGAGAGAATTGGACAGTCGCAGCAGTACAAACATTGCCGGAAAACCTGATGAAGATAAAACGATGTATCGCCAAGCTTACTTCCTCTCAGCCTTCTTTAACTGGGAAGGATACCGTTTTATGTTGGTTCGGACGCCGCATTCAACCTCTCTCCTTTCGTTCCCGGATCCTTTGTGAATACAAAGGGCCAGAAGATAGCATGAGGGGGACAGATAAGGCTTACACCAAGAATGATTTTATAAAGCGGCTTAACCAACTGGTCGCCTCCAGCGATCAAATTGAAGAAAGTCTGGCGATTTATCACGTGGAAAATCTGGCCCCTAAGGTATTTATAGTTTCCTTGCTTCCGGGTTTTCTTCAGATTAACTTCCTTCTCCGACTTTCAACATAAAGTCAATTCTTTCCTAGTTCGACGAACTTCAAGGAGCTGATCTTGCCTCCGACATCGAGCTTAGCGAATTACATGCTAGCTTTTATAATGATCGGAACCGCAAAAGGCAAGTGACTTTCGGGAAAACAGTAATTGTTGACGGAATTCCCATCGCCACCTCCAGGTATTTTACTGGAGCTTCCCTAGTTGTCATTTTCCTTTGGTTCTTCAAGATTTTTATTTCTCGGATATTCTCCTTTCAGCCTTGCCCCAACTCCTCTGAAGGCAAAGAAGTTGAAGAAACATAAAGCTGTTATCAAAGAAGAATCTTCTTCTGCAACCACGGGCGTGAGGGGGAGAACGGAAACACGGACGGGTGGAAATCTCCGGTCATCTGTTGGAAACGAACCCATCTCCAATTTGGACAGCAATATCCGGATAAAGGAAGAACCATTCGACGACCTTGGATATATTCGTCCAGAGGCTAAGAAATTCTTCGCCCCTGCCCCTCTGATTCGCCCTTGGCCACAAGGCGGATTAGTTGTTCGCAATGATTTCGTATTTTCACCTCGTCAGGTCATACAAGATGGCCTTCATCACGTTGGGATTCTGTTCTCGGACTATGCAAAAGAATTCAACGAGACTTTGGCAAACTTGCGAGAAATGAGCCAGGTAATACTTCCAGCCCCCAAGCATTAAGTTGAAAGCCTGGCTTCTTCTTAATGCTTCTTACTATGCTTGTTCATACTTAAGCATTTGGCTTTCATTTCCGTGTTGCAGCATTCTGCTGATGCCATAAACTTAGAAGTTTTTAATAAACTTAACATCAAGAATGAAGAGGTGAAAACCCTTCAGTCTATTATTAAGTCTAAGGATAATGAGCTGGCATCATCTCAGCTACAGTTATCGGAAACAACAGGTATGCTTTTACTCTGTTTTATCCGAGTTATCAATAAGCATTTTCCCGAGATATTTTTAAACTCGGAATTTTTTACTTGATTTTCAGCTGCTTTGGCTAAGGCCAAGAAAGTAGCCGAAGATGCCAGCAATGCCGAAAGTCTTCGCAAGGAGAATTTGGACCTTCATAAGGAGCTTATGAAGGTTCGAGAAGAACTGGAAGCCAGTAATCTGGCCCTTGGAATTGCTCAATCCAAGGCTTCCGAACAGGCGGAGAAAGATAAATCCACTATCCAGGATTTGGAAAGTATCTTAATCCTTCGCCTAAAGGAATGTTCCGAAATTGACAAGGTTCTCGGTGAGTGTTATTTCATTTACCGATTCGTCCATGTCTTTCTTTCTTTCTCTGTTTTGTCACCTAACCTTTTTGGAGGCTTGTTTCGACAAACAGGAAATTATCCAGGTCTTTCTCGCATTGACAAAATCCGAGCCTTTGGTAAGGTATGGAATGCGATCAGAAATGCTGGAATGCAACTGGTCAACAAGTTCTTCCCTGCGAGTACCATAGAATTCTTGGAGATTTATAAACTTCCGGGTGTTATTCTGGAGGTGGCGGAATCCAGGGAGTCCTCCTTACGCTCCGCTGCACGGGGTGGTGCACGCATGGCCCTAGGCCTTATGCGAATGCATTACCCTGGTGCCAAATCTTGGCGTGTGGCATCCGGTATCCCTCAAGGATATACAGAGAACCAACGAGCCAGCATCTTTGATGAAATCAAAGGCCATGCTACCAAGATTGCCTCTATGGTAAACATCTCTATCACCTATCCGGAAGAGAAAGTCCCTGAAGCCCCCGAGAATGACAGCAGCGACGAAGACTCGGATGCTTGAAGGGCTATCCTGATCCCGGATGGCGGAATTTAGACAATAGGAGCATTACTGCACTTTTATAATGTAATTCATATTGTAATGCTTCTAATCCTTTTGTATAAACAAGAACTCCGCCTTTTGCAGTTTTAATTATGAAATTCTTTGCAAGATTTTCGGGTTTTAATATTCCTTTGCCTTCTAAGTTCTCTGGCTTATATGTTTTAACTGTCCTTAGTGTTTGAAATGGCTTAATAGTATTCTGAATCGTCATGCCGAGTAACTGGGTAGAACCGATCAGCTTGAACTCGGAAACATGGATCATACTAAAAGCATTTTTACTAACTAGCTTCAGTGACCCCACACATAAACAATCAGATAATACTTAGAGAAAAGTAAGGAATTTTTTGAAACTTGGGCACGCAGGCACAATCCGAGTTTCCTTTAGCCGTTAGCAGGCTGAAAATCATTCAGTTATTTAAATACCGAGCACGCAGGCACAATTCGGGTTAACATTGAGTATTTCGTAAGATCATTGGGAAATAGATAAGGTGGAATCATGCTTTGTACTATAATGAACTCGTAAAAACATGGACATCAAAATTCCGACAACTTTATTTCATGATCTCAAAGATGTTTACATAGAAATTGAACTAAGTATAGAAGGGACGTAACTGCTGGATGCTCCAAGGCCTCTTTGTCTCTCCTAGTTCATCATCTATCTTTCTCTTTCTTTTGCGATTCGGCTTCTCGGGATCATCTTCTGTGTCCCGAATATCTACAAGATAATATGACCCGTTTTTCATAGCTTTGATGATTACAAATGGTCCTTCCCAGACTGGGGCCAATTTGTGCTTTCTTTGCTGCACCAATCTCAGCACTAAGTCGCCCTCTTTAAAAGACCGATGCCTGATTTTCCGACTATGATAACGTCGTAAACCTTGCTGGTAAATGGCGGACCTTTGAAGCACAAGCTCTCGTTCTTCTTCTAAGAGATCGACGGCATCCTGTCGTGCTTCTTCGGCATCCGAGTCATCGAAATCCCGCACTCTTGGGCTATCATGGATCATGTCCGTTGGAAGAATAGCTTCCGCACCGTAAACTAGGAAAAACGGAGTTTGCCCAGTCGACCTATTTGGAGTCGTTCGAATGCTCCAAAGCATAGAAGGTAACTCCTCTACCCATGCTCCAGCTGCTCTATGAAGAGGATATTCGAGTCTTGGGCGTATTCCTTGTAGGATTGAGCTATTCATTCGCTCAACCTGGCCATTAGATTGCGGGTGTGCCACAGATGCAAGATCTAGGCGAATTCCCGTTTGTCGGCAATATTTTGCCAACTCTCCAATGGAGAAATTTTTCCCGTTGTCGGTTATTATGTTGTGTGGAACGCCGTATCTCATTACTAAGTCAATGATGAAATTTCTGGCAGTTGCACCATCCAGCTTTTTGATGGGTTTGGCCTCCACCCATTTGGTATACTTGTCCACTGCTACGAGTAGATGTGTAAGTCCACCTCTTGCAGTTTTGAACGGTCCCATCATATCTGGCCCCCAGACCGCAAACAGCCATGTAATGGGGATAGTTTTGAGTGCTTGGGCCGGCAAATTAGTCTGCTTGGCGTAATATTGATACCCAGCGCACGTATTAACTATGTGCTCACCATATGTCTTGGCTGTTAGCCAGAAAAACCCAGCGCAGAATGCTTTTTTAACTATGCTTTTTGATTGAGCATGATGTCCGCAATCTCCGGCATGGATTTCTTCTAGTACTTCTCGTCCTTCTTCTGGTGAGATACACCGTTGAAAAATTCCGAAAGTACTGCGTTTATACAGACAATTGTCAATTACCACGTATCCTTTGCATCGACGTTGTATTTGTCTTTGCAAGACTTCGTCTGCTCCCTCCGGGTACTTCTGATTAACTAAGAAGTTTAGATATGGAATTGTCCAATCCGGTTTGACGAGCATAACTTCAATTGATTCGGATGCCAGAGTATACTCAACATCTCCACCTTTTATGGATGGCTCGTGCAAATGCTGGACGAATACACCTGGTGGCAAGGTTTTTATCCTCTCTGATCCCATGCGGGCTAACGCATCCGCGTTCCAGTTTTCCTCCCTTTTGATGTGGAGTACTTCGAATCCAAAGAAACAGATGGCGAACTCGTCCACCGTTCTCCGATATTCGTCCATTATAGAGCTTTTGGCGTCCCAGGTTTGGTTAAACTGATGCTGTACCAAATCCGAGTCGCCATAGCACAGGATGCGTTTTACTCCTATTTCCTTTGCAATGTGCAAGCCATGAAGCAGAGCTTCGTATTCTGCCACGTTATTACTGGCGTTGAAGTGTATTTGCAATACATACTCCATTGTGTCTCCCTTAGGGGATTTTAAGACTACACCGGCGCCAGCGCCCTCCTTCATCTTGGATCTGTCAAAGTGCATGATCCAGTATTCGGACTCCGGCATTTGTGTTTTCTCCATTGCTTCCGTCCAGTCGGCGACAAAATCTGCCAAAACCTGGGATTTTATTGCCGTCCTTGGCTGATACTTAATGTCGAAGGCTGCTAGCTCGATACCCCATTTGGCTACTCGACCAGTTGCCTCCGCATTGTTTATAATGTCCCCTAGTGGTGCTTTACATACCACCTTTATGGAATGCCCTTGGAAGTAATGGCGCAGTTTTCTAGATGCGAAAAATACGCCATATGCCAGTTTTTGATAGTGTGGGTACCTTTGTTTGGACTCGGAGAAAACTTCACTTATGTAATATACCGGATGCTGGTCCGGTATGCTTTGTTCGTCTTTCTTTCGCTCCACGACGATTACTGCACTAATAACCCTGCTTGTAGCCGTGAGGTACAATAACATAGGTTCTTCGTCTTTTGGGGATGCCAAAATCGGAGCTTTCATCAAAGTTTCCTTTAACTGGGCTAACGCTGCATCAGCCTCTTCTGTCCACTCGAACTTGTCGGATTTCTTCAGCAACTTGTAGAGTGGTAAGGCTTTATCCCCCAGCCGACTAATAAATTTGCTGACGGCAGCGGCGGAACCCGTCAATCTTTGGACATCTTTCACACACGTCGGTTTCGAGATGTTCAAGATGGCTTTGATCTTTTCTGGGTTAACCTCTATTCCTCTGTGAGAAACGATGAAACCCAGAAGTTTTCCTGAGGGAACCCCGAATACGCACTTAGATGGATTTAACTTCATCTTGTAGGTGCGCAAGTTTTCGAAAGTTTCTCGCAGATCCTCAAGGAGTGTATCTTTTTCCTTGGTTACGACAGCAATATCGTCCACGTAAACATGGACGTTTTTACCAATCTGACTATGCAAACAACGTTGCATGCAACGCTGGTAAGTTGCACCTGCATTCTTCAGGCCAAATGGCATGGTTACATAATAGTACGTCCCGTATGGGGTTATGAAAGAAGTCTTAATTTGATCTTCCTTTTTCATGCGTATTTGGTGGTACCCGGAGTATGCATCCAAAAAGCACAAAAGCTCAGAGCCTGCAGTGGCATCTATTATTTGATCGATTCGCGGTAACGTTTTTTGATCTTTCGGACACAATTTGTTCAAGCCTGTGTAATCTATACACATTCTAAGAGAAGTAGTGTCTTTCTTCGGTACTAATACCGGATTTGCAGACCATTCAGTGTGGATTACTTCCTGGATGAAATCTGCTGCTAAAAGCCGGATAATTTCCTTGCCAATAGCCTTCCGTCTTCTTCCGTCAAATTGACGGAGACCTTGTTTGACGGGTTTTGATCCTGGAATCACCTTGAGTTGGTGCTCAGCAAGTTCCCTGGGTACGCCTGGCATGTCTGCTGGACACCAGGCGAAAATATCCCAGTTCTCACGGAGGAACTTGATGAGCTCGCCTTCCTATTTGTCGGTCATCCCAGTCCCTACAACGACGAATTTTGTCGGATCTTTGGGATCTAGGATTACCTGTCTTGTATTCTCGGACGCCTTGAAGCTGTCTGCTGGCTTCCGAGTTTCTTTTCCTGCCGGCATTTCTGTCGGCGATACCTCCTTGGCTAATTCCTTCAGTTCTTCCTTTGCTATGACTCTCTGAGCGCAAAGGGCGTTTTCTTTTTCCAACTCGTTTGCCAGCTTGAAATCACCAGCTATGGTGATTACTCCTCCTTTGGGTCATGGCATCTTCAGCTTGTTATAGATATAACAGGATCTTGCCATAAATTTGGCGAAAGCTGGACGTCCGAGTATTGCATGATACACGCTTTCGAACGGCACTACTTTGAAGGATACTTTTTTCCTGCCGGAAGTGATCTTTATCTCCGAAGGTGACATCTAGGGAAATCTCTCCTAGGGATTGTGCTTGTCTGCCAGGAACAATGCCATGGAAGCGTATGTGGCTGTAATTGAGCTGGGACTCGGAAATCTTCAGATGCTTCAGTGTATCTAGGTACATTATGTTAATGCTGGATCCTCCATCCATCAACACTCTTCTTAGCCTAGTGTTCTGGACAATAGGGCTTACGACAAGAGCTTGTGTGCCGGGTTCAGGGATATTCCCGGGATGATCAGACTGATCCCAGGTAATTGGTGTGTTGGAGTACTTCAAGAATTTCGGGGTTGCCGGAACAACCGCGTTTATTTCTCGAAGTGTTCTTTTGGCCACCTTTGCTGAAGGAGTTGCTAGGAATGTTAGCATTGCTTCTCCATCAACTCTCGGAAATTTGGGTTCTCCCTTTCGCTGTTGTTCCTGGATTTTTTCATCAGTGTCCGATTCACTGTCTTCTTTGTCAGCTTCTGGCTTTTGTTTGGCGGGTTTCCTTTTGGAACCCTTCCCCTTATTTCCGGATCCTGCACTGCCTTTCATGTGCTTATTCAGCCGGCATTGCGTGTTTGTGTGGGTGGGTTTCCGAAATTGTGAATGGTGGACACAGGGTTCCGACTTAATCCTCTCCCACTCCTCTGGAGTGTAGTTGATTGGATCTGGACTGCGTCCTTTCCACTTATTCCCTTTTTCACTTCCAAAGGCTATGTGGACCTCTTTGGGTTTTGTCGTTGTTTCTGGAGTTCCTTTTTTGTCAGAACGAGGAGTTTTCTTGGCAAGTATCAGTGATTCGATATTGCCCCCTCTTTCTCTGATGTCGTGTTCGGCTGCAGCGTGTTCGTTGGTGGTTGTAAGCATAGATCCGAGATCTTTGTGTTGTTTGGAACCAACCATGAACGGTACAAGTCCGGGTTTTAGGCCATTGACGAAGGCATGCATTGCTTGTACGTCAGTTACTCCAGAACAACTATTCTTCATTGCCGTCCATCTGGAGATGAAATCCACGTATGGTTCATCCTCGAATTGGGTGCAACGGTTCAGCTGGTTGATGTTGTTCGGGCGTTTGTACGTTCCCCGGAAATGCTGAGTAAAAACTCTAGCCATATCATCCCAGATGTCGACAGTTCTTTGATGGTAATCCATTGATCCAATCTCTGGATCCGTCTAGTAACATTAGGGGAAGAAACTTGACAGCTTCCAGGTCTGTCCCATTGTTGATCTGGACGGCTGTATAGTAGTCTGAGAGCCAGGTGTCCGGGTTTGTGCTGCCGGTGTATTTCTGGTACGTTGGACCGACTTTGGCAAAGCCAGAATGCAGGGTTATCCTTCGGATCCTGTCAGTGAAACACTTAGGACCAAAGTATAGATCATCCTTTTCCGCTCTATCGATGTGTGCGGAATATCTTCCAGCTAAATGGACAGAAGGGGATCTACTCCTTTCTTTTCCATTGTTGCGCGGACGCGCTTTTCCGGGATTGTATCTATCTCTTCCATGATCACGCCCTTTTGGATTAGGCGGAGTCCTGCTCCTGTGCCTTTCTTTATCCTTAGGAGGTGTCCGGGATCTCTCACGTCTGTGAGGTATATCGTATCTTCCGGCTTTCTCAGCTGGGTTTCTCGGAGGTGGCATTGTTTTGCCGTCATTCCGGTATTTTTCTTCCCGATTGTGGGGTTTGAGTCCACCTTTCGGGGGATGGGATCCGGTTCGGGACGCTTCATCCCTATTGTCGGGGTTTTTCTTGTCTTTTCTCGGATCCTCTTTTTTATCCTTTGAATTGTCTGAATCTCCAGGTTCCTCTGGTCCAGGTGCTCCAGCGGCGCAAGTAGCTGTTTTGCATAGGGCGGAGTTATCCTGCAGTCTTCCTGGTCGCTCTTGGGCCCGCTGTTGTTGTTGCAATGCTTTTCCTAGGAAAGCATATACCCCCTGGAGCTTTTCACCATTAGAGTACAAGTCATTGTTGAGGATGGCAAACGCTGCTTCCGCGTTTTCTGCTGCGGTTTTGTATATTGGTTCGCCTCTGGCATGTAACATCCCAGTGTTTGGGAAGTTATAAGGATCTAAATTTAATATGTGCATTTGCAATGCATGCATCTAAAAATACGGGAAATTTTGGCGCGAAAGTTTAAACGAATCAAAGTGACCAAAGTTTCACTTGACATGATGAAATAGGTCTAGTTCATCTAGTCAAGAGTGCATTCGGAGTGATCTTTATAACATAGTATCTTTACAAACCAAATCATCTGATTACACAAACCATAATTGGTTGTGACTAACACAAACTCTCAACAACCTAAACCACAAGTCTTTAAAGGACTTGGGATAATTCACTAGGAAACTGTACTTCAAAGAGGGGTGAGTATCCAAACCACATAAGTGATAATCATACTTTCACAAATGAGCATAATCGAATCATCTCATCAACAGAGATTTGATCTTCTATAAAACAACAACTCCCTAAGTATCAAATCATTTCCATCACATTTTGATAACCATCTCATAATCATTAAGTAAACTTTCATAGGTAATTAACAAAGTTTTAATAGAACACAAGTGATACAAACATGGGTTAACTCAAAACCCACAAGTGGGAAATGACATAATAATTGTAATAACAAATTTATCGAATATGTACATATCCCCTCAACCATAAAAGAAGTATCTAAAAGAAGAAATAAATATTTTTGACCTACTATTAAACTTGATCATTACATATGATATTACCCCACTCCATATCTACCTTATGAAATAGTAAAATAATAAAGGCATGAACTAACTCCTAAATCAAGATCTTTCTACCTTGACTAGATCACCTTGTTTTCCAAATCTTCTCCAAGTTATCCTTCAAAAGAAGAAACCTCAAGACAGGAAGAACTACCGTATGAAGATCTTCAAGAAGATTACTTAGAGTATTCTAGGAGTGCTACTTCACTTTAATAAAAGGGGATTTGGAAACTCTTATATTTTTTATATGATATTATTAAACTCTTGAAACAGTGTGGCATTCCAATGTTAGTGTTATATAAAAGTACTTTGGAAACAAGACTAATTACCTTGTTAAACAGAACACTTTTGATGGGGGGATAGTAACCCGGTAGGCCAACTCCAAGGTGTAACCCGGCCCAAAGGACGATGCGCGGGATCCGGCTAAGGATAAAGAAACTTCTGGAAGGCCCAAAGTTTGTAGGCCTCGTAACCCGGATTGTGGGTTGCGGTAAGGAAAGCTAGGGTTTGTAAGTAGAGTTCGGATATGATTCAAGCTGCGCCTTGGAGGGCAAGCCAAGGGGGGGTACGGGTGCTTTATAAGCCGGCCCCTAGGCTTGGTTTGACAGAGATTCACGACATAATCGTATTGCCTGTTATCGAGTATCCAGTATAAATCGAGAGCTATATTCGAGACTCGGCGAGTTGAGTGCTGATTCCAAGATCGCTTATCATCATGTTTTCCTTCGAGCTAAACCCTCTCCCAAATACCTGTGTCGACTTGCCCCAAGATCAGTTACCTCTGGTAACATCTGCCGTGATCATCCCACGACAGTTGGCGCCCACCGTGGGGCCTGCGTCCAAAGGTGTTTACATCATGGGAGAAGCTCGGAAAAGCATGAGGAACCTCGCCGTCGGAGAGATCTACGTCAACGGCGAAGGAGAAAGGAGGGTGGACGATTCCGGCTGGGAGCTAGAGTCGGATCACCTCGAATCCGGATCTACTGTGACGATCGGCCAGATCCGTATCTTCATCAGTATGGTACGTACGCTCGATTTAAAAGGACAATATCATGTGCATGTTACAGGGACTTCTAGCAGGGACAAAGAAGCACTAAAACAAGCGGCGAATTCAGTTTCCTCGGCCGTTCCGGGATACTTGAGATGGGCGGAGCAAGAGGTAACGTGGAGCAGAAGGGATCACCCGGGAGGAATAGAACGCCCCAGAATCTTGGCATTGGTGGTTGCGCCGCAGGTCAATGGTTACGAATTGAAAAAGGTCTTGATGGATGGAGGGAGCAGCATCAACATCCTGTATTGGGAAACCTTCTTGCGCATGAACCTCAAGGAATCTCAGCTGCAGAAAAGTTCAACAGTCTTTCATGGAATCGTACCGGGTCATTCGGCGCGCCCTGAAGGAAAAATTACACTGGAGGTTGCTTTCGGAGAGTCAGTGGATAATTATCGAGTGGAGTGGCTCACGTTTGAGGTGGTCAAGTTGCATAGTCCTTATCATGCGCTGTTCGGAAGGCCGGCTTACGCTAAATTCATGGCTAGGCCGTGTTATGTATATTTGCAGCTAAAGATTCCGGGCCCTAAACAGACCATCACTATACATGGGAGTCGGGATATAGCCGTTGAGTGCGATGAAGGAGATTCAGTGATGGCAGAGCAAGCTTGCAGAAAGGAAGAACTCAAATATTACCGGTCTCAGGTGGATCCGGGTGATGGCACAGCATTGAGAAGGCCGGATTCCGAGGACGAAAGAGTAAAATTCAAGGCGGCACAGGACACCAAGAAAGTAGATTTTGTGGAAGGCGATCCCACCAAGCAGTTCACTATAGGGTCTAACTTGGAAAGCGGGCAAGAAAAGGCACTTTTGGAGTTCATTCGTTCAAATGCGGACGTGTTTGCTTGGACACCCAGCGACATGCCGGGTATCCCCACCGAGTTGGCAGAGCATAGTCTGCATGTAGATCCCAAGTCTAGACCAGTGAAGCAGAGTTTGAGAAAAATGAATGAGGAAAGAAGAATAGCTATAGGTGAGGAAATCGCGCGACTATTAGCTGCAGGCTTCATCATGGAAGTGTTTCACCCGGACTGGTTGGCGAATCCGGTTCTTGTGATGAAAAAAACGAATGAATGGAGGATGTGCATCGATTTCACAAGTCTCAACAAGCATTGTCCAAAGGATCCGTTCGCGCTACCAAGGATAGACCAAATCATAGACGCGGTAGCCGGGAGTGACTTGTTGTGTTTCTTGGACGCATATTCGGGATATCACCAGATTAAACTCAAAAGGGAGGATTGGGAGAAAACGTCGTTCATAACCCCTTTTGGGGCCTTCTGCTACAAAACCATGACGTTTGGATTGAAGAACGCGGGCGCAACCTACCAGCGGTCCATTCAGAAGTGCTTTGAAGACCAAATTGGACGCAACGTGCATGCTTATGTGGATGATGTGGTCATCAAGACCCGGAAGGCTGAGACATTTATAGACGATCTAAAAGAGACGTTCAAAAACCTAAGAAGATATCAGATGAAGCTCAACCCGACAAAGTGTGTGTTTGGGGTTCCAGCTGGCAAGCTACCCGGTTTTATCGTTTCAGAAAGAGGAATTGAGGCAAACCCGGACAAAATCAAAGCTATCCAAAATCTAAGAAGGCCGGAAAATTTGAAGCAGGTTCAAAAGCTTACGGGCTGCGTGGCAGCCTTGAGCCGGTTTATATCCAGACTCGGGGAAAAGGCAATACCCTTGTACCGGCTCCTGAGGAAATCCGATAAATTCGTATGGGATCAAGAGGCGGATGAGGCATTCGAGGCATTAAAAAAGCAGCTATCTGAGGCACCGGTGCTAGCGGCCCCGGGTCCCAAAGAACCTATGTTGTTATATGTGGCAGCTGGGCCCCGAGCCGTCAGTGCGGTAGTGGTAGTGGAACGCAAAGAAGACGGAAAGGGTTATCCAGTCCAGAGGCCGGTTTATTACGTCAGCGAGGTATTATCCGAGGCAAAGCAGCGTTACCCGCATTGGCAGAAGCTGGTTTTCGGAGTCTTCATGGCCAGCCGGAAATTGAAGCCGTACTTCCAGGAACACCCTATAACAGTAGTCAGCTCAATACCAATGTCAGATATCATCAGAAACTCGGACGCGACCGGAAGAATAGCCAAATGGGCGATAGAGATGGGGGATTATCATATCAGCTACGAGCCCAGATCGGCAATCAAATCCCAGGCCTTGGTCGATTTCGTTAATGATTGGACGCACACCGGAATGACTACCATAGTCCCAAATTCCGAGTCGTGGACCATGCACTTCGATGGATCGAAACAATACGAGGGATCAGGAGCAGGAGTGGTGCTAACATCACCCAAAGGGGATAAATTGAGTTACGTACTGCAAATTCACTTTGACTGTTCAAATAACGTGGCCGAGTATGAGGCCCTATTGCATGGCTTAAAGGTAGCCAAGGAAATGAACATTAGAAGGATACGATGCTTTGGAGATTCGGACCTTGTGGTACAACAGGTATCAGGAACTTGGGATAGAAAGGATGCAACCATGGCAGCGTACCGCAGGGAGGTTGACAGGGTTGCAGGATGTTTTTCCGGGTACGAGGTGGAGCATATAGACAGAAGAAAGAATGAGGCAGCAGACGCCCTGGCTAGACTCGGTTCACGCAGAGAGCCGGTTCCACCCAACGTTTTCCTGGACGAGTTATGGCGACCGTCAGTTAAAACCGAGTAAGAGGAGGAACTGGCAAACCAAGACCCGGATGCAGCACTTGTGGCCACTATACGCACTATTCCTGAATGGACAGAACCGTTTTTGGCCTACCTATCACGGGGCGAGTTACCACAGCAAGAGGTGTTAGCAAGGCAAATTTTACGGCGAGCAAAGGGGTATTCTATCATCAACGGGGAATTATACAAGAGAAGTGCCGCGGGGGTCTTTTTGCGCTGCGTGGCACCAGAAGAAGACCAACAGATCCTCAAGGAAATCCACGAAGGTGATTGCGGGCATCATGCCTCCACAAGATCCCTTGTGGCCAAGGCCTATCGACATGGATTCTTCTGGCTTACGGCCCTAGCAGATGCGGAACGGTTAGTAGCAAGGTGCGACGGATGTCAAAGGTACGCTCGCCAAACCCATGTACCGGCTATGGAATTACGGACCATCCCGTTAACTTGGCCGTTCGCTGTCTGGGGTATGGACATGGTTGGCCCCTTTCATATGTCACCTTGCAAGAAGACACATCTTTTAGTGGCTATCGATAAGTTTACCAAGTGGGTCGAGGTTATGCCAGTTACTAATTGCGAAGCAGCTACAGCGGTCAAGTTCCTGAAAAGAATTATTTACCGATTCGGGTACCCCCACAGCATAATTACCGACAATGGAACCAACATGTCCCTTGGAGAGATGGAAAAATTCTGTGGCAGCAATGGAATCCGGCTTGATGTAGCATCAGTCGCTCACCCACAGGCCAATGGGCAAGTGGAGAGAGCAAATCAAGAGTTGCTTCGTGGATTAAAACCACGACTACGAGTTCCATGTATCAGGGCCTCCGGTGCATGGGTCGAAGAACTTCCTTCCGTGGTCTGGGGTATAAATACTACACCCAACAGATCCACTCAGATGACACCCTTCTTCATGGTCTATGGTGCAGAAGCGGTGCTACCAAGCGATATCATTCATGATTCACCGAGAGTGTCAGCTTATGTTGAAGTGGAGAACGAGAAGACCCGGCAGGACGCCGTGGATATGTTAGAAGAACAAAGAGAACAAGCCTTGGAAAGGTCAGCCATATATCAGCAGGATTTACGGAGGTATCATAGCCGGCGTGTGAAAACCCGGGTCTTCCAGGAAGGAGACCTGGTTCTGCGCCTGGTTCAGTCAAACGAAGGGAAACACAAGCTATCACCACCATGGGAAGGGCCTTTCATCGTAAGCCGGAATCTGCATAATGGGTCATATTACTTGATAGACGCAAGGGAAGAGTCGGCCACAGTTAACGACACCGCTCATACCACTGCACCTATGCAAGAAAGAGACAGACCATGGAACGTGGCTCAGCTACGCCCGTATTATACTTAGCAAGGATTATGTCGGCACGTGGAATCAAATGATGTAACAGGCAGCAGGTTTCAGACGTACTCTTTTCCTATCCAGGGTACCCTTGGGGACTGGACGGGTTTTTAATGAGGCGGCCTGCTGACCTAATTTTTCATATCAAATAAAGAGGCGATTATCAAGAAAAGAGGTGGTTATTATCTATACTTTCAGTACGGTGTGTATCTTTAGGTCTTGAGGGCTGGTCGCTCATATAGGCACAGTTGCAAACTCAAAAGACCCGGCCTTGATGCCAATGAGTTATAAGGGCCGGTTACTCGAAAACGAGTGCGGCTACAATCTTATAACCGGACAAAGAAGTCCAAATTTCTCGGCTATTCTTACTTAAGCTCGATGTGACTCGCAATAAAGTGGCATGATTTGTTCGCTTACGATTACAGTCAGCCATGAAGCCCAAAGGGACTTGCCTGACCCTGTTTTCGTACAGATGTAATAACATGGTATCCACGCGAAAGCCGGCTTACAGTACAAGATAGTCGAAAGGGTCATCTAAACCACAAGTTATGCAGAGTATAAGGCTGATAGCCGGAAACTCAACGGTTATTAAGCATAACTTCAAATCCTATGTGAAACCGTTCTGGGATTTTTGTGAATCTAGCAGCAGGCAAATTGTTCTCCTTTAAAAATCACGTGTCCTAGGCTCGGAAATCCGGGCCTGGGGACTCGCGAATTTCGAAAGAGAAATATATTATCCAGTTGCTAAAATTCCAAGAAGCCAAACATCCGGGTCTTGGGGGCTTGGGGACTTAGGAGCAAGTCCGTTCGCCAAACACCCATGAAACCCGGAAGCCGGGTCTCACAAAAGGAAAAATAAAGAAGTGCGGGTATCAAGAATAAAGCAAGTTGGATATCAAGAACAAATAGATGCAAAAGTAGATAAATCAAAAACCCAAAGAGGCGTAAGGTGCATCAGGAATTTAGAGTATATTACAAAGTTTTACTAAAAAGTATCAGAGGAGCACAGGCGCACCGGTTAACAAATAAATTGTTTCAATGGCACTGTGGCCGACTGATGCATATGAAGTAATAGGTGTCACTCGATATTCTAAGCCGCAGGATCCATCTTGGCTTTCCCCTTGCCGTCGCTTGTGGTAGCAGTGCCACTCGGGTTAGTAGCAATGCCGACTCGCGCGGGCGGAGGGACGACAGGAGTAGAAGTAGCAGGCATAGAGTCGGCTTCGGCCTTCTTCTTGGCAGCTTCTTCCCTGATCTTGGCCGCCTCCTCCTTCCACCGGGCAAGCATGTCGTATGGCTTGGGGCGGTCCGCCTTGATGATCTTGTCGTTAACATCGTATGCAGGAAGAATGGTATCAATCTCCAAACTATCGGCAATAACGCTAGCCGGATGACGGATTTCTTTTTGAATAGCCTTGAAGTCCTTAGGCGAAAACTTGGATCCATCTGGGTTGAACTCCGGAAACCCGCCCATCAGCTTGGCCGGCTCTAGCTTAGGAAAATAAGCTTTAGCCAGCGCGAGTCCTCGGGTCACACCAAATCGGCAAGATGAACGCTTCCAGTGCCAAAACCACTCAGGGATAGTGGAGCAGAATTCTAGCAATTTCTTCATGTTGCTTGGCCTGATACTCGGCAGCCGCAACTCGTCAAGAATCCAACCAATTCCGGCACTAAGCTGCCAGATAGTGTCCTTGATAAGTTTCAACTTGATAGTGTCATCTTCTTCAGGGGCTACGTCACACGGGCCTGTTGAGAAGACAAAGAAAAAGTAATAAGTAAAGGGATACGGTTGTCCATCTAGAGAGAATCAGGGTCATGCGTGCTAAAAGTCAATGATCATACCAGTTGCAACACGATGGATATCAGCAGTCTGCACTGAAAGAGTCGTCAGCCTATCTTCAGCCGCGTGAGCTCTTTTCCGGTACTTCCTCATGATTTTTTGGCTCCTACGAGTTTCAGTTTCAGCTGCTTCGCGAAGGGCCGTTTCCTTTTCGATACGCTTGGCGGCCTTGGCTAGCTTCTTCTCAGATTGCGCAACAAAGTCCTACGAGAAAACACGAAGAAGGGTCAGTCGGAAATATCATGCAAAGTTCCAAGCAAATTACTTAGTAATTCACTTCGAACTTGGGGACTATATAAGGAGATAGATGGTTTTACTCGGGTTTACTTTGTGTTTGGTTATCAAGGCATCTAGGATATTTCCTTCATTGGCCCTCAAAGTGTAAAGGGCATTGAGCATCTGGGCAAACGTCATGTCTTCAGGGCGAAGTCTTGAAGGGCCGGAAGTTTGGCCTTCCGGTTGAAGGGCTTTTCCGGATCTTGGGGTCGAAACCCGGACCGTCTGAGTGTCCGGGTTAGGAGAACCCGGCTTGGTCTCTAAGATGATATCTTCATCTACTTCTTCAGAGGACTTGGGTGATGCGGTTTTCGGTGGAGCTGGGTCCTTAAAGGGGTCTTGTTCCTGTTCGTCCTCAGCCTCATCATCAGCCGCAACATCCATGTTAATATTTGGCTCCTCCTCTCCTCGCTTTTCCGCTTCAGGAATATCCGGGTCACTAATGGTAACTTGGACACTAAAGGGAAAGAAGGAGATAGTGGTTAGTGGCACGTATTAAAAAGGTTAATAAGTGCAAAAGAATATTGAATAAAGGTCATTTACCCGGTGTTCACGGCATAGTCCGGTGGGAGCTCGCTGCTGGAGGCGGATGATGTCGTCAAAGGTACCGGCTGCGGTACCCGGAATTGCCCGGAGAGTGGATGATTAGGAGATGGACGGCGTTGAGGAGATTTGGGAGGCTGAGGTGGAGGAGTGCTAACTCGGTGAGCAGGTGAAGTGGAGATACCCGGGTTAAGGGGATCATCCCCCGGGGAACTCCGGGTCACCCTACGTTTAGCCGAGGGGGGATCCTTCAAGAATGGTGAATGTGATAATTGTTCATTAAGTTTATGCATAGTATCAAAGGAGTAGGGCTCGGAAGACATGGAGGAGAAGGGAACCTTTGCAACTACCCCTCTGGCCTTCCTCTTGGTTCCGACTGTGGTTTCCTGGTCGGATTCGGTGGCTTCTGGGTCATCTTCTTCTTTTTCCTCCTCGTCCTCTAACCCTGAAAGATTGAGTATGTATCAAACGAGGAAAAGATGGATGGTAGGAAAGGTAGCACAGGTAAAAGGTGAATGTGAGATTAGGGAAAATACCCTCGTCATCTTCAATCGGCTCTTCCTCTTCTTCCGGGTCTTGGGAAGGAGGAGAGGTTTCAATCCTCCAGAAGGGATCGTCAGCCTGTGATCAAAGAGATGAAAGCAAGAATTAGAAACTGAAACAGGTAAAAGTGTCGAAATAAGCTAAAGGAACCATGTCTTACCGCTGGAGCTGGGTGCTCTCGAGTAAATGGGGGTAACCCGGCGATATTTCTTATCGCCTCTAGCTTCTCCGTCAGGAAACTTTTGATGGTCTTGTTGGTGTCCCCAGCAGCAAAGTTTTTGGTGGAGTATCGGAGCGAGTCCGTGATGTGCCCCGAGTATTCACACAACAACTTGGTGCGAATGGAGTTGGGCTGAACCCGGAAATCTACCCAGGTCTTCACCAAATTAAGGCCAAGAAGGCCTTGGGCCGAGAGAGCAGCTAACTTAGCCAGCAAAGGCTGGATTGCCTCCCTGTCAGAGTCGGGGGCAAAAGAACTGAAAGATTCGGAAGGCTCAAGGAGACTCTCCGAGTAACCTGGCAACTTCCTCTCGCCATCCGGGGAAGTGTCATAGCAATAAAAGAAAGATAGTTGCCAGTTTTTGATGTGGGAGTTCAGGTTGAGAGTTGGCATTGGTGAGTGCTTGCGGCGTTGGATAGATACCCCACCGCAAGTAAGAAGTGCTCCGTCACCGCTCTCGCGGCACGGTTTGCACTCGAATAGTTCAATAAAAAGAGCCAGACTTGGCGGAACGCACAAGTATGACTCGGATAAAACGATGAAGTGGGTAATATTCAACATAGAGTTAGGCCCTATGTCGAATACCCGGAGGCCGTAGTGACTTAAGACCTCCCGGAAGAAAGAGTGACCCGGAGGGTGGAATCCCCGGGTCACGTGCTCAGTGAAGCAAATTACTTCATTTCCGGCGGGAGTGGGCCGGGTCTCGTCGCCTGGTGCCCTCCAGTGTATATCCTTTTGAGAAGGGAGGATTCCTAGCTCGGCCATCCCATCCAGCTTGGCCTTTGTCGCTGTAGACCGACCCCAGTTTGCTGATATGGTTTGGGTAACCTTTGCCAGGGGCGGCTGCTTTCCTTGCCTCTTCGGAGCCATAGAGTTGACCTGCAGAGTACAAGAGGTGTGGGAAATGAGACTCGGAAATATTGGATTATCCGAGTTGGAATGTTAGAGACAACATGAAGACTCAGAAATATCCGGGTAACGTATCACGGAGCAAAAAATTACGAGTTGTCCGAGTGTTAAATACGGTTGTGGAAATTACTAGTTACTTACGTGTTGAGGTGAGTTTGGTGTGCACGAATGGTTGCCCATGCCTCTACTACGAGCAAAGTAACTGGAAAAGGAGGATTTTTTGGGTATTAATAATATGCGCGGAAATTTGGGCGAAATGGATCTAGGTTAGGAAAATTTGCGAAAGGTTCTATGAAGAAATTAGAGATTGAAAGTGATAGGAGGGTGGTGTGAGATTATCCCACCGGTCCTTGGAGGAACTAGCAAGTATCTAAGTGGTTTGATTTGGTGCAGTAAGAGCAATGGCTCGCTGGTCGACCAAGATCCAATCTGAAGAAAATCTGGAAATTATGGGTCAAATTGATAGATACGAGAGGCTTACCGGAGAAGATTGGAGCGGTGCGCGGCGGTGATAGATAGCGCGCAGTGGATACTTCCTTGCGACGGTTGGCCAGATGCTCACGGGTGCGGTGAATAAGTTCGACGGGGGTGCGGGACGAACTGCGGCGAGTTGGATCCGCGGGCGAGCACGAGGTCTCTGTGGAGGCGCCCTGTGGATTCGAGCACGAAAGCAAAGGGAAGAAGAAGGAGGAATGAGCCGTTGGGATTAGGTTAATCCTTAAGTGCCTATTTATAGGGTGCGGGAGGGTAAACCTAGGCCAACGGACGAGAGCCGGGAATTACGGATAAAATCGCATCCGCCCGGATTTTCCGAGGTATGCGTCAAGAGGTTAGGCGAGATTTTCAGAATGGACGTAAGGCGTATCTTTTTTGTGGTTATCGGATGGGTTAAATAAGCAAAGTAAGATGGGTCTTCAACATCGTTACCAGGGTATTTTCCCGGGAAGATGAGCGATGGATTCGGAAAAGGCCGAGTTACTATATGGCCACCGTGGAGTTGGGCCTGACTGTTTATCGAAGAAATCTAACCCGGCCTACTTGAATTGGTACGTCTGATATTCTTGCAGGGAATAGCCAGCGCTTCTAGGAGGAATCCAGGAAGCCCAAGCTATTCTGGGGACTACTGATGGGGGGATAGTAACCGGTAGGCCAACTCCAAGGTGTAACCCGGCCCAAAGGACGATGCGCGGGATCCGGCTAAGGATAAAGAAACTTCTGGAAGGCCCAAAGTTTGTAGGCCTCGTAACCCGGATTGTGGGTTGCGGTAAGGAAAGCTAGGGTTTGTAAGTAGAGTTCGGATATGATTCAAGCTGCGCCTTGGAGGGCAAGCCAAGGGGGGGGTACGGGTGCTTTATAAGCCGGCCCCTAGGCTTGGTTTGACAGAGATTCACGACATAATCGTATTGCCTGTTATCGAGTATCCAGTATAAATCGAGAGCTATATTCGAGACTCGGCGAGTTGAGTGCTGATTCCAAGATCGCTTATCATCATGTTTTCCTTCGAGCTAAACCCTCTCCCAAATACCTGTGTCGACTTGCCCCAAGATCAGTTACCTCTGGTAACATCTGCCGTGATCATCCCACGACAACTTTTGTATACTCAAACAATTGAGTGTCATACACAAACAAACAGAAGGTTGAATAATCTACTACATCTCAGTCTCCTGGATATGAAAAGTAATTTGGGGACAAGCCCTGCAAACTTGTCAACAGATTCTTTTCATATGCTTAAGGCTAAATGATGTCATAAAACAATCTCCCATATGTTTATAATCATCTGAGTAAAATATTCTCTTGTAACAATTGGTTGTTATCACCACAAGGGTAAGATAGTTGTTGATGGAATCCATGAGTGGATCTGCTTTTCAAGCGACAAAGACAGTACCAGAAGACTAGTGGCAACTGGAGACTTAATTGCAAATACGAGACCGAAGTGATCGAAGTTCTATCGATATTCTAATTGAGAGAGAAAAAGAGAGAGAGACCAATATTGGACGAGAGTGGAATTTTGACATGACTTATGAATAAATTTGAATTTGAGGAGTTCAAACTTGAATGATTTGAAACTTGTGAGTATTTGAATTGAATTTGAATTCAAATTGAATAAACAAGAAAATCCAACTAACATAATCAAATTAAAACAATTAAGAATTAATAAATATTGGATATTTCCAATTTCATTGTGAATAAGAAAAAAGAAAATAATAAACTTTATTGATAATGAAACCATAATACAAAGTCTTTACAATAATCCAATAAATAGAAATTACAAGATCTATTACAAGCTATCAATTGCAAGATGAAATTCCTAATCTAATTCTTGTAAAGTTACAGTCTCCAATTTATCTTCTGTTCCTGCAAAATAAACAAAAGAAAATAAAAGAAAGAAATGGGTGAGTGGGGATTAGTACCCTCAGATTGTCAGTGAGATGCACTCATGGGTCATCATAGGGTTTAAAGAAAATAAGGTAGTATCTGTTCTTTAAATTTGCCTCAGACCAACATCATAGGTTGATACATGGAAATACAACTGGCAACACCAAATTTATATCACCAGGCAAGGATAAGATCAGTGAGTAACTAGTGCACGGCAAGGATGAGACCAAACAGGTGCTGGGGAAATATCTCCACACTAGGTGGCAGTACCTAGCTTACTGCCGAAGCAGCAAACAGCTTAGTCACCAACAAGCACACAACACACTCAGACATCAACTTTGGTGCTGTCCAAACAGCACCTGGAGTATAAAATCTCCATCAGCCGTAGGGGATGAGGTCACATCTCATAGTTCCCTGCTCAAGCACAAAACACCAGGAAAGTATAACACCCAATCAAGCAATCCATTGGTTACTGGAGCAATTGTTTGCAATCTTGCAAGCAAGCAAACAAGGCCAAGGTACCAGGGAGCACAAGGAGGAAATCAAGCATTCCACAAGCACCAAAATCCACCAACCACTTGATCTATAACCAAGGTGAATTCCTGAGTACCCTCTAAGCCAATTTTTGGCTAAGTTGCACATAGAATAGATTGGGGGTGCTAGAACCCTCAGATAGGCATAGTAATGCTATGCTAAACTCATCACTGGGCATTATTTATCAAGTTAAGTATCTGTTCCTAGCTAAAGAAGGGCCTCAGGCTATGCATCACTGGCTTGGGGCAAAAGAAACAAGTGAAAGAATCTGTTCTTAATTCATTAGGATCAAAGAAGGAAAAGAATTCATAAATAGTGTCTGTTCTTATCAGCTGATACCAGGAATTAAGATAGAGAGGTGGATAGCACATGAATTGTGTGACTGAATAATAACCAGAAGCATTGGTTGTGTCACACACACACACATGGTTGCTGGGCACTAGATCCAAGGATCTGATACCCCAGAACCAAGAGAAGCATGAAAGGAAAATCAATAGACAGACAATAATATTGAGGGCATATTCTCTGAATAAAATTCAGAGTAACACCTCTCAAATTATCTAGCACATCCACAGAACACTAGGAATTTTGTACTTAGCAATAAGAATTGCTATCCAGTAATCAGTAACAGGAAGCCATCACTGAGGGCAAACCCTAAGTGTATCAGTACACTGTAACAACATGGGAAGGTAAACCCAAAATAATTCTCCACTAACAGCAACAGATTCATCACCATTATCTTCTCACGGCACATAGCAGCAGAGGATAAATTAGGGCACAATAAAATTCCTATCCATCACAGATCCTAGCATGTAATTCATGCATCACACATCCAGTAAAGCATTTGGAAACCACCCAATGCTACCAATCAAATATTAGGGCACAGTAAGCATCACAGGGAGGCACAGCACGAGCTAGCTCGAGGGCTAGACTCCAGAGCAAGGGAGAGTGGAGGAATCCGTGAGAGAGAGGGAGAGATTGGAGGGCAAAGAGAGAGGAGAGCCACTTACAGGTGGTCACCATTGTGGTGACCACATCCGGATGGAGAGTGAAGCACGGCGGCGAGCCGCGGTTGCCCGAGGACCATCCCGGCGGCGTCGTCCTCGAAAACGAAGCCACAGAGCACCAGCATCAGCGCCTCAACTCCAGGAGTCTCCAGGAGCCGCGTCGTGGAGCCACGGCCACCGGTGAGGTGGAGGAGCACCCCGGGAACCTAACCCTAGGGTTAGGGTTTGAAGATCCCCACGGGAGCCACACGGGGAGAGAAATAGATCGAAGGGGAAGGCGTGGTGGCGGACGGAGAAGAGCTGGGGTGGCGCTAGGTCACGGCGGCGGTGGTGTGCGGTTGAGGCCGGAAGAAATCGCCGGAGGAACTGGATCGCGTCGCCTCTGCGTCGCCATCTGCGTCGCCTCGCGAGGAGAGGGAGAGGATAAGGTGCGGGGCGGGTGCGAGTGCGGTGCGGCTGGTCTGGTCCAGCCCGACCAGACCAGGGGGTTAGGCTCAACCCTAACCCCGGGGACCACCTGTCAGCCTAGGGCAGTTTAGTAATTGGTTAAAATCATTAAATAGAAGAAATGGAAAAAAAATATAAAACAATAAATAAAATTCTACAAAATTTCAAACCTTGACAATACAACTAATTCTTAATCTAGTAGAATGGTTGAATATTAAGATTAAGAAAAATAGTCCAATAATGCTCATAGTCTTAAAATTATAGATACAAAATAATATTTTAATAATAAAACTTTGATAATAAGGTTTAGAAATATTCAAAACTATTTAATCAAATGTAAATTATTCTTTCAACATTATTTTGATATTTTGAGCATTGCAAAATACTCCCTAACAAATGTTTTCCAAGAAAACAATCAAATAAGTCATAAGAATAACAATAAATATTGGAAAAATAATAAATAATTCATAAAATCAGAAAAATACAAGTTATATATCAAAATGCTCCAATTGATAAATGCAACTCATCTATGATGTGTACAAAGTAATTTGACCAAGTTTTTATGTGCAATACTTCGCCTAATCATTAATTCAGTTAAAATTAATAAAATAATAATTTATTCAAATATTTTCAGAAGACATTGAATGATATAGACAAGAATTTCCAATTCAAATATGTCAAAGATAAAACATTTTATCCAACTTATAAACTTGTTTCCAAAGGTATTATAAAATTCTATAATGTTTCATTATAATCAGAAATAACTACCACAACATTATTTTCTGTATTAATAAAACCCTCATGATTTCACACCAACTAAAACCTATCATCACTAGTTATTAAGCAAAGTATTATGATGATAGAGTTAGATGTATTAGTTCCTCATTTTTCAAATAAACTTGATGTTATTAGCTCTACACTTTATAACATTAAATCAAACGTGTTTATTATGTTTTCAGTAGTTGTTTTCCATATAATAGTGTTCTCAAGTTTAATCATGTGATAACTATTTATAACCTAAACATAATAAAAATGGTGTGGTAAATAAAAGTGAAACCCATGTAAGTCTAAAACCAGTAATAACAACATCACCACAAATAACAAAACAATTCACCTAAAACTCTTGCGAATAAGTTATCGTATTAAACATGGCTTACACTTGTAAGATGGGGTATTTTCCAGGGTATTTCACGATTGCATCTCATTATTATGCATGTATCATGTTGCCAGTGTTTCTGTAGTCCTTACCAGGACTACTTTGCTATCTTTCAGACGTCAGGATGTTCTACGTGACCCTTGAACCGAAGACATGGAATTTTATGGTCATTTAAATCTCAGGCAAGTTCATCACTTGCTCATATCCTTTGCAGTACTTCATAACAAACTATTTGCAAAAACCCTATCGCATTATCACCTACTCTCAAAAGAATGCATGATCCTATTTTTATAATAATATGACTACCTGAATGACTACCCGAGTGGTAGTGTTCTATGTGGTGGGCGGATGGAACCATGGTAAGATGAATAGGTCAAAGGAAGGTTCCATCTGCATGGGAACGTATTACCTAGGAATTAACAACAATTGCCGTCAGGATTCTTGCGCCGTAAATTCGCGTTGACCATGGATCTTTTGTGGGGGGAGTAAGTCAGCCGTGATACTTCTCTCGTTCGCATGTCAACGGACTAACAGAGACGTACGCTGTAGGTCTTGCGAGACTACATGCACATGGGTGGGAGCCCTTACGTCCCACGGGCTCTGGGGTCTATGAGTGTCTGCCAGGGGCGCGTAGATCTCCATCGTGAGGGGTGGAATCAGGCGTTCAACCTGCTGGCAGAAATGGGTGGGCATGCGTTGTGCGGAGAAGCACGGTTTGGCTTGGACCAACTACCGGGCCCCACACCTAAGTGGGAGTGGACAGGATCTCGAGCCTGGTTGTGCAACATGGTCTTGGTCGTCCATGGGTAAAGTAACGCACCTCTGCAGAGTGTAAAAGGATGTGGCATGTTACCCCTTGTTCCGGGAAGGAGCTGCGAACGCCGCAGGAAAGGCAACTCCATGAAAGTTCTAATCCTGTGAAGATCTGGCGGGCATAGTTTTCAGAATTAAAAGCAACCTCTTGAAGAAAGATTTACAAAAACCTTGCATTACTTTATGACTCTTTCGAGTCTAAAGCTGTAGTTAGTGCATCAACCACCCACTATATATCATGAACTTGTTGAGTAACGCTCGTTACTCATTCTATCCTGTTTGACCCCCTGCTTAGGGTTGAAGCCTATTGAAGTCGTCATCGAGAAGCTATCGCTGCCTAGAGGAGCTACGGGGAGGGATCTATTATTTAGTCGGTATAGTATCGTCATCAACAACGCTGGTGGAGGTGAAGCTATCAAGGTGTAGGGAGAGGCCATTCTTGGACTTAGTTATTTCAAGTCATAAATTAGGGCTGGCATCAGCCGTAGTGGATTATTTCTGAGCTAGAGATCTTCTCCAGCTTGGAGCTGCGTATTGCTTCTTCTGATGTTTCATTTGCAGGAGATCTTCTTGATTCATCAAGGAGACTCTCAAGATTTTGTAATGAAGTTTGTATCTTATAGCTTTGCTTGGATCCGCTGTGTTTCTGTTGTACCACTCTGAGAGATGTAATATTCACGGATAAGTCCTTCTGTGAGTATTATGTCACTGACTTGCGCACTACCCATGCAGTGGTGTGCTGGGTCCTTACAGGTGGTATCAGAGCGAAGCGACCTTAGGATTAAAACCTTTTAGGAGATCTGTAGGTTGGTAAAGACTATAGGAAGCCACCTTATCTAAACCACATTCCCTACAACTATGATGATCATTCACTTGAGAATGATAAAATCATACTTGTATAGAATTATTCTTACTCAACCTGAGTAAATCTACTTATCTATTATCTTTATACCTAGGTATGAATAGTTAGAAGTCTAGTGTGTATCAGTGTTATAGGGAAAAAGAGTGTTCTGACATAGTCAGAGATGGTTAAGTCACATATATGATTACCCCATTCTATGAATGATTAGGATGGAGTAGACCCTGGTCTAGAGTGAGTGTAGTAGGCATCCATAAGGGATGTATGAAAATCATCAAGAGACATTTAGTTTTGGTAATTATGGGGTATATACTATATCCTTAGTTATCAAGTCTAGAGGTGAATCGTTATAGTATAGTATAGAGTTAGGAGAAGGCATAAGCATTGACGGAAGCTACATTACTACTCCTACGATGTGATCAATAACATGAAGGATCAACATATGCTATGAGAAGTTTATAGTAATCAAGAAGTAGGACTTTAGTTGGCATGTTACTTAGTCCATATGGAACCCAGTTAGACAACAACTACTATAGGATCATTTTCTGTTGGTTGATTCCATTGCAATAAGGCATGCAATTGGAGTAATTACCAAGTCAAAGAGTGGTTGTGTAGACTAGGATGGCTAGGTACTATATACCTACTTGTAGTGTATAGCATTTAAGAGCCTTGGTACTTGAGATGTTTACTCAAAGTACTGTTATTTCACAGGCTTTTGATGCATGAGTGATAAATGCATTCGGGATTTATTGGATCTTATTTGGATCTTTGATTGACTAGATCTGTACATGAAGATTGAACTTGATGTGCATATGCATGTGCAAACATTAAGTTCTATTTTGATGTTACTGGTCTAGAGGGTATATGGTTAATATGAGAGCGGTCTGAAATCTCAGCTGATTGAAGCAACCACCAAAGCCCTAGAAGACTAGAAAGTCAAGAAGCCAGAAGTCCATGAAGCCACTGATGGGAATGGACCACATTCCACATATTGTTTGGATTTGGTGAGCTACTACATCAACACATGGTGAGCTACCACAAGTGGTGCCAAGGAAATCACATGAGTAGTTATATCCTAGAAGGAAAAGAGTAGAAGTTCGATAGATAAATTCATAGAGTCGTTCCATCGAAGTCAAAACCCAAGGATGTAGAAGAACCATAAGAAGTAACCAATGGAATAGGTTATAGTCACATGTAGGAAAAAGTTAAACTCGAGGAAACTCGAAGATTTGTTCACTAATAATTGAGTCTAAGTCAATGTACACTACCTTGTACAAGTTTCTTTAAAAATCTTTATCTTCAGACTATTAGACTGAACCAAATGGAGACCAAACCATAGACAATATCCAGGGTATCGGAAGAATCTTATTGGTTATTCATCACCTGGTGGAGGTACCAAATGTTCTTCAGGAAGTTCTGAGAGGTAGGAAACCATACCTAATCATCGGAGAATGAAACTTGGTATCCACTATGTGGTGGAAATACCACGTGTTCTTCGTGAGACCATTCGGAAGGCCTAGTAACAAGACAAAGTTGTCCTAACAACTGGCATACTATTAGATTATCATACAAGACAGTGGAAGGTGAACAGTCAAGACAAGAGGATACACATGCCAATGTCAACACAAGAAACAAATGTGAAGATTCAACGGTCTACAGAAGTTCTCTCTACTTACTTTTACGTGAGAGAGATTGAACTTCGGGACGAAGTTCTTGTTAAGGGGGAGATACTGTAACATCCCAGTGTTTGGGAAGTTATAAGGATCTAAATTTAATATGTGCATTTGCAATGCATGCATCTAAAAATACGGGAAATTTTGGCGCGAAAGTTTAAACGAATCAAAGTGACCAAAGTTTCACTTGACATGATGAAATAGGTCTAGTTCATCTAGTCAAGAGTGCATTCGGAGTGATATTTATAACATAGTATCTTTACAAACCAAATCATCTGATTACACAAACCATAATTGGTTGTGACTAACACAAACTCTCAACAACCTAAACCACAAGTCTTTAAAGGACTTGGGATAATTCACTAGGAAACTGTACTTCAAAGAGGCGTGAGTATCCAAACCACATAAGTGATAATCATACTTTCACAAATGAGAATAATCGAATCATCTCATCAACAGAGATTTGATCTTCTATAAAACAACAACTCCCTAAGTATCAAATCATTTCCATCACATTTTGATAACCATCTCATAATCATTAAGTAAACTTTCATAGGTAATTAACAAAGTTTTAATAGAACACAAGTGATACAAACATGGGTTAACTCAAAACCCACAAGTGGGAAATGACATAATAATTGTAATAACAAATTTATCGAATATGTACATATCCCCTCAACCATAAAAGAAGTATCTAAAAGAAGAAATAAATATTTTTGACCTACTATTAAACTTGATCATTACATATGATATTTCCACACTCCATATCTACCTTATGAAATAGTAAAATAATAAAGGCATGAACTAACTCCTAAATCAAGATCTTTCTACCTTGACTAGATCACCTTGTTTTCCAAATCTTCTCCAAGTTATCCTTCAAAAGAAGAAACCTCAAGACAGGAAGAACTACCGTATGAAGATCTTCAAGAAGATTACTTAGAGTATTCTAGGAGTGCTACTTCACTTTAATAAAAGGGGATTTGGAAACTCTTATATTTTTGATATGATATTATTAAACTCTTGAAACAGCGTGGCATTCCAATGTTAGTGTTATATAAAAGTACTTTGGAAACAAGACTAATTACCTTGTTAAACATAACACTTTTGTATACTCAAACAATTGAGTGTCATACACAAACAAACAGAAGGTTGAATAATCTACTACATCTCAGTCTCCTGGATATGAGAAGTAATTTGGGGACAAGCCCTGCAAACTTGTCAACAGATTCTTTTCATATGCTTAAGGCTAAATGATGTCAGAAAACAATCTCCCATATGTTTATAATCATCTGAGTAAAACATTCTCTTGTAACAATTGGTTGTTATCACCACAAGGGTAAGATAGTTGTTGATGGAATCCATGAGTGGATCTGCTTTTCAAGCGACAAAGACAGTACCAGAAGACTAGTGGCAACTGGAGACTTAATTGCAAATACGAGACCGAAGTGATCGAAGTTCTATCGATATTCTAATTGAGAGAGAAAAAGAGAGAGAGAGACCAATATTGGACGAGAGTGGAATTTTGACATGACTTATGAATAAATTTGAATTTGAGGAGTTCAAACTTGAATGATTTGAAACTTGTGAGTATTTGAATTGAATTTGAATTCAAATTGAATAAACAAGAAAATCCAACTAACATAATCAAATTAAAACAATTAAGAATTAATAAATATTGGATATTTCCAATTTCATTGTGAATAAGAAAAAAGAAAATAATAAACTTTATTGATAATGAAACCATAATACAAAGTCTTTACAATAATCCAATAAATAGAAATTACAAGATCTATTACAAGCTATCAATTGCAAGATGAAATTCCTAATCTAATTCTTGTAAAGTTACAGTCTCCAATTTATCTTCTGTTCCTGCAAAATAAACAAAAGAAAATAAAAGAAAGAAATGGGTGAGTGGGGATTAGTACCCTCAGATTGTCAGTGAGATGCACTGATGGGTCATCATAGGGTTTAAAGAAAATAAGGTAGTATCTGTTCTTTAAATTTGCCTCAGACCAGCATCATAGGCTGATACATGGAAATACAACTGGCAACACCAAATTTATATCACCAGGCAAGGATAAGATCAGTGAGTAACCAGTGCACGGCAAGGATGAGACCAAACAGGTGCTGGGGAAATATCTCCACACTAGGTGGCAGTACCTAGCTTACTGCCGAAGCAGCAAACAGCTTAGTCACCAACAAGCACACAGCACACTCAGACATCAACTTTGGTGCTGTCCAAACAGCACCTGGAGTATAAAATCTCCATCAGCCGTAGGGGATGAGGTCACATCTCATAGTTCCCTGCTCAAGCACAAAACACCAGGAAAGTATAACACCCAATCAAGCAATCCATTGGTTACTGGAGCAATTGTTTGCAATCTTGCAAGCAAGCAAACAAGGACAAGGTACCAGGGAGCACAAGGAGGAAATCAAGCATTCCACAAGCACCAAAATCCACCAACCACTTGATCTATAACCAAGGTGAATTCCTGAGTACCCTCTAAGCCAATTTTTGGCTAAGTTGCACATAGTATAGATTGGGGGTGCTAGAACCCTCAGATAGGCATAGTAATGCTATGCTAAACTCATCACTGGGCATTATTTATCAAGTTAAGTATCTGTTCCTAGCTAAAGAAGGGCCTCAGGCTATGCATCACTGGCTTGGGGCAAAAGAAACAAGTGAAAGAATCTGTTCTTAATTCATTAGGATCAAAGAAGGAAAATAATTCATAAATAGTGTATGTTCTTATCAGCTGATACCAGGAATTAAGATAGAGAGGTGGATAGCACAGGAATTGTGTGACTGAATAATAACCAGAAGCACTGGTTGTGTCACACACACACACATGGTTGCTGGGCACTAGATCCAAGGATCTGATACCCCAGAACCAAGAGAAGCATGAAAGGAAAATCAATAGACAATAATATTGAGGGCATATTCTCTGAATAAAATTCAGAGTAACACCTCTCAAATTATCTAGCACATCCACAGAACACTAGGAATTTTGTACTTAGCAATAAGAATTGCTATCCAGTAATCAGTAATAGGAAGCCATCACTGAGGACAAACCCTAAGTGTATCAGTACACTGTAACAACATGGGAAGGTAAACCCAAAATAATTCTCCACTAACAGCAACAGATTCATCACCATTATCTTCTCATGGCACATAGCAGCAGAGGATAAATTAGGGCACAATAAAATTCCTATCCATCACAGATCCTAGCATGTAATTCATGCATCACACATCCAGTAAAGCATTTGGAAACCACCCAATGCTACCAATCAAATATTAGGGCACAGTAAGCATCACAGGGAGGCACAGCACGAGATAGCTCGAGGGCTAGACTCCAGAGCAAGGGAGAGTGGAGGAATCTGTGAGAGAGAGGGAGAGATTGGAGGGCAGAGAGAGAGGAGAGCCACTTACAGGTGGTCACCATTGTGGTGACCACATCCGGATGGAGAGTGAAGCACGGCGGCGAGCCGCGGTTGCCCGAGGACCATCCCGGCGGCATCATCCTCGAAAACGAAGCCACAGAGCACCAGCATCAGCGCCTCAACTCCAGGAGTCTCCAGGAGCCGCGTCGTGGAGCCACGGCCACCGGTGAGGTGGAGGAGCACCCCGGGAACCTAACCCTAGGGTTAGGGTTTGAAGATCCCCACGGGAGCCACACGGGGAGAGAAATAGATCGAAGGGGAAGGCGTGGTGGCGGACGGAGAAGAGCTGGGGTGGCGCTAGGTCACGGCGGCGGTGGTGTGCGGTTGAGGCCGGAAGAAATCGCCGGAGGAACTGGATCGCGTCGCCTCTGCGTCGCCTCGCGAGGAGAGGGAGAGGATAAGGTGCGGGGCGGGTGCGAGTGCGGTGCGGCTGGTCTGGTCCAGCCCGACCAGACCAGGGGGTTAGGCTCAACCCTAACCCCGGGGACCACCTGTCAGCCTAGGGCAGTTTAGTAATTGGTTAAAATCATTAAATAGAAGAAATGGAAAAAAAAATATAAAAAAATAAATAAAATTCTACAAAATTTCAAACCTTGACAATACAACTAATTCTTAATCTAGTAGAATGGTTGAATATTAAGATTAAGAAAAATAGTCCAATAATGCTCATAGTCTTAAAATTATAGATACAAAATAATATTTTAATAATAAAACTTTGATAATAAGGTTTAGAAATATTCAAAACTATTTAATCAAATGTAAATTATTCTTTCAACATTATTTTGATATTTTGAGCATTGCAAAATACTCCCTAACAAATGTTTTCCAAGAAAACAATCAAATAAGTCATAAGAATAACAATAAATATTGGAAAAATAATAAATAATTCATAAAATCAGAAAAATACAAGTTATATATCAAAATGCTCCAATTGATAAATGCAACTCATCTATGATGTGTACAAAGTAATTTGACCAAGTTTTTATGTGCAATACTTCGCCTAATCATTAATTCATTTAAAATTAATAAAATAATAATTTATTCAAATATTTTCAGAAGACATTGAATGATATAGACAAGAATTTCCAATTCAAATATGTCAAAGATAAAACATTTTATCCAACTTATAAACTTGTTTCCAAAGGTATTATAAAATTCTATAATGTTTCATTATAATCAGAAATAACTACCACAACATTATTTTCTGTATTAATAAAACCCTCATGATTTCACACCAACTAAAACCTATCATCACTAGTTATTAAGAAAAGTATTATGATGATAGAGTTAGATGTATTAGTTCCTCATTTTTCAAATAAACTTGATGTTATTAGCTCTACACTTTATAACATTAAATCAAACGTGTTTATTATGTTTTCAGTAGTTGTTTTCCATATAATAGTGTTCTCAAGTTTAATCATGTGATAACTATTTATAACCTAAACATAATAAAAATGGTGTGGTAAATAAAAGTGAAACCCATGTAAGTCTAAAACCAGTAATAACAACATCACCACAAATAACAAAACAATTCACCTAAAACTCTTGCGAATAAGTTATCGTATTAAACATGGCTTACACTTGTAAGCTGGGGTATTTTCCAGGGTATTTCACGATTGCATCTCATTATTATGCATGTATCATGTTGCCAGTGTTTCTGTAGTCCTTACCAGGACTACTTTGCTATCTTTCAGACGTCAGGATGTTCTACGTGACCCTTGAACCGAAGACATGGAATTTTATGGTCATTTAAATCTCAGGCAAGTTCATCACTTGCTCATATCCTTTGCAGTACTTCATAACAAACTATTTGCAAAAACCCTATCGCATTATCACCTACTCTCAAAAGAATGCATGATCCTATTTTTATAATAATATGACTACCTGAATGACTACCCGAGTGGTAGTGTTCTATGTGGTGGGCGGATGGAACCATGGTAAGATGAATAGGTCAAAGGAAGGTTCCATCTGCATGGGAACGTATTACCTAGGAATTAACAACAACTGCCGTCAGGATTCTTGCACCGTAAATTCGCGTTGACCATGGATCTTTTGTGGGGGGAGTAAGTCAGCCGTGATACTTCTCTCGTTCGCATGTCAACGGACTAACAGAGACGTACGCTGTAGGTCTTGCGAGACTACATGCACATGGGTGGGAGCCCTTACGTCCCACGGGCTCTGGGGTCTATGAGTGTCTGCCAGGGGCGCGTAGATCTCCATCGTGAGGGGTGGAATCAGGCGTTCAACCTGCTGGCAGAAATGGGTGGGCATGCGTTGTGCGGAGAAGCACGGTTTGGCTTGGACCAACTACCGGGCCCCACACCTAAGTGGGAGTGGACAGGATCTCGAGCCTGGTTGTGCAACATGGTCTTGGTCGTCCATGGGTAAAGTAACGCACCTCTGAAGAGTGTAAAAGGATGTGGCATGTTACCCCTTGTTCCGGGAAGGAGCTGCGAACGCCGCAGGAAAGGCAACTCCATGAAAGTTCTAATCCTGTGAAGATCTGGCGGGCATAGTTTTCAGAATTAAAAGCAACCTCTTGAAGAAAGATTTACAAAAACCTTGCATTACTTTATGACTCTTTCGAGTCTAAAGCTGTAGTTAGTGCATCAACCACCCACTATATATCATGAACTTGTTGAGTAACGCTCGTTACTCATTCTATCCCGTTTGACCCCCTGCTTAGGGTTGAAGCCTATTGAAGTCGTCATCGAGAAGCTATCGCTGCCTAGAGGAGCTACGGGGAGGGATCTATTATTTAGTCGGTATAGTATCGTCATCAACAACGCTGGTGGAGGTGAAGCTATCAAGGTGTAGGGAGAGGCCATTCTTGGACTTAGTTATTTCAAGTCATAAATTAGGGCTGGCATCAGCCGTAGTGGATTATTTCTGAGCTAGAGATCTTCTCCAGCTTGGAGCTGCGTATTGCTTCTTCTGATATTTCATTTGCAGGAGATCTTCTTGATTCATCAAGGAGACTCTCAAGATTTTGTAATGAAGTTTGTATCTTATAGCTTTGCTTGGACCCGCTGTGTTTCTGTTGTACCACTCTGAGAGATGTAATATTCATGGATAAGTCCTTCTGTGAGTATTATGTCACTGACTTGCGCACTACCCATGCAGTGGTGTGCTGGGTCCTTACATGGCATCTTTGCCGTTTACCTGCTTTTGCCAAGATGGGTTGTGAAACCTTTCTTTTGGCGGCAGTACTTCCGGTCTTACGATTCCGGGTAACCTTGTAGGTTTAATGCCAGATCTATTCTTTCTCTCGTACTCCTCGATTTCTTCCTTCATGAGCTTAATGTCATCCTGGGTTTTTTGGAGGTGTTCGCGAGTTCTGAGTAGATGTTGTTGTTGCCGTTGGAAAGCTCGTCTCCTGGCTTCCAGCATCTCAGGGGGTTCGTTTACTCCCACTGGCGTTTGCAACAGCTGCTGTTCTTCCTGTTCCGTCATTGGCGGAGCAAGGATTTCTTTGATTTTCTTCTCCGCAGGCTTTGTTCCGCTAGCATGCCCTACTTCCAGGTTTTCATCAGCTAGATCAGCTGATTTTTTCTTCCGGATTTTGTATTGAAGTTTCTTAGCGGCACGGTTCTTCTTCTTAGAAGAGGGAGGTTTTTTGACAGGCTCATCTTCTGTCAATTCCTTTACATTAGGAAATATCGGAGAAGTTTCTCCGTCTTCTCTCTCTTCCTCTGGCGGAGGAGTTTTAGGGCTTTCCTGACTGCCGGCGTCCGTGGTATCAGCCGGTTTCGCCATTAGTACTTCATGGAATCCCTCTTGAAAAGATTTAACTTTCCTTTCGAAGGCGTCCGCGTCTTCGTCTTCGGAATCAAAATCATCTGATCCGGTTTCTGATTCTAATCTCGCCTCAATGGCGGCTAGTACAGAGTCAGCTTCCGAGTTCATCGTCATGTTGACAGATGTCGGATCTTCCGCCTGTATGATGGGTGTCGGATCTTCCGTCTCTGTGACGGGTGTGTTTTTGTCTGCCTCTTGCACGGGGTTTCCATCATCCGTGTTTTCGGCGACTTCGGATTGCACTATGCCGATAAAGTGTGTATCACTTTTTTGTCGGCGATCTGAGCAGAATCCGGTATCATAGTCATCTTCGACTGGGTATAGGGCGGGTGGGAAATATTTGCTTGCACCGCAAAACCCCATTGCTTCTGCAGTTAGTCCGATAAAGATGTTGGAAGATCCGATCGGTAACACACATGCACTTACCAGGTGGTTTTGCGCCGGTATGTAGGATCCGTTGTCGAGGAAGCGTCCGACGTCGTCATCGAACTCCAGGCTTCCGACAGTGATTGATCTTCCGATTCCGCCGAGTATCCCAGATCGGAACTTCACGCCTGATGCCGTATGCCCCACGGTGGGCGCCAACTGTCGAGACATCGTAGTAGTTTTCATAGACGGGGGTTCCATGAGACTACGGTAGAGACATGGGGAACGTGATCGCGTGGTGACAGTGAACACAGGATTTACCCAGGTTCGGTACGTCGCGACAGTACAACGTGCCTACTCCTGCACTTCTCACTAATCAGGACTAAAGCCTAGATATAGAATTACAATGTGAGGTTTCGATCTAGCTATTCGCAGGGGATCAACTTCCCGGCGAGTTAGCCTATATCTTCTTCTATGTTATCCCTTATTAAACTTATCTCCCATCCGGCTTTATATAATAGCCGGATCAGGGCTTACAGAACAGGAAACCTAGAAGACTACGGTAACTATAACTTGGAAAGTAAGGAATCCGTCTTCTCCTCCAAGCCAGATCACGTGGGCCGTGATCCGGGTCCTTCTAGAATCCGGCTTCTGTGCGTCGGGTTACTAGGCCGCCCAATGGACCACAGCCCACTACCGCTTGGGCCACCCTGGTAATCCGGCACTTTGACTACCATCTGATATACCCCTATTTGGTATATATCCGACATCCTTCTTCTGGTGAAATACATCGCAGAAAAATTCCGGCAGTGCTGCGTTTATACAGGCAGTTATCAATTACCGTGTATCCTTTGCATCGACGCTGAATCTGTCTTTGCAAGACTTCGTCTGCTCCATTCGGATACTTCTGATCAACTAAAAAGTTTAAATATGGGATTTTCCAATCCGGGTTAACGAGCATGACTTCAGTTGACTCGGAAGCCAGAGGATAATCAACATCTCCACCTTTTATCGATGGTTCGTACAAATGTTGGACGATAACCCCTGGTGGTAGGGTTTTGACCCTTTCTGACCCCATGCGGGCTAATGCATCCGCGTTCCAATTTTCCTCCCTTTTAACATGGAGTACTTCGAATCCAAAGAAACAGATGGAAAACTCGTCCACCGTTCTCCGGTATTCTGCCATTATAGGGCTTTTGGCGTCCCAAGTTTGGTTGAGCTGGTGCTGTACCAAATCCGAGTCGGCATAGCATAGGATCTGTTTGACATCTATTTCCTTTGCAATATGCAAGCCGTGAAGCAAAGCTTCATATTCTGCCACGTTATTACTGGCGTTGAAGTGTATTTGTAATACATACTCCATTGTATCTCCTTTAGGGGATTTTAGAACTACACCAGCTCCAGCGCCCTCCTTCATCTTGGATCCGTCAAAGTGCATGATCCAGTACTCGGACTCCGGCATTGGTGTTTTTCCATTGCTTCCGTCCAGTCGGCGACAAAATCTGCCAGAACCTGGGATTTTATTGCCGTCCTAGGCTGGTACTTCATGTCGAATGCTGCTAGCTCGATGCCCCATTTGGCTACTCGGCCAGTTGCCTCCGCATTGTTTATTATGTCCCCTAGTGGCGCTTTGCATACCACTGTTATGGAATGTCCTTGGAAGTAATGGCGAAGTTTTCTAGATGCGAAAAATATGCCATATGCCAGTTTTTGATAGTGTGGATACCTTTGTTTGGACTCGGAGAAAACTTCACTTATGTAATATACCGGATGCTGGTCTGGTATGCTTTGTTCGTCTTTCATCCTTTCCACAACAATTACTGCACTAATAACCCGATTTGTAGCCGTAAGGTACAATAACATAGGTTCTTCGTCTTTTGGGGATGCCAAAATCGGAGCTTTCATCAAAGTTTCCTTCAACTGGGTTAGCGCTGCATCTGCCTCCTCTGCATTCAAATTTGTCGGATTTCTTCAACAATTTGTATAGTGGCAAGGCTTTATCCCCCAGCCGGCTAATAAACCTGCTGACGGCTGCAGCGGAACCCGTCAATCTTTGCACATCTTTTACGCACGTAGGCTTGGAGATGTTTAAGATTGCTTTGATCTTTTCCGGGTTTACTTCTATTCCTCTATGAGAAACGATGAAACCCAGAAGTTTTCCTGAGGAAACCCCGAATACGCACTTTAATGGATTTAACTTCATTTTATAAGCGCGCAAATTTTCGAAGGTTTCTCGCAAATCCTCAAGGAGTGTTTCTTTTTCCTTGGTAACGACAGCAATGTCGTCCACGTAAACGTGGACTTTTTGCCAATCTAACTATGCAAACACCATTGCATGCAACGCTGGTAGGTTGCACCTGCGTTCTTCAGGCCAAATGGTATGGTTATGTAATAGTACGTCCCATAAGGGGTTATGAATGAAGTTTTAATTTGATCTTCCTTTTTCATTTGTATTTGATGATACCCGGAATATGCATCCAAAATGCATAAAAGCTGAGAGCCTGCAGTGGCATCTATTATTTGATCGATTCTCGGTAACTCAAACCTATCTTTTGGACACAGTTTGGTCAGGCCGGTGTAATCTATACACATTCTAAGGGCAGTAGTATCTTTCTTCGGGACTAATACTGGATTTGCATACCATTCAGTATGTATAACTTCCCGGATAAAATCGGCTGTCAAAAGCCGGATAATTTCCTTGCCAATAGCCTTCCGTCTTCTTCCGTCAAATCGACGGAGACCTTGCTTGACGGGTTTCGATCCTGGAATCACCTTGAGTTGATGCTCAGCAAGTTCCCTGGGTACGCCTGGCATGTCCGCTGGACACCAAGCGAAAATATCCCAGTTCTCACGGAGGAACTTGATGAGCTCGCTTTCCTATTTGTCGGTCATCCCAGTTCCCACTACGACAAATTTTGTCGGATCTTTGGGATCTAGGATTACCTGTCTTGTGTTCTCGGAAGCCTTGAAGCTATTTGCTGGCTTCCAGCTTTCTTTTCCTGCCGGCATTTCTGTCGGCGATACCTCTTTGGCCAGCTCCTTCAACTCTTCCTTTGCTATGACTTTCTCAGCGCAAAGGGCATTTTCTTTTTCCAGCTCGTTTGCCAATTTGAAGTCTCCAGATATGGTGATTAGTCCTCCTTTGGGTCCTGGCATCTTCAGCTTGTTATAAATATAACATGATCTTGCCATGAATTTGGCGAAAGCTGGACGTCCGAGTATCGCGTGATACACGCTTTCGAACGGCATAACCTCGAAGGATACTTTTTCCTGCCGGAAGTGATCTTTTTCTCCAAAGGTTACATCTAGGGAAATTTCTCCTAGGGATCGTGCTTGTCTGCCAGGGATGATGTCGTGAAAACGTATGTTGCTGTGGTTGAGCTGGGTCTCGGAAATTTTTAGATGCTTCAGTGTATCCAGGTACATTATGTTAATGCTGGATCCTCCGTCCATCAGCACTCTTTTTAGCCTAATGTTTTGAACAATAGGGCTTACAATTAGAGCTTGTGTGCCGGGTTCAGGGATATTCCCGGGATGATCAGACTGATCCTAGGTAATTGGTGTATTTGAGTACTTCAAGAACTTCGGGGTTGCAGGGACAACCGCGTTTATTTCTCGAAGCGTTCTCTTTGCCACCTTTGCCGAGGGAGTTGCCAGGAAAGTTAGGTTGCATTCTCCATCAACTCTCGGAAACTTGGGCTCGCCTTTTCGCTGTTGTTCCTGAATTTTTTCGTTAGTGTCCGATTCACTGTCTTCTTTCTCAACTTCTGGCTTTTGCTTGGAAAACTTCCTCTTGGAATTCTTCCCTTTGTTTCCGGATCCTGCACTGGCTTTCATATGCTTGTTCAAGCGGCATTGTGCGTTAGTATGAGTAGGCTTCCCAAATTGCGAGTGGTGGACACAGTTTTCCGACTTGATTTTCTCCCACTCTTCTTTGGTGTAGTTTATCGGCTCGGTACTGCGTCCTTTCCACCTATTGCCATTTTACCTTCCAAAGGCTATGTTGACCTCTTTGGGCTTCTGTGTTGCATCTAGAGTTCCTTTTTTCTCAGGGCGAGGATTCTTTTTTGGCCTGTATCAATGTATCGATATTGCCTCCTCTTTCCCTGATGTCGTCCTCGGCTGCAGCATGTTCGTTGGCGGTTGTGAGCATAGATCCGAGATCTTTGTGCTTTTTGGAGCCAATCATGAACGGTACAAGTCCGGGTTTTAGGCCATTGACGAAATCATGCATTGCTTGAACGTCGGTTACTCCTGAGCAACTATTCTTCATTGCCTTCCATCTTGAGATGAAATCCACGTATGGTTCGTCCTCAAATTGGGTGCAACGGTTCAGCTGGTTGATGCTATTCGGGCGTTTGTAGGTTCCCCGGAAATGCTGAGTAAATACTCGAGCCATATCATCCTAGCTGTCGACAGTTCTGGAGGGTAATCCATTGATCCAATCTCTGGCTCCATCCAGTAACATTAGGGGGAAGAAACTTTACAGCTTCCAGGTCTGTCCCATTCTTGATCTGGACGGCTGTATGATAGTCTGAGAGCCAGGTATCCGGGTTTGTACTACCGGTATATTTTTGGTATGTTGGACCTACTTTGGCAAAGCCAGCATGTAGGGTTATCCTTCGGATCCTATCTGTGAAGCACTTAGGTCCAAAGTATAGATCGTCTCTTTCCGCTCTATCCATGTGTGCGGAGTACCTGCCTGAAATTTTAGCACTGATAATAACATGATATATTTTCTTATCATCAATATAGGCATATTTAAGATCATCAGGCAAAGGTTTTAAATCAAAGACATGATCCTCCTTGGGTGGTAATGTGGTACCCAAGTCATCCACAGGTAAATTATGTTTCAGTATCACCGGTTGACGAAGAAGAATATCTTCAATCTCATTTCTCCCTTCCATAAAGACCTCACTCCCATGGTCCTCCATATATTGCTGCAAAGCATTGTTAGGAGAAAGAGCACTAGAAGCAAGTTTTTCAACTTTAAAATTCTCATCAGGTAATTTAGATTCATAAGGTGCTTTAGCAAATTTGGAGAAATTGAACTCATAAGATTTTCCATCAAATTTAGTTATATCTTCTCCCTCTTACAATCTATAATAGCACCACAAGTGTTCAAGAAAGGTCTACCAAAAATAATAGGACAAGTTTTACTAGCAGCCATACCAAGTACTACATAATCAGTGGGATATTTAGTTTTACCACATAAAACTTCCACATCTCTGACAATACCAATCGGAAAGACAATTTCTCTATTAGCAAGATGAATAACCACATCAATATCTTCAAGCTCACAAGAACCAATTTCATGCATAATTTCTCTATAAAGCTCATAAGGTATAGCACTAGAACTAGCACCAATATCACACAAACCATAATAGCAACGATCACCAATCTGAACAGAAAGCACAGGAACACTAGTTTTCTTAGGTCTATGAGGATGGGAAACAATATTAGAAGCATCCTCACAGAAGAAAATGTGTTCATCCTCTACATTTCCACAAACAAGATCTTTTACTATTGCTACAGCAGGTTCAACAGTCATTTGTTCATCAGGTTCAATAGATTACTTAATACTCTTATTAACCACACTAGCCACCATAGAGTGTTTTTTCACCTTAGCAGGGAAATGCATTTTGTCAACATAAGGCTCAGGAACAGCCGGATTAACAACATGCACTTCTACATTACTAGCAGGAACAATATCTTTATAAGGTGCATGGTACTTGTGATAATACTTTTTAGGAATATCAAGATAGGAGGCAAAAGCTTTAAGACATTTTGCAAAAATTTGAGAATCAAGACCACAAATAGCACTAACATCATAGAAATCGTTGGTTCCCATAAAAGATTTAATGCATTCATAATCATAATTTATACCAGACTTTCTACCTTTGTCATTCTCCCATCCTTCAGTGTTCTCTTGAATACGGCCAAGAAGATCCTATTTAGCTTCTTCCTTCATACATGTGAATGATCCAGAACAAGAAGAGTGCAATAAATCCTAATCATGAAGAGAAAGCCTTGCATAAAAGTTATTGATAACAATATTACGTGGGGGTTCACGAACGGGACATTTGAGCATTAATAACTTCATTCTCCCCCACGCTTGGGCAATACTCTCTCAATCATGTGGCTAGAAATTATATATTTGATTCCGGTCTTTATGAATCTCACTAGGAGGATAAAATTTAGAATAAAAGAGAGAAACAATTTCCTCCCATCCAATAGATTCACCATTCTTCGGTAATTTGAACCATTCAAAGGCTCTTCCTTTCAGCGATAAAGAAAATAATTTTCTTTTAACTTGATCCATTGTAATACCTGCACACCTGAATAACTCGCATAATTCATGTATAAAGAGCAAATGATCACCGGGATGGACAATTCCATCACCGTAATAGCAGTTATCCATAACACGTCCAACAATTTTCATAGGTATTTTATAAGGATCTAATTCAGCAGATAACGGGTTACCTACTACCCTAGTAGTAACGGTAGAAGTACCCCTAAACAGAGAACCAAAAGTATTCTCCATAATGAAATAAAACAGCGGACAGAAATAAAAACAACACTCACAGTAAAAGTTTCTCTTACCAATTCCACTTACCAATAGCGCTTCACTCCTCGACAACGGCGCCAAAAAATAGTCTTGATGACCCACAAGTATAGGGGGTGTATCGTAGTACTTCCGATAAATAAGAGTGTCGAACCCAACAAGGAGCATAAGGTGTTGACAAGCAGGTTGGATAGAGATTTCACTGTAAACACTAACAAACGTGTTTTTGGTGGTTTTTATATAGCAGATAAATAAATTGCAAGTAAATAATATTGCAGCGATTGGTCCAATCCTTTTGAAAGAAAAGTACAAGCCGGTTGTTCTGCTTATGAATACCAACGTTCTCGAGGACACTTGGGAATTTCGTCAAGTGCTTTTGCTTTGTTACGGTTGATAAATATCCATTGGTTCGTGAAGTGTTGTGTGGGTGAACCTATGCTAATGCACCGCCCAACTAGGACTAATACATAATTGTGATTATACCCTTCGTAAGCATCCTCAAATACAATAAAGTAATTAAGATAAATCTAACCACAACCTTAAAACTCCGGGATTCTACGCTCCCTCGTGCATTGGTTTCCTAACGGGGGTTTAGGTTTCTGTCACTCCGGCAACCCCACAATTAGTAGCCAAATACACAACGCATCCTCCTAGGCCCATAAAGTTGAAGTATCATGTAGTCGATGTTCACATGACACCACTAGAAGAATAGCACCACAACTTAAATAGCGAACCACGAGATATTACTTCAACATACCTTCACTACTAACATCATGACTTCTACCATGTCCTCAAGAACTAAAAGAACTACTCACAAGACATCATATTGATCATAATCATAGGTGATATAATGGATAATAATAATCTGGTCATAAAGTGCTAACACCGATAAATCTCACAAGCATCACTACTAACAAGTAATCCACACCGGGAGAGAGATCTAATGTAAAACAACAATAGAGGCCCCTAATTGTTACAGCGGGATGAAGGTGGATGATGAGGGTGATGGTGGTGGTGGTGGTGATGATGATGACGATGACGATCTTGATGATGCCCGAAGCGATGATGGTGACGATGGCGATGATTTCCCCTCTTCGGAGAGGAATTTTCCTGACAGATTTCTCCCCGCCGGAGAGCTTTTCTCTCTCTGGTGTTTTCCGCCTGAGGCGGCGGTGGAATAGTTCTTCGATGATAGTCTGGGGCTTAGGGTTTCCTGGGGTCAAGTACGCGAAAGGGGTCGACCAGAGGTGGGCCATGGTGGCCACACCACCTGGCGGCACGGACAAGAGGGGTGTGCCACCTCATGGTGTGGGCCCCTAGTGGCCCCCCTTTGGCTCCCCTTCTAGCTAGCCTCCTCCTCTTAACTTCTAAGACATCTCCGCTGTCCCCCCTCTTCTTCTAAACTTCTAAAATAGGGTATCTCGACGGTGCTTTTTCCATCAGATTTTTGGTTCCGGTGTTTATTCTCCAAAAATTATGAAACATGCAAAATAAGATAAAATAACATAAGTGATGCATCATAACATGAAATATATAGATGAATAACAGAAAATAACAATATAAAAGAGTGATGCAAAATGGGCGTATCAGTTTCTTATTAAATTCAGGATCTATGAGATAAATTTAGGAATTTGATAAACATGAATATGATGGGTATGCTAAAAGTATTTCTGGAAAAAAATTTGAATTACATTGAGAAAAAATTATTTTGTCTCAAAAGAAAATTGACATGATATTTTTCAATAGACATGACCTTCGTAGTCACTAGTGGGCAAAATATAAAGGGCTGAGATCAAATCGCAATATTTTGTGATTTAGCCAATCTCGTAGTCATAAAAGGGAAGCACACAAGAACCGGTAGATTTCCGTTGACTAAAATTGTTTTAGTAAATCCGATATAAAGGAGAAAGACTTAAGAAAAAGTTTTTCTTATGCAGATAATTATTTCTAATAAAACCAAGGAATACTATGGTGAGAAGTTTCTCCCATAAATATTCAACTGTAATATTACAAGGTGTAAAACAACACCATGGAATTTTGTATAGCTACAAATAATATTGTGAGAAATAATCACATGTGTATTTGTGGTGGAATTACAAAATCAAATCTTTATTGATTTCAACTCAGATTATGATTCTTCAATTGATAATATTGTATGTTGTATAATTATCAACATTAGAGTATTATGAGCGGACTCTACAACATTTTTCTATGGATAGTTGCAACTCAATGTTGGACAATATAAACTGCAAGTTATTGGATACAAGTCACTGAACTTAGTGAGGTTTCAAACGATGGTATAATAATTCATTCGGAGACGCTTGAATTATTAATATGGTCATGGAACCAGGTTCACACAGATCCAATTCCTAATAAATCCAAACACAAGTTTATCACAAGTTGATTAGATCAAATGGTGATAGACTGAATTCTAAGGTACCACATGCATAGTGCGAGTAACACCGGAATTCCATACGTGTTATGTCACCATACTAACTAGAGTATTAATTGACTCTGTTGGTTGTATGCCCTAGAGACAATAATATTCAGTTATTATTTTATATCCAAGTTCAAAATTAGGTTTATGTAATCATGCTACAACCGCTATAGCACTTGAAAAATGAGTTTTCAAAGGAAAATATTTGTGCGGGTGCGAAGACATAAACAAACAAGAGTTTCTAATATTGTCCCTAACAATATCTTATGGTTTGTGAGATGGTCATATTTTCTTGATCATGGACTTGGAAGAAAGTCTATCAAAACATAAGAGTTTATTGTTAGGGTAACAATAGTACTGAACCTACCCAAGTGTATGTTTTTTCTAAAAGAGACTAAACAATCATAATGTATTTCAGGAAATACATATCGAGTTAACATTGACTATAATTCCAATACTATGAGAATATCTAGTGACCGCACAATCGAAAGTTATGATTTGGATATCATCAACCGTCCTGCCGTAACTAGGGATTATAACGGTGATATCTCGGTATGACCTAGAAAGTGTAATGGAACTGAGATCGTTCAAGACTAGTACTTAACTCATCTACACGATAGAGAGATATATTCTCTGGACCCTCTCAGTATCACCGATGAAATACCGTATGGCCAGACAAAGCGTGATTTATCACAAGGTCATCGGGGATATGAATAAGAAAAGAGAACGATATCGGTAAACAAGTTTTATGTGTTATGATCAAAGAGTTTGATCAGATAGATCACATAGTCTCACCTCGTGATATCGTTGGTATCTTGAAGTTAATGGAATAAGTATAATGAGTAATTTCTAAGGTCCCTCGTTCTTCGGAAACACACAGGAGCCATCATGGACGTCCACGGTCCCGGTGTGTGTTATTGTTCGGTAAGTTCTCGAACACGACTGTGTGTTATAAAGCCTTTACGGGTCAATGCTTAATCCGTGCCAAAATTTTATTAAAACCAATAATATGTTGTTATTGGTTTTATGTATGTTCGATGTCGTTACGATATCATAGAAATAAGCCCGGTGTCAATTAGAGTGGTTTCGGGGAAGTTATTATAAGAGAGAAATTATGCCGGTGTTAGCCAGAATTTATATGAGATGTAACGGAGGACATGATATTTCCCGGGGTGTTAGAAATGTGTTTCTAACATTGTTATGTAAAATCGATGATTTTATCTATAGGGGTCAAGTGGTTCCGGAGGAGTTTCGGGGACTTTCCATATAAGTAAGAAGTGCTGAGAGGGGGAAGATTTCACCCTCATGGACGAACCCTAGTCTTTTGGAAGGGTGGAAGTATTCCAGGGCGACATGCATAACCGGCATCTCCAAGGCAGAACTTACCATCAGGGATATTGATCCCATCGGGCCTGGACATGCTATCAACAAGTATGGTTACATCATGTGCTGGTCCTTCCCAACCAGCTAGCACATATGTGAACTTGAGATCAAAATCAACTGCTGCTAGCACATTCTTCCTGGTGTGGTGCTTTCGTCCCCTGTATGCTTTGGACTGTGATTTGGGCACTTTAGCTATCACATGAGTACCATCGATAGAGCCAATACAATCCTGACATGAGATGAACAAGCACTTAAAGGCCCAGTGCTATACATTCATATGCTCTAATCTGAAGACATGTTAAGTGCTTATCTTGAAATAAGGATACCATCTTAAGTTGTCTCTAATATTGGTAGGCGTTCGGCCCGTAGGTGGCCTGATCATCTCGTGCCCTAGAGACTTGTTTGAAGTAGTGGGAGATGGTCTCACAAGATCTCCTGATTGTGTTATGGGTGACTCTAAACCTCTGGTTATGACCTACAACATCAAGAAACATGGCAACTTGCTCTTCCACAGAGGTGTGAATGATATCTCTCAAAAGCCCCCCCCACCTCCTCACTAAACCTTTGACTAGTTCATAGAAAGGGGCTCTACCCATCCTAAGCATTTGGACAGCCTCTAGTTCGGTCGAGTCGTAGATGTAGTTCAGATTTGCCATCCTCTCCTGATCTTGAGTGAAAATATGCCCATATGTGAGCATAGGACAACCAGTGCGCCTAACTACGATCTTGTGAATCAGCATGATCCATGCTTGAATTAAAACTATGAGTGTTGTTGTGTGATTTTTCAAACTCGTTCCCTCGTCCTAATTAAGTGGATCCCACATTAGTACTGCCTAAATCGACTGAACTACTCTATTTCCTAAGAAGCAATGTTTTACCTTGGCCATTGGTGACGACAGAGATCTGCCGATGTTGGAATGGAAGCAAAGAAGCTCCTCCCATTAGTGACAACGACAATGCAGCTCCGGTGGGAGGGAGGAGATGAAGCCTGACGGGGAGCTCCGGTTCCGGACCCCAAGACCTTCCGTCGTCAGATCCGGTGATGGAGAATGAAAGCAACGAGCCGCCGATGTAGATTGGAAAAATGGGTAGGTGAGTGAATGTGAAGGGGAGGTGAGAGCTATGGGTGGTGCGAAACGGGGCCTATTTTTGGCCATCTCCCACCATCCCCGCCCTATTCCCAGGCAGCTCCCGCTTGCATCACCGCAACCCCTTTTCACACCGCTCATACGTTGTAAACATATCTATAATTTTTTATGCTCCATGCTTGTTTTCTATCCAATGACTTTATGTTTTCCATATGTTTTCCTTCGTTTTCCGCATATTTTTACCCACTAACCTATTAACAAGATGCCCTAGGGCAGTTGCTGTTTTCTGCTGTTTTTGTATTTCAGAAAATTTCTTAAAAAAATATTCTCGAAATAGGCTGAAAATCCACGGAGATCAGTTTTTACCCGGAAACGAGACAAAGACCGAACGAGACCCGGAGGGGTGCCCTGGGGCCCCATGGGGTGCCAGACGCGGGCCCACCCTAGGTCACGCCTGGGGTCCCCTGGTGGCCCCCGACACCTCCTCGCACCGCCTCTTCGCCTATAAGTTGCCCGTAACCCTAAAAAGTTCAGGGCCAGAGATATTTTTCACGAAACATATAGAGAGGCGTCGTCACCTCGAAAGTCCAATCTACGGCTTCTGCAGCCCTGTTCCAGCACCCTGCCGGAGGGGGAATCGTCACTGGAGGCCTCTTCATCACCATGATTGCCTCCACGATGATGCGTGAGTAGTTCATCTCGGGACTACGGGTCCATAGCAGTAGCTAGTTGGTAGTTCTCACTGTTATTCCTCCATGTTTAGAGTCTCGTGAGCTGCCTCACATGATCGACACCACCGTTATGTAATTGTGCATGTTATGTTTGGTGAGATCCGATGAACCATAAGATTATGATTATTTTATTCATGTCAAACTGAGATGCTTCACTTATATCTATAGAGATTTTTAATGTTGTCTTGCAATACTCTCCGGTGTTTATGATTACCTTGGCCACGTAGTTGTTTTCACCTCCAAGAAAGGATTTATATTCTAGATAGTGGGTTCATGCCTCACTTACATCTGTGCTTGAGTGACAGAAACGTGACAGGTGGGGGATGTGTTGTCGACACTAGGGAGAAAACGGCGGCGCTGCTTTCTACGGGCGAGAACCATTGCTTACATTACGTACTTTACTTAATGCAATTGTCTGTTGCACACAAAGCGATCACTTCGTTTCTACAACTTAATACAAAACAGATTTGTTGGATAACTTTTTTGAGATGGACTTTTAGATATGGATGCATGATGGATGGCGGTCCATATGCCTTGACGTAATGCCTACGATGTTAGAATCTCTAAACTATATCTCGTCATAATAGTATTGTTATACGTTCATGGTTTGTCAATTGCCAAGCTGTAATTTGTTCATCCAACATGTTTGTTTTCTTTGGAGAGACACCACTAGTGAAACTATGCCACCGGTCCTATTTTCCTCATTAATACAACCTTTTTTCAATCACTTTCATCATTGTTTTCTTGCAGTACCGTTTTTTACTTTTATTGCTTTTTATTACTCTATACATTAAATTCTCTATTTTTTAGCAATACGAGAAGTCTGACAACCTTCTCGAAAAGTTGGGGTTAAGAGAGAGTTTGTGTGTTGTGTGCAGGTTCCACGCTTGTTGACACGCAAGATAACAAGTAACCTTCTCCAAGTCTTCGAAGTCCTACTGGTCGATAAATCCTGGTTCCACGATTGGGGGAAATTTCCGCTAGACTACATCATACCTTCCTCTTGAGGTAACCCACGAGTGTGTGATCACGTCTGAGAGCATCAACCGCCAGCACCTGACTCCACGGAAACCGCTGATTCAGGCATTTCCAGTGGATCTGTCCCAAGGGTGCTTTGTTTGGCGTGCCAACCAAATAACAAGCCGCATGGAGCCAAACAAGTGGCCATTCCCTGCACCTCGCGGGGCTATTTCCACCTCATGCAGTCTACCAAACGCGCTCTTAGTGAACATGTACATCGCGCCGCCTACCCCTGCGATGACCCACAGTTTGTAATATGGACAAACAAACTTGCCTTGTGTAACACGTGTTTCGATAATATCCATATAGTCGTCGACCTACCTCACTCTGGCTGCAATGACACGTTGGATTACTTCATTATATGAGCATAACGTCAATAAATCCAAAATCTCGGAAGAAGTCATGTTCATTACAAAACTCGATATATATCATAGCAAAAATAGAGCCATTGGGCATCCTTATCTGGCGACATGGGTCGTGCTTCAGTTTCTTTTTTTGCAAATACCTAGAGGTTTATCTCATTCGTCGTCATGCTTTTTTTTTACTTGTTCATTGTCTTGTCTAACATGTTTTTCGTGCCATTTGTGAACTTGTACGTCATCTCTCCTATCTATACGATGAGCCATGGTTCATGACGCCATTAACAATCTTGCCATATGCAGCGTGTGTTTCAATAATACTACCTCTTTTCCTTATCATATAATCGTCGGTCCACTTCACTCCCGCTATAGTGACATATTGGGTTACTACATCACTTGAGCATATGGTCGATAAATCCAATATCAGGGATATGTCCTATCCATTACACATCACTACCTTTGCGTGTGATTGTAATCATCGCCGCACCTATTATCTTCGCCGCTCACCGCCGATACCTTTTTCAACTCCACCGGTACCGATTAAAATTCTTGTGGTGTGCACATAATTAACGTTCCATTTCCCGAGTCAAGATTGAAAATACGATAAAAGACCACTTGAAATTGCAGAGGGTTGATCATGATATATGTTCATCATAATCATGACAAGGATCCAGCTACACAGATGAAGACGAGGAGAAAGCATGAACATAATAAAGACTTGTTACACGCAATAGCAAATCAACGATGAAATTAAGCAAGATCAAACCAACGGGGACACGAGATTTTAACGTGGAAAACCCTTCCAACAAGGAAGAGAAAAAACCAGGGCGCCAGCCAGCAATACTTCACTTTTTTCAGGTGAGGTTACAATCGCGCCGGGATTTACAATATGTGGCTTATCCCGTGCGGCGGCTTACAAGAGGTATATAAAGGCGGTCCTGACCTAACTAGGTCGGTAACTGTGTATCCAACTCCGACTCGGCCCTAAGCCTCCGGCGACGGGCTTCCGCGTAGCGGAGGCCGAACTTTCCTTTATCCTCATATGAATTTGGATCACCATAAAATAACAAGACTAACTTTTGCGGGAGGATAATGAAGACTTGACGGCCTTCTACAATCAGTTTCTTGTATATTTTTGCCCATGAGAAATATTTGAATCACAATTTCCTTGTATTTTTCTCATGTTGAAAAGCACCTGCGCATACTTTTGATTTCGATGGGTAGTATTATTTTTGGTATGTGCTGCGTCATTTCCGTGGAAGTGCTCAAATCACGTGGTTCCGGTACCAGAACAGAGACCAGTATAGCCACTCCATTCACTATTCCAAAAAGTATGTAGTAATGATGACCGACTGTCACAGTGATTTTGAATCCGTGACTAACAGGTCTCGTTCAACGTAATCAAAACGACAGTTGAGTTGAGTAGTAATTGGCTCACGCCTTTCCTTTCCCTGTGAGACCAGAAGTACTACTACGCGTAAAAAAGCCAGAACTCATGGTTCAGTCCAAACGACATTTGCGTTCAACCTTTAAAGCCTACCATTGACTTTTCTCCACTCTCCCCGTCCCACACGACATGCCAAAATCATCAGACGTGAAGAGAGCCTCTGACAGCTGGATCTCCCACCGTTCACATCACTGTTTACTTTTTTCCCTTTTTCATGTTTGGTGCAAAAGGACTCACGAGAAAATCGTCTCTCGCAAAAGTCTCCTCTTGCTACATGTTGTGTTCTTTTATAAAGCATCGACTCCACGGTGCAGCAACAATCGCACTGACAATTGGGTCATGTTCAGTCGCTGTCTAGCAGGGGGCCCGGATGTCTGTGAGGTACTGCCATTCTGTACGCGTAGCGCCAGGCCGGTCGCTGGTTTTGCAGTTGGAACAAACTGGTCCCGTGCCTCGCCCCGCGTGGGCGCTGTTCCATAGTCAACTTCCTCTCTCCATCCCAGCCGTCCATTGCATCCAACGGCAGGCAACAGTCGATCCCAGCCGTGGAGGAGGCCACAGATTTGACCCGAACCGGTCCACCACCTGACCGCAACCCGCTGCTCCCGGTTACCGCGTCGCCTCTTCTTTATAACCGGGCCTCCTGTCGCACTTCTCCCACTTCTTCTTCTTCTTCTCCCCATTCCCAGTGTCCGGCGAGCACAGATATTTGGGAGGCAGAGGCGATGATGACCATGGATCTGATGGGGAGGTACGGGAGGGCGGACGAGCAGGTGGCTATCCAGGAGGCGGCCGCGGCGGGGCTGCGCGGCATGGAGCACCTCATCTTGCAGCTCTCCCGGACAGGCACGAGCGAGGGCTCGCCGTCCGGGGCAGCGGAGCAGGGACAGCAGGAGCAGCAGGAGCCGGTGGACTGCCGGGAGATCACCGATATGACCGTCTCCAAGTTCAAGAAGGTGATCTCTATCCTGAACCACCGCACCGGGCACGCGAGGTTCCGGCGCGGGCCCGTGGTGGCGCAGTCCCAGGGCCCCTCCGTCTCCGAGCCGGCGCCGGTGAGAGCGGCGTCGCTGTCGAGGTCCATGACGCTGGACTTCAGCAAGGCGGCGTCCGGGTACGGGAGCAAGGACGCTGGCGGGTACAGCGTGTCGGCCGCGAGCTCGTCGTTCATGTCGTCGGTGACCGGTGACGGGAGCGTCTCGAACGGACGGTCCTCGCTGATGCTCCCGCCGCCGCCCTCGGCCAGCTGCGGGAAGCCGCCGCTGGCTTCTGCCGGCGGCGCCGGTCCGAAGCGGAAGTGCCACGACCACGCCCACTCCGAGAACGTCGCCGGCGCCTCCGGTGGGCGCTGCCACTGCTCCAAGCGCAGGTTGGACGGACTGGCTAATATCAGTTTTTCTTTTTCCTGCTATACTCGGTTGATTCTTATTGGTGAATGGATGGAAATCGTTTAGGAAGTCCCGGGTGAAGCGGATGACCCGCGTGCCGGCGATCAGCTCGAAGGCGGCGGAGATCCCCGCGGACGACTTCTCGTGGCGCAAGTACGGGCAGAAGCCCATCAAGGGGTCCCCCTACCCACGGTGAGGCACCATCCATCGGCACCCAGAGCAGATCTTTCTGTTTTTGGCCAGTGAACTAATGAATGAATCCGCTGATGATATGATATGATGCAGAGGTTACTACAAGTGCAGCACGGTGCGCGGGTGCCCGGCGCGGAAGCACGTGGAGCGCGACCCCAGCGACCCGAGCATGCTCATCGTGACCTACGAGGGCGAGCACCGCCACACCCCCGCCGAGCAGGAGCCGCCGCTGCCGGAGCCGCACAAGCTCTGATCTGAAGCGCCTTCTTCTCGTTGCTACAGCCACCTGTTGATTAACCTAGCCTGTCATCCTGTTCGCTTTGTTACCATAATGGATATAGCTAGCTAGAGTTTCGTTTTGTCTGATCGCATGCATCATCAGTGTATTGTATTAGTGTGCTACTGAGCAGCCTGTAAAAGAAACAAGTTAAGCTCTCCGAGGACTTGAGAGGAGCGAGCTTTGGAGAGAAAGTGAGTGGTACCGAAGAGAAAGACGAAGATTCCGCAAGTGCGTGCTGTGCTCCGAGTTTTTGACTGATGCAGTGAGCTTTGAGAGTTGGGTTTGATCTCGTGACTCGGGTTCCGGGGTCAAAAGAGGGTTGGTTGAACGGGCAAATGCTTTTGGTCCAGGCCTGGGCCCCCGCGACAGGGACGGGTGGGGAAGCAGTCAAGGAACACGGCAGGCTGTCCCCACCCGCGCCGCTGGCGTCGTTGACTCGTGTTACTATGTGCTCTGGATTGTTTTGTTTGTTTCGGCTCGTTTGTGTGCGGTGCGGCGGGCTACTACGTCCACACCGCAGCAGTGTCCGGTCAATAGCGTCTCGGTTGGTTCGCCAACGGTGTCGTTGAAAATGGGGCGTCCAGCTTTAAAGCTGTGGTGGTCATGGGGTGCTGCAGCTGCTACTGTACTAGTGTTGAATTTCGTTCAGCTCGTCTCCGTCCGCCCATGCACCGCTAGGACCACCTGTGTTCGTGCTAGTCTGCTAGACGGTGTGAATCAGTTTGCAGCAATATTGTTCATTATTACTACATTAAAAAGTATTACTAGTATTTTCCGCGTCTCAAAATAATTGACTCAACTTTGTGATGTACTACTCTGGAGTACTACACTGAAACACGGAGTGAGTAGGCTGTTGTTATTTTAAGGCGACTAAATCTGCGACGCTGTCGTGTCGCATCGAATTCTTCAACCACTTGAAGGGAGACTTTGTAGGCATCGGTACGCTAAAACAACAGTCGCACTTTGAGTGTTCTTTTTTAAGGGAAGCAGGTCAGGATGCAGGTGGAAGCGGGCTACCCGCGGCGCCCGCAAATTTAGCCCACTTAATCACCTAGGCGGGTGCCCACGGGTGAGGCGCTTAGAAAAGTGGGATACGTGGGCAATGCTGCAAGTCCCACAATTAGCCCACATAATCCCACCTAGCATGCTGTTGAGTACACTGCCCACTCCTTGATTCCTCGGCAGACAAGCAATAGCACGCCGAGCGGGTGCGCGCGCGCTGCACGCCTTGGCGTTGGCCGCGCCGTCAGCCTCGTCGGCGGAGGAGCAGAGGGAGGCGGCGCCCGCGGCGCCGAGCGCGTAGGCACGGCCTGCGGGGTGGAAGCGGAGCAGCTCGTTGCCGTCGGCGGCTGCGCGGCTTGTGGTGCCGGCGCCAGCGCTGGAGGATGATGAGAGAGTGTCGACGCGGCATCGCGCGCGGACGGCGTCGCGGTAGGCCTCGAAGCGGGCGACGGTGCGCGGGCGGGCGTGCACCTTGAGGATGCGGTCGATGTAGCACGTCGGGCGGCCGCGCTTGTGCCAGCTGAAGTTGAAGATGATCTCCAGGATGTTGCGGCCCGAGTCGTCCGGCCCGAGCTCCGACACAGCCATGGATGGAGCGCGCGTGAGAAAACTTATCTGACGATGCATGCATCTGGGAGGCATGATCGATCTCATCTGACTCTCACACGGACAGTGCAATCAAAGCACTGAGATCGATCTTTGGAAAGCATGCATGCATCGTCGTCGACAACTACTTAATTAACCAACCGTGTTAAGACGGTCCAAACGCCGTGCCCTGTGATCCCGGACACTTTGATCGTCGGCCTAAACACATCTGAAAAGTATGCATACTGACAGTACACCCAACATTAGGAGTACACCCAACATTAGGAGTGCAGGCAAGGCTCGTGTATCGCATGCAAGGCTCGTGTCATGCAGGTTCGTTAGGAGTACAGGTGGGATTATGTGGGATCCCACTTAATCACATATTGTTTTAGTGGGCAGCCCGCGGATGCCCATTTAAAATATGCGGGACGTTGCGGGTGTAGGCGGGACTCCCACGGTCAATCCCACTTGCATCCTGAGAAGCAGGTGGAATGCTGAGGCATTTGACTCACTCAATCCCTCCATGTGACATGGGGTCACCACTCGCGCTGGCATCTTCTGCCTCGTCCTCTACCATGTTTCTTCGCTAATTATTGTTCCGGTGGAGTAGTGCGGTTAAGACTCGGTTCGATCTCGCTTGGATTTGTTGTGGAAAAGTAAGAGAAAGAGCGGGAAGGGGATAAATCGACGTGGGTGGAGACCCAAAGTCAAAAGGGCATCTTTTCCGGTTTCAATTGTGTGTTGGAGGGAAGCGGCAGGTGGATTTGTCCGCTTTGGCGCGAATGTGTGCCGTGTCTCCACTGCCACCTGCGTTCCGGATCTTCTGCTACACAACAAAATTCGCTATTTGGCGAATAGTGTGAAACATTATTCGCCCAAAGCTGATGCAAATCGAGATCCCAATTTTCTTCCTTGTTTCCCCCAAGACTTAGGGTGCCCGTGGTGATGCTCTAAATACTAAATCAAGATTTGGGAAATCTCTCTCCAAATAGCGCCACTATATTAATCTATTAACCACCCGATACAATATAGACGAAATAGAACAATGGCTAGGACAGCAGCCAAAACACACCCAAAGAAATAAATAAAACGAGACATCGACAGATTGACTAAACGGCGGTGAACCGCAACTGATGCACCCTCCAACACAGTACAACCACGCTCCTAACACCGAATCGTCGAGTACCAAGCAGCACCTTCACGAAGGAAAACCACTCTGCTGTCCGGACCGGCGTAATGGTCTTAGGGTTTCCCTCGACACACAAGGGGTAGCGGACGATGGGCAGCCATGACGCCCTTCAGGAAGGAAAGATACCATCTGGAGTTGATACATCGCCCATGTGAGACGAACCGACAAGGATTTCTCTCAAAAAACTCTATCCACAACCCCAGGCGATCAGAAATACTAGAGCCCTACACGGACGAGCCTCGACACCACCAGACCAGACGTCAACCAACATGCGCCACCACGGTCATGAAGCCACCATCGTTGTCTCCCCAAAGCAGACGTCCCGAGGTCTGCAAGGCGGAGGTGATGAGAGACAAGTACCGGGGTCATCAATACCGCGATCGTGCAGGAGGGAACTACCTCCACCGCCGAGGACGGTCGTCGACCGGACACAACCACAAAGCACACCGGTTCCCTTTAGGTCCGTTCAGGCCCAAAGAGCCCGTAAAGCCCCCACGGAGGCACACCGGTCCTAATAGGGCCTAGCCGGGCCAAAAAAAGGGCCCATGAAGCTCGTTGCCACGCTGCAATAGGTAGGCCCCCGCCGCTGCCCCTGCTATTCCGTCGTCGCAGTCACCTATAGATCGCACAGCTGGCCAGGCCGGCCTGTCCCGACCTAAATGCGGCATGACGGGCCCAGGTCTGGGCCGAAGGGCCCCGCATTGCCGCTATGTTATAGTACGTCGCCGTCTGAAGCATCGTGACGTCGCGCAGTACACGGTCCCGTGGACGTCGTTGCCATTCCACCGCCACATGGCCGTAGCCGGACCACCGCTGCTTGAGGAACACAACCACCAAGCTAGACCCGTCCTGTCAGGCCCTCTAGATGTGCGGCGAAAGGAGATCCCGCCGCCGACCCCGCTCTATCCTAGTGTCGTGGGGATACCACGACATATCCCATGCTTGTTGGGCTAGGGCTTCGTAGATAGATGATCGATGGTGGACTACTAGGGCTAACAGGACTCGGAGGGCACGGTTTACCTAGGTTTACGACCCTTCGGAAAGGTGAAACCCCTACTTCTTGCCTATCTCTTTATTCCGGCGAGTAAGACGTCGGTTATAATGATATTCGGGTGTATTCTCTCCTTTATCTATCTATATTCGATGATCTTTGCTATGAATGGCCGGGTCTCATGAGTTCGAGGACAACTCAGGCTCTTACATAGTTGGTTTCCTAGATTTCTTCTTGACCCGCAGGGCAAGTCTCGTGGATTGGTGCGTACGTGCATCCGATGATGGGCCTAGGATCTGATACTCCTGCAGGCTTTCTGGAAGGTTCTTGTAAATGGTCCGCACCCAATATCTTCATCGTAGGGTTCGTTGGTGTAGCATCCAAGTGTTTGGGAGGTTATAAGGATCAAAATATAATATGTGCATCTGTCGAGACATCGTAGTAGGGTTCATAGACGGGGTTGCCATGAGACCTACAGGTAAAGACGTGGGGGGAACGTGGTAGTATGACAACCAGGGACACCAAAGTTTACCCAGGTTTGGTACGTCGCAACTAGGCGGCGTTCCTACTCCTGCAATCTCACTAAATCAGGGCTGAAGCCTGAAGTATACAAAGTACAATGTGAGTTTGGGTTGCTAACTCGACGAGGATCAACTTCTCGGCGAGTTGGCTTCTAGCTAATTCTCTGTTGTCTTTCTTCTCTCCCGTCCGGCTTTATATAGATATCCGGGTTAGGGCTTATAGAAAGGAAACCTAGAAGACTACGGTAAGTTCTAACTTGGAAGGCAAGAATCCGCCTTCTACTCCAAGCCGCACCACGTGGGTCGTGGTCCGGGTTCTTCTAGAATCCGGCTTCTGCGCGTCAGCTTACTAGGACGCCTAATGGACTGTGATCCATTACCAATCAGGCCACCCTGGTAATCCGGCTCTTTAAGACACTGTCGGATATACCCCTAATCAGCATATATCCGACAGTAGCCCCAAAGAAGGATTGAGACTTCAACCCGCCGTCTTTCGTCAATTTGAATTATTTCCGAGAAATGCTGGCTCTTCATCTCGATTCTTCTTTTCTTTAAATCATGCTTCAACGCGAAACTCGGATTTCAGAAAACCCGGCTTTCTCTTCCCCGAGCCTTCGTGGAGAAGGAACTTCCTACGCCAGCGATAAAATCATGCTGACGTCAGGGACGTTTGGGTTCCAAATGTGAAACCCTGAAACGTATCTCTGACAGATTCTCGCGGGAAACGAGGAGATAGCAGTAAACACTCGCCACCTCATTTCCCGGATTTTCCGGCGAGTGACACGCGTTGAAAATCCAACGGTCCAAAGAGTCGTTAGCGCACATCGCAAAGGTTTTCCGGCTATAAATAGACCCCTTCGTGCCCTCCGGCGATCCTACCGCTCTCTCCTCACCTTCCAACTCCCAAGCACCATAGCCCCCGAGCCAAAGTTCTTCCGGCGAGAGCATAGCCTGTGCACGTCCGACACCGTTCCCGGAAATTCTCCGTCGGGAGCTCGAGACCCTCACTGCGCCGCCAGATTATGGACTCCGGCAACTCACCGCGCGCCTCTGAGGAGCACTCCGTCGCCGCCGACATCGACGAAATAATCAACACAATGGACCCGCAGCTCGATTCGCCGAGCCGCGCCGCCGCCAACGCACCGAAGAACATCTCCGGCGACCAGGCCCGCGAGGATCCACCTCTCGCGGTTGAGAACCTGGCCGCCTCTTCCTCTGCGCCACCTCCGCCACTCGTCCCCGAAACAGTGGAAGAAAAAATCCTCCTCGTCGGGGAGGAGGTCGCCGCCGTGGCCGCCGCCACCAGAGCTGAAGATGAGGGCGAGATCTCTGGCAATTAGAGCCGGTGCAACATCACCCCCTCCCTTCTTCCGACAATGGAGAAGGAGGGGTTGATTGTAAAGGGGAAATGACGACACGAGGAGGACGACTCCGAGCCCTTGCCCAGAGCCGTGGAGCGGTTTCTCCTAACCTCGCACATTTCTCGAAGTATGGGATTTCCGCCATCCGCCTTTTTCCTCCAGGTACTCAACCACTACAACATCCAACCCCACAATCTGCCACCAAACTCAATTCTATACTTAGCCGGGTTCCAGGCCCTCTTCGAAGGGTATCTAGGTTTAGCCCCTAGGTTACATTTCTGGCAGTATTGCTTCGGGGTTAAGCGAAACCCCTCTGAGGGCGCACTCCCGACTTGCGGGACCATATCTTTTACCCTGCGTAGATTCAGGGAAGATTGGTTCTCCAAGATAAAAACTTCAGAACCGTCAAATTCTGGACGGGTTCCTTTTTCTACCACCAAGACATCCCGTTTCCTGGAAAGGAAACGGGGATTCCACCTTTCAACAACTACGCTGCCAGTCCCCAGGATAACTGGGCAGAAGACGCAGTCCAAACCCTGCTAGATGACTTGATGAAAATCAAACGGCGCATCGCAAAACTCGTCGCCTCCAAACCTCCTCTAACCGGAACCGACACTGTATTGTGTTGGTTCGGAAGGCGTATCCAACCTATGGCGCATCAAACTCGGCTTCTATGCGAATACAAAGGCCCAGAAGATACCATGAGGGGGACGGACAAGGCATTCACAAAGAGGGATTTCAAAAAGCGGGTTAATCATTTGGTCGCCACACGCGACCAATATGAAGAAGCCGAGAGATGTACCACGGAGGCAACCCCGTCCCAAAGGTAATACTTTTTCTTCTTTGCGCACTTCTCGGATTTTTGACTTTCCCAGTTTTCCTGACTTAGTCGGATATTTGTTTTTTTTTCCATAGTTTGCCGACCTCACCGACAACGATCTTACAACCGATGCCGAACTGGACGCCATGCGTGCCAAGTTTTCTGGTGGCCGGAAACGCAAGAAGTCATCAACTGCTGAGGAGGTGGTGGAACTTGATGGAGTTCCCGTCGTTACTTCCAGGTAATCCTCTGGGTTTCTGTTTTGCTGCTTTTGGTCGCTGGAAACATTTTACTTTCTCGGAATTCTAATTTCTCAGAATTTCTTCCGTTTTCTTTCAGCCTTGCTCCTGCTTCTCTGAAGCCTAAAAAGCTGAAGAGACATAAAGCAGCTGCTGGTAAGGGAGTTCAACCTTCCCCTGCTGCAGCTCCTGCTGCCCTAACTGGCACAGGCGGAGAAAACCAGTCTGCAAAGGAAAAAGAGTATCCATTGCCGCCAGCCAGCCCATTGCATCCGAGACGGATGTGAGGGAAAGGGCGGTGCCGGAAATGGGTGGACCTTCTCGTACAACTGATGAGGAACCCGTTCCAACTTTTGACAGAGATTTTAAGGTAAAGGAAGAACCGTTTGACGAACACGGATACATTCGTCCGTCAGCCGCCAAATTCTTCGCTCCAGCCCTTCTGATCCATCCTTGGTCGCAATGCGGGCTTGTTGTAAGCAATAACTTCGTGTTTTCACCTCGGCATGTCATCCAGGATGGCCTTTGCCATGTTGGGATTCTTTTTGCCGATTATGCAAAAGAATTCAATGAAAACTTGTCAGACCTGACCAAGATGAGCCAGGTAATATCTCTATCCCCCAAGCAATAAGTCAAATGTATACTTTTGTCTTAATACTTTTTTCATTGTTATGCTTGTTGTTAACTTAAGCATTTTTTTGTTTCTTTTCCATGTTTCAGCAAACTGCTGAGAACATCAAGTCGGAAGTTTTCAACAAACTTACCATCAAGAACAAGGAGGTGAAAACCCTTTTTTCTATTCTTGAGGATAATGAGGCAGAACTGGCATCCAATCAGCAACAGCTGAAGGACTCAGCAGGTAAAATATTGCTTTGCTTTCAGCTGTCTATTTTTTCTAAGTAGTTTTCCGAGTTTTAACTCTTCCTTTACTTGCTTTTCAACTTCTTTGGCGAGAGCCAAGCAAATTGCTGAAGATGCCGGCAATGCCGAAAACCTCCGCCGCGAGAATCTGGATCTTCACAAGCTCAATGTGAAGTTGTAGCAGGACCTGGAGGCCAGCCAACTAGCTGTTGGCATTGTCGAATCTAAGGCCTCCAACCAGGCCGAGAAGGATAAGGCCACCATCCGGGATCTGGAGAATGCCTTGAACTAGCGCCTTGAGGAAGGCACTGAAATGGATCGTATTCTCGGTAAGTTACTTTGCCTTTTACCGGATTTTTCTTGTTTTCTCTTCTCCTGTTTTTTCTAACACTTGTGTATTGATTGAAACATAAGGTATCCCCCAGCTTACCCGGATTGAAAGAATCGGGGCATTCGGGAAAGTCTTCACCGCGATCAAGGCCGCGGGAATGTTACTTATCAACAAGTACGTTCCCGAGAAATCTGGGGAGCTCTCGGAAGTTTAAAAACTTCCGGAAGCTATTGCGGAGGTGGCGCATCGCAAGGAGTCTCTGCTCCGTTCTGCGGCCCGCGGTGGTGCACGCATGGCCCTTGGGCTCATGCGCATGCACTACCCTGATGCCAAATCTTTGCGTGTGGCATCCGGCATCCCGCAAGGATACACGGAAGCTCAACGGGCCAACGTCTTTGATGAAATCAAAGGTCACGCCACCAAGATTGCGACCATGGTGAACATCTCCACCTTCTACCCGGAGGAAGCAATCCCGGCAACTCCCGAGGAATCCAACAGCGAGGAAGAGTCGGATGCCTGAAGAAGCTGCCTGGTCCCTGAGTAGGAGATGGGAAAAAATAGAAGCATTATTGTTCTTACAATGTAAACTTTATTGTAATGCTTTCTGTTTCTTTGTATAAACAAGTACTCCGTTTTTGCAGTTAATTATTAAGTCTTTGCAAGTTTTCCGGGTTTTATTCCTTTATCTTCTAAGTTCTATGGTTTATATGTCTTAACTGTCCTTAGTGTTTGAAATGGTTCGATAGTACTTTAATCTTCATGCCAAGTGACTGGGTATAACAAATCAGTCGAAACTCGGAAACATGGATCATACTAAAGGCATTTTTACTTACTAGATCCAGTGACCCAACATAAAAACAATCAGATAATGCTTAGAGGAAAAGTAAGGAATTTTGTATGAAACTCAGGCACAATATGGGTTTCCTTAAGTCTTCTTAGGCTGAAAATCATTCAGTTTTTTTAACTCCGAGCACGCAGGCACAATTCGGGTTAACATTGAGTATTTTGAAAGATCATTGGGAAATACATAAGACGAGCTTATGCTTTGTATGAAAACAGATAAAACAATAATGCATGAATTCCGACAACTTTATTTCATGATCTCAAAGATGTTTACATAGAAATTGAACTAAGTGTAGAAGGGACGTAACTGCTGGATGCTCCAGGGCCTTTTTGTCTCTCCTAGCTCAACATCTATCTTTCTCTTTCTTTTGCGATTCGAACGTTTGGGATCATCTTCCGTGTCTCGAATATCTACAAGATAATAAGATCCATTTTTCATAGCCTTGCTAATGACAGATGGTCCCTCCCAGACTGGGGCTAACTTGTGCTTCCTTTCTTGCACCAATCTTAGCACTAGGTCACCTTCTTTGAAAGATTGATGCCTGATTTTCCGACTATGATAACGTCGCAATCCTTGCTGATAATTGGTGGATCTATGGAGCACAAGGTCTCATTCTTCTTCTAAAAGACCGACGACATCCTGTCGAGCACATTCGGCATCCGAGTCATCGTAAGCCCGCACTCTTGGGCTATCATGGAGCATGTCCGTTGGAAGCATTGCTTCTGCACCATAAACTAAGAAAAACGGGGTTTGCCCTGTTGATCTATTTGGCGTCGTTCGAATACTCCAAAGCACGGAAGGTAACTCTTCTACCCATGCTCCAGCTGCTCTATGAAGAGGAGATTCGAGTCTTGGGCGTATTCCTTGCAGGATTGAGCTATTCATTCTTTCAACCTGCCCATTGGATTGTGGGTGAGCCACAGACGCAAGGTCTAGGCGTATTCCCGTTTGTCGGCAATATTTTGCCAACTCTCCAATAGAGAAATTTGTCCCGTTGTCTGTGATTATACTGTGTGGAACGCCGTATATCATGACTACGTCAATGATGAAATTCCTGGCAGTTACACCGTCAAGATTTTTGATGGGTTTTGCCTCCACCCACTTGGTATACTTATCTACTGCAACGAGTAGATGTGTAAGTCCACCTCTTGCAGTTTTGAGTGGTCCCATCATATCTAACCCCCAGACCACAAATGGCCATGTGATAGGGATAGTTTTTAGTGCTTGGGCTGGCATATTCGTCTGATTGGCGTAATACTGACATCCGGCATATGTGTTTACTATGTGTTCGGTGTCTGTCTTGACTGTTAGCCAGAAAAACCCTGCACGGAATGCTTTCTTAACTATGCTTTTTTGATTGAGCATGATGTCCGCAATCTCCTGCAAGGATTTCTTGCAGTATTTCTCGGCCTTCTTCTGGCGAAATACATCACTGAAAGATTTCGGTAGTGCTGCGTTTATACAGGCAACCATTGATTACCGTGTATCCTTCGCATCGACATTTTATTTGTCTTTGCAAGACCTTGTCTGCTCCATCCGGGTACTTCTGATCTACTAAGAAGTTTAAATATGGAATTGTTCAATCCGGTTTAACGAGCAGGACTTCAATTGACTCGGACACAAGAGGATAATCAACATCTCCACCTTTTATCGATGGTTTATGCAAATGTTGGACAAACACAACTGGTGGCAGGGTTTTCACTCTTTCCGAGCCCATGCGGGCTAATGCATCCGCGTTCCAATTTTCTTCCCTTTTGACATGAAGTACTTCGAATCCTAGGAAGCAAATAGCAAACTCATCCACCGTTCTCCGATATTCGGCCAAGATGGGGCTTTTGGCGTCCCATGTTTGGTTGAGCTGATGCTGTACCAAATTTGAGTCGCCATAACATAATATGCGTTTGACGCCTATTTCTTTTGCAATTTGCAAGCCATGAAGCAAAGCTTTGTATTCTGCCACATTATTGCTGGCGTTGAAGTGTATTTGCAATACATACTCCATAATATCTCCCTTTGGGGATTTTAGCACTACACCAGCTCCGGCGCCTTCCTTCATCTTGGATCCATCAAAGTGCATAACCCAGTATTCCGACTTCGGCATTGGTGTGTTTTCCATTGCTTCTGCCCAATCAGCGACGAAATCTTCCAACGCCTGGGATTTAAATGCCGTCCAGGGTTGGTACGTAATGTCGAATGCGGCTAGCTCGATACCCCATTTGGCTACTCGGCCTGTTGCATCTGCATTGTTAATTATATCCCCTAGTGGTGCTTTACATACCACTTTTATGGAATGTCCTTGGAAATAATGGCAGAGTTTTCGAGATGCGAAAAAATACGCCATATGCCAGCTTTTGATAGTGTGGGTACCTTTGTTTGGACTCGGAAAAAACTTCGCTTATATAATATACCGGATGTTGATCTGGTATGCTTTGCTCTTCTTTCCTCCTTTCCACAACTATCACATCACTAATAACCCTATTTGTTGCTGTGAGATACAGTAACATGGGTTCTTCGTCTTTTGGTGATGCCAAAATCGGAGTTTTCATCAAGGTTTCCTTTAACTGGGTTAATTCTTTGTCCGCCTCTTCTATCCTCTCAAATTTGTCGGATTTCTTCAAGAATTTGTATAATGGCAGAGCTTTGTCTCCTAGCCGGCTTATAAACATGCTGACAGCGGCTGCAAAACTCGTCAATCTTTGTACATCTTTTAAGCACGTAGGCTTTGTGATATTTAGGATTGCCTTGATCTTTTCTGGGTTTACTTCTATTCCTCTGTGAGAAACAATAAAACCCAAAAGTTTTCCTGAGGGAACCCCGAATACGCACTTTAATGGATTTAACTTCATTTCGTAAGTGCACAATTTTTCGAAGGTTTCTCGCAAATCTTTAAGGAGTGTGTCTTTTTCCTTGGAAACGACGGCAATGTCGTCCACATAAACGTGAACATTTTTGCCAATCTGACTATGCAAACACCGTTGCATGCAACGCTGGTAAGTTGCACCTGCGTTCTTCAAGCCAAAAGGCATGGTTATGTAATAGTATGTTCCATACAGGGTTATGAAGGAAGTTTTGATTTGATCTTATTTCATCATACGTATTTGATGGTACCCGGAATAAGCGTCCACAAAGCATAAAAGCTCAGAGCCAGCAGTGGCATCTATAATTTGATCGATTCGTGGTAAGGCGAACTTATCTTTTGGACACAACTTGTTCAGACCGGTGTAATCTATACACATCCTAAGAACAATACTATCTTTCTTCGGAACTAATACTGGGTTCGCAGACCATTCAGTATGTATAACTTCCTGGATAAAATCAGCTGCTAATAGCCGGATGATCTTCTTGCAAATAGCCTTCCGTCTTCTTCCGTCAAATTGACGGAGACCTTGTTTGACGGGTTTAGATCCTGGAATCACCTTGAGTTGATGCAGCAAGTTCCCTGGGTACACCTTCCATGTCTGCAGGACACCAGACGAAAATATTCCAGTTCTCACGGAGGAACTTGATGAGCTCGCGTTCCTATTTGTCAGTTATCCCAGTTCCCACTACGACAAATTTTGTCGGATCTTTGGGGTCTAGGATAACCTGCCTTGTATTCTCGGAAGCTTTGAAACTATCTGCGGGCTTCCGGCTTTCTTTTCCTGCCAACATTTCTGTCGGCGATTACTTCTTTTGCCAGCTCTTTCAATTCATCCTTTGCTATCACTTTTTCTGCGCAAAGGGCGTTTCCTTTTTCCAGCTGGTTTGCCAATTTGAAGTCTCCTGATATGGTGATCACTCCTCCTTTTGGCCCTGGCAGCTTCAGCTTGTTATAGATATAACATGATCTTGCCATAAATTTGGCGAAAGTTGGACGTCCGAGAATTGCGTGGCATACACTCTCGAACGGCCCGACCTCGAAAGAGATTTTTTCCTGTCGGAAGTGCTCGTTTTCTCCAAAGGTTACATCTATGGAAATTTCTCCTAGGGATTGTGCTTGTCTGCCAGGAACGATGCCATGGAAACGCATGTTGCTATGATTGAGCTGGGTCTCGGAGATTCACAGATGCTTCAGTGTATCCAGGTACATTATGTTAATACTGGATCCTCCATCCATCAACACTCTTTTTAGCCTAGTGTTTTGAACAATAGGGCTTACAATTAGAGCTTGTGTGCCGGGTTCTAGGATATTTCCGGGATGATCAGACTGATCCCAGGTAATTGGTGTATTCGAGTACTTCAAGAATTTCGGGGTTGGTGGAACAACCGCGTTTATTTATCGAAGTGTCCTCTTTGCCACCTTTGCTGAGGGAGTTGCGAGGAAAGTTAAATTGCATTCTCCATCAACTCTCGGGAACTTTGATTCGCCTTTTCCCTGCTGTTCCTGGATTTTTTCCTAAGTGTCCGATTTACTGTCTTCTTTTTCAGCTTCTGGCTTTTGCTTGGAGAATTTCCTCTTGGAGTTCTTCCCCTTGTTCCCGGATCCTACACTGCCTTTCATATGCTTATTAAGACGACATTGTGCGTTAGTATGGATGGGTTTCCCAAATTGCGAATGGTGGACACAGTTTCCCGACTTAATCTTTTCCCACTCTTCCTTTGTGTAGGAGATAGGTTATGTGTTTCTTCCTTTCCATTTGCTTCCATTATCCTTTCCAAAGGCTAAGTTAACTTCTTTGGGCTTTGGCTGTGTTTCTGGAGTAGCTTTTTTCTCATAACGAGGCACCTTTTTGGCCTTAGCCAAAGCGTCAATATTTCCACCTCTCGCTCTGATGTCATCTTCAGCCGCTGCATGCTCATTTGCGGTTGTAAGCATAGATCCGAGATCTTTTGTGCTGCTTTGAACCAACCATGAACGGTATGAGGCCGGGTTTTAAGCCATTGACGAAAGCATGCATTGATTGTACGTCACTTACTCCAGAGCAGTTGTTCTTCATTGCAGTCCATATTGAGATCAAATCCATGTATGGCTCATCTTCAAACTGGGTGCAACGGTTTAACTGGTTGATGCTGTTGGGGCGTTTGTAAGTTCCCCGAAAATGCTGAGTAAAAACTCTAGCCATATCATCCCAGCTATCTATGGTTCTTGACGGAAGCCCGTTAATCCAATCTCTGGCTCCATCCAGCAACATTAGGGGGAGGAATTTTACTGCCTCTAAATGTGTCGAGCCTGGTATCCGGGTTTGTACTACCGGTATATTTTTAATATGTTGGGCCAACTTGAAGCCAGAATGTAGAGTTATCCTTCGGATCCTGTCAGTAAAACACTTAGGTCCAAAGTATAGATCATCTCTTTCCGCTCTGTCAGCGTGTAAGGAATATCTACCGGCTGAATGGACGGAAGGGGATCTTCTCCTTTCTTTTCCATTGTTGCGCGAATGCGCTCTTCCGAGATTATCTCTGTTTCCTCCGTTATCGTGTCCTTTGGAATAAGGTGGAGTTCTACTGCTGGGTCTTTCCTTATTCCTAGGAGGGGTACGGGATCTCTCACGCCTGTGAGGAATATCTTGTCTTCCGGCTTTTTCAGAAGGGCGTCTCGGAGGCGGCATTGCTTTTCTGTCCTTCCGGTTTTGTTCTTCCCGATCATGGGGGTTAATTCCACCTTTCGGCGGATGGGATCCTGTTCTGGGCGGTGCATCCTTGTTATCGGGAATATTCTTGTCCTTTTTCGGATCTCCTTTCTTCTCTTTGGAATTGCCTGAATCTCCAGGTTCTCCAGGTCCAGGTGCTCCAGCGGCGCATGTGGCTATTTTGCATAGGGCTGAGTCGTCATGCAACTTCCCTGATCTTGCATGCCCTCGTTGTTGTTGTTGTTGCAATGCTTTTCCTAAGAAGGCATACACCCCTTGGAGTTTTTCATCATTGGAGTACAGATCATCGTTGAGGATGGCGAATGCGGCTTCCGCGTTTTCTGCTGCGTTTTTGTATATAGGTTCGCCCCTGGCATTGATGCCGTTTACTTGCTTTTGCCAGGCGGGGTTTTGGATCCGATCCTTTGGCTGCAGTACTTCCGGTCTTATGATTCCGGGTAACCTTGTAGGTTTTATGTCGTATCTATTCTTTCTCTCGTACTCCTCAATTTCTTCCCGCTTCAACTTAATGTCAGCCTGGGTTTGTAGGAGATTTTCCCGAGTTCTGAATAGATGTTGCTGTTGCCTTTGAAGAGCTTGTCTCCTAGCTTCCAGCACTTCAGGGGGTTCGTGGGGTCCCACTGGTGTTTGAAGTAAATCCTGTTTGTCCTGTTCTGACATTGGTGGAACAGAGATTTCCTTCGTTTTCTTCTCCGCAGACTTGACTCCGCTTCCTCCTCCTGCTTCCAGGTTTTCGTTGGTGGGATCCACCAGTTTTTTCTTCCGGAGTTTGTAATGGAGTTTCTTGGTAGCCTTGTTTCTTTTCTTGGAAGATGGAGGTTTTTTTTTCCATGTTCATCTTCTGTCAATTCCTTGACATCGGGATAAACTGGACTGGTTTCACCGTCATCTCTTTCCTCATCTGGCGGAGGTGTTTGAGGATCTTCCTGACTTTCGGCATCCGAGTTATCAGTCGGTTTTTCCATAAGCACTTCATGGAATCCCTCTTGAAGAGATTTGACCTTTCTTTCGAAAGCGTCTTCATCTTCGTCTTCGGAATCGAGCTGGTCAGATCCGGGTTCCGATTCCAATCTCTCCTCAATGGTGTCTAACATAGAATCGGCTTCCGAGTTCGTCGTTGTATCGACGGATGTCGGATCTTCCACCTCTGCTCTGGGATTGTTTTCTTCTGCCTTTTCCACGGGATTGTTTTCCTCCGTGTTTTCAGTGATCTCGGTTTGCACCATACCAATAAAGTGCGATCTCATTGCAGGCATCTCCGAAGAGGCATCGATTTGAGCAGGATATTGGCGATCTGAGAAAAATCCGGCATCATAGTTTTCTTCAACTGGGTATAGGGCGGGTGGGATCAATCTACTTCCACCACAGAATCCCTTTGCCTCTGCAGTTAATCCGATAAAGATATTTGCAGATCCAATCGGTAAAACGCAAGTATTTACCAGATGATTCCGTTCTGGCATGTACGATCCGTTGTCGAGGAAGCGCCCGACGTCGTTGTCGAACTCCAAGATTCCGACAGTTATAGTACTGCCGATTCCGCCGAGTATCCCCGATCGAAACATAACGCCTCACGTCGCTGGCCCCACGGTGGGCGCCAACTGTCGAGACATCGTAGTAGGGTTCATAGACGGGGGTTCCATGAGGCCTACGGGTAAAGACGTGGGGGGGGGGGGGAACGTGGTAGTATGACAACCAGGGACACCAAAGTTTACCCAGGTTTGGTACGTCACAACTAGGCGGCGTTCCTACTCCTGCAATCTCACTAAATCAGGGCTGAAGCCTGAAGTATACAAAGTACAATGTGAGTTTGGGTTGCTAACTCGACGAGGATCAACTTCTCGGCGAGTTGGCTTCTAGCTAATTATCTGTTGTCTTTCTTCTCTCCCGTCCAGCTTTATATAGATAGCCGGGTTAGGGCTTACAGAAAGGAAACCTAGAAGACTACGGTAAGTTCTAACTTGGAAGGTAAGAATCCGCCTTCTACTCCAAGCCGCACCACGTGGCCCGTGGTCCGGGTTCTTCTAGAATCCGGCTTCTGCGCGTCAGCTTACTGGGCCGCCTAATGGACTATGATCCATTACCAATCATGCCATCCTGGTAATCTGGCTCTTTAAGACAATGCCGGATATACCCCTAATCGACATATATCCGACAGCATCTCCAAAGCATGCATCTAAAAATACGGGAAAATTTGGTGCGAAAGTTAAAACGAAGCAAAGTGACCAATGTTTCTCTTCACATGATGAAATAGGTTTAGATCATCTGGTCAAGACTACATTTTGGAGTGATCTTTTTTAACAAGAATCTTATAAACCAAATCATTTGATTAAGCAAATCAGACCTGGTTATGACCAGAACAATTTGAACCTCAAATCTATAAGTGACTTGGGAGTATTCATCTAGGTATCTAGATCCCAAAGAGGGGTGAGAATCCAAACTACATACTTGATGATCTTGCTTCCACAAGATAGTAATGCATATTTGAATAATCTCATCAATAGAGATTCAATGTCCTTTTAAAAACAAAAATAATTTAAGATATCAATACATTCACACATCATCTTTATAATTCATATAATAATTATTAAGTGCATCTTTAGAAGTGACTAGCCAAGGTTCAATAGAACAAAACTGACACAAACAAGCATTAACTAAAACCCCACAAGTGGGAAATGACATAATAAGTGTTATTAACATATTTATGGAATATGTACATATCTCATCAACAAGAAAGGAAGCATTTCATAGAATAAACAAGTCTTCTTAAACCAATACTATACCCTGATCGTTACATATGATTTTCCTAAACCTCTATGTCTCCATTCTTGCATGACAAAGACTATAAAAGAAGAAATAAAGAAAGAAACCAAGATAAGGAAGAAAACAAGTAGCTTGTTGAAATCCAAATATTTGGTGTTATATAAGAATAGTTTGGCTACAAGGTCTGGCCAACCTTGTGAACAGCCTGTAAGATTAAACAATTGAGTTTCAGTAAGCTAATCTTAGTCATAATGGAATAGAACATGAGAATGAAATGGTTATTGAATCAAGTGAATGCATTTTACCAGGAGATGCAAATTGCTACTGAAGTTAGTATATGGGAACCAATCCATATATCCTAAAGGCTCTAGTGGTGAATTTCTGAAGCCATAAGACCAGCAAGGGAGAGAAAACACTTATGCAACCCAAGAGATGATCTTACTTGCAAATGACAAATGCAATATCTGAAGACAAGTGGAAACTAGAGACACGGATATTGCAGGCAACAGAAGTCCACAAGAAGCAACGCTGACTCAGTAAGGCACTATGGCATAATCAATCATCCAGTGTATCATTAGGCAACCTTAGAATCTCGAACTTTTAATCCAAGTCAAGCTCGTCAAGGATATGGGCCACATAATAATCTCCTTAATGGTAACAATTATCAAGTAATAAATAATAACAAGTCATGGCATCCAAATACCTTGTGATATGTAGAGGTAGATGGTAACAAGCTTAACTACCTTGTTTTTTAGATCCTTCTCATACATAAGACAAATGAAAAAATGAAAAAATCATCTATACATACCCATGAAAATGATTACATGTTTCGAAAACTAACATGGGATAATAGACATATTTGGAACCGGAGTGAAAAAAAACAAATAAGATTCTATTGAGATTAAGTATTAACAAGAGCCAAAGCCATTCATGTTTTCCACTTGATCAAGTACTTAAAATAACAAAGATGGCTTACACACATCTAATTAAAATGCCAACCAAAACTAATAAGAGTTGCAACTATGAAAATAAAAAAGCCACATAAAGAGAAAACAAATCCATTTAGACCTGGAATAAAATTCCCTATTTGGTGATTTTGATTACAATGCATAAAAACACTACTAAGTAGTTTTAAAAATTATTTCCTAAAAGACTAGTATCTAAAATTGTTCAATGAAAAAAATACCATGGTGGAATAAACCCATTTGTTGAGTTTTGTTCATGTAATAGCATACATAAAATAATTTTGAATCCATTTGAAATTTAAATTGATAGAAAATAACAAAAGGACCACTTATTTAAACACCCAAGTTTTAAATTCAAATCCTATTCAATTTCACCAAAACAAAAAATGGTGAGGTTGCAAATTTAATAAGGATTACAAATCATATTGTTAATAATTTTTTGTTTACAAAAAGGCCCGGAAAACAAGCTTTACTTTTCAGTTTCTTTAAGCAGGAGGACTAATTTGCAATTATGAGAAAGTTGAGGGGGCTATCGAAATCTCCATACCTATTTTCTCTTTCTTCTTCCTCTGCTAGAAGGCAGAGGAGATCGACACTGTGTCAATGTTGATGCCACCTCCTATTTGCCGCCTCCTCATCGCAGATAAGGAGTAGAAGACGTTGTGCCCATTCTCTCTACTTCCTTTCTCTCTCTCTCTTTCGCATTCACCCTCCCTCTCTCTGTCTCTACAGAACCGAAACCCCCTAACTAACGGAAAACCATCGCTCATCACTGTTGCTCCAATTGCTCTCGAACCTCGCCGTGGATGCCATCATCTTCGACTTCCTCCTTTACCCCTCCTCGCAAGTGGAATCGATCGAAGGAGGCCACAATTGCCGCCACCATCTTCATCTTTCCCGCGGCCGGCCAAACCTGCCGCCATCGATTCGCCACTGTGGCGCCTCACCTTGCTTCGCCGACTCTCCCACGAGCTTCAGGGCGAGTTGAGGAACCTCTCGGTGCTTCCAATTTTTAATTTGATTGAGGAATTCATTCTGCCGCCGTCACCCGAGTTCTGCCGCTGCAAACCTCGTCGCTCGCACCCTTCCAGCGACCATTTTGTGGCTGCGCCGTCACCAATAGGATCCCCACGAGCCCCTCTCATCATAGAAGATATCAAATCGAAGAAATTCGTGGTTGATCACCCGATTTGGGATCAACAGAAGAAGTTCTTTGTTGTGCTGACGCCACCCCGACGTCAGGCGAATTTTGCTTTTATTTTTATTTTTGATTTAAATTAAAACTGACATGTGGATCCCACGTGTCAATTAAAAAATGGTAGAAAATTGATAAATCTTATTAATTACATATATTTTAAATTACTTATAAGAAAATATAAATAAAATATATAAATGTTTAGAAAAATATAATCTAAATGTTTATCAACTTTAAAAAAACGTTTGATGAATTTTAAATTTAAACATTATTTGAATTTAAATTAAATCATTTAAAACTAAGAAAAATAAGGAATAATACAATAATTTAGGAAAATACAAGTTATATATCAAATTTCTCAAAAAGACAAATGCAGTATTTTCAAAGTCATTTGAACAAGTTTTAATTCGAGCAATATTTTGAATAGTCACTTAATACATTTAAAATTGAGGAAATAATAATTTATTCAAATATTTTCATAACTTTTCAAATAATATACCAAATTAAACATGAAAGCATTTTCAATTCAAATATGTCCAGAAAAAACCTTTTGTTTAACTTATGAATTCCAAATATAAGTTAGGACTAGAATGTCCTATTCCCAAGTTAAGAATATAATTTAAATCAAATGTGGAATAAAACTAATAAACCCTAATTATCAATCATGGAGATTATGAAATGTCATACCATGGGCATTTCAACTCCATTGCAATTTATAAGGATGTCTTAAGGAATTAAAATTATATATTTCTAAACATGTGATTACAATGGTATCAGATGTTAGATTCTTCCCATCTCGTAGGTGTATAAGTAGAATAAAATGCCTACCTCATGTTTTCAAATCAACATTCAATGTTTCCTAAATACTTGGTCTACCAAAATTTCATAATGCTAAAAGTGAAACTAAGATATTTAGTTGCAAGTTTAAAAAATAGGAATAAACTCTATTTTGAAAAGTATAATGGAATTCTATACTATACCAATATAACTATGAAAAATCTTCATAACACTATTTTTCTTAATAGTGAATTCCAATATTTTCACAATTACTAAAATCTCATCACAACCATTAATGAACTATTAGATGGTAGAGATAATTGTATTGGATACTTGTTTTCAATTAGGTTACATTATCTTAGCTCTACACTTTTCAATGAAGTAGGGGAAAACGTGTTTGTTATCTGTTGAAAGTTGTTTTCCTTATGATATTGTCTTGTTGCCTAACCAAGTGGTAAATATTTATAATTTAAACATGATAACAATTGATTTTCTAAATAAGAGTGAAACACACATAAGTCTAAAAGAAGTAACAACTTAATATAATTAAGTAAAGCATTTCAAACTTTAAAACCCTTAATGTCATAACTCATTAGGTGAACAAATTCATCACCACAAGTGATGAAAAAACATAAGTCACATAAAACCAATGTGATCAAGGTATCATATCAAACGGAGGTTACACTTGTAAGCTGGGGTATTTTGTGATGCATCTCATTACTATGCATGTATCATTTTGCAAGTGTTTTCAGTAGTCCGTACTGGGACTACTTTGCTATTTTTCACATCTCGGGATTCCCACGCGACCCTCAAAACCCGAAGGGCATGGATTATTATTATTTCCATCTCAGGCAAGTTCATCACTTGCTCATATCCTTTCCAGTATTTCCTAAGAACTATTTGAAAAACTCTATCGTATAACCACCTTATTCTCAAAAGAATGCATGATCCTATTTTTATAATAATATGAATAATTGAATGACTACCCGAGTGGTAGTGTTCTGTTTTGGTGGGTGGATGGAACCATGGTAAGAAGAATTGGTCATTGGAAGGTTCCATCTGCATGGGAAAGTATTACGTAGGACTTAACAACAAATGTAGTGAGAGCTCGGTGTGCCATAAATAACGCGTTAACCATGGGTCTTGTATGGGGCGAGTAAGCCAGCTGTGATTTTCCCCGTTTCATGTCAACGGGATGCCAGAGTCGTACGCTGTAGGTCTTGCGAGACTACATGTACATGGGTGGGATCCCTTAATTCCCACAGACTCTAGGGTCTATGATGGTCTGCCCGGGGAGCCTAGATATCTATCGTGAGGGGTAGAATCAGGGGTAAACCCGCGTGGCATGAAATGGGTGGGCATGTGTTGTCCGGAGAAGCATGGTTTGGTTTGGATCAACAACCGGGCCTCACACCTGAGTGGGTATGGACAAGAATGTACATATGGTTGTGCAACATGGTCTTGATCCCCTATGGGTAAAGTAAAACACCTCTGAATAGTGTAAAAAGATGTGGCATGTTACCCCCTATTCCGGGAAGGAGCTGCGAACGCTACATGAAAGGAACTCCATGAAGTCCTAACTCCCTCGTTGATTTGACAGGCATAGTTTTTGATATAAAAATAATATCTTAAAGAAAGATTGGACAAAACCTTGCATTCGCTTATGACTCTTTCGAGTATAAAGCTGTAGATAGTGCATCAAACTACCCAGTATATTTAATGAACTTTTTGAGTAACGCTCGTTACTCATTCTTTCCCTTTTGATCCCCAGCTTAGAGTTGAAGCCATTATGGGTGGTGTCGGATAGCCATCACAATGATGAGGAGGACTTCATTGTGAAGCCAGAGCTATCTAATGAAGCTAGGAGGAGTCATATATTACTTAGCCGGTGAAGCATAATCATCAACAACGCTGGTGAAGGAGAATCTATCAAGTTGAAGGAGGAGTCCATTCCGGGACTTAGTTTCTCAGAAGTCACAAGTTAGGGCTGTGATCAGCCATAGTGGATTAGGTTCTAAGCTAGAGTTATTCTCCATCTTAGAGTTACAATTAACTTCTTCTGATGTTTCAATTAAACGAGGTCTACTTTGATACATCAAAGAGAGATTCTCGAGATTTTGTAAGGAGTATGTTGTATCCTATAGCTTTGCTTGGACCTACTATGTTTCTGTTGTACCACTCTGAGGGAAGTAATATTCACGAATAAGTCCTTCTATGAGTATTATGTCAATGACTTGTGCACTACACATGAAGTGGTGTGCCGGGTCACCACGGGTGGGCATCCCCACATTAGTATCCCTCGAGTGCTTAGTGGACTCGAAAATTCGACCAAGGACTAAAATCACCTGCGTTGTATGATACTCGACTGGAATACCTGTCAAGGAGCTTATTTATGACTAGAAAACTTATCGTGTCCATTGATGGTTCGACATACGATAGATGTCCTGTTGAAATCAAGGGATGCATCTTAGCATGCTTGGCTCACCTGACAGTTCAGGGCCAATTAATCCCACTCGGGGGAATACATAGCTATCCATCTCAAACTTGGGTCCCTGGGCCCTAATTCGGAAATACCTGGCGTAGTCCAACTTGAGCCGCAGAGGCCTTACCAAGCTGAACTCTAGTTTCTGTGTGTGTTACCCAATGCGCCCGTAAGGATTTTCTTCACGTCGTATGCACAGAAATGACTAGGTGGCGCAGTAGTCCTGCAACCCCCAGGCCAGTGAATCGGTTTCGTTGGTCTTACCTTCACACAGTAATCGCGAGGCTTGTTGGCATGATCACACACACGTTGGGAGACCCCAAGAGGAATGCGTGATGTAATCAGCAGCAAATTTCACCCAGTTGAGGAACCAGGATGATCAATCCAGTAGGACTTTGAAGTCTCTCAGCAGGTTGCTTGTTGTCTGCCGCTTCAACAAGCGTGGACCTGCACACAAACACAAAACCTCTCTTGCTCCTAAGTTTCCTAGAAGGTTGTCAATCTTTCCGTCTTGCTGAAAACTAGATAATTGATTGTATTGAATTGTTGGAGAATATTAAATGAAAACAGATCAATGAGCAAATGATGATGAAAACAAGTAAACAAGGTTGTAATCGATGATGAAAATATGACCGGGAGCCATAGTTTCACTAGTGTTGTCTCTCCTAAGAACAATAAACATGTTGGGTGAACAAATTACATCTAGGCAATTGACAAATCATGAACATATAATAATCCTATTATGAAGAAATATAGTTCACGTGTTCTAACATTGTAGGCATTGTGTCAAGATAAGTAGACCACCATCCGAAAACATCTATTACTAAAATTCCACCTTGATATAGAAATCCATCAAATCTCGTTGATATCAAGTTGCCGCAACAAAGTGATTCCTTGTGTGCAACAAACAAATGCATTAAGAAAAAATTCTCATGTAAGCAATAATCCGCATCCGTAGACAAGAACACCGTTGTTTTCTCCCTAGTGGCAACAACACATCCTCCACCTTACATGCTTCTGTCACTCGAGCGCAGATGCAAAGGAGACATGAACCCACTATCTAGCATATAAACCCTCTCTTGGAGGTGCACACAATAACTTGGCCAAGATAACCATACACACAGGAGAGAATTGCAAGACAAGATTAAAACGATCTAAAGATATATGTGAAGCAACTAAACAAGACATGAACAAAGTAATCATAATCTCACGATTCATCGGATCGCAACAAACACAACATGTAGCAATTATATAACAATGATATTGATCATGTAGGGAAGCTCACAAGATCTAAACATGGTGGCACAAGGAGAAGAGAATACCATCTAGCTACAGCTATGGACCCGTAGTCCCGGGATGAACTACTCATGCATCTGCCTGGTGGCAATCATGGTGATGTAGAGGCCACCAGTGACGACCCCCCTCTCTAGAAGGGTACCGGAGAAGGAATCTAGAAGCCCTAGATTGGACTTTCGAGGTGACAACGCCTCTGTATGATTTTCATGGAAAATTTCCCCGTCCCCAAAGTTTTTAGGGTTAAAGGCAACTTATATGCGAAGAGGCGGCATGAGGTGGTGGCCAGGTCCACGAGGGGCCCACCAGGTGCGGACTAGGGTGGACCTGCGCCTGGGGACGCCTAGTGCTCCCTGGCTCCCCTTCGGCTCTCCTTTGGACCCCGTCTTTGTTCCGGGTAAAAAATGACTTCCGTGTTTTTTCGGGATTTTTGGCAAATATTGTCTTCTGAACTTTTCTGAATAAAAACAACAGAAAACAGAAACTCGCTCTAGGCATCTTGTTAATAGGTTAGTCCATGAAATCATCCAAAAAACAAAGTAAAACATGTAAGAACATAAAGAAAACAAGCATGGAGTATAAAAATTATAGATACATTTGAGACATATCAACATCCCAAAGCTTAACTCATGCTCGTCCTTGAGTAGGTAAGTGATAACAAAGTAATTTTTTTGGTGACATGCTACCCACATAATCTTGATCGAATAAAATTGTAAAGCATGTAAACTAGGATCAAATGAATAAGAGTTGCGGTTTATAGTTGACATCAAATGAAAATGCATAAAACAATAGGAAAACTAAAGTAAAAGCTTCAATGAATCAATACTAAAAGGCCATAAATCGTGCAAGGTATATTAAAGATCATTTAAGAATCAAGAATAATAATATAATCATCCAATGCATCAAACACTCAAAATAATTTTTGTTTGGATCAAGTCAAGTGATAACAATATGCATGTAGAAAATCATCTTGCTGTTTGTGCACTAAAAACGAGTAAGCATCTGTCTTTGGTTCCTGCCACCAGGATGCTATGGCTAAGAGAACATTATGGGGGTTTGGATGGTCAATGGAAGAAAGTCTCACACAACTGAAAGTGATCATTAGACTAGAGGAATATAATAGAATCTATGCAAGGAGTAGTGATTGCCACACAACGGATGCACATAGAGCTATAAGTGTATGGAAGCTCTCAAATGGAACTAGCGGGGGTGCATCCAACTTTCTTACTCAGGAAGATCTAGAGCACTTTTTAGGAGGCTCATCATTGGAATATACAAGCCAAGGTCTATAATGTAAGGATCCCCACATACTTAGACAAGTCATAATATGAAAATATTTCCAAACTTAATTATAGGTTCTAAACATAAGTGTTGGGTGTATGCCCACAATGCAATAATATCTATACATTTGTTTCATAATTATGATTCATATTAGCATGCTACAACTGACGTGGTTCCTGAATATGAGATTCATATGAAAATTCATGCTCATGTGTAGTAACATGAACATAGAAACAAATGCTAGTCTTGCCTTTTACGACTAATTCATTGGATGTTTGATGACCATGTTTTCATGGTCATGGATATTTTTTATGTCAACATCAATGAATAGCATATTGTTAGAAGGGAACAATATGGCTGGGCATTCCCTAAGTACATTGATATGCTAACAGATTCCACTAAGACATCTTTGTCCTTAGAATCATATCACAACACGGTTATATTACAATGCACCTGTTGACCATGAGGTTACCAGGATAATATATTCTCGAGGTTTTACTTTGGTACTATCAAGAGTCACACCGTAAACTGGGTGAACATAAAGGTAGCTACTAAGACGGGAATTACTCCTCCGTAAAAAGAGAGATAAACACCTGGGCCTACTCGGTATTCTTGATATCCATAAGTTCTGCAGACAATGCATGATGATCATACGTCATGTGCGATATCATAATACAATAACGATAAATACCAGATATTATTTCACATGCAATACCGGAATCAATATTCTCGGGAAGTTCGGTACGAGTAATGATAGATTTGTATAATGACCAACAGGTTTAACAGCTTATTCATTTAGTATATGGGAGTCAATATGGGTGTCCAAGGCCTCACTATTGATTATTCAAAAGGAAAGAGTTTCCAGTTTCATGTTCACACACTATTGAACTTGTAGGGGAAACACACTTCACTTTGGGCTTATTTTTGTGTATATCGGTAGGTCCAGATCAACTAGGAGTATCATCGGAATGGTGTCTTTGAGTGATGGATATATTTTATATATCAGAGATAATTTATAACGAGGCATGGGATGTCCCAGAGTGATAGAAACCATTTCTATTTCTGCCGGAATTTACTCCGGAGTTGTTATAGAAGAGATATTGAGTCTTCACGCTTTACAGAGCAAATGTAGGGGCACGGGATGTCCCGGGATGTCGGTAATATATTTCTGACATTGTTAGATAATATCAATGATTTTATCTATAGGGTCTAAGTGGTTCTGGAGAAGTTTCGGGTACTTCCCATATAGTGGGGGGGGGGGGGTTATTGGGAGGGGGCAGATTTCCCCCTCATGGCCAAACCCTAATTTTAGTGGCTGCTAGGTGGACCCCAGTGGCTCCACAAATTGGTACTTATCGTCCCTGTATTTTCTCTGATTTTATTGGAGAGAAAATGAGAAAACAAAACAAGAAAAATAAAAAGGGAAGGAGTGGGAGGAAGAGTTAAACTCCACCTCACCAATCTGAGTTGGGCTAGGAGAGTGGTGCGGCCACCACATGATTGTGCAGCCAAGTCTCTCCTAGCACAACTAGGACTCCCCTCCCTTTTGGCAAGTCTCTTCCCTCGTCCCACTATATAAAGCACCCCAAGGCTCCAAACAAAACACACAATTGGCGTTCAAGCCCCCTCTCTTTCTCTAGAAGAATTAGAGGACTAATTAGAGACCCTCTAATTGAATTAGAGCTTCCTTTAATTGAATTAGACTTCTTCTAATTGGGTTTAAAGGTGTTCCTCTCCCGATTAGCCCTAGCTTCTAATTACTCTCTCTCTCTCTCTCTCTCTCTCTCTCTCTTTCTCATGTGTTGAGAACTCCACCTTCTTATACACCTACAACATCAAGTCATGTACGGCAAAGCGCTGCAGAATTTTCCCTAATGTATTTGTGTTGGATCATGGTGGTGGATACAAGGAGTCGTCGACATCCTCACCCAGAGGCTTGTGCGTGAGGATCTTCCGCATGCTTCAGTGACATCGTTATCGACACCTCTTCCGCTACTACGGTGTATGGTATACGATCTCGGGAACTAGATGTTGAAATTTATATCCACTTGTATATGCATAGCAAGTTCTTGGTTGTTATGTTGCAAGTTTGGCGAAATTTTAAATCCCCATTGCGCAACCCAGCTGTGATATCAGAGCGGTCTGTGCATAGGTACAAGATCTGATCTAGAGCACCGGTGAGTGAGGACATTGCATAAGTTTGTGCAAGTACGTTGGAAAGTTCTCCAACATTCAGGTTATTTATAATTGCTTCCCAATAAGCTTTGTTGTTTTGTTTATGACAGCATACCGATATTTACAAAAACTTATGGCAATCCAAGTATGTTCGAGTTGCCCCCTGGCATATCTCGTCTAGTACGAAGAAGTGCTTCAATAGATTTGGGTCTCTTTATAGTCAGTCTTGGAAACAACATTGTGGAAGGGGCATGTGGATTGGATCCACACGGGGGTCATGGTTATGAACAAGTTTATATTGAGGCTCTAGACGTTTTTGTAATATCTTTGTTTCAATCACCGACAATGTGAATAAGCATGCCTCATGGAAGCGTACTTTACTTAACGGTTCGTTTCGTAGATCCTATAGCCACGCTAAAAGATGCAAAACAAACGTTAGAGACGTCTAACTCTGTTTTGCAGGAAACATGATGTTGTATAGTCTCGAAGTTTAGAATGTTGAGATGTTTTACCTAACAATGTTTTATAGCTACCAAACCATCCTAAACCCGATCATGGAGATGATGGGAAAGGAGAAGGATTGCACTTGTCGTGAACCTCTACATGGCATCTCCAACGCAAGATCTGCTGGAGATGAAGGAGGACTATATTACATCACTAGGTTTACTCGTGCATGTTTTAATATGTTTTATTTTTTCACTTTATTGCACAGTAGACGTAAGTATTAGGGTGATTCCTCATAAAAATACCAAGGTAGATCATGCTCTCCCAACTGTAGCACCGTCAATCGGTTTGGGGTTCACGTCCATCATCTGGATACAGAGATCAACATTTTCTTATGATCAGAAGGCGGGCATCAAGCTGATGGTCCATACTCATCACCTGGATACAGGGGTCAGTATGACATCATTTTTTGAAGCAAGATCGTTTGGTTGTCTTGATGTTCAAGCATGGAAGTCATGAGTTTGGAGCACATACACCGAAAGGTGAAGTGGAAATCACGGTGGAAGTGATTGGCAAGTAGGCCTGCCTGTTGTAAGAGCATCTCTGGCAGAGCCCCTATCCCTATGACCTATAAAAGTGGGATACATGTCGATTTTTGCCGATTTTACAGGTTGAAAACGCACGGGATAGAACAACAACCGAAAAATAAACTGTAAAAAAGAATATTCCATTTGATGTCTTTTTTCTAGTCATCTTCTTCCCCAAGTCACACGGAGAGGCAAATACTAGACTGAAGTACAGGGGAGTCGATCATCAATCTATCCATCAAGTAGTACTAGTCAGGCCTAGTCGTCGGCCAGATCTGTTGGAGCCTTGGATCGGAGCTTGGGGCTCGACTACCTCATAAGCATATAGGAAGCCACCCGTCCCGAGAGCACGAAGTACGAAGCCCCCACGGATTGCCACGGACGGAGCCCCCGGGCGGATGTGAAGCCCCATACAGGAAGGCGGCTATCTGGCCCCATGAAGCCCCCCGCGGACGGAGCCCTTCCGTGCCATCGTGGCGTCGGCAACTAGGACAAAACAGCCATGTACGTTGGCAAGGACGTCCATGGCCTGAGCACAACGAGTGCCAATTTTTCAATGGAAATTTAAAATTTTGTTGGAGACGTGAGAAATTGACGGCTGGAGCTTTGGGCATGGACGACGACGTGGGGATAATTCTGGCCAGTTCGTGACACGTATACTACCATCCAACCCATGTACATAAATGTTGGAGGCTTACATTATCGGTGGCATGACCGTTTACGAGTCGGCAAACTTTTACGGTCTCTGCTACGGAGAAAAATTGACCCGAAAACATAAAGTCACCGGAGTTTTACAGGTTTAGCCCCTTTTATGGGTACTGCTAGAGATGCTCTAAGCTTATAGCCATCAAGGTGGATACATCCTTTGATTATAAATTGAGCGTGGATTCCATAATACATTAAATTCTAATCACGAGGAATATGAGATTTAGTGGGAGCACATAGTTAATTATTTTAACAAGTGATTAGAAAATAATTATGAACATGTCTAAGTGAACTATAAATTGTTGTAGATCCATGGCTCATAACGCACTTGCTATTAACCTTGGTCTACTACATGAGAAGAAAACACTTGCTGCCAATGGAATTAACTATGCGGATTGGGTCCATGCCCTAAGAATTGTTCTCAGGGGTATCAAGAAAGAGTATGTCCTCGATGCTCCTCTTCTAGAGGATCTCGATGTCGATGCTTCTGATGCTGGTGTTAGGAGGGATAAAAATCAAGTATTGATGGTTTCCCAGACTACACCATTCAAGAAGAAAAAGAACAGAAAGGGAAAAGGCGCTAAGACACAAAATAAGCCCAAGTTTTCTGGACAGAGTAAGTCTGAATGTTTTTTCTATAAAAAGAAAGGGCATTGGAAGAGAAACTGTAAAAGCTACGTCAAGCAAAAGGAAAAATTCACGAAAGGTGATAAAGGTATAAAAGTTATACCTGAATGATATTTTTCATTCCTACTAGTATCTTTGGTGTATCAATTGCTAAAATTATTTCATGCATTTGATATAGGACTTGCGGAAAGTAAGGACACGAAAGAATAAAATGTGTTGATGAGCGTCAAGCTAGGCGCATAAAGGATCGTCTAAGGATGAAGACATCTCCACTTTTATTTTTATATTTCAAAATATTTATGAGTTTCTACTCAAGTTATTGTAACAAGGTCGCATGTTTGGCGACATAATACTCTTGTAGATTAATAGGACGAAATCCTTGTTATGTTATGAGAATATTATGGATCAATCCCTTCGTGGATGATCAAGTTACAGATCTTTTCAATTGGTGAAATATATTTTATTCAAAATATTTTATGATCAAGTTGACACCACCTTCGTGTGGCACTATGATTTCAAACACATCATTTACATGTTGAAGCTTTGAAGTATTGAGTGAAAAACTTAATGAATTTCACATTTTTTTAATGGGGATTATTTTTAAGTTTTCAAGCACATAGAGAAGTCAACAAAAAAAGGTTATTCATGATATTCTTGTCAATAAAAAAGGACTTCACAAATTTTGTCCAAAGATATGTCTTGGTGATGTCTTGAAAGTTTTCAAGTCATATTTGACTAAGTGAGACAAAGTCAAACACCGAGAAGGATTCCTTTGTAGATAAATTCTTGATATTACCCATGGAATTGTATAGTAATTTAAAATTTATTTTAGCACAAAATTATTGTCTTTACTTTGTGTCATAGTTTTGAAATACAAAGTATAAAGATACACATAAGTCTTAAAATCTAAAAGTATCTAAAATATTGAAACTTGATCCTAAGATTAAAAGAACAAAGTTCTACTTTGTTGGTTGTTCTAATTTTACATTGGAAATCCTCATATAAAACCACCACATAAGTAACAAAGTTTTGTTACTAAGGATATGCGATTCTTAATGAATTAATTCCTTGTTGAATTCACTGGGAAGATAGTATTTCTTGAAGGGATTGATGAATCTCCCAAAATAGTTATCAGAGTTGTGCAAGCGGAAGCAATTCCAATTTACAATTCTTTTAGACTAATACCTAGAGCCATTGCGGTTTATGAAATGGCTTCTTATAAAATAAATACATAACCATGAAATCACATAAAAGTTTCAAGGTGACTTGAATGAAGGATGTGCATGTAATTAGTAAACATAGTAGAAGGTCTGAAATATCCAAATAACTTAAAGGAATTCCTGATGGAATAAAGAGATCATAAATCTTATTTTTTCTTAAATAGTTTTATGACAAAATCAAGAATTAACTACTAAAGATATGGTGATCTGTAGAAAAGCTTTATCGATCTGTATAATGAGTCTGTATGAGAAATTAACAAAAAAAAAATCCTTTGAAGGAAAATTGATTGAGTTTATGTACTAAGTACAACTCGAGGTTTTTTTAAATATGGAAATGATTGTACAATGAATAAAAATCACTTATACTAATAAAAACCAGCTGGTATAAATTTTTGGAGTGGAAATATAATTTATAAGTAAAACAAGAGTTATTGAAAAATTATATAAGTCTTTTTTTCTTTAAAGACCGTGGGAGTTATTTTGATGATGTCTAATAGAAATCATTAGAAGATTTGTTTGACAGAAAAATGTATCATTGAAAATATTATTTTCTATGCTACATGTGATAGTAAAGTTATTAATTCACACAAGATTATCCTGAGTGAAAAATAATATAAGTGCCATGAGACATATAAATGCATGAAGTTTTAAATGAAAATTTGAAACTTGAGAGAACTAAGTTCTCAAGAGAAATTGTAATTTTGAGTGCAAGATCTAATATTGAAAAACATTGGCTAGCAATGATCAAATGATTTATCATTAATGATCGTAGTAGAAATTCCTTAGTCAATGCATTCTGTCAAAACATATAAAAATAATAATTGTTGGAAAATTAAATTTGGTAAAAATTAAACTAGCCCCAAATTATTATGAGTATTCTCCTCAAAAATAATTTTGAAGATGTTTCGTCAAAAGGATGGAGAATAGGCTGATAATGTAAGAGTTACATTATAAACAAATAACTTATGATATAAGTACATACTATTAAATGGTACTTATGTGATAAGTGTTAACCAAGGATTAAAATATAGTCTTGTGATTATATGAATAGCAAGGGTTTAGAGTTGCTTAATTGATCTAAGCATAAATTTATGAACACTACAACAATAGCAATAAAGGGTAGAAGTTTAAGTACTTCTAATATTTTGGCTATCGGTTAATTATATGGACTATGTGTGGTATTTAACAAAATATGCAGGATGATTTGTGATAAACGGCAAAACTGTATTCTTAGTTGAACCACTAACGTTTCACCTACAATAGCCTAAACTACAATTGATCATATGATCTAGGGGTATTATGAAAGTAAAGAATGTCTTCATAATACATATGGTTCATACAATCTCAGAAGAGGTCGATGACAAATGTCTCTAACACAATGTTTACATGAGTGTTCACTTACATCTCCTAGATGTTTGATGGACTTATCCAAGCATATTATTGCCAGTTGTGCAAGTGGGAGACAATTGGATGTATGCCGAAAAGGCAATAATATTTATACATTTGTTTCAGAATTATGATTCATATTATTATGCTATAAATGATGCGGTTCCTGAATATGAGATTCAGAGGGAAACTCGCGCTCACGTGTAGTAACATGTACACAAAAACAAACCATAGTATTGCCTTTTGGATGTTTGCTGACTATGTTTTCATGGTCATGGACATTGTTTATGTCAACATCAATGAATAGAATATTGTTGGAAGGGAAAAATATGACTAAGTATTACCTAAGTAGATTGGTATACTAACAGATTCCACTAAGACATCTTTGTCCTTAGAATCATATCACAATACGGTTATATTACAATGCATCTTTTGACCATGAGGTTATCGGGATAATATATTCTCGAGGTTTTACTTTGGTGCTATCAAGAGTCACACCATAAACTAGGTGAACATAAGGTTAGATATTGCATAATTATAAAGGAATATATTACTCGATGTTCTGAGATGGGAATTAATCTGCCGTAAAAAGAGAGATACATACCTGGGTCCACTCGGTAATCTTGATATTTGCAAGTTCTGCAGACAATGCATGATGATGTTACATCATGTGGGATATCATGGTACAATAACGAGAAACGGGAAACTTGCCGGATAACGAGACGAGACAAAGGTATTAGTGAACCAGATATTGTTTCAAAGGCAATACCAGAATTGATACTCTCAGGTAAGTTCGGTATCGTGAGTAATGGGAGATTTGTATAATGACCAACAGGTTCAGCAGTTTATTTGTTTAGTATGTGGGAGTCAATATGGGTGTCCATGACCCCGCTATTGATTATTGAAAAGGAAATAGTTTCCAGTTTCATGTCCAAACACTATCGAACCTGTAGGGGAAACACACATCAGTTTGGGCTTATTTTTGTGTATATCGGTGGGTACAGATCAACTAGGAGTATCATCGGAATGGTGTTTCTGTGTGACAGATATATCTTATATATTAGAGAAAATTTATAACGAGGGAATGGGATGTCACAGAGTGATAGAAACAGTTTCTCTTACTGTCAGAATTTATTCCGTAGTTGTTATGGAAGAGAAATTGAGGCTACACGCTTTACGAAGCAAATGTAGGGGCATGAGATGTTTCGGGAAGTGGTTCCGGAGAAGTTTCGGGGACTTTCCGAATAAGGGGGGGGGGGAGTACCGAGAGGGCAAAAATTCCCCCCTCATGGCCAAACCCTAATTTTAGGGTTTGCTAGGTGGGCCCCAGTGGCTCCACAAAATGGTACTCATCATCCCGGTATTTTATCTAATTTTATTGGAGAGAAAATGAGAAAAGAAAAAGGATAAAAATAAAAAGTGAATGACTGGGAGGTGGAGTTGGACTCCACCCCACCAATCCAAGTTGGGCTAAGAGGGTGGTGCGGCCACCGCATGATGGCGCGACCAATCCCCTCCTAGCACAATTAGGGCTGCCCTCCATTTTGGCAAGTCTCTTCCCTCCTCCCACTATATAAAGCACCCAAGGCTCCAAGATAAACACACAATTGGCTCTCAAGCCTCTCTCTCTTTCTGTAGAAGTATTAGAGGACTAATTAGACCTTCTAAGCCCCTCTAATTGAATTAGAGCTTCTCCTAATTGGGTTCAGAGGTGTTCCTCCCCCGATTATACCTAGCTTCTAATTACTCTCTCTCTCTATCTCTCTCTCATGTGCTGAGCACTCCACCTTCTCATACACCTGTGGCGTCATGTCCTGGACAACGAAGCTCTACAGAATTTTCCTCGACGTATGTGTGCATACTCTTTGAGGGGTAGCACGTGAGTCCCTCACTCTGCTAGATCACGGTGCTGGATATAGGATTCCACAACATCCTCACCCATAGGCTTATGCGTGAGGAAAATCCAAAGGCTTCATCAAAATCATCATTGAAACCTCTTTCTCCACTATGGTGTTTGGTACATGATCTCGGGAACTAGATCTTGGAATTTATATTCACTTGTATCTACGTAGCAAGGTCTTGGTTATTGTGTAGCAAGTTTGGCCAAATTTTAAATTCCTGTTGCGCAACCCAGCAATAATCACAAGTGTGGAATAAAACATAGTAATGTTTCCCCTCTCTCTTTTTATATTATTTTTTATTTTTTGGTGGCCTGAGTGGTTCTTTTATATTTTCTCTCATTTTTCCTCTTTGGGATCTTTCAATTGTGGCCTCTTTGGGCTCTTTTGGTGGTCTCTTTGGACTCATTTAAATCCTCGCTGGTAGGGGAAACATTCTGTATAAAAATGAATCATCACACTTTTAATACTCAAATTCATGATGAAATATCTCGGATGTATCAAGCTAAATATAACAATGAAGGACGCCATCAAGTAACATAATGTAGATGGATGTTATATGGCAATATATCTCGAAACGGCTATGGAAATGACGTGGTAGTAGGTATATATATGGGATTATGTGTAGGAGAACAAGATGAAGTTCTCCCATGGGGTTTGGATGTACTAGCAAAGTATGCACCTACTCTTGATGTGAGGAAGGGCAATGCACAACACCGTAGAGGCTAGCAAATATGATTAGTGGAAGTGCTAGAAAACCACAACTTAAGTTGAATAAAAAAGAGCTCACAAGTTTAAAGATTCCAACTAGTAGTATGATCTTGTGAGACATAATGAAAATCACTCCAAGATGGTCTATGGAAATGACAAGTCACTGTTGTCTACCCCGACCATAGTGCGTAAAAAATCATCACGGTTGCAATCCACATTGGAATTCACATAAGATTATTCTATCAACTGATTATTCAAGTGTTGCACAGTTTCAAGTATTTAGACCAACCATTAATTGTTTTTTACTTTACTAGACCAAAAAAGTTTATCCATTGAGCATATTAATATCTCAAAACTATAGCAATGAGTTAAGTGAAACAATTTAATGATCTACAAGATTATGCAGTTTCTTCCGATACCACTAACACAAGCATGGCAATTTTCGTTCCAATCAACACCAAGAAACTTGAAACAACTCTCTAAACAAATATTCAATAAAGACCAGAGAGCTAATCATATGCAAATATGGAAAACAAACAAGCTCTAAGCAAAATAAGCAAGAAAAACAAGAGCTAATACATCAGTAGCAAAAACTAAACACTCACAAAGCAATAAGAGTGAAAACTAGAGTGTTCTAAACAATAACAATGGAGTGTGTTTCTCTCCAACAAAGAATGATAGTATCCAACCAAATATGACAAAAAAAAAATCGAAAGAAAAATAAAAAGACGCTCCAAGAATAACACATAATATGTGAACCAATAAAAAATATAGTGTCTTGAAAGATAACGTGATAATATTTTTGATGCAGAAGGGGATGCCTTGGGAATCCCCAAGCTTTGACGCTTGCAATTTTTGGATGTTTCTTGGGGGTGACATGGGAATCCCTAATACGTATCAAACGTATCTATAATTTCTAATGTTCCATGTTGTTTATGCCACTTGCTACATATTTTATATACACTTTATGTCATTTTTTTGGATTTCCTGGGACTAACCTATTAACAAGATCCCAGAGAGCCAGTTCCTGTTTTCTGCTGTTTTTGGTTTCAGAAAAGTTGTTCTCGAAATATTCTCGAAATTGGACGAAACAAAATCCCAGGGTCTTAGAAATCTTTCACGTACACGAAGCCCGGAGGGGACCCAGAGGGGGGCCCTGGAGCCACCACACCATAGGGTGGCGCCCCCCTTGGCCGCGCCACCAGGTGGTGTGGCCCCTGGCTTCCCACCGACGTTGCCCTTTTGCCTATTTAAGCTCCTCCTCGGGTTAACCCTAAATACCTGAGCCTCCATCCACGAAAAGTTGAGTAGCCGCCGTCATCGTCAACCCTAGTTCAGGAGGGTTCTGAAGCTCTCCCCGGCACCCTCCCGGGAGGGAAAATCATCACCGGAGGGCTCTACATCATCATGCCTGCCTCCGGAGTGATGCGTGCGTAGTTTATCCTTGGACTACAGGTCCATAGCAGTAGCTAGATGGTTGTATTCTCCTCTTTATGCCTCGTATTTAGATCTTGTGAGCTGCCTAACATGATCAAGATCATCTGTTTGTAATGCTACATGTTGTGTTTGCTGGGATCTGATGATTATTGAATCCTATGTCAAGTGATTATCAATCTATCATGTTTATGTTATTTATGATCTTGCATGCTCTCCGATATTAGTAGATGCTTTGGCCAAGTTGATACTTTTAACTCCAAGAGGGAGTATTTATGCTCGATAGTGGGTTCATGCCTCCCTTTCATTCATGCTCGAGTGACATAAACATAACGGATGGGGGATATGCTTTTGCCATTAGGGAGAAAACATAAATGTTTTCATTGTTTACATTACACACTTTACTTAAGGCAATAATCTGTTTCTTGAAACTTAATACCAGAGTTTTGATTGGATGACGCTCTGAGGGTGGATTATTAGTCATAGATGCAGTTGGATAACGGTCTATGAATTATGTTATAATGCCGACATGAATCACATAGTAATCATCATGTCATGCATATGCACTACGGTGCAGTCTTTATATTTGTCAATTGCCCAGCTGTAATTTGTTTACCCAGCATGTTATCTATCTGTTTTGGAGAGACACCACTAGAGAACTGTGGACCTCGGTCCATTCTTTTACACTGATAATACAACCAGTGCAAACACCGTTTTCTTTACTGTAATCATTGTTTTCCTTTCATTCACTGTCATTAATTTTCTCTTTTCATTTACTGCAAACAATTACTGTTTTCCACACTCTACATCTAATCCTTTGTGTTAGCAGAACTGGTGAGATTGACAACCTCACTGTTTCGTTGGGGCAAAGTATTTTGATTGTGTTGTGCAGATTCCACGTTGCTGCTAAGCCTGGTAGTGCGCCCTGCCAACATCAGCTGACATCAACCTTCAGAAGTGATTTCTTTCTCCTATTGGTCAATTAAACCTTGGTTTCTTTCTGAGGGAAAACTTGATGTTGTGCTCTTCATACCTTCCTCTTGGGGTCTCCCAACGAGCGTACATCTAAGCGCGTCAAGCACTTTTTCTGGCGCCATTGCCGGGGAGGAAGGGGAGTTCTGCAAGGGGAGTCTCTCACCTCCAATATCTTTACTTTGTTTTATTTTTTGCTTAGTTTGTTTTATTTTTTCTTGTTTGCTTCTCTATATCAAAAACACAAAAAATATAGTTCTTGTTATAGTTGTTATTTTTGCTACCCTGCTTTTAGTTCATCATGTTGTTCCCTAAGTTCACCCTAAAAGATTAATCAATAGGTAGTGGTTCTATAATTGGAAAGGATAACATTGAAGAATTATTTAATCATGTTAGCAAGAATAAAGATTTTGAGGATAGATCCATAGTAGAACTTGCTCCAAATTATGAAACTGCTGCAACTTCTATAGTTCACATGTTAGAGGCTAGGTTTCTTAACCTTAACCCCATAATGCATCAAATGTTTCTTAACCTAAATGATGTTGAGGAAACTGACAAGAAAGATTTTATCCTGGAAACTTTGCTTAAAGAATTTAGTGATGTTGCTATAGAAGCTAGGAAAGTCTTTGATCGTTTTAAGATGCTAGGCTCATTTGTAGGTGTTATTGGTGCTCTTGAAAAACTAGACAAAACTGAACCTAAAAACAAGGAGGAAATCAAAATACCAATTCCCACTCAAGAAATGAATGGAACAATTTCCTAGAAAGAGAATGAAGATGCACTTTGATTCCATTATTAGAACAAGTTACAATTTGGATGGTTCTTCACTTGAAAATACTTAATTCTTGTTTTCTGGGCCTAGCTAAAAGGCGTTAAAGAAAAGCGCTTCTTGGGAGGTAACCCATGTTTTTATTTTTGCAATGTTTTCTTCCATTTTCTTTGAGTCTAGGTGTTGTTTACTTCTGTAACAACTCCTTTGTATCTTTATTTTCCCGTATTTGTTGTGCCAAGTAAAGTCTATAGTGAAAAGCTAAATTAAGATTTGGATTTCTACGTAGAAACAGATTTTTGTTGTCCACTGTTAAATTCGTATAAAATCACAAAAAGATCAAAATGACCTGCAAATTTTTGTGCTTAATGCTCAGCTATTTCCGAAACTTTTTTTAGTATTATGTTTTTCGATTTGAGTAACGTAAGTGCCTCAAAAAAATTCGTCTTTACAGAATATTCTGGTTTTGACAGATTCTGCCTTTGTACTTGCATTCTCTCTTTTACTATGTTGAGTGAATTTCTTTGCTCCACAAAACATCAGTGTTTGTATCTAATGTTTAAAAAGTATTAATAATGCTTGTGTCCATGGAGAACATGTGAGTTTTTGATTATGCACTAACCCTCTAATGAGAATTACTTTGAGTTTGGTGTGAAGTTAGTTTTCAAGGGTCAAGAGAAAAGGATGATATAATGTGATCAAGAAGAGTGAAAAGCCTAAGCTTGGGGATGCCCCCATGGTTCAACCCAGCAAATACCAAGAAGACTCAAGCGTCTAAGCTTGGGGATGCCCAAGGCATCCCCTTCTTCATCAGCAACTTATCAGGTCACTTCTAGTGAAACTATATTTTTATTCGGTGACATCATATGCATTTTACTTGGAGCGTATATTTGTTTTTGTTTTGTTTTCCTTGCTGCAATAAACTTAGTTGGAACCCAGCATTCTTGTGTGGGAGAGAGACACACTCCGAATTTTCATATGAATATTCGTATTCTTCTTTATCATACTCGTATTGTTCATTTTTCTTCTAGCTGTTGCAAATCCTTTTGAGCTCATGTTTTTCATGCATCTCTTATTCAGATTTGTTAGTTCTAGTAGAGTAGTAGTAGTAATCTCTTGTTTCATTTATATATCATGTGGAGAGGTTTTGTTTAAATAAAATGATTGGTGTTGGAAAGCAATAAAATATTTCATGCTTATAACGGTACAAAAAGAAGCTTGTTTAGACTGTGGCTAGACTTTATCATGTCTTGTTGGATGTTATTTTAATTCTATTCTTAGTAGTTATCATTGTAGCATTACTTGTCTCAAAATCTGAGAGTGCTTAATGTGCCATTGAAAGAATCATGAGTTGTTTTTATCACATCGAAGCATAATATTGTGGTATTCTCCTTTGAATGCTTTACTTGGTTGACTTGGCGCATGCTTACACCATGTTATGACTACAAACCAGTCACCTATAGCCTCTATGATCATTTATTTTTTGACTTGTAATAACGTTTATGCTTTGATTAATAATGTTTTTGTCGCTATGCATGATTATGGCCATTACTGCTCTCTTAATTTGTCGCTCCTAGTCTTTTGCTAGCCTCCACCTGTACTGAGTATGAGGTCTACTCGTGCATCCAACTCCCAAAAACAAAAGTTTGCCAAATCTGTCCACCATACCTACATACAAGTGGTATTTAACCGCCACTCCAAGTAAATTTCTCATGTGCTACCTTTAAAACCTTCAAAATTATACTTGTTTTGTGCCCCTGTTTTAACACATGAGGACGTAAATAGAGAATCTTTACTTTACTTGTTGATTGGACTTTACACACATGGACTAGTGGCACATCCGCTTATTCAAATTGATAGAAGAGTTGTCAGCGGGGTGCCCATGCCCAAAATTGGTTACTATAAATTCTCTTCACTCCTTTTCCCCCTGATTTATCAGTCAAATCATAATTGTGTAAACAAAAGAGAAGAGGGATGATCTACTACCCCAGTAGCGTCCTTCAATGGCAGCCGATCTTGTAAGGTCTGGTTGGCTTGTGACGTATTGTATTGTCTGTTTACCATTCGTTGACATAAGCATACACCTCTCTAAAAAACTGTTTTCAATACCTCTATTTAATAAAATAAAAAGCTCTAGGATATGAGTTAATCCCTGCTTCCCTCTGCGAAGGGCCTTTCTTTTACTTTTATGTTGAGTCTCCTTCTTCTAAATTTTTGCACAATTAAGAGAGCGTAGTTGTCATTCTGAGTATAATGTGCATATGTCCCAAAGATTATTATTGATTGATCCATGATATGTTATTACTTGCTCTCAAATTATTTGTTTCTAGTCATCCACTTGAACTTTCAAGGTGTCCTGTCATTTATGTTTTGCTCCACTTTTAAGGACAAGAAAAATAGCACTTTGCTATGTTTTATTTATGCTCGAAACAAACGTACAAATTTCAAGTGCATTATTATTCATGATCTTTTATTTGTGTTAGTTTTCATGTTGCAACATGGTTGCTAAGTTTCATTGTTAGAATTATGTCTATCATGTTTATGTTTAGAGTACTATGATCTCAGCTTACATATGTTTTTACAAATTTGATGATAAAGATTATGTTGGTAGCATGTCACCTTAGAAATTATTTGTTTTTATCGTTTTACCTACTCGAGGACGAGTAGAACTAAGCTTGGGGATGCTTGATACGTCTCAAACGTATCTATAATTTCTGATGTTCCATGTTGTTTTCATGCCATTTGCTACATGTTTTCTATACACTTTATATCATTTTTATGGATTTCCTGGGACTAACTTATTAACAAGATGCCACCAAGCCAGTTCCTATTTTCTGCTGTTTTTTGTTTCAGAAAAGTTGTTCTGGAAATATTCTCGGAATTGGATGAAACAAAATCCCAGGGTCTTAGAAATATGTCATGTACACGGAGTCGGGAGGGGACCCAGAGGGGGGCCCTGGATCCACCACACCAAAGGTTGTGTGGCCCCCTGGCAGCCCACCTATGTTGCCCTTTTGCCTATTTAAGCTCCTCCTCGGGTTAAGCCTAAATACCCGAGCCTCCATCCACGAAAAGTTCCGTAGCTGGCGTCATCATCAACCCTAGTTCGGGAGGGTTCCGAAGCTCTCCTCGGCACCCTGCCGGGAGGGGGAATCATCACCGGAGGGCTCTACATCATCATGCCTGCCTCCGGAATGATGTGTGAGTAGTTCATTCTTGGACTACGGGTCCATAGAAGTGGATAGAGGGTTGTCTTCTCCTCTTTATGCCCCATGTTTAGATCTTGTGATCTGCCTAACATGATCAAGATCATCTGTGTGTAATGCTACATGTTGTGTTTGTTGGGATCCGATGAATATTGAATGCTATGTAAAGTGATTATCATTCTATCATGTTTATGTTATTTATGATCTTGCATGCTCTCTGTTCTTAGTAGATGCTTTGGCCAAGTTGATACTTTTAACTCCAAGAGGGAGTATTTATGCTAGATAGTGGGTTCATACCTCCCTTTCATCCACGTTCGAGTGACAGAAAATAACGGATGGGGGATGTGTTGTTGCCATTAGGGAGAAAAAACAATGTTTTCATTGTTTACGTTACACACTTTACTTAAGGCAATAATCTATTGCTTGCAACTTAATACCCGAGGTTTGATTGGATGACGCTCTGAGGGTGGATTATTAGTCATAGATGCAGCTGGATAACGGTCTATGAATTATGTTTGTAATGCCCGCATGAATCACATAGTAATCACCATGCCATGCATATGCACTACGGTGCAGCCTTTATATCTGTCAATTGGCCAGCTGTAATTTTTTTATCCAGCATGTTATCTATCTGTTTTGGAGAGTCACCACTAGTGAAATCCCACAAGTGCTTTTCTTGAACGCCTTTCACCTAGGCATGAAGAGAGAATTAAGTATTATCAATATAATCATAGCTAGCCTTCAAAATGGACTCAAAAGGTAACTTCATTGTTTTTCTAGGGAAATGTTACATGCCCTTCTTGAGGGGAAACTTAAATCTTATAATTCACTCTTTCATATCAATCACAACAACAACGATGTGAAGAAAATGTCTTCCCAAAATAATAGGACAAGAAGCATTGAATTCAATATCCAAAACAAGAAAATCAATGGGAACATAATTATCATTAGAAGTAATAAGAACATCATCAATCCTTCCCAAAGGTCTCTTAATGGTGGAATCAATAAAATGGACTCCCAAAATACTAGCATCCAAATGTTTCGAATCAAGCATATCATATAATTTTTTTGGCATACTAGAAGAAATAGCACCAGGATTACACAAAGCATTGCAATCACAAGTATTCACTATTATTGTAATAGTAGGTTTCCAACCATCTTGTAATTTTATAGGAATAGAGACTTCAAGTTTGAGCCTTTCTTCTCTATATTCAATAAGAGCATTAGTGATATGTTTGTTAAAAGAAATATTTAACTTGCTAGAATTAGGATCTTTTGCCATTTTTTGCTGGAACTTTATAACATCACAAAGGGTAAAATTATCAAAATCAAGTTTATCATCCTCAAATGTAGTGGGAAAATTTTCTCCTAAAGTCATATTATCATCCAGCCCACTTTCAACAATTTCTCACTAGAAAAATTCAACACTATCCAAATTTTGTGGGATCCTTCTTCCTAAAGTCTTCACCTGTCCAATTCCTTGACCATTAACATGTTGAGGATAATTAGCATGCACATGAGTACTGAAATTTTTAAGTTCTTCAAAAGGCTGGATGGTGCAAATTTTAACAGACTTTCTTTTAGCAGAAATTTCAGTAGCTTCATCACTTTCTCTTCTAGCACGAATTTGAGCTAATATTCCAATTTATTTGAACTTGTATATTATTTATAGGTTCAGTTTTCTTGACTTCAAGGGGTGTAGTACTAATTTTTTAAAATTTCAACATCATGGGCAAGACTATCAACTTTCAAGAGAAGATTATCTAGTTTTTCAAGCTTTGCCTCGACAATTTTATTGATTTTTTTTGTGTAGAAATAAATTCTTTGAGCATGTTTTCTAGATCTGAGGTGGAACTTTTAGGATTTTTATAAGAATTTCCATATGAATTCCCATACGAATTACCATTATCAAGAGGATATGGCCTATAGTTGTTACCGCTAAAATTATTTGTATAAGCACGGTTGTTAAAATTGTTTCTAGCAATAAAATTTGCATCAACTTGATCATTTTCATAAGCAACCAGAGAGTTCAAGGGAATATTATTAGGATCTATAGGCACATGGTTAGCAAGAAAATAAGTAAGCATGTCAATTTTATCACCCAAAGAAGAGACCTCCTCAACAGAATTTACCTTTTTACCTTTTGCATCCCTTTATGTGTGCCATTGGGAACACTTTGTCATCAAATCATCCAATAACCTATTTGTTGCACCTAATGTGAGATTCATAAAGGTTCCTCCCGCATCTGAATCCAATAAATTCGTTGAAAATTTTAATCCTACATAAAAAGTTTGGACAACCATCCACGTAGTTAATCCATGTATGGGACAACTCTTTACCATAGTTTTCATTTTTTTCCCAAGCTTAAGCAACATGTTCATTATCATTATGTTTAAATTTCATATTGTTACTCCTCAATTGTATAATATTTGCAGGTGGATAATACTTTCCAATAAAATCATTTTTGCATTTAGTCCAAGAATCAACACTATTTTTAGGCAAAGACAATAATCATTCCTTAGCTATTCCTCTTAATGATAAAGGGAATAGTATTAGTTTCACAATGTCACCATCTATCTCTTTATATTTTTGCATATCACATAACTCAACAAAGTTATTTAAATGAGAGGCATCATCTTCTCCAACATAAAAAAATTGTTCTTTCATGATAAGAAACAACAAGCTAGTTTAATATCATAGAATTCTGCTATGGTAGCAGGTGGAGCAATAGGTGTGCATATGAAATCATTATTATTGGTAATAGAAAAGTCACAAAGGTTGGTGGTATTATTGGTACCCATGCTTGCAAGATAAAGCAAAACAAACTAACAGATAAAGTAAAAGACTACAAACTAGAGACGTATTTTTTTTTTGAATTTTCGATATAAGAGAAACAAAGTTAAACAAAAGTAAACTAAGAAAGAACAAAAAAAGAGAGAAGGTGGAAGTGTGTAGCTTCCCTAGCTGAAACCTTGAATTCCCCGACAATGGCACCAAAAACTACGTGCTTGTTGGCGTGATCACACACCCATTGAGAGACCCCAAGAGGAAGGTATGATGTAGTCCAGCAGAAAATTTCCCCCAGTTAAGGAACCAGAGTGATAAATCTAGTAGGACTTCGTAGTCTGTCAGTAGGTTTCTTGTTGTCTGGTGCTTCAGCAAGCGTGGACCTGCACACAAACACAAACCCTCTCTTGCTCCCAATGTTCCCAGAAGGTTTTCAATCTTCCCGTCTTGCTAAAAACTAGAGAATTAATTGTATCCAATGGTTGGAGAATATTAAATAAAAACGGAACAACGAGCAAATGATGATTAAAGCAAGTAAACAAGGTTGTGATCAATGAGGAAAATAGGACCGGAGGCCATAGTTTCATTAGTGGTGTCTCTCCTGAGAACAATAAACATGCTAGGTGAATAAATTACAGTTGGGAATGGACAAATCATGAACATAAAACAATACTATCATGATGAAATATAGTTCACGGTTTCTAACATTTTACGCATTACGTCAAGATAAATAGACCAACATCCGACAAAAACTATTACTCAGAGTCCACCTTGAGACAGAAATCCATCAAATCTCGCTGGTATTAAGTTGCAGCAATGAAGTGATTGCTTGTGTGCAACATACAAATGCATTAAGGACAATACGTAATGTAAGAAATAATCCTCATCCATAGAAAAGAACATCATTGTTTTTTCCCTAGTGGAAACACCATATCGTCCACCTTACATGTTTCTATCACTCGAGTGCAGATGCAAAGGAGGCATGAACCCACCATCTAGCATATAAACCCTCTCTTGGAGGTGCATACAATAACTTGGCCAAGGAAATCATACACACCGGAGAGAATTGCAAGACAACATTAAAAACTCTAAGGATATAAGTGAAGCAACTCAACAAGACATGAGCAAAGTAATCATCTCATGGTTCATCAGATCCTAGCAAACACAACGTGTAGCAATTGCATAACGGTGATCTTGATCATGTAGGGAAGCTCACAAGATCTAAACATGGTGGCACCAGGAGGAGATAAAACCATCTAGCTACAACTATGGACCCATAGTCCCGGGATGAACTACTCACGCATATGTCCGGAGGAAATCATGGCTGATGGAGGGATAATAACCCGGTAGGCCAACTCCAAGGTGTAACCCGGCCCAAAGGACGCTGCGCAATTTCCGGCTAAGGATAAAGAAACTTCTGGAAGGCCCAAATTTGTAGGCCTCGTAACCCGGACTGTGGCTTACGGTAAAGGAAAGTTAGGGTTTATGTGTGGTGTCCGGGTAGGATTCAGGGTACGCCTTGGAGGGTAAGTCAGGGGGTACGGGTGCTTTATAAACCGACCCCTAGGCTTAGTTGAGAGAGATCGGAGAACCCTAGCAATATCGTTTGTTATCGAGTATCCAGTGTAACCCGAGAGTTGAGTTAATATCTTGAGATCGGAGACTTGATTGCCGGCTGCCAGATCGAGTTCCATCATGTTTTCCTCTGAGCTAAACCCTCTCCCAAACGCCTGTGTCGTCTTGCCCCAAGATTCGTTACCCCCGGTAACGTCTGCCGTGATTATCCCACGACAATGGCGATGTAGAGGCCTTTAGTGACGACCCCCCCCTCTCTGGTAGGGGTGCTGGAGCAGGATCCAGAAGCCCTAGATTGGAATTTTTAGGTGACGGTGCCTCTATGTGTTTTTCATGGAAAATTTATCTGTCCCCAAAGTTTTTATGGTTAAAGGAAACTTACAGATGAAGATGCGGCATGAGGCAGTGGCCAGGGTCCAGCAGGTGTGGCCTAGGGTGGACCCGCGCCTGGGGGTTTCTTGGTGCCCCATAGATCCCTTCCGGCTCTACTTTGGGCTCCGTCTTCGTTCCAGGAAAAAAATGACTTCCGCGGATTTTCAGGACTTTTGGCAAATATTTTCTTCACAGTTTTTCTGATACATAAAAATAGTAGAAAACATAAATTGTCTCTAGGCATCTTGTTAATAGGTTAGTCCATGAAATCATCCACAAAACAAAGTAAAACACGTAAAAAACATAAACAAAACAAGCATGGAGCATAAAAAATTATAGATACGTTTGAGACGTATCAGTTGATGCGAACTGGGGACAAATAGTTGTGGGGACTCGAGCCTCGGGTACTATGTGTCGAGGATTATCTTTCGACTCACATGTTTTTTTCCTCTAAGTTAGTTCGGTCTTTAGCTTTGCATAGGTTAAAAACCAAAAAATAATTTCTTACCCGAAAGGAAAACCTCATCCGCGGAACTCGTGCATGACATCATGGCAGGCCTCCGCTGCATTCTATCAGCCGATGGGATGCGACAGGGAAAAGTTTCCTGCCTGTCAGTGGATGACAGGTGCCGTGACCCCTTTGACTAAACTTGACCTTTTAGTTCTATACAAGAATCCAGGAGCAGCTCGTAATGGCCCTCGATCTTCGCGCGCTAGTGAGGAAAGTGGAGGCATGCCCGTTCGTTGGCAACCGCCGCGTGTATGCCCCAGATCACTCTTGGTATACCTCAAGGGCTCATATTTGATAGGTCCTGGTATAAGGGAAGAATGGCCACGACGAGTTCTAGGTTCTCCGCCTCCTCCTTCTTCCCATCTGCTTTCGTCTTCTTCCGGCTCGTCCTCCGTTCCTACTCAAGCTCCCGCGTTTTCCCATGGTGAGAAAGAGAAGCGCTCCCGCTGCTGCCGCGATGGCTGATCCCCAAAAGAAGCCTCCATCCACTTTGTCTTTGTCCTCCATTACCCGTCATGCCTACACCAACACGGTGGCGGAAGGACTCATCCCACCGAAATGTCTCGGGGTTTGACGGCCCAGGAAAGGAGACGATGCTGACAGCGGCCGACGAGTGCGCGACGTTCGTTGAGCACATTAGCCGCGGTTTGCCCTTTCCTCTACACCCTTTCTTCCTGACTCTTCTCTCTGTATACGACATCCAGCTCCATGATCTTCCACCCAACAACATCCAACACATCGCGTGCTTCTTTGTGACGTGCGAATGCTACCTCAACATTGTACCGCATTGGGAGCTGTTCAAGCGCCTATTTCTGGTGAAGCCGCAACCTTCCCGTGAGAAATTGCACGGAATTGGTGGTTGCAATATTCAAATCAACCCGAAGGTAGGCTACCTCTCCATGAGTTTCTCTGACTCTTTCCAAGGATATGAAAAGTGCCTGTTTGTATGGCTGTTTATCGCAGAAGGCTATGGCGCAGTAGCTTGGCTCTCCCGAAAGTTCAGGGCCAATTAATTGCGACTAGGGCAAAAACAGTTCTGGCCTACACAGATTCGAGACCTCCGGCTCGAACCCGACGAGGTGATCGTTGCGATTGGGCCGTAGTGGTCTTACCGAATCGAACTTAACCTATGGGGGTACCCGGCGTGTCCGCTAGGATTTTTCTTCGTGTTGTTGACATGGAATCATACCGGAGGACGCAGCTTGAGTGCGATTCCAGGCCCTCAAGAGAGATCTTTCAGGTCTTACCTTCATATTCGAAAGAATATGGCATCTGGATGTACCTAGTCGGCTGAACAATCCAGGTTTATGATGTGCTAACATCGTGTGTATGAGTGGCAGGATCTGCCTACTCGCGTAGTTTTGGGTTTGTAGTTCCTTGTCCATACGAAAGAGTTTTCGTGTTAGGAGTTTTATGCCCATATGAAAGAGTTTTCATGTTTGGGATATTGTGCCCATACGAAAGAATTTTCGTGTGTAGGGTATTTTTTCCTGTGAGACTTTACGTCATGATTTTCCCATACGAAGTTATTTCCGTGTTTGGACTTTTATTCGAAGGATTTTTGTTCATGCGAAGTTATTTTCGCGTTTGAACTTTCCTTTCGAAGGATTCTTTAGCTTGATGATGCACGCTATGACGTCATGGCGCACTTTTATCCTCCCGATGGGACGTGACTGAGTGAGAGCAGAAAGGCTGGCCCACTTTGTCATCTTTTTGACCGGAAACGAGACGTCGTTTCCGGTTTTTACGCGAACTGCGCAGTAAATGCCCACGATCCTCTGTTAAGATCGTGGCAGGAAACAGCATCCACCGCCTCCTCGTTTTGTCTTCGCACGTGGTGGCCACGATGGGCGCCACGTGGCGCTTTGAGTGGCCAGGATCGAGTAGCCCCGTGTATAAGTATGGGTCTTGGTGTAACATCCTAGGTCTTTTAAAAATATCAAACTAGCATGCATACATATCATCATAACATAGTCTCACAAAAACACATTTGAAATTTAAACATCACTAAACAAGCCCTAGGGATTTTACCTCTAAAAATAATTCCATTTTGATCCCATGCAAATTCATTCATATTGCATTTAATTTTGAATTTTTCAAAAGCCACCAACCATTCAAAATGTTTAAAACCTTGCAATCTAATTACTCTCCAACACCATACAATTTTATTTGATCCATCCAATATTTTGTTGGGGTTTCCTTGGTGTAAATAAAAGAAAACAGAAAAGAAAAATAAAACAGAAAAAAAAAAAAGGGAGAGAACTGGCCAGCCCAGCCCAACCTGCCCTCTCTCTCTCCCCACACAGCAGCCCAGGCCCAAACCCTATCTACCGCGCGCGCAGGAAGCAACCGAGGCGATCCAGCCCACCTCCCCCGCTCGCTCTCACTGCCATGTGGGCCCAGATGACGTCACGACCACGTCAGCGTGACGCCCGTCCCCAACCTTCCTCCGTTTTCGCCGGAGTGCAACCGCGCACCCCCCCACGATCGCCTCTCGCCCATCTCTCCACACCCAGAGCACCCCCGATAAACCCCCGCCTCCCTCTCTCTGTTACGCCAAACGGCTCGCGAAAACGCGCCTCCAGGCCGCAGAATTTTCTCGTCGGAAACACGCACGGCCGCCGCGAGGAAACACCGATTCCGGTGAGCCCCCGACGTCCTTCCCCTCTCTCTCAGCCTCACTCGCCTCCCCACGGCCCCGCGCATCCCCTGACCTTTTCCCACGGCCGCAGGTGCCTCGTCTCGACCACGCCGTCCACGCCGAGAAGAAGCGCCGCACGGGCCACTCCGGCGAGCGCCCACGGAGCAACCGGGAAGCGCCGCCACCCCGTCCGCACGCCAACCTCTCCGCCTTGACGCGCGTTGCCCGTAGGTAACCTCCCCGTACCCCCCTCGCTCTTTTCTGCGCGCTTAGGCTCCACAGCATCAATGGCGCCGCCGCGGCCGGCGTAACTCCGGTGTACCGGAGCGGCCACTCGCGGGTGCCCAGATCCGTGCCATTGGATCTAAATCCAACGGCCGTCCCGCGCCCACTTACGCGAAGCGGTACGGCACATCTCAGCCGTCCGCCGCGACTTAAATCGCACGGCCACCGCGCGCGATCCGCGCGAAGCGGTACGAACCAATCGAGTATCGCCACGCGGCTGCTACGTCAGCCCCTCCCCCCCGTTTAAATAGTTTAAATTCTATTTCAAAAACAGAAACACCTGCCCCACTGTAAAATCAATAGAAAAATAAATACTGATCCAAAAATGGTGAGGCTTGAACCTATAGAAAGCTAATAAAATTATCTACCAGAATATAAAAAAATATTAGGTGGTCTCTGTGTAAAATTTTGGAGTAGTTTTCAAATTGCCAAAGTCACTCATAAACACCATTTAATTCATAGTTTGAGTTCTACTACCTCAATTTTGTTAATTTTGTAGTCTCTGGATTCCTTAGAACATGTACAACACCATGGAACCAGAGAAAACCAAAATTGTATCGTGCACACACTTTCTATTTCAAATTTAGTCAAATCAGTGATCTGTACATAATTCAAATTCTGAAAAGTATTTTTGAATGAAACCAATTGGGCCACCTTGCTATTGGTACACTCTATCCAGTGAGACCAATGACCAAATTTTTCAGAAACTTAAAAGTGTGTTAAAAATTTAATTTATCCAAAGGGGCTATAAATGAACTACTAAATTGGAGGAATTAAATTAGTGCAATGAGATAAAAACCAACCAGAGCCATGTTCCAACCAAGTACACCTCATGATATGCCAAACACACCCCCAACACTACAACCAACATGTGTAAAGCAAAACTTGCATGCATGCATACATGTTTATGTTTGTTGTTTGAATAGTGTGTTTATGTTTGTATTGTTGTTGTTTGTTTAGACTTTGGAGAGGATCAGCACAACCCCTGTGACTGTTGTGCTTGCGCTGGTTGCAGCTACCAAGGCAAGTGATGCTCATGTCCCACTTTGATTGCATTAGAGTTTTCAGTAGTATGCATCATAGGTGATTTTATTTATTTTCTAAAGTATATGCTATGCTTAGAAATACCTAGTAGTGTGTAGCCAACCTGAAACCTCTACTAGATACTGGTTTAGCTATGCTAAAATTTTATTACAACTATTGATGATACATGTTGGGTTGTGATGTTTTGAAAAATGAAAATTAACAACCCAATGAAACACCTGGGTGGACTGAACCTTGCTTGGATTATGTTGAGTGGCTACTCAGGACCATGTTCATGGTGGTTTAACCATGGATGTGGGGGTTATCACCTGAGAGTACACTTGTGGACCGCCACCCAGGATTAAAGAGATTTGTAGGTCTTCACTGTTTAGTTAGCTTCCAGTGCAGCCTTGAGGTAATATGGGCTCTGCCAAGATTAAGTAAGTTGTGGGGGTTCATCCTGTTGTATGACATTGGGTGGTAGAATTTTAGGAGCGTCGAGTCATGCTGGTATGGTTGAATCCCTCTTCCCAAAGATCTTGTCTCATTTTTCTCTCGGGGAAAATGAGTCTCAAGGTGAAAGTGCACAACCTCTGCAGAGTTAAAAACTAAGATCTTAGCCGTGTCCCCGGTTATGGGCCAGTTGAGCAGCTAGACACAGTTGGTGCCGAAGGATCTCCTCATCTTTTCTGAATGAAATAAAATATGGTAGAAACCCCTTTATAGGGCACGTGGTGGTTTAACCATGTTGCCACAACCAAACTTCATGGTGGTTTAACCATGATGACTTTCAAACTTTATGGTGGTTTAACCATGAAGGATTGTACAAATGATTTCTTTTGTTTAAAAAGGAATTTGTCAAATATAGGACAAAATTGGCTTTATGCAAATAGCCCAGACTCCACTAGCCAAATATCATGTAGCTAGTTACTCCTCAAAGCTGCCACCATACAAGTGTCACTTGCCAGTACATTGTTTGTACTGACCTCCTCCCCTGTGGGGGCTGCATATTCCAACGTGCAGGTCATTCAGATGATGAGTAACTGTTTAGGATCTCGAGTCTACATTCCAACATGTCTGCCTGTGGCACATGAAGAAAAGGAGGCTCATTGAAGATTTGTTTCCGTTGTATTTGCCTTGAACTCTGTTATTTGGGGTTAGTCTATGTCGACTATGCCAATTGTAAGACTATTTTATTTCTTATCCACTGGATCAACGTTGTAGATTGATGCTATTGCAATGAATATTTCATTTTGTCATGTGTATGCTATCAGAGATCCCGGGAATAGCAGGTACACAGGTGTTCTACCTTTATAAAAAGGTAGGGCGCTACAAAATGGTATCAGAGCATAGTGTTGCCTGTAGGATCGAGACCCTAGGATTTGGAATCATAGGAATAAAACTATGTCAAACCCTTATGAAAACTTTCGTTTTACTTTTACCTTTTCTTTGTTCTATTCTTGCATACTCTTACCCTGTGCTAACCTCATCCCTTTCAATTTTCCAAATTTTTAGATGAACCCGACTGGCGATGACACCGATGATAGGTTTGCTTTTGCTGGAGATGCAGGGTTCTGGATGAGTAAGACCCTATATGACCTAGCCACGGATATTGGGATGCCAGCTCCTCACTTCCACTGTGTGCCAGAGGTTATCGATGTTACCGGTGCTCAGAGGTGGCGCATCACGACCCATATTTCTGGTCGTACAGCGGACCCATACGACCCTGGCATGGAATACGTCCAGTACTATCCAGACTACACAGCTTCAGTGAGTTCAGCCATGCTTGACGCCATCGCCCGTATCTGCCATAGGTACCGATACCATATCACGCACGGCAGTGTCTTCCGACTCTTCGGAGAGAGGGATGAGTCAGGATTACCTATTGATCGTAGCCACCAACAGCTCACTCCTATACGTCGTCACCTCATGGAGTTAGAGTTCGTGATGTCGAACATGGAGGAGGAGATGCTAAATCAAATGGAGGCACTTGATATCCAACAGAAGAAGTATAGGGACATGGGGAGAGCAATGTTGAAGATGGATGACATCAACAGTGACCTCACTGGAAAGCTGGACCTCAAGGATGCAACAATTGCTGCTCTCCAAGCGCAGAATGCTTACTACGCTAAGGACTCCAGTGAGATGGACGAGGTTAAGCAGGAGAGAGACCAGTTGAAGGACCAGGTTGATGAACTGCAGAGGGAAGTAGCCCGACTGAGGGTGGCACAGAGAGGGAAGGAGCCCATAGTACCCCCAGCCTCGGTTGATCAACAGACACCTGCTGCAGAGAAAGACCCCCTGACTCCAGCTGCAGAGGCAGAGGAAGAGGAGGACCCTGAGGAGCGAGTGTTTGAGGGTTCTTCTGAGAGCGACACTGACATTGGTGAGAGCTCGACAGGAAGTCGTTTCCCTCTGAAGAAGCGCTTGAGGGCCACAGACTACTACCAGTTATTCGAGACTCGCAAGTGAAGAATCAAGATGTAGTGTCTTTTAGTTGATCCCTTAGATTATGTATCTCGTTTATGTTTTCCCTGTATTGTCCTACTACTTGAAGTACGACAGTACCCACGACTCTTTTAGTTTCCTAAAAACCTTTGTTATATTTTTGTTTGTGAATTTGTTTGTTTGTGTTTTGTTTGATGTTTGTGCATGGGTAGAAATTTATTCCCCACTAGGCCCATCTTCCAATCTCATTTCTCCTCTATTCTTAAAACCCCAGATGCCTCCACGACCAGATCCAACCCAAGAAGCATTCCAGCAGATGCTGGCAGCCCAAACTCAGTTGATGCAGATGATGACTCAGTTCATGCAGCACAACAACAATAACAACAACAACAACAACAATCCACCACCACCACCTCCAGTGGATAGGCTTACCAGATTCCTCAGGCTTAGGCCCAACAAGTTCTCCACTGCTACTGAGCCCATGGTGGCTGACGACTGGCTCCGTTCAGTTAACAAGGACTTGGTTGCTTGCGAGTGCAACGATGCGGAGAAGGTCAGATTCACCGCACATCTGCTAGAGGGACCAGCCGCAACGTGGTGGGAGACATTTCAGATCACCCATCCTGTGGAAGGTCTAGACTGGGACACATTCAGAGCTGGTTTTCGTAATGCCCACATCTCATCAGGCATTATGAACCTCAAGAGGGATGAGTTCCGCACTCTGAAGCAAGGTGGAAGGACCCTGAAAGAATACATGGATGATTTCTGTGCACTATCCAGGTATGCCCTAGAGGACATTGATACAGATGCCAAGAGGAAGGAGAAATTTCTGAGTGGACTCAAGGGAGAGCTGAAGATTCCGCTATCTGTGGCCTATGCTCCAAACTATCAGACACTGCTAGACCAGGCCATCACCCTAGACAACAACATCAACAAGGAGGAGAACCGCAAGAGGAAGTTTGGGAACGGCAAGAACCACACTGAAAACTCTCACAAGAGGCATCACTCTTCTGAAAATAGTGGAGGCTATAGTGGTCACAAGCATGGAGGTCATTTCAACAGGAACAATAGCCACACATTCAATGGTGGATACAGAGGCAATAACTCCAATGGACATTACAATAGTAGTTACAACGGCCATCGTAATAGCCATCACAATGGTAATAATGGACATAAGCACTCAAACTCAGATGGCAAGAGGGACATGTCTGAAGTGATGTGTTACAAATGCAAGAATAAGGGACATTTCGCAGATAGGTGCCCAGAACTGAAGGCTATTGAACCTGCCAAACCCAATCCATTCCAGAAAGGGCAGGTGAACCACCTGGATGTTGAAGAAGTGATGAATGAACCTGATGCTGTGATGGGTACGTTTCCACTCAACTCCTTTACAGCATTAGTTTTATTTGATACTGGAGCATCGCATTCATTCATATCAAAGGCATTTGTGGATAAAAATAAAATACCCACCAAATCAATAGGAAAAGTTTTCCAAGTGAGTTCCCCAGGTGGTGAGATGTCTGTTAGTACTAAGTGCGGGGGATTAATCCTAGAGATTGGGACTCATAAATTTCCAACCCACTTAGTAATCCTACCATCACAAGGACTAGATGTTATATTGGGTATGGATTGGATGACTACCTATGGAGGAGTCATAGACTGTGTCAATAGATCCATCACACTATCAACCCCAGAGGGAAAGAGAATTAGGTACAAACCCCATTTGGAACCCAAAGATATTAGTCTAAACTATCTTAAGGGGGTTAGCCTAAACCATCTTAAGGAGGTTATCCTAGACCAAGTGTCTGTGGTAAGAGAATACCAAGATGTATTTCCAGATGAGTTACCAGGAATGCCACCGGATAGAGATGTGGAATTTCTGATTGATTTGCTTCCGGGCACAGGCCCAATAGCAAAGAGACCTTACCCTATGTCCACTGATGAACTGAAAGAACTCAAAAAGCAACTTGAGGAGCAGTTAGGTAAAGGTTTCATAAGAGAAAGTTCGTCCCCTTGGGGAGCACCAGTTCTGTTTGTGGAGAAGAAGGACAAAAGTCAGCGTTTGGTTATGGACTATCGTTCGTTGAACGAGGTGACAATCAAGAACAAATACCCGCTACCGAGAATCAATGACTTGTTTGATCAGTTGGAAGGAGCTAGTGTATTTTCCAAGATTGATCTACGGTCTGGATATTTCCAACTCAAGATTAGAGAACATGACATTCCCAAGACTGCGTTTGTCACTAGATATGGTTCATATGAGTATACGGTGATGCCCTTTGGCTTAACCAATGCCCCATCATACTTCATGAATATGATGAACAAGGTATTCATGGAATTCCTTGATAAGTTTGTCGTAGTCTTCATTGACGACATACTAATCTACTCTAAGAGTGTTAAGGAACACGAGAAACACCTTCGTCTGATAATGGAGAAACTGAGGGAACACAAGCTTTATGCCAAGTTTAGCAAGTGTGAGTTCTGGCTGGGTGAAGTAGGATTTCTAGGACACATTGTGTCTAAAGAAGGAATTGCAGTAGACCCCTCAAAAGTTACTGCTGTAACAGAATGGGAACCACCCAAGAATGTGGGAGAGATCCGTAGCTTCTTAGGCTTGGCTGGTTACTATAGGAGATTCATTGAAAATTTCTCCAAGATTGCTAAACCAATGACTGAGCTATTGAAGAAAGAGAATAAGTATGAATGGACTGAAACTTGCGAAACCAGCTTTCAAGAGTTGAAGAAGAGATTAGTGTCTGCACCTGTTTTGTGTTTGCCTGATCTGGAGAAGGAATTTCAAGTTTACTGCGACGCTTCACGTCAAGGATTAGGAAGTGTGCTCATGCAAGGAGGTAGAGTTGCAGCTTATGCTTCAAGGCAACTTAAGAAACATGAAATCAACTACCCCACACATGATCTTGAACTGGCTTCAGTGGTTCATGCCTTGAAGACATGGAGACACTATTTAATGGGGAAACGTTGTGAAGTTTTCACTGATCACAAGAGTTTGAAGTACATCTTCACTCAGAAGGACTTGAACATGAGACAAAGGAGATGGTTGGAGCTCATTAAGGACTATGATCTGAGCCTACAATACCATCCTGGTAAGGCAAATGTAGTGGCTGATGCTTTGAGCCGTAAGGTTTATGTAAATTATCTCTCAACCGAGGTGATACCCCAGGATCTATGTAAAGCCCTCCAAGACCTCAGTTTGGAAGTGGTACCTGAAGGATTTGTAACATCACTAGTGGTTCAACCAACCCTGATGGATAGGATCCGCAAAAGTCAGGAAGGAGATAAGGAAATAGAAGCAATCAAGAAAACCTTGAGAGAAGCAGTAAGTGAAGGAAAGACCACCGAATTCAGAGAGGATGAGCAAGGAACAGTTTGGTTCGAGAAACGTATCTGTGTACCTAATGACCCTGAGTTGAGGAAGCTTATTTTTCAAGAAGCCCATGAGTCACCTTATTCCATTCACCCTGGTAACACAAAAATGTACATGGATTTGAAGGAAAGATTTTGGTGGAACAATTTGAAGAGAGATATTGCAGAATACATAGCCAAATGTGATGTTTGTAATAAAGTAAAGGCTGTGCACCAGAAACCAGCAGGTTTGTTACAACCATTGAGGGTGCCAGACTAGAAATGGGACCAAATTGGTATGGACTTTATCACCGGATTACCCCGAACCAAATCAGGGTATGATTCAATTTGGGTAGTATTTGATCGCCTGACGAAGATAGCCCACTTTGTACCCGTAAAGACCACATATACTAGCGCAAAGTTGGCTGATATCTATATGAAGAAAATTGTCTGTCTTCATGGTGTACCCAAGAGTATCGTATCTGACAGAGGTACCCAATTTACCTCACACTTCTGGAAGCAACTACATGAGTCATTAGGAACCAGATTGGAGTTCAGTACGGCATTTCACCCTCAGACAGATGGCCAAACTGAGAGAGTAAACCAGATACTGGAAGATATGCTAAGAGCATGTGTCCTAGACTATGGATCTAGTTGGGATGATAACTTACCTTATGCAGAATTCTCTTATAACAATAGTTATCAAGCTAGTATCGAGATGGCACCGTTTGAAGCCCTGTATGGAAAGAAATGTACCACACCCCTGTTGTGGAGTGGTTTAGGAGAAAGAAGTTTCTTTGGTCCTGACATCATTCAAGAGGCTGAAGAGAAAGTTAGATTAATCAAGGATAGACTGAAAATAGCACAGTCAAGACAGAAAAGCTATGCTGACAACAAGCGTAGAGATGTTTCTTATGAAACAGGAGATAGAGTCTACTTAAGAGTATCACCCCTTAGAGGTGTGAAGAGATTTGGAATCAAAGGAAAACTAGCGCCACGGTTCATAGGACCATTCAAAGTGGTATCTCGCAAAGGAGAGGTAGCTTATGAATTGGAATTACCAGAAGTACTTTCAGCAGTACACAATGTGTTCCATGTCAGTCAGCTGAAGAAATGTCACCCTGAGATGTCAGAAACTTCCTTGAGCGATACAGTACCCCTAGGAGAGGTGCAAATAGAAAGTGACCTGACTTATGAGGAGAAACCCATCAAAATCCTGGAAAGAGCTGAGAGGAATACCCGTACCAAGACCATCAAATTTTGCAAAGTTCAATGGAATCACCACACCGAGGAAGAAGCAACCTGGGAACGGGAAGAAGACCTCAGAGAAGATCACCCTCACCTATTTGCTAACCTTTCCGAAGCCCGAGGACGTGCTTCATCTTAAGGGGGTTAGTTTGTAACATCCTAGGTCTTTTAAAAATATCAAACTAGCATGCATACATATCATCATAACATAGTCTCACAAAAACACATTTAAAAATTTAAACATCACTAAACAAGCCCTAGGGATTTTACCTCTAAAAATAATTCCATTTTGATCCCATGCAAATTCATTCATATTGCATTTAATTTTGAATTTTTCAAAAGCCACCAACCATTCAAAATGTTTAAAACCTTGCAATCTAATTACTCTCCAACACCATACAATTTTATTTGATCCATCCAATATTTTGTTGGGGTTTCCTTGGTGTAAATAAAAGAAAACAGAAAAGAAAAATAAAACAGAACAAAAAAAAAAGAAAAAGGGAGAGAACTGGCCAGCCCAGCCCAACCTGCCCTCTCTCTCTCCCCACACAGCAGCCCAGGCCCAAACCCTATCTACCGCGCGCGCAGGAAGCAACCGAGGCGATCCAGCCCACCTCCCCCGCTCGCTCTCACTGCCATGTGGGCCCAGATGACGTCACGACCATGTCAGCGTGACGCCCGTCCCCAACCTTCCTCCGTTTTCGCCGGAGTGCAACCGCGCACCCCCCCACGATCGCCTCTCGCCCATCTCTCCACACCCAGAGCACCCCCGATAAACCCCCGCCTCCCTCTCTCTGTTACGCCAAACGGCTCGCGAAAACGCGCCTCCAGGCCGCAGAATTTTCTCGTCGGAAACACGCATGGCCGCCGCGAGGAAACACCGATTCCGGTGAGCCCCCGACGTCCTTCCCCTCTCTCTCAGCCTCACTCGCCTCCCCACGGCCCCGCGCATCCCCTGACCTTTTCCCACGGCCGCAGGTGCCTCCTCTCGACCACGCCGTCTACGCCGAGAAGAAGCGCCGCACGGGCCACTCCGGCGAGCGCCCACGGAGCAACCGGGAAGCGCCGCCACCCCGTCCGCACGCCAACCTCTCCGCCTTGACGCGCGCTGCCCGTAGGTAACCTCCCCGTACCCCCCTCGCTCTTTTCTGCGCGCTTAGGCTCCACAGCATCAATGGCGCCGCCGCGGCCGGCGTAACTCCGGTGTACCGGAGCGGCCACTCGCGGGTGCCCAGATCCGTGCCATTGGATCTAAATCCAACGGCCGTCCCGCGCCCACTTACGCGAAGCGGTACGGCACATCTCAGCCGTCCGCCGCGACTTAAATCGCACGGCCACCGCGCGCGATCCGCGCGAAGCGGTACGAACCAATCGAGTATCGCCACGCGGCTGCTACGTCAGCCCCTCCCCCCCGTTTAAGTAGTTTAAATTCTATTTCAAAAACAGAAACACCTGCCCCACTGTAAAATCAATAGAAAAATAAATACTGATCCAAAAATGGTGAGGCTTGAACCTATAGAAAGCTAATAAAATTATCTACCAGAATATAAAAAAATATTAGGTGGTCTCTGTGTAAAATTTTGGAGTAGTTTTCAAATTGCCAAAGTCACTCATAAACACCATTTAATTCATAGTTTGAGTTCTACTACCTCAATTTTGTTAATTTTGTAGTCTCTGGATTCCTTAGAACATGTACAACACCATGGAACCAGAGAAAACCAAAATTGTATCGTGCACACACTTTCTATTTCAAATTTAGTCAAATCAGTGATCTGTACATAATTCAATTCTGAAAAGTATTTTTGAATGAAACCAATTGGGCCACCTTGCTATTGGTACACTCTATCCAGTGAGACCAATGACCAAATTTTTCAGAAACTTAAAAGTGTGTTAAAAATTTAATTTATCCAAAGGGGCTATAAATGAACTACTAAATTGGAGGAATTAAATTAGTGCAATGAGATAAAAACCAACCAGAGCCATGTTCCAACCAAGTACACCTCATGATATGCCAAACACACCCCCAACACTACAACCAACATGTGTAAAGCAAAACTTGCATGCATGCATACATGTTTATGTTTGTTGTTTGAATAGTGTGTTTATGTTTGTATTGTTGTTGTTTGTTTAGACTTTGGAGAGGATCAGCACAACCCCTGTGACTGTTGTGCTTGCGCTGGTTGCAGCTACCAAGGCAAGTGATGCTCATGTCCCACTTTTATTGCATTAGAGTTTTCAGTAGTATGCATCATAGGTGATTTTATTTATTTTCTAAAGTATATGCTATGCTTAGAAATACCTAGTAGTGTGTAGCCAACCTGAAACCTCTACTAGATACTGGTTTAGCTATGCTAAAATTTTATTACAACTATTGATGATACATGCTGGGTTGTGATGTTTTGAAAAATGAAAATTAACAACCCAATGAAACACCTGGGTGGACTGAACCTTGCTTGGATTATGTTGAGTGGCTACTCAGGACCATGTTCATGGTGGTTTAACCATGGATGTGGGGGTTATCACCTGAGAGTACACTTGTGGACCGCCACCCAGGATTAAAGAGATTTGTAGGTCTTCACTGTTTAGTTAGCTTCCAGTGCAGCCTTGAGGTAATATGGGCTCTGCCAAGATTAAGTAAGTTGTGGGGGTTCATCCTGTTGTATGACATTGGGTGGTAGAATTTTAGGAGCGTCGAGTCATGCTGGTATGGTTGAATCCCTCTTCCCAAAGATCTTGTCTCATTTTTCTCTCGGGGAAAATGAGTCTCAAGGTGAAAGTGCACAACCTCTGCAGAGTTAAAAACTAAGATCTTAGCCGTGTCCCCGGTTATGGGCCAGTTGAGCAGCTAGACAGAGTTGGTGCCGAAGGATCTCCTTACCTTTTCTGAATGAAATAAAATATGGTAGAAACCCCTTTATAGGGCACGTGGTGGTTTAACCATGTTGCCACAACCAAACTTCATGGTGGTTTAACCATAATGACTTTCAAACTTTATGGTGGTTTAACCATGAAGGATTGTACAAATGATTTCTTTTGTTTAAAAAGGAATTTGTCAAATATAGGACAAAATTGGCTTTATGCAAATAGCCCAGACTCCACTAGCCAAATATCATGTAGCTAGTTACTCCTCAAAGCTGCCACCATACAAGTGTCACTTGCCAGTACATTGTTTGTACTGACCTCCTCCCCTGTGGGGGCTGCATATTCCAACGTGCAGGTCATTCAGATGATGAGTAACTGTTTAGGATCTCGAGTCTACATTCCAACATGTCTGCCTGTGGCACATGAAGAAAAGGAGGCTCATTGAAGATTTGTTTCCGTTGTATTTGCCTTGAACTCTGTTATTTGGGGCTAGTCTATGTCGACTATGCCAATTGTAAGACTATTTTATTTCTTATCCACTGGATCAACGTTGTAGATTGATGCTATTGCAATGAATATTTCATTTTGTCATGTGTATGCTATCAGAGATCCCGGGAATAGCAGGTACACAGGTGTTCTACCTTTATAAAAAGGTAGGGCGCTACACTTGGTGAAGCGGCGAAACCTTCCCAGCCTTTGTCTTCCAGTTCATCTTCTTCCTCGCGCTCGTCTTCCTTCTTCCCACAAGCTCGTGCTTAGCAACGATGGCGAGAGGCAAGAAACGGGCAGTTGCCTCGTCGTCAAGGGCCTCGGGAGACGCTCCTCCGCCACGCGCGCCGCGCTCAGGTGATTGGCGTTCGCCCAACACCACAGCCAAGAGCGTCAAGGGGATGCAGCGAGATGGACTGCTGCCCCGGGACGCGGAGAAGCGGGTACGCCTCGGCAAGAAGGAGGAGGTACCCAATCCCCGCGCGAATGAACGCGTGATCTTTGCGGATCACGTGTCGCGCGGTCTTTCTCTTCCTCTCCATCCTTTCCTCATGGCATTGCTGTATGTCTACGGCATACAGCTCCATGACCTTCCCCCAAACGCAATGCAGCACATTGCGTGCTTTTATTGTTCTTTGCGATTGCTTTCTGGGCATTCGCCCCCACTGGGGTCTCTGGAAGGCCCTTTTCAAGGTGCGTATCTTCCGCGAGAGATCGCGAGTGGAGACGGAGCTCGGAGAACCGTTGCGCACTGGCGGCTTCGGGATCCAGGCGAAGTCCGAGAACGGCTACTTCACCATGCACTTCATCGACTCCGCCCAGGAATGGCGGAAGAAATGGTTCTATGTAACCGACAACAGCGCGGGTGGAGTCAATGGATTCCACCCGTTCGCTGTTTTGAAGAGGCGGAAGTCTTGGGGACACAAGCTTTCGGATGAAGAAAACCGAGTCGTCGCTCCCCTACTCGCCAAGGTCGCTGCTCTTCGTGACCAGGCCGCAGGAACTGCGCTGAACGGTTTGCACCTGGCGAGTGTTTTCCTTAAGTGCAGGGTTCAGCCCCTGCAAGATAGGCCATCCGCGATGTGGGAGTACCAGGGCGCTGGGGATCCTAGTCGCGTGAGCCGTGAAGAATTCTCGAGTGCATAATTCGAGAAGAAAATCGCGGCTATCACCAGTTTGAAGGAAGGTGATACCTTCCCCGACTGCCCGGTAGGCGATTTGAGGCATCGAAGTCGCGCCAGCTGAAGTAAGTTTTGAATCTCCCAGTCTTGATTTCTTTTCCTTATTCTGAACTTTTGTCGACTGAACTTTCTCTCGTTTTCCTTCTGTCTTTTCCAATAGAGCTTAGCCGTGACCACCTGCTACCCGCCGATATCTGGGGAGGATGCCTCGGACTTGCTGGCAAGCAACTTGGAAGGCCCGGCTGACACCAGTGTTGCTGACGCCTCCTCGAGTTCCGAGAGTGATTCTTCGGATAGAGTAGAGGACTCGGGCGACGGTCTTCTCCATCGAACACGCCGTTGGGTAGAGGGCGACGAGGCCACTTCCAAGGATAATTCTTTGGAGGAATCGCCCGGGAAGGAGCCCCTCATTGTAACCCCGCTGCAATCACTCGCCCCTCCTTCAGTCCCGACAATCCAAACCGCCTGGAATGCGGATATGCTGGACGAGGAGGAGGATGATGACGAGTAAGTTTTCTTCTCTCCTGTAATCGAACATTTCCTTTCGCGTCTTTTCTGACACATTGCCTTCATTGTAGCTTGCAAGCCATCAGCCCTTGCAGGTACGCTTCTTCTCTTCCTCCCGAAAAGAGGAACAAAGTGGGAGCTGCGGGTGAGACTCCTACCGCCGACACTGTCCAAAATTCACCAAGTGTAGCCCCCAATGCGGCGACTACGGAATACAGGATTCCTAGTTTTGCTGCTGAGGCGTCGGCTCCGAAGGAGGTGTCGGGCAGCTCAGCGGATCCTCTCTCCCTCTCTCAAGGCCAGGTAAACTTCACTATCTTCCTTTTTAATGCTTTTGCATCCTTGGAATTATTGTCGGGTGCACGTCAGTGCTCCCGATGGGAGTAGCCCCCGAGGCTGTAGTCGATCGCATGCGATCGGCTACAGGCTCAGATATAATAGCTCAGATATAATTTCTTCCTTCTGTTTCTTTTTATCGGGTGCACGGCAGTGCTCCCGATGGGAGTAGCTCCCGAGGCTATACTCGAATGTTTACAATCGAGTATAGGCTCCAATCTCACTTTTCTGATTCTTCTATCTTCTTTTTCCTTGCAGTCGCTTATTGACTCCCTTGCGGCGATTGGGCGCCGCGTCGTTCTTGCTGAATCGGAATGCGGGATCCTTCGGGCGGACCGTAGTCGACTCACCATAGAGAATGAGCTTCTTCGAAGTAAGCTTAGCCATCTTTTCCTGTTTGCGTTTTTCCATCAGTTCTTCGATTCTGATAAGTGTTGCTGTGCAGCTCAACTTGAGTTTTTGAAGACCGAGAAGGACAATGCTTCCACTCGGGTAATAGCTCAAGAGGCTGAGTTGGCGGCCGTTCGCCAGGATCTGGAGTCCTCCCGTATGTCTTCGGCTGACCTTGAAGGGAAGCTTGCTTCTGCCCAAGAGGCTTTGAAGAAGTTGGAGGAAGCCGACACCAAGGAGGATGCCGATCTTGTTGACTTCCTTCGGCCCCTTGCCGAGCGCTTTGCAGGTAAGTTACCTTTGGCTTATAACTTGTTTTTCTGTTGTTTTGAGTCTTTTATATCTTAACATTTTTCTTTGCAGGTCTTCTGGGTGTCCCACTGGAGCTCCCTGGGGTCCGTCGGGTGGATGCCCTGACGGATTCTTGCGCCCAGCTCAGGAGGCACGCCAAAGGGGTCTGCACTTTGATTGGCGATGCCATTCGAGTGTTGACGCAACTGCACGGCCGCCTTCTCGTCAACGCCGTGTCTCCACCCGCGCTGGGCGATCTGCTGAAGATTTTCTCGGAGAGCAATCTCCTTGAAGCTTACGCGGTTGCCCAGTCAGAATCTGGAGCGAAGACCGCGATCCAGTTTGCGCTAGCACACGGGGTCACTGGTTTGGAGGAGGCCTACTCGGAGCTTCCCGTCGATCCTGTTACAGGCAAAAAGGTAGGGCTTCGTCGTTTTGGCGATGCTGCCGGAGTCCTTGCTCGGAAGTTATCCGAGTTGTTTGCCCGTGCTAGGGGAGGGACCACTGCTGCGAGTGGTAGCACAACTGTAGCTTCTTAGTTTATTTCATTTGTACTTCGCAGCTTCGATTGTAATGAACCCTGGGATGTGCTCCCGTATTTTCAATATTTTAATCGAGATGTTTTGCTGAAATGCTTCCCGCGATTGTGTGTGCTCCCGATGGGAGTAGCCCCCGAGCACCTGTCGAATAGGTGGTTAATATATCTATAGTAGGGCATCTTATTCCTTAATCTTCCTTGTATTTTTTCAGGTGACCGGGATGGCTGCAGAGCCTTCGGGTGGACCTGCTGCTCCAGCCGATCCTCTTGTTGCCGCTGTTGGGACCTTGGCGGGTCTCCGTGATCGTGTAGATGATGGTGAACGCAAGCTAAAGGCGTTGCATGGGGTAGCCGATGTGGCTAAATCCAAACAAAAGCTGGCGACTGAGCGTGAGCAGTTTGTGATGGATGAATTGGCGTCTGTTGCCAATGATTTGCTCTGTAAGTAGTTCAGCCCCCAAGTCTTTCTTATCTTGTGCTCTCTTTTGATCGTGTATCCTTGCTTTTCAGTTGTTCGTCCAGATGATAGGAATGAGAAACAATGGGTGGAGAACCACATCTTTCAAGAAGCTGGTAGCTCAAGGCCTCATGCGCATAATTTTTGGTCTGATCGTAGTCGAGGTTTTGTGCTTGACACCTTGAAGTTCCGAATCAACCAGGCGAAAATACTCGTGAGTTCCTTTCATGAGGTTTTGATTGCAATGAATGTTGCTTTTTATCCGCTGCAAAGGGGTCCAGAAGATTGGAGCCATCTTCTCAGGGTGTTCGGTCGAGAAGGAGAGATTCGCGAGTGTGTTCGCAACCAGATGACTTGAGGCTCGGTGGTGGCTCTCTCTTTCCTCCGGTTATGACATCCTGAGGTGAACTTCAACTCCATAGCTAGACTTCCTGATGGTCCAATCGATGATATGTCTCCTCATTATAGGGTTGTTCGACCTGCGGCAGAGGAAATCATTCGATTGACTTCGGATGAGGTAGACCGGGTTTCGGCGGCTGAGAATACTCATCGCCATGTATAAGTGTAGGATGTATATATCCTGTTTCATTGTGTAGTTTGTAAAAACTGTTGTAAGGTGTGTAACCTTGTATATATAAATTTTCCTGTGATGTTGGATTTAGGCGTAGCCCCCCGTGTGTTTTTTTGGGGTGTATGCCTGTAACTCTTAGCATGTAAGGATGAATAATCTTCGGATATCTATGGTTGAGAAACCATGTATTTTATTGCGATGACTAAGAAGTCATGTATTCGAGCTACAAGAGTGGCTAACATAGCCTTATTGCTGCGAGAAAAAATAGATCTAGGGATAAAATTTGTGGAGATGTGCGATATTCCAAGGATTAGAATAGATGCCTCCAGTCGCCGGGTTCTTCAGTCTATAAGCTCCGCCTGGGATAACTTCGTGTATTATGAAGGGTCCTTCCCATGGTGGCTCGGGCTTGTGTCCTTCCTTCTGCTTGCGCCGTAACACCAGATCTCCTACTGCGAAAGCTCTATGGCGTATGCGGCGACTGTGATAGTTTCGCAGTGATTGTTGATATACTGCGGATCTTGCGAGTGCAATATCGCGCATTTCATCTAGTGCATCCATATCTTCCGCGAGTGCCCTGTTGGAGGTTTCTTCGGTGTAGGCGACAACTCGTGGGGCGCTGAACCTGACGTCCTCGGGAAGGACTGCTTCTGCCCCGTATACCATGAAAAATGGCGTGTAGTTTGTAGATCGGTTTGGAGTTGTGTGGAGGCTCCATAGTACTGAAGGTAGCTCTTCTGCCCAATGTCCTGCTGCTGGGTGTAGACGATCGAGTAGACGCTTCTTGATGCCAGCTGAAACTAAGCCGTTGGATCTTTCGACTTGTCCGTTCGTTTGCGGATGGGCAACTGAAGCGAATTTGAAGTTGATGCCCTTTTCTTCGCAGAACTACTGTGTTTCCTTGGCTGTGAAATTAGTACCATTGTCTGTAATGATGTCGTGTGGCACTCCAAATCTTCATACGATGGAATCGAGGAATTTGACGGCGCATTGAGCGCTAGCCGAGGTTACTGGCATGGCTTCGATCCATTTGGTAAATTTGTCGACTGCGACCAAGTCTGTGTATCCACCTGGCGTGGACTTGCGTAGCGGTCCTACCATGTCCAGCCCCCATTGTGCGAAGGGCCAGGCGATGGGTATCATATGCAGTTCCGTAGAGGGTGCTTGTCGTTTTGGTGCGAATCGCTGGCAAGCGTTGCACCGTTCGACTAGCTCCTTTGCGTCTCTGGCTGCTGTAAGCCAGTAGAATCCCGCTCGGAAAGCTTTTCCCATGATTGTTTTCCAACTCACGTGATGTCCACAGTCCCCTTGGTGGATGTCTTGTAGTAATTCCTTGCCATCTTCGGGTGCTATACATCGCTGGAGTTTACCCGAGATGCTTTGCTTGTATAGCTCTCCATTGATCACCCGAAAAGATTTACTGCGCCTGATTATCTGTCGAGCCTCGCGAAGATTTGCTGGGAGCTGTTTGGTAGACAAGTAGTCGAGGTACTTTTGTGTCCAAACCGGCTCGACCAGGAAAACTTGTCACGAAATATTATGAATAAGCTCGATAATGGCAACTTGCGGGCTAACCTCTGTTTCCTGTGCTGCAGGTGCGCCGGCAGCTTTCTTGAATTTGACTGATCGCTTAGTTATTCGCTCGAAATATATCCCTGGCGGTATGGATGTATTTGTGGAACCCATGTTGGCCAGCCTGTCTGCTTCTTCATTACTGAATCTCGCAATGTGCTTTAGTTCGCATCCTTTGAAACTGCCTTCGAGTAGGTTGTACATGTCACGGTAGGCAACCATGTTTTCGGCGATGGCGTCGCACTCCTTCATTGTCTGTTGTACGATGAGATTGGAATCGCCGTAGATCATCAATTGGGTGGCTCCACACGCGACTGCCATCTTCATCCCATGCAACAGGGCCTCATATTCTGCGTCGTTGTTCGATGCCGGATCATCGGGTGGAAAATCCAATCGTAGGACATATTGCAGCTTGTCTCCTCTAGGTGATATTAGGACGATGCCAGCTCCTGCTCCTTCGTTTCTTTTGGACCCGTCGAAGTACATTATCCAGTTGCTCGTGTATTCAGGAGGTCCGGGTGTTTGTAGCTCTGTCCACTCGCTTAAGAATTCCACGAGTACCTGGGATTTTACTGCATTGCATCCTGCATAAGTGATGTCCCAAGCGCCCAACTCGATGCTCCATTTTGCTATTCTTCCGGATGCCATAGGGTTGTTCATGATTGTACCGAGTGAGGCATCATTAACCACTGTGATGGCGTGTTCTTGAAAGCAGTGCTTGAGTTTTCGAGCTGTAAGAACAACTCCATATGCGAGCTTCTGGTAGTGAGGATATCATTGCTTGCATGGCGAGAGCACTTCACTTATGTAATAAATTGGTCGTTGAACTCCATATGCCTTGCCCTCCTCAGGTCGTTCGACCATTATTGCAGTGCTGATGACCTGGTTTGTTGCGGCTAGGTATAGGTAAAGTGGCTCCCTATCTTGTGGTGTTGCGAGGACGCGTCTGCTTTGCAACGATCGTTTCAAGTCTGCAAACGCTTGTTTAGCTTCTGGGGTCCACTCGAATTTATCCGTCTTTTTCAACAGCTTGTAGAAAGGCAATGCTTTCTCTCCCAATCGCGCGATAAACCTGCTCAAGGCAGCTAGTCGCCCTGCGAGCTGCTGGACTCCGCGTAGATTGGTTGGCTCCTTCATTGTCAAGATTGCTTGTATTTTCTCTGGGTTGGCTTTAATGCCTCTGGCGGATACCAGGTACCCGAGAAGTTTTCCTGCTGGGACGCCGAAAACACATTTTGTTGGATTAAGCTTAATCCTGTATGCGTTGAGAGCATCGAATGTTTCACTGATGTCTTCGAGGAGTGTGTCCTCTACTCGAGTCTTGATGACGATGTCGTCAACGTATACTTGTACATTCTTGCCAATGAGCTTGGCGAGGCATTTTTGCATGCAGCGCTGATATGTTGCGCCTGCGTTCTTGAGCCCGAAGGGCATTGTCGTGTAGCAGTATACACCGTGTGGTGTGATGAATGCTGTCTTTTCTTCGTCTTCCTGCTTCATCCGGATCTGATTGTATCCCGAATAGGCGTCTAGGAAGGAGAGGCGTTGACAGTCTGCCGTAGAGTCCATGATCTGGTCGATTCGCGGGAGGGGAAAGTTATCCTTGGGGCAGTGCTTATTCAATGACGTGTAGTCAATGCACACTCGAAGGATGTCAGTGTTCTTTTTGGGGACCAGCACCGGGTTTGCTAACCAGGTGGATATCTTGATTTCCCTGATGAATTTTGCAGCTAACAATTTGTTTACTTCTTCTCCAAGCGCCTTCTGCTTGGGTTCTGAGAACCGTCGAGTGGTCTGCTTGATGGGTTTTGCATCCTTGAAGACTTCGAGTGAGTGCTCGGCGAACTCTCTGGGTATTCCCGGCATATCTGAGGGCTGCCAGGCAAAAATTTCCCAGTACTCATGGAGGAGTTCGACGAGCGCGCTTTCCTATGCTTGCGAGAGGGTAGTTGAGACCATCGCTGTCTTCGCGGAATCTGTCGGGTGCACCTGATGTTTTCGGGTGTCGCTGTTGGCGCTGAACTCCAATTCAGGCGCGTTTTTCTTCGTGAGGGGCATCACAGAGTGATCCGTGGTTTTTGCCAGCTCTTGCAATTCTTCTTGCATCCCGAAAGATTTTGCGATCTCGTTGAACTCAATGTCGCATTTGTTCGATTTCTGAAAATCTCCGTCAATGGTGATAACGCCGTATTCTCCAGGTAACTTGAGCTTCAGGTATGCGTAGTGTGGTACTGCCATGAATCTGGCGAACGTTGTTCGACTAAGGATGGCGTGGTACTGTGAGGGCCAGTCGACGACTTCGAAGTCAAGGAATTCTCTTCTGTAGTTGCTTTGATTGCCCAACACAACTTCTAGTTTAATTGTCCCGAGTGGTCGGATTGCCTTTCCCGGAACTATCCCGTGGAAGGATGTTTCTGATTCCGCAAGGCCATCCAGGTTCTTGTTCATCCGACGGAGTGTGTCCGCGTAGATAATGTTGAAGCCACTGCCCCCGTCCATGAATACGCGGGCCAAATCGTAGTTGCCAATCTGTGCTTGGATTACGAGGGCGGCGTGTCCTGGTCGATAGACTCGTGGTGGGTGGTCTTTCATTGAGAATGTGATCGGTTGATCCGCCATCTTCAGGTATTCGGGCTTTGTTGGCGGAGTCTGCACAGCCATGCATAACTGTCTCGTGTTAGTCTTTTGAGCTCTGCGGGATGGACATACCTTCTGGATCATTGCTAGTTGTCCTGCCGGATTCGGGTACGCATTGGCTCCGGAGTTTTGTGCAGGTGGCGCTGGCAGTGTAGCTAACGCCATGTTTGGATTTGTTTGTGGAGGTAGGGGTTGTGGCGGCTGGAATCCTTGGTGGCCTCCTCCTGGAAGTGGAGGGTAGTTTGGAGTAGCTGCTAATCTGCTTTTCTTCGAGAAAGCCTCATGAAGGTCATGGAACTTCCGACAATCCTTGAGGAGGTGCGTTGCCTTGGTTTTGCCCGTACGATTATCTGTAAACAGATGTAGCGAGCAGTAAGCGTCAAGGTCCTCCTCGGGACTTTTTTCTTCAACCTTTGGTTTCCATTCGCGACTTCCACGTCGTCCGGTATCGCGACTTCACGTGAATTCCGCTACTACCATTTCCTCTCGACCCTCGTGATCGTAGTATTTCCTTCTCTTTCTTCGTCCATGGCGATATTCCTCGGGTGCGGGTGATGATGCTCTCTCATTGCGTACTGCGTCTTCTCCGTTAGCCCATTTGTCGGCTATGTTCATCAGCTCCCCAATAGTTTTGGGTGCGGCTCTGCCTAGCTCCTCTCTGAAAGCAGTTCGTCGGGCGCCCTTTGAGAAGGCTTCAACCGCTACTTCTTCTGAGATGTTTCCTGCAGTGTTCCTGAGTGTGGTCCATCGCTGGATATACTCGCGGGTGGACTCGCCGCTTTTCTGCTTGCATGCTCGCAGTTCTTCAATGGTGGCTGGTCTCTTGTAGGTCGATTAAAAGTTTTTGCAGAAGTCGCGGTGCAGGTCATCCCACGATGCGTAACAGGACCTTGGCCTTGCTTCCAACTAGCTACGGGCCGCGCCAACGAGATGTAGATTGAGGTATTGCATAGCCGTGTTCTTGTTCCCACGTTGGCATTTTACTGCCGTGAGGTAATCGTTTAGCCATGAAGAAGGCTCGAGTGAGCCGTCGTACTTCGTTACTTCCGTGCTGAGCTTGAATCTTTTGGGTAGGGGTGCTTCTCGGATGCTGCGGGCGAAGCAAAGTGCACCGCAGGTTTCATCATCCGAAGAGCCGGACGAAGAGCGTTCGCGATATCGCGCTGCTTTGCCTTGTCCACTTTATTTTGTGCGAGGTCTGATCGTGCGTCCTATGCTGGCTGGTCGCGGTCAGTATCCCTCCTTGGCTCCTTGCTTCGTTTTCGCGAGCGGCTGCTGTGATGTCGCGAGCTTTTGTCTCTTGGGCTGTCCTAGCTGCTGCTTCGACTGTCGCCGCGACGTCGAGCTTATTTTCCTCGACCACGACGTGGTGACTTGTCTCTTCTTGGCGAAGTGCTCCTACGCTTGCGGGACGCCTCTTTTTCTTTCTCCTTCTCCTTCTCCAGCTGCTCCGCGGCCTTCTTGCGGTCATAGGAGACGAGCCTTGCGGCTGCTAGTCCTAGCCCCTTGCGCACTTGTTTATACTGCTCCGCCCGAGGGTCGCTTTCTGTCGGCTGGTTCATCTGCATGTAAGTTGCTGCGGCCAGGACTGCGGCAGCAGGAGTTTGCGGGTAGACGTTACCATCATCATCAACTCACATGAGGGAGGGCGTGACCGACCTGCTAGTCCCGCCTAAGGACTCGATATCCCTGGATGTTGACGCGTATCCCCTCCTCGTGGGTCGAGTACCGACCGAGGGTGCTAGGGACAGCTCAGCTCGTCGTTGACTTGATTCATCCGTCGCTCTTCTTCGACGGGCCAGATCTATCCGAGCATCCTTGATAGTTGCGGCTGCTCTCACTAGATGATAGTGGTAAGCGACCATATCTTCGTGTGGCGCTTCCTGTAACACCTGGGGTGTTCCCCCTAAGTTAGAAAGTTGGTTGTTTTCCTTTTTCTTGCATCACATGCATCATATGCATTGCACCATGTTTTCAAAACAACTCAAAAATTCAAACCAATTTAAACTTTCAAAACATGTCCAAAATTTCCAATTAAAAGTTGCAAACTAAACAACTCAAATTGCTTGTTAATAAAAATTCGTTTTTATCAACACCCTAATGGCAAATTCAAATTCAAATAAATCCATCCATACTTGGCATGTTCCAAATGCGGGTTTAGAAATTAAAATCTTGCAAACAATTAAATTCAATAAGTTTTCATAATTGTTTGAGTTTATTGAATAAAATTGTTTAAAAATCAAATCCTTATGAAATACTATTGGAAATTCAAATAGCAACTTAAAAATCAAATTAATATTTCAAATATTTGGACATAATGTTAACATTGCTTTGACTTACTGTTTTGCAAATTAATAAAATTTATTCATAAAATAAAAACCCCAAACCCTATTCTTATATCTCTCTCTCTCTCTCTCTCTCTCTCTCTCTCTCTCTCTCTCTCTCTCTCTCTCTCTCTCTTTTCTACAAAAAAATGTGCAAACAAAAATTAAAAACAACAAAGAGAGAGAGAGCAGCCAAGGGAGAGGCAGGCCAGCCCACCAGCCCATTTCCCCTCTAGCCCACCTACACCCCCTTTTTCTTTTTCCCACCACCTGGCCAAGCCCACCCCGAAAAAACCCACCTTCCCCAAGCCCAGCCCACCGTAGCCAGCCCGCACCCCCTTCTTCCCCTACCTCCGTACGACCCCCTGTCGTTTTCTTCTGAAGAAAAGGCAGCACCGCACCAACCACTCTCACCTGCTCCCCCCTTGCCCCTCCTACAAGAAGGTCCCGAGGCCAATCCCCCAAACCCTAGTCTTCCCCCTCCTCTTCCTTGCCCGCCGCCACCTTCTCTCTGTCCCTTAGCCCGTCGGATCACCACCTCGTTTTCTGACGATGTTGTTGTGCTGCCATGGCCGGAGTTCGTCGGGGGTGAGGTGGGGGTTGTGGTCACCGTCAAGGGCAGCACGCCGCGGGAATGGAACCCCCTAGTCTTCCTCGTCCTCCTCGCGTCCACGGCGGGGCCCGAACCGCCGCGGATCGCCGCCGCCGAGTCGACCATCGCCGCCGTTCCCTCCACGTCGACCACTGCCACCTCTTCCCCTCGGTGAGCTCCCGTCTCCTCTCCCCTTCCCTTCGCACGCACGGCCACCGGGCACCCCCCGGCGCCCTCGCCCGCCAAGAGCAGCGCCGCCCCGCGCGGCACGGCTCCTCGCCGGCAGCAGACGGCAGCATCGATCTGCTCCCCGTCGTGGTTCAGTTAAACTGAACTTTGTTCAGTTCAGTTATCACGCGAGAGCTCACCCTAAAACCCCACGCGTGCTAGAGCTAACACAATCTGAGCAGCAGCGCACTGGTTAGCTCCCTTGCGCAGCATGCAGCAGCCCGGGTTCGATCCCCCCCCCCCCAGGCAGAAAAGCCACACCTTTTCTGCCCCCTTTTCCTTTTTTTTGCCCGAATTCCAGAAAACACAGATCTGTTCCTTTAATTCTAAAATCAATATAAAATTGAATTTGGCTCCAATTTGAATGATTCAAATTCCTGTGGATTCATAATTTTGTGCTCTTTCCATTAGTAACAAAATTGCAATATGTTTCTGTAATAATTTTTGCACTAAATAATTAATTACTGAAAATGCAATTAAAAGTGGAAACTTTGGAATTTCATAACTTTAGTTCTGTTCATCCAATTTAAGCAAACTTGGGCTCTAAAAATGTGTCTTAACAACCTCTACACATTGGTATTTTATTTGGTCACAATTGAATTAATTTTGAACAGGTTTCCCTCTGTTTACTAAAAAGGGCAGAATAAGACTATTTATGAAAAATTGCATAATAAATTCAATAATAACCCAAAAATTATGTTTAATAGCTCAAAATGTTCGCTGAAACATTTGCTACATGTTTTCAACCTTTTCAATACAATTTGTTTACTGTTTTTCCTAATTAAAATTGGTGCAATAATTCAATGCTTTATTTAAACCTTTTAAATTGCAAAATTCATAACTTGGGCAATTCAAATCCAATTCCAACATGTAAAATATGTTTTCCATGCAAAATTGAATAAACTTTCCAAATATCAACTTTGTTTTCTGTTTTGAATAATTTGAATTGCTGAAAACAACTGTTTCTTAATTAATGCATTTGAAATTGTCAAATTGATAACTTGCTCATCTAAAATCCAAATTCAACAAATGAAATATGTATTCCATCTAAAATTTTTGTGTTCTTTCCAAATATAAATTTTGCTATCTGTTTTGAACAATTAAAATGGGTGAAAACAACAAATGCTTGTGTAAATCATTTAAGAAGCCAAATTTCATAACTTAATAAATAAAATTCCAAACTTGGTAAACAACATTTCAAATTGAAGCTATTGTTGTTTTCTCATTGTTTTCCTCATCCATGCATCATTCTAATCAACTTTCACATGATGGTTATTTGTAGATCATTTAATTCAACATCAATTCATGGGCTTTTCCATATGCAATCCAAATTGCATATGGGCCCATTTAAATATGTTACCATGTCAACTAGTTTATCTTTGATGCATCCTTAAACTTGTCATGCATCCATATCTTGATCATGCTGGATCTTTTGCCGTAGTAGTAATTGTTGCATCCGGTGTTTGTTCGAGGTTCGTTGCTTCTTCGCGGATAGGACGTTGAGATGATGTGAGCAACGACAAGTTCTTCGGATGTACCTCTACTTGCTGGATTCCAGGCAAGTATACTCACTTGCTGCCTATGGCTGCCTTTCATCACTTGTTACCGATTCTTTCCGTTGTTCTTATGCTAGCCTTATGATTCGATGCTTGTGTCTCGATCCTATTATATGTTTACCTTGCAGCCATGATATAGCCTTCCTTCCACTTCCTATTAACTGTTGTTTGTTTACCTTGTTGGCCCTCGTGTCGTAGTTGCATGCTTAGTGTTGTTTGCGCTCAATTCTTGTTGTCCGTCTTATCACCTGTTTAGTTTGATAGTTGGGTTTCTACTTAATCAACAACATGTTAATGTTTTGGGTAATAATAATTTGATGATAAGGCACCGGCAGGAGGCCCGGCGTGGTTTTGAGGCCTGCTAGTGTCGACCCTAATTAGGAAAAGGGTCTTGTCTAATGATCCATGATGAGCGCACTAACCGCATGTGGGAAGCGAGTATGGGCGCCCCCCTCAACTTTGATTCGATTCGCATCTCGTCCAAATCGCCTCATTTAGTTCGGGTTTTCCATTTGCCGCATGCATATGCAGGTGCGAACCCTTGGCGCCAGGGTGGAACTTTTGTAGTCGGCATTTAGGGAGACACGTTCTTAGAGTGCTATGAGGGTCTCCTTTTCTTCGTGGGGCTTGATTAGCCGTGCGCTCAATTGCACGGGGTTCTTTGGGCTTGATGCGAAGAACAGTTGGGTTGTGTTGAGTGCCTCGCTTGGTGGAAGTGCATTTCCATCTGGCAGGTCATTCTTACGTGTACGACCAAATTGGTGCATCCCTGCAGGGTTAAATCTTCTCGAGAAGCCGTGTTGTCCGCGGTTATGGATGACTTGGTGAAAGTGCTGGCTAACAAGTACTCAGACAACTTACACTTAACGATGATAACTTGACTAGTAATATAGATTACCCCCACCATCAAAATGAATGTCACCTTAATCAACCGTGTGAGTTTCCTTGGGTTGCTTCCTTAGTAGGGGGTGACATTGGATGGGTATTGTTTGGTGAGTAGTTGTAGTTGGTTCTGATACGCTATCTTATCCCTTTCTTTTAGCCGGATGTTGTAGCGAGTCTCTGTAGTTAGTTAGTGCAGCCTGCTGTCGCTTCTTTGCAGTAATCCCTTCCTTTCCGTTGTACCCAAAGTATTTGTATCTTGTGATGATTGGTTACGTTGGTATCTTGTGAGTATGGTTTATCCACTTGCCAGTACTTAACCGTACTGACCCACGAACCCCTTTCGTGGCTGCATATTCCACATTGCAGTCAACAGGTTTGAAGTCTGCCGACGTTAGCTTGGGAATCCCTCCGGCTTGGCCTGGGCAGAGATTGGACGCCATCGGTTATCTTCAGGACTCTTAGTCCAATTTGTATCTTGTCCGTAGTCGGACGCTATGTTGTTTCTTCCGCTGTTATTTGGATCTTTGTATTGTATCAGTTGTACCCGTGACTCGTTTGAGTCTTCTTGTATATATCTTTTCTGTTGTTGTTGCGGAATATTCGTGAACTGTTGTAATGTTATCACAAGTGGCAACCTGGAATCGGTTATTATGTGGATTTTGGCGGGAATGCTGAAATCTGCATAGTGCCCGATCCCGGGGGCGTCACAAATGGTATCAGAGCATGGTTTCCGATTCCCGATATTGTTTCGATACGAATGGTTATCGAAGCAACGGGTCCGCAAAGCCTGTAGGATAACCTCGCTAACGGTCGTGTTTCTAGAGTGTCGAAAACTATTTGTGCAAAACCTGTTTTGGAAACATCTCAATAGGATTCTTGTTTTCTCCTTATCTCTATTCTATTTCCCCTCCCACCTTATTTGTTTTGGAGTCTCCCCCTTGTCTATCTTTCAAAGTGATAGGATCCTACGTGGGTGGACGTTTTCTGAGCCTTTAACCCAATAGGTTCGATCATCGGAAGATTCCTGGTGGAAGAACATCGTCATCAGCCCGAGCAAGAATCTCTTGTTAGTGGTGTCGAGAAGCCCTTGTTAGTGGTGTCGAGGAGATCAGCTGGAAGCATGAAGAATCGATAGTCGAACTTCTTCCCCTCCCGGGTTAGCAGGTGGATTGCGAGGGCGCAATCCCTTGTTAGTGGTGTCGTCTGTAACACCTGGGGTGTTCCCCCTAAGTTAGAAAGTTGGTTGTTTTCCTTTTGCTTGCATCACATGCATCATATGCATTGCACCATGTTTTCAAAACAACTCAAAAATTCAAACCAATTTAAACTTTCAAAACATGTCCAAAATTTCCAATTAAAAGTTGCAAACTAAACAACTCAAATTATTTTTCAATAGTTTTGAAGTTGAATTTATTTAAATTTCTTGTTAATAAAAATTCCTTTTTATCAACACCCTAATGGCAAATTCAAATTCAAATAAATCCATCCATACTTGGCATGTTCCAAATGCGGGTTTAGAAATTAAAATCTTGCAACCAATTAAATTCAATAAGTTTTCATAATTGTTTGAGTTTATTGAATAAAATTGTTTAAAAATCAAATCCTTATGAAATACTATTGGAAATTCAAATAGCAACTTAAAAATCAAATTAATATTTCAAATATTTGGACATAATGTTAACATTGCTTTGACTTACTGTTTTGCAAATTAATAAAATTTATTCATAAAATAAAAACCCCAAACCCTATTCTTATGTCTCTCTCTCTCTCTCTATCTTTTCTACAAAAAAATGTGCAAACAAAAATTAAAAACAACAAAGAGAGAGAGAGCAGCCAAGGCAGAGGCAGGCCAGCCCACCAGCCCATTTCCCCTCTAGCCCACCTACACCCCCCTTTTTCTTTTTCCCACCACCTGGCCAAACCCACCCCGAAAAAACCCACCTTCCCCAAGCCCAACCCACCGTAGCCAGCCCGCACCCCCTTCTTCCCCCACCTCCGTACGACCCCCTGTCGTTTTCTTCTGAAGAAAAGGCAGCACCGCACCAACCACTCTCACCTGCTCCCCCCTTGCCCCTCCTACAAGAAGGTCCCGAGGCCAATCCCCCAAACCCTAGTATTCCCCCTCCTCTTCCTTGCCCGCCGCCACCTTCTCTCTGTCCCTTAGCCCGTCGGATCACCACCTCGTTTTCTGACGATGTTGTTGTGCTGCCATGGCCGGAGTTCATCGGGGGTGAGTTGGGGGTTGTGGTCACCGTCAAGGGCAGCACGCCGCGGGAATGGAACCCCCTAGTCTTCCTCGTCCTCCTCGCGTCCACGGCGGGGCCTGAACCGCCGCGGATCGCCGCCGCCGAGTCGACCATCGCCGCCGTTCCCTCCACGTCGACCACTGCCACCTCTTCCCCTCGGTGAGCTCCCCTCTCCTCTCCCCTTCCCTTCGCACGCACGGCCACCGGGCACCCCCCCGGCGCCCTCGCCCGCCAAGAGCAGCGCCGCCCCGCGCGGCACGGCTCCTCGCCGGCAGCAGACGGCAGCATCGATCTGCTCCCCGTCGTGGTTCAGTTAAACTGAACTTTGTTCAGTTCAGTTATCACGCGAGAGCTCACCCTAACACCCCACGCGTGCTAGAGCTAACACAATCAGAGCAGCAGCGCACTGGTTAGTTCCCTTGCGCAGCATGCAGCAGCCCGGGTTCGATCCCCCCCCCCCAGGCAGAAAAGCCACACCTTTTCTGCCCCCTTTTCCTTTTTTTTTGCCCGAATTCCAGAAAACACAGATCTGTTCCTTTAATTCTAAAATCAATATAAAATTGAATTTTGCTCCAATTTGAATGATTCAAATTCCTGTGGATTCATAATTTTGTGCTCTTTCCATTAGTAACAAAATTGCAATATGTTTCTGTAATAATGTTTGCACTAAATAATTAATTACTGAAAATGCAATTAAAAGTGGAAACTTTGGAATTTCATAACTTTAGTTCTGTTCATCCAATTTAAGCAAACTTGGGCTCTAAAAATTTGTCTTAACAACCTCTACACATTGGTATTTTATTTGGTCACAATTGAATTAATTTTGAACATGTTTCCCTCTGTTTACTAAAAAGGGCAGAATAAGACTATTTATGAAAAATTGCATAATAAATTCAATAATAACCCAAAAATTATGTTTAATAGCTCAAAATGTTCACTGAAACATTTGCTACATGTTTTCAACCTTTTTAATACAATTTTTTTACTGTTTTTTCTAATTAAAATTGGTGCAATAATTCAATGCTTTATTTAAACCTTTTAAATTGCAATATTCATAACTTGGGCAATTCAAATCCAATTCCAACATGTAAAATATGTTTTCCATGCAAAATTGAATAAGCTTTCCAAATATCAACTTTGTTTTCTGTTTTGAATAATTTGAATTGCTGAAAACAACTGTTTCTTAATTAATGCATTTGAAATTGTCAAATTGATAACTTGCTCATCTAAAATCCAAATTCAACAAATGAAATATGTATTCCATCTAAAAATTTTGTGTTCTTTCCAAATATAAATTTTGCTATCTGTTTTGAACAATTAAAATGGGTGAAAACAACAAATGCTTGTGTAAATCATTTAAGAAGACAAATTTCATAACTTAATAAATAAAATTCCAAACTTGGTAAACAACATTTCAAATTGAAGCTATTGTTGTTTTCTCATTGTTTTCCTCATCCATGCATCATTCTAATCAACTTTCACATGATGGTTATTTGTAGATCATTTAATTCAACATCAATTCATGGGCTTTTCCATATGCAATCCAAATTGCATATGGGCCCATTTAAATATGTTACCATGTCAACTAGTTTATCTTTGATGCATCCTTAAACTTGTCATGCATCCATATCTTGATCATGCTGGATCTTTTGCCGTAGTAGTAATTGTTGCATCCGGTGTTTGTTCGAGGTTCGTTGCTTCTTCGCGGATAGGACGTTGAGATGATGTGAGCAACGACAAGTTCTTCGGATGTACCTCTACTTGCTGGATTCCAGGCAAGTATACTCACTTGCTGCCTATGGCTGCCTTTCATCACTTGTTACCGATTCTTTCCGTTGTTCTTATGCTAGCCTTATGATTCGATGCTTGTGTCTCGATCCTATTATATGTTTACCTTGCAGCCATGATATAGCCTTCCTTCCACTTCCTATTAACTGTTGTTTGTTTACCTTGTTGGCCCTCGTGTCGTAGTTGCATGCTTAGTGTTGTTTGCGCTCAATTCTTGTTGTCCGTCTTATCACCTGTTTAGTTTGATAGTTGGGTTTCTACTTAATCAACAACATGTTAATGTTTTGGGTAATAATAATTTGATGATAAGGCACCGGCAGGAGGCCCGACGTGGTTTTGAGGCCTGCTAGTGTCGACCCTAATTAGGAAAAGGGTCTTGTCTACTGATCCATGATGAGCGCACTAACCGCATGTGGGAAGCGAGTATGGGCGCTCCCCTCAACTTTGATTCGATTCGCATCTCGTCCAAATCGCCTCATTTAGTTCGGGTTTTCCATTTGCCGCATGCATATGCAGGTGCGAACCATTGGCGCCAGGGTGGAACTTTTGTAGTCGGCATTTAGGGAGACACGTTCTTAGAGTGCTATGAGGGTCCCCTTTTCTTCGTGGGGCTTGATTAGCCGTGCGCTCAATTGCACGGGGTTCTTTGGGCTTGATGCGAAGAAGAGTTGGGTTGAGTTGAGTACCTCGCTTGGTGGAAGTGCATTTCCATCTGGCGGGTCATTCTTACGTGTACGGCCAAATTGGTGCATCCCTGCAGGGTTAAATCTTCTCGAGAAGCCGTGTTGTCCGCGGTTATGGATGACTTGGTGAAAGTGCTGGCTAACAAGTACTCAGACAACTTACACTTAACGATGATAACTTGACTAGTAATATAGATTACCCCCACCATCAAAATGAATGTCACCTTAATCAACCGTGTGAGTTTCCTTGGGTTGCTTCCTTAGTAGGGGGTGACATTGGATGGGTATTGTTTGGTGAGTAGTTGTAGTTGGTTCTGATACGCTATCTTATCCCTTTCTTTTAGCCGGATGTTGTAGCGAGTCTCTGTAGTTAGTTAGTGCAGCCCACTGTCGCTTCTTTGCAGTAATCCCTTTCTTTCCGTTGTACCCAAAGTATTTGTATCTTGTGATGATTGGTTACGCTGGTATCTTGTGAGTATGGTTTATCCACTTGCCAGTACTTAACCGTACTGACCCACGAATCCCTTTCGTGGCTGCATATTCCATATTGCAGTCAACAGGTTTGAAGTCTGCCGAGGTTAGCTTGGGAATCCCTCCGGCTTGGCCTGGGCAGGGATTGGACGCCATCGGTTATCTTCAGGACTCTTAGTCCAATTTGTATCTTGTCCGTAGTCGGACGCTATGTTGTTTCTTCCGCTGTTATTTGGATCTTTGTATTGTATCAGTTGTACCCGTGACTCGTTTGAGTCTTCTTGTATATATCTTTTCTGTTGTTGTTGTGGAATATTCGTGAACTGTTGTAATGTTATCACAAGTGGCAACCTGGAATCGGTTATTATGTGGATTTTGGCGGGAATGCTGAAATCTGCATAGTGCCCGATCCCGGGGGCGTCACACTTCCGCTGCGGGTGGCTTGCTTGTTCGCATAGCCTCCTTGGCTCGATCCCAGGCTTCCCGCGAGACGCCGATTATGGCGCGTTCTGCTGCGCTATGTTCTATCTCCGGGGGTTGCTCCGATCCTACCATGCAGACTTGAGTCAGTCGTGGCCCGTGCGTCCTAGGCGTAGATCGGAAAACTCTTTGGAGTCGAGAAGGTTCCTCTGTCGAGAGGGTATGGTAGTCGTTTGCATTGAAGCGGACGGACTCGCCGCTTTTCTCCAGATGAAGGCGCGAGTCGACGGCTCCTGATTCAGACCCTGATTCTTCCGGGAAGTGGAGGATTCCTTCCCTATTGGTCACGAACTTCAGGCTCCCGAACGTCAGGGTGAAGCTCCTCTCCAGATCTTCGAATACCGGGTGCGATTCCGGCGAGTGAGGAGTGACCACGACAGATCCGATCCGTATAGGATTGTTCGGAGCCGTAGTCGAGGGTTTCCAACGAGAGTTGGTTGTCGATGAAGCCGAAGATGCCGGTGATCCAGCGCCCGCCGTTCCCACAGACGGCGCCAATTGTCGAATCTGTCGTTCAGCAATTCCCTCAGGTGAACCCATAGGGTTTCGAATAGGAGAACCCATGAGCGCTGGTGGTGATCGTCGGCTAAACAGGGGGCAAGATTTACCCAGGTTCGGGGCCCTCGTAGAGGTAAAACCCTTACTCCTGCCTCTGTCGATCTGTATTAATCGAGTAGATCGGTTACAATGATGGTGGCTCAAGTCGAGAGTATGATCTCGAGCTCAAGGCTTTGGTGTTGCGGTGTTGCTTGGTCCTCTACCGGTGGCTCTCCTGGCCTTATATAGGTGGCCAGGTCTCAAACCCTACCCGGAGAGGACTCGAACTCTAACCCTACGTCGGTTACAGCTTTCCTAACTAAGCCCACAAGGTATTGCGGGTGGGCTTCACATGGGCCTTTCGGCGTTCCAAGGGCTCCTCCTCTTGGGCCTTAACCTTGGGCCGGAGATGGGGGTGTCCTTTCCCACAGGGTCTAATATCCATTCCTTCGTCACACTGCATGCTCGGTCTCATTATATGTGGGCCTACTCGAATGGCTAGGACCCCGACCATGTGCGGAAAGAGGAGTTGTCGAGTAACAAACTCGACAACTATGCTCGGGCTATCACGAATACCAAACCTGGCGACGTATGCGACGTGACTCCAATAGTCTCCCCTTTTGCACCCGGCAACCCTCCAACTGAGGTAATTGTGCTCTTTCTATAGAGTTACTCTCCCTATGCCTTTTTCGCCATACTTGGCTAGTTCCCACAACACCTTACCAGTATTAATCTCCAGAACCAGGACTTTGCCCCAAGCAACTTTGTTGTAGCAGGAAACCAAGACATTGTGAGGGGTTTGGAACTAGACATTGAGTCTGGTAGCGACTTTGGCGTCTCGGTAGTAGATACTGCCAATTCTCAGAAGGATCAAAACTCGGAGAGCAGTACCTTAGGTGACAATGAACCCTGTTTTAAGCCTAGTCGCTGCGAGGATGCTGACACCGAGGCTACCTCTAAGGTAACAACTTCCTCGCAAACTTCCGAGCCCCAACGGCTTAGAAACCTGATTGAATTTACTCATGTGGCTTTCAAGTTTCCGGGTCAGGATGATGGTCCACATGTTCCCTTTGACAAGGCGGTTCTGGCGAAGAAACCTGTACCCTGTCGTATGTTTGGCCTTACACTTGGCGCTGCCGCCGTTGATCTTGAGTAAGTTTCTTTGCCACCTTTCCTCACAGCCCATTCTATTATGCTAGCTAATTCTTCGATTACTTTCTTAGCAAGTCTACAAACAAGGCTAAAGGTCCTTTGAGTCCCGCAAGCGGCTCTAATGCCGGCGCGCACGGCGATTCTGCCCCTGATATTGAAATTAAGTCTCCTCCCAGGGAGAAAACTTCGGATACGGGAAAAGCAGTTGAGGCTCCATTGACCAATCCTTCGGGTGCTGTTCAATCTCCTTTAACAGTGCCAGATGTTGCGATTATGGCACCCGCGTCGTCTTCGGGAAACTTAACCGTACATGGCTTTGACATCCCCAATAATGTAAGTACTCTCTATATATTCTTACAGCTCCTCTTATATTACTAGGTGCTTGACCAGGGCTCCTGGTACAAGTACACCCGAGGCTATGTTCGGTTGCTTGCAGTCGGGCATAGGCTCAAAGTTCTGCAACTTTCTCGCCACTATTTTTTCCAAACTTATTTTCCTTTTCAGCCCGACCTCGTGGCACTCGCCGAATTCAGTCGGAAATTCATCCATAACGAGGCGAGGATTCAGGAGTTGGTGGCACAGGTTGCTTCTGCTGAAGGTAACCTTCTGCTCCCTTTATCTTCTACTTTTTACTATTATGTCGTCTTCTTCTCCTTACAGTTCGTGCCTTTCTTCTCTAGAGTTCATCTCCCGAGCCAACTCTGATAAGGAAGATTCCCTTGCGTGAGTCCGTGGCTTGGAGGATGAGATCAAATGAATGAAATCGGATTTTCAGAACGCTAAACAGAATACCGCCAAGCCTGCGAATGCCCTCCAATTTTCCAAGAAGAAAGAAGAGGCCCCGGGCGTTTGACTTCAATCTGTGGTCGACTCTTTAGCATGTGATTTTTTTTACCTCTGCACTCTTAGATTTTGATGTTACCTATGTTTCTTATATCGTTCCCTTATTGCCACAGGGTCCTCGGGGTTACTCCCAATTTGGTTAGTCGACTGCGGGTTGATGCCTTGTCTGATGTCGTTGCCCTTGTTGAAGAACAAGGTTTGAAAGCCAAGGATGTGCTAGAGAAGTCCAAGGGGGGGGGGGGGTTGGGTGCTAGCCTCATTTTTATGACACAATGTACCCTGACGCGCGGCGACCCTCGACACTACAAGCTCTGGCTGAGGGCATCTCCAGTCGTCCCCTCCAGAGCCCCCCCAAGCGGCGTTTTTGACCCAAAAAGCGCCGTTTTAGCGCCGAATTCCACCAGTCAGCCCCCGGAGCTGAAAAAGCGCCGTTTTTGCGCCGGCGCACCCAAGCCAAACCCAGCCCCTTGGGTTTGGCCTGGGGGGGCAAAATGCGCCGCTTTGCATGCAAAAAGGAATCTTTCTCCTACTTTTGCCCCACTTTGCATGCAAAGATGCCTCTCTCTCCTACTTTTGCCCCACTTTTCATGGAAAAGCCCCCCATTTTGGCAGGTTGGGTGGGCTACGACTGGTAAATGACCATGCCCCAGGTTTTGATTTTGCGCCGTTTATACTATTTGTGTTGATTTTCTTGTGCTGGGGGGTTGCAACGACTAGAGATGCCCTGAGACATTCCTCGACACGTCCGTCTTATCGGAGTTTAGTCGAGAACAAACGATTTCGGGTGCTGAAGCCGCAATTACCTTATCCGTGGCAGCTGGAATTGAGGGGGGCTACATTCGAGCCTTTTTCAGCCACCCGAAGGACACCAGCCGCCGTACAAGCTAGGCGGCTTCTCGAAACAGGGGAGCCTGAGGCGAAAGCTATTGAAGCAGCCACACAAGTTCGACAGCAACAGTAGTGTCTTTTATTTTAAAGTTTGCTTTCCGTCTTCATGTACTTTGAATGAAAGCAAGTTTCACCATATTCTGATGTTATTTTTCCTCCTGGTGGGAGTAGCCACCGAGTATGCGACATGTCTCGTAGAGCCTACCGGGTACTCGAGTTGAACTAATCGACTTTTAACCATACCTTGTATCTTGACATAGGCACCACCGAGCAGCAGCTGTGAGCCTATTCCCGGCCATTCTAATCTTGACCGTGCTGAAGCTGATTTGGTCTGACTGGTTCACGCTCAGCTGGAAGAGCAAACTCAGCAGTTGGAGCACTTGCAAACTCGGGTAGACAAAGCTGAATCAAAGGGCGCGAGGAATTCCTCGTGGCTAAAATTGTAAACACCAACGAAACTCTTCTCTCTGAGTTAGCTCGAACAAAATCCTCAGGTGTTTGGCTTACTGTTCTTCCTTCCTCTTTACTTTGCACGCATTCAGTCTAATCGTATGGAAGAACAACACTGACTCGTGTTAAATCTGAAACTGTACGTCGCCTTTATACGAGTTTATACTTCCTCCATCGACTTTTATAGGGTATTTTAATTTTGGCCAGATACATTATAAAATAAGTGAATCTAAACTCATTTTATATATAGATTCACTCATTTTACTATGTATGTGGTCAAAATTGAAATGAAATATCGTAGCGTGGTGTGCCCTTATAAAATTGGACGCAGTGAGTACTTAATAATGCATTGGTCACTCCACGAGTCGATATATAGTACGTACAAATTTTCTGCAGCGACATTTGCTTTACGTTCAGCCCACCAACTGAAACAAACTGACGTCTCTTAATCTATATACTCCTGAGTTCAGCGCTGCTCGCTGGCAGCCGCTGGCACGCTAGAATTTGACGACTGCGTCGCCGTCGACGAGTACTGCTTGGTAGTGGTAGCTCCCGACCCGAAGGTGGTCGTGCTGTCGCCGTACTCCATGGTGGAAGGTCCGAAAGGCTGCAGGTACACGGCCACCGGCATCTTGGGCGGCAGCACCGGCATCCTGAACTTCCTCGACTGCAGTGCCTCGGCGGCCTGCCTAATCCCCGGCCTCATCTTCGGGTCGGGATGCGCGGACCACAGCCCGACGGACAGCACCCGATCCATCTCCCACCGGTCGAACGCACCGCCGAGGCGCTCGTCGGCGGCGTCGAGGGTGGAGCCCCTGCCGTAGAGGTCCCACGCCCACTCCAGCAGCCGGAACACCTTGCCGTCCTTGGCGCCTGCGCTGGGCGGTGCCATCGGCCGGCGGCCGCTCGCGATCTCCAGCAGCGTGACGCCGAAGCTGTACACGTCGGACTCGGTGGACGCTTTGCCGGTGATGATGCACTCCGGGTCGAGGTAGCCCGGGGTGCCCGCCATGGCCGTCATCGTCTGAAGGCTCACGCCGTGGTCGATGAGCCGCGCGAGGCCGAAGTCGCCAAGCTTGGCGTTGAAGGACTCGTCCAGCATGATGTTGCTTGGTTTGATGTCGCCGTGGACGACGCACTGGTCCCATTCTTGGTGGAGGTACACTACGGCTGATGCTAACCCAAGAATTATCTGGTATCTGATAAAAAAAACTAAAGTCAGAATCAAGTCCGAACTCCAAACATACTTCTGAAGGACCAAACTATGAGCCCTTCCGTGTAGGCGAGATTTTTCTGCGAAAATTGAATTGCTTGTTGTAAATACAGCCGTGATTTTTTTATAGAAAAGTCGTATGCAGCCGTGTACGAATGTGGAACCTTACATTATATGGGCCTGGGGAGATATGCACCCAATTTTTCTTTATAAAGGTACGTATTAATACCGCGAAGATACCAATTATACCTAACTTCTACACCAACAAGACGTCCAGAAACATCAGGCATCCACACAGCCAAGATCAAAATAAACAAAAGAGAAAAGAAAAACAAAGACTTGCGGTGTACAATCACTCGTAACAGAAGCACTCTAATCACCACCGAGTATGACACTCGTACTACAAACTAGCCTCTTCAAAAGCGACATCTCCAAAAAAAAAGAACAATGTACAAGCGTTGTAAATGCAGCCGTGTTTATTTTTAATAGAAAAGTCGTATGCAGCTTTGTACGAATGTGGAACCTTACATTATATGGGTCTGGGGAGATATGCATCCATTTTTTCTTTATAAAGGAACATATTAATATCGCAAAGATACCAATTTATACCTAACTTCTGCACCAACAAGACGTTCAGAAATATGGTTAAATTTTGCGCAATATCTTGTGTTCAACCTTGACAGTTTTTTTTTTTGAACAAGGATGCTGCATATTACTGAACCACGTGGCTAGTACAAATTGTAAACAAGCCCTTTTCGTCTACTGCACTAGAAGACCTAAAATTCGAAAAAAGGGCTTGCAGAATTACATCCAACACCCTAAGGAAAAGAGTGAAAACGCGATCAGGTCCTCGGGTGCCTCCACCAGAGAATGCCGGCGATCTCCAGGCGAAAAACTCGCCGAAATCGGAGCACCTTGCTTCACTCGATCTCTCCCTTCCGGCGTAGCATCGGTGACGCCGGCTGACACACATCCACCGGGGACGAACCACTTGGCGGGCGTGCGCAGTCGAGCTCCGACGGCAGATGCAGACTGCCTCCAACAAGGAGGAAGAAGAAAGGCCACCTTCTTGGCCTTGATTGGCGACGGTGAACTTCACCCCCGCTTGATCTGCTCCATGACGCAGCAAGTGCCATCCAGTCAATCGCGAAGAAGCTTCGCATCCAGCCCTCCTCCCCTCATCTCCACGATGAAGCAGAGGAAGATGTGGGCTCTTCTTCTTCGGATCATCCGAACAGCGGATAAGGCAGACGAGGATCTTATTGAATCGGCCTTGAATCTCCTCACGTGCAGACGAGATCCACCACGGATACGACCTGCAGAGGAAAGGAAAACGGGTCCTCGCGTCGCTGCGAGCCACGAGAGACCAGCCGGAGAGAAGGAAGAAAGCCATAACGGCGACGACTAGCACAATGGCTAAACCTAGACTAGATCTACGACTGTACAAGGCGAGCCGGCCCTCTAGCTCATCACCACACCAACTAGCCCGAGAGCTAGCGGCGGGGATGGCCGGAATCTCGCGGCGGCGGCGGTTGACTCTCAACTGGACTGTAGCAGCGGAGGGGGAGAGAGGGGGGTTAACCTTGACAGTTAAGGAAGGAGATCCTAAGAAAGCTCAATCCATGGTTGGTGGTGCACTACCCACCAATATCAAAGCATCGCCCATATTCAGGGTCAGACGAAGATGACCCTGAAGTAGCACTCATCACACCGAGTCATGCTTATATTCTAAGCATGTGCTACTTTGGGTCTGTCTTCGTTCGGGTGTGCATTATGAACGTGACAGGAGTGGCGTACTACACGATCAACCATGTATGGAGATTTCTTAGGCCAAACGGGGCCATGTCTCCCTCTTATTATGAAAATTTGTTTAAGAATCTCCTTGATTTATCATGCTTGAATTCCAAAAAAATCCCAAAATATAATCAGTTACAAAAATACCAGAGTTGGTAACCATGGTATGACTACCTCATCCTGGCTACGATAGCACGAAATACTCTGCAAGTGGTGGTGAGGTGGAGGCGGTGTTGTGGCGTCATAGCAGGGAAGTCATTCCCACTCCGATGGTGTTGGCTCCGACACTGACGGAGGCTTTAGTCCGCCAATCCTTATTGGATTTTACATCTTTCAGGAGTTAATGGCCTCCGAAGTTTTGGCTTGGTGTAGTGGGGGTGGTGGTCCTTCAAATAAGTTCAGGAGGAGCATACGTTGTATCTAAGGGCATCTCCAGTCTCCCCCCAGAGCCCCCAGACGGCCTTTTTAGCGCCGGAAGCGGCGAATAGCGCCGTTTCCGCACCAGTCGCCCCCTCAGAAGCCCAAATAGCGCCGTTTCGGCGCTATTTCGCGCCGCGGCACCCAGGCCAAACCCAGCCCGCTGGGTTCGGCTTGGGGGGCGAAACTGCGGTGCAGCCCGCGCGGGCCAGCTCTGTCAGTGACGCGGCGAAAAAACGCGGGAATAGAAACCCCCGTGATCATCTTCTCGGCTCCCGCGTCGGTCAAAGGCTGCCGGCGTTTATGGCGTGGCGGCCGCCCAGTGCATGCGCCCGTTCAAAGGCTGTCGGCGTAATGGCGTGGCGGGCGGCAGCGAGGGGACGCGGCGCAGTAAATGCCCGGCAGGCTACAAAAACCCCCGCCGCTCGCCGCGCTCCCCATTCTTCCACCTCGCTGCTCCCTCGTCCTCCCTCCTCGGCGCTCTCTTCTCTCCCCGTGCTCTCAGCAGACGCAGCAGATGGCCAACTACGACGACGCCGCCGCCGCCAACGGCTGGCGCCGCCGCCACCTTCGCCAAAACGAAGCTTGGACGCTGTACCGGGCGGGCTATCCGTGCCCGCCCGACATGCGCCTCCCGAGCTCCGGCGGCGGGCAGCCTCTACCGGTCAGGCCATCGCGGAGGTCCGCCAAGGCCTGCCGGCGGACGAGGCCGCGCGGCTCAACTGGAGGCCGCACGGCCAGGACCCCTTCTGGTGGCAGGAGCTCCAGCGCCGCCACGACGCGGACATCGCCGCCGAGGGCGACTGGGAACCCTGCCCCCCAGGTTCCAGATTAGCGCCGTTTGGCGCCGCGGCGGCCCCAAAACGGCGGCGTTTTGGGCCCTGGGGGGCGCAACGACTGGAGATGCCCTAAGGGTTTGCGGCAAGAATTCAGGATGCGTTCTCATTCAGGATGTCATCTCTCTCATGAAGGCTTCGATCTCACCTTGAGAGATGGGTGGCCAATAGGACTCGTAAATGCATTGGCCGATGATGTTTTTCTTGTTCCTGGAATGACAGCCGTTTTTGTCGTTCTTCTCCAATGGCTTCTTCAATGGGTGGCAATTACTATTCTTAGAAAGTACAATGGGACGATGCTAATGTTCTTTAGTCACTTGATTAGGTCTTTTGGTGAAGTTAGTTGTATCCTCTCAGTATACATTTCTTTCAAAAAAGAGGATCAATCCCTTGGGCGTGCATCAATTGATATACATAACTATATTACCCTCTCAGTTTTTATTTACTTCGTGGTTTAGGTTTTATCAAAGACAAACTTTTAAAATTTGATCAAGTATATACGAAAAATATCAAAAAAAATTATAATATCAAATGTACATACTATAAAATATATGTTGTAAAGATTTTGATGGTACTAAAATTATATTGTACTAGATGTTTATATTTTTCCTTCATTCGGTCGATTGACTTTGACTAAACCCAGAGCGTGAAATAATTCCGAATGGACAAATATAAATAAGTTGTGTTAAAAAAGAGGAAAAAAGAGAGTCCAGTTGTTACAAAGCTGGTAGTAGTTTATAATAAGTGTGAGGCAGAAATTTGGGTCATTTAGTCTATGTAAGAATTTAAGTTCAGAATACGACCGGTATAGATAGTCCAAGCATGCATACCTAACTTGCCAAGTCAGAGCCGTCTCCTGTTTGTTGTAGAGGTACCCATCGAGGCTGCCGTTGTGCACGAGCTCGTAGACCAGCAGCAGACGCCTCCGGCCATGGCACCAACCGATTAGCTGCACGAGATTCCGGTGCCGCAGTCTGCTGATGATAGTGACCTCGGACCTGTACTCCTTCCTCCCTTCCATGGAAGCCCCCCTCAAGAATACCTTGATGGCGACGTCGCGACCGCCGAGCTGTTTCATGTGCCCCCGGTACACCGATCCGGAACCGCCCTGTCCCAGCTTCCCGTCCTCCGAGAAGTTACCCGTCGCGGCCGCTAGGTCGCCGTACGGGATGGGACGGGGTCCCGTGCTGGAACCGAACTCGTCGTCGTTGTCGATGTCGAGGGAGTCCGGAGTCATATCTCCGGCAAACATGTCTTTCTCCTCTGATTGCTTGCTTCTCCCGCTCGCGCGGCGGAGCAGCAGCGCGACTGTGATGGCGAGAAGGAGCACCAGAACGGCGGCCGCGGCAATCCCCGCACTGAGCTGTACGGTGGCTTTCTTGGTTGACGAGGTCGATGAGGCGTTGGTGTAGTTCCTTGTCGAGAGCGTGGAATGGAAGGAGCATGAGAGTACCGTGTGGTTGCTGCCGTACGCGTCGCCGGTGGCTGCCGAAAAGCCTACCGAGATCTGCTCTGGCAGAATGCTTGGCAAGTCGACGGTGGCGACAAGGCTGTAATTGGTGGCACCGACGCTGAGGACGACGCCCAGCTTTGTAGTGGCGCTATCGTAGTTCACCGTCGCAGACATCACGCCGGCGTCGACGAGGCTGTCGTCTGGCAAGATCTTGGAGTTGCGGCGTGAGTCGACGTTGTTCACGTCTATGCCGATGTGCCGGCTGCTCGGGTCCCACGCGTCACGGTGGGTGTCGAACTCTACGGCGACGAACCTGGCGCCAACGGACACATTGGCGAAAATCGTGGGCGCGCCGTCTTTGGGCGCCAGGCTCTGGTTGAAGATCCCGAGGCAGCCTTCGTAGGAGTCCTGCGGCAAGTCAGGCATGTACCGAGCGAGGAAGAACGTCATGCCGTGACCGGGTCTGCTGCTCCGGCTGGACAGAGACTGGATGCTGAAGTTGAAGGTGGCGGTGAAGCCGGCCGCCTCGCCCGTGACGCCGTCCCAGAGCTGCACGGCCTGCCTGTACAGCGCGCGGCCTCTTGCCCGACCGCTTGCCTCGTCGCCGAGGAGTTCGATCTTGCCGTCGGTGACCATCGCGTCGTCCTCCGCCCTGAAATCGTCGGTGCTGAAGGAGTCGTATCTGAAGGAGAGAGCGGTCGCATGATGAACATGTACATAGAGGAGCAAGAAGCACAGGACTAGTAGATCAGTCGCTGTTCTACTTGAGCACAAGCATGGCTTCAGCACGGCCATTGCTGTTGCTCCGAGTCTTGACGATCGCGCTGGTAAAATAACAGCACGCTGCGTACGTGCAAATGTACTACCCTTTTGTAACTGTGCGGGGAAATACATGGAGAAGTAGTCAGTGTTAAGCAGTTTCCAAGCTACAGTAGATGGCATACAAGTCTGCACACTTGCAAGTTGCGAGTGACATCTTGAGACAATGAGACCTGTACATCCACTTCTTCTGCTACGAGAGCACATCTGTTGATAAGCAGGTGATGGCTACGTGAGGGGCGAGCGGAAGGGCACGCAACAAGACGTCTCCAACGCCGCCGCCGTCACCAACCGATCTCCCATCTCGGCCCACCTCCCGCCAAACCAAGCATACATCCGGAAAGATTTCGCTATGTTCCTTCCATCCATCTAAACTAGATTGACTCCCGGATCGCCCGCACGAGGGTGGCTCCGGAGAACACCTGATCCAATCTAGTATTCCGACGCCCGATCTTGCCTCACCGGCCGCTGCTGCCGGGTGGCGAAGGTGGCGGCCACGCCATGGCTGTTGAAAACGGCGAGCGGGGCTGGCGTAGCCTGTCGGATTCCCTTCGAGCGGGAAGGGGGGGGGGGGGGGTCGGTGGAGGCGCAAGCGCTGGTGGAGGTCTGGCAACAGGACGGGGGCGCTCGTCCATGCGCGGCGTCTGCAGGGAGCCATGTATGGGGCTGAGAGGGGTGGGCGTATGGTGATGGCCGGAGGCGACATCGTGAAACCTATGGCGATGGCGCTCCTGCAGATGACTAGGGGGCGTTGTAGGCTTCCTCTTGTCGCTGTCACGCGTATATGTTTCGTTCGATCTGTTCGCCGGAAACTGGACAACAGCGTGGGGACCTGCTGGTGTGCTCGAATAAAAGCGGCAGTCATAGGGTTCTTCTCGCGCCAAGACGAAGATCCGCCTGATGCTTGTCCTTTCTGATCTGGCCGGAGTGGCGGGTTCCGGAAGACTCCGCCGACGAACTCCAATAGGCGTGTTATGCCTGGAGATTGCTGGGCCGGGTGGAATTCAGATGTGTCCATTGGTTCTCCGTTAAGAAGGGAGCGGCGTGAAGCTCTGCTATCTGTTGCCATCAGGAGATATTTTGCTCTATGGTGAAGTGAGAGGCACATAATGTCATTGACGTCGAGATTGGAGAACTAGTAATGGTGATCGGACCTTACGGCGTTGAGGAATTTGTTTGGAGTTTTGGATTTTGTAGCAACGGTATGTAAGTGGGGCGACAACACATGTGAAGTTCAATGTCTTATCTTTCAGGGTGAAAATTCAATGTCTGGGCTTAATTGGTTGTGCCTGGCAATGGACTTGTTGAAGACTTGAAGGCACTGTTTTGAGAGCGGAGATTATCTACAGGGTGAAAACCCAAGATCTACGTTCGGGCGACGATGTCGCTGATGCATTGTTTCTTTCTCGGAGACGTCGTTTTTGGAGTACTTGGACATCAGGTGTTGTCTTGCCGGTGATTGTGTTGTTGCTGCAAGTACTAAAACTCTATAGCGGGTCTTTTCTTTTTTATTTTTTTCTTCGTTTTGGGGTGTGTGGCATCCGTCATGCCATTAGGGCATTATGTTGTTGTAGAGGATGGGTATACTTGCTCTGTCTCAAATTAATTGTCATAAAAATAGAAAAAATTAAATATATCTAGACATGATTTAGCATTATATATATTCAGTTTTGTCCATCTGAGACGAGGAGGTAATTTGTATCTTCGCGATATTAATATATTTTCTTTATCAGAAAAAACGAGAGGATTGTGGATGAACATTCAAGGAACTGACAGTGGGCTTAGCATTCGTAGGCCCAATTTTAACCCCTGCGACTAGTCTGGCCAATCGTTATCATCTAATTAAGCCTGTAATGGAGTCGCTATTATACTGATAGCTGAGTGCCCTCTGATCTTTCCCTCAAAAATAAAAAAGTGCCCTCTGATCTAAAGGCTAAAGCGAAGGTAGCTATTTATCGAGAAGACAAGATCTTGTTTTTTGCACAAACTTTTAACCCGTATATCGTCTCCGCCCAAGCCACGAGTTTTTTCTACCGTAGCAATTATCCTCAGCAGTTGCCCCTCACAGTAAGAGAATAACAATCGAGAGGGTGCTGTGCAAGAACAACAACATCCAACTTTTAAAAAGAAAAATCTATGAGGATAATTTCTGAGAAGAAAAATCTGTGAGCTATCTGGTTAGGCTCTGCTCACGGATGACCTTCGTCTTTGGCCGTCAAGGCAGAAGTTGTGATTTTTCTTGTAAGAAGCCTTCGAAAACAGCATAGGTGCACATAAAAGCTAATTTTTTAAAATAATACTTTTTTAATTAATTTAGGAAATAATACACTTTTCTTTTATTTTCGAAAATAATACATATTCATCTTCGAGAAAGATGAGTGGATCCTGTCGTCGTGGCCGAAGACGATTGGGCCTAGTCATCCACATGGAAGACGGTTACTAGCTGGGACACGTCGACCCGATCCAGCCGGCCATGTGTGCCCTGCACTCGTCCACGCCGAGACCGAGGAGCCAGCCGTCCACGTCGAAGATGACTGGACGCTGATATCCAGTCGCGTGGCCTCTCTTCCTCTTCTCTTCTTCCTTGTTCCTTCGCCCTTCCGTGTTTTCGGTTTCTCTCTCCTAGGTCGAACACAACCTGAATTATTAGTCGATTTTGGACCGATAAACTTCAGATTTTCCACCGTAGTTCGTTCCTACAGGGTTGGAGGACGCAATGGAAACTCCAATCTCGTGATGAGATAGCTCGTGGTGGTGGTGGTATTGGAGGACTGCGTGGTGGTGGTGGTGGTGCGCTGGTGATTCGAGCCCACCAGACGGAATTGCTTTGCATGCTTCTAGGGTACGGCTCAACTGACATTTTTTCTGCCATATTTGCATTGTTATATATTTTAGATGTACGCGGATATGTTGTCATATTTGTAGATGTATGTATTTCGCGGATATATAGTTTTATAGTTAGGTGTCTTCTTTTTTGCGAGGTGCGAATGTACAATTATATTTTCAGATGTATGCGATATGTAGTTATATTTGTAGATTAATTCGAATATATAGCTAGTCCGCTAGTAAATATTGTATGATGAATATTGTTAACGACGGTGAATATTTGTTCATATCGGGGGAGATGTCTGATTTAGTGGAGTTCAGGTTTTACTACGGTCCTAGAAATGTCCAAATGAACGAGCTGGGAGCCGATCTGAGTGAGTTTCACGATACTCTAGGTATGCAAGCTGTGTTACTAGAGTATAGCTTTAGAACCAGAGGTCACATGACGCAACATTACATCAGACAACGGAAGGCAAACTATGTTGCTAGTCAACAAGAACCAAAAAGGCCTAAGAGGCCGTAACCTAAGGCGACGTTCCAGCCCATAGATTCCAGGCTGCTACGTGGGAACCCAAACTAGTCGTCGATGTCCATGTTGAACCACCACCACTTGAGTGAGATCTTCACCTGAACCAAATTTAAGAAAATCTGAGTACGGGAGGTACTCAACAAGACTTACTTAACCTATTATATATCTGCTAATTCGAAAAGAGTTTTATGAAGGTCAATTTGCTTAAAGAAATATTTATTTCTCCAAATCGAGGAAGAATAGCACGTCTCAAGGAATGTTTTCAAAACAGATGAGGAAGCTAATCAACTACCGAATTCATCATCTTTTCATCCACCAACATCATTTCCCATCATCTCATGCTATAAGGATCACCCCTCTCGCCATCTCCGAGGAGGCACCCTTCATTCGTTGTCAACATGCTTTAGACATTCCGTTGAAGTTATCTATGATCACAGAATCCGTTGCCAAGTCGTCCGTAACCGTGGACACGGCTTCACGAGGAGATTTATCCCTGCAGGGGGTACACTTTACCCACACGTACCATCCGACTCTTAATGCCAAGCTATTGGCACACTTCCGACGATGTGCCAGTAGAGGGTGGTTTGCCACGACATTTACCTTGCTCAACCCTATCCATGAGTCAACCCAAACATGGCCACCCCGTCAACATGGAGTTGGCCACCTCCTGACGGCACCTGTTCTGTGAGTGAGGATCAAGATCCGTGTACGTCCATCACTTGTCCCGGTCACGGCCTAAATTTTCTCTAAATTGTTTTCTGACTCATACGCAGATGGAAAGCTCAAACAACGTGACTCATGGACGTGGCCAAACAAGTTAGTTGGTCGAGCGCTGTCTGTTAGGCCCCGCGTGTGGTTGCACGCTCAGTCTTGGCTTCGAAGGCGAGAACTCGCTCCTAGGGGCATGAACAGGACAAAAGCCACAACCCATTGTGGCCTCACATCCATGTTGTTATTAGTCAAGTTATCAAAGATAATTCAAATCACAACAACCTCAGATAAAAGATTCACGCATTGACCAGATTCATCAACCGGATGGATCAATCACTACTAGGCATGACTAAGCAAGACTCACAGACTTTAACGAGGTGCGCACAAACAAATATATAGCTGCTAGGAGCAGTGGATCATTGTATTTAGGTGATACAACAATTATAGGAGAACTCTACCTAAAGACCGTAAATACTTTGAACCGCATGCAACATACGAGATTGAAAACACTTTGAAACGATATATGAGCAGATAAGAGGTTATGCTTTCCTTGGTTATAATAAAACCAATAAATATATCTTCTAGAATAAGTGCTTGACTTGTCGGTTAAGATCAAGAATTCGCCACTGGAGTTGCTGGTCTTCACTTCAGAGTCGCATTCTACCGATAAGAAGCGAATACCGGAAAGGGAGAACAACAATCAACCATGGCATAACGCAATGCACAATATGTATGCATAATAAAGTTAATGCATCAAGATAAAGCCCTAAAACATGTTCAATGGGTTGCTAGGGTTCGCATGACAATTATGCAATTTTACTGAAATTAGCCCCGAAATGGACCCCGGAGGGCACTTTGGGTAATTCTGAAAGTGAGTCTAATTTTAATTTCTCAAATGGGTTTGAGAACATCATAAATGAGTTGCATTTTTCATTTTGAGCATTTTGGTATATAACTTGTAATATTTTGACTTTATTGAATAAAATCTTATTTTCTTTTTTTAAATGATTTAAATAAATTTAAATAAGGGTCAAAAATCAACTTTGTAAAACATGTGTGGAAATGGCATAAACGGATAGAGTTTATTTTTCTGAAAATTTTCATATATTATTTATATTTTTCTGATTAACACAAATGAAGATATTAATTTTACAAGTTTTCATCATTTTCTGTAATTTAAAAAAAAAACAGAGGGCCCACGTGTCTGTGTACAAACATTTCTATTTTTTTAAACCACTGACGAGCGGGGCCCGCGGCCACGTCATCCAGGCGTCATGCTGACGCCAGCGACGGCCAGCTGAGGCTCGGGAACGGTCGCCAGCGTTGATTCTGGCCGCGAGGGTTCGCGCGGATGGGCACATTGGGCGCAGCACGTCGCGGGCGACCCAGCAGTAGTGACGCCGCTCTGAAATGGTGAACGGAAAGCTCCAGCGAGGAGCTCCCGCGGAGGCGGTTGTCGTCTCACAGTGGCGGGGAGTTTCAGAGGGGGAGGGAACGAAACGTCGGCACCTACGGGTGCGAAATCTCACCGGGATAGCAGTGGAGGTAATGGAGAGGCGAGGGGAGCGCGAGGTAGCCGGCAATGGCGCGGCGGATGCTCGCCGGTGACGAAGAAGATGAGCCCGATTATGGCGACTCGGGCACTCCCGTCAAGCGAGGTTCTTCCAGGATGTTTCGGACACGACGGTGGGGATTCTACTCGTCACGACGGAGCTCGAGGTTGCGCATAACGGTGGCGATTTGGAGCCAGCCGGAGCTAGGGTTTCGTCTCGGGAGGGCCACGGAGAGAGAGAGGGAGATTGGGAGGAGGCGAGGGTGCATGAGGAGGAGACGCGGACGCCTCCTGGGCTGCTATCCACGCAAGGAGAGAGGCTGGAAGGAGGTGGCATTGACGGCGGTGATGAGGACACGCAGGAGCTCCTTCTGGCGGGAGGAAGAAGACAAAATCACATTTGCGAAAACCCCCAAGACTTTTCTGGAAATTATAGAAAAGCCCTTCTGGTTTTAAAACTGAAGAGAAAAAGATGTTTTCAGGGCCTTTTTGCAAATATAAAATTTAGCAAAAATAATTTTTGGAAACCTCACAAAATTTTCATCCTCACCATGTTTTTGTTTTCCAAATTTGAAAATGTTTTGAAAACAAATTTTGGGTGATCACTTTAAGTGATTTTTATGCAATCTTCACTTAAATTCAAAATAAAACTTGGTTCAAGTTTTTCATGCATGCCATGCCATGAGCACACACCTCAACGCTTGTTAACAAAGTTGGGATGTTACAAATCTACCCCCCTTACAAGAATATTGTCCCGATATTCCCGAAGGAGAAAGAAAGAAGGAACACCGATTTTGAAATGATCTTCTCAAACCTTATGATTCTCTTCTCGAAGAGGTTGATCCATAGCATCGTGAAGTGTTGAACGGATACACCTAGGTAAGAGGGAACGCCTCTTAGGAATTGATCTTCACGAAGATTGATTATCTCATGGATAACTCATGACAGGAAGGTTTATAAAGAACTTTTTGAGTTAGCGTGCATGAAACACATCAAGATAATGGAGAGAATAAGAGATGGTTTCAAGTTTGTGACGAATGTTCTTGAAAGGATTTAGAATATGAGCTTTGCACAATACCTTAAATCCTTGTGCAAAAGAAAGGTTGAACAACTTGTGACATCGAGGTTTCCTCAAAACAGAATACCAAGATGGAAAGGATTTTCTTGGATACCACAACGTAATAACCGTAGACGAGGGGAAACACGACAAAACACTGTAATTCGTGCGTCAGAGAAAATTTGATACAGGATCATGTTCACTCTTTGGAGTGGACACGGAAGATAACGGAACTTTCATTCCGAGAAATCTTGTCGAAATCCTTGTCAAGGATCGGGATATTACTTCACGGCAGAAGATGAGTAACCAAAAGGATGTTGGAACACCGTAACAAAGAAAGAATTCTTGGTCACACTGTAAATATGAGTAACCGACGGGGATTGGAATACCAAAGGAAATAAAGAATATCTTTCCTATTGTGGTTTGGACGTAGCAATACATCTACCACATGGTTAATACCCCATGGCTAAAGTGAGTGACAAATTCACACAATCTGTGAGATGAACATAACTTCAAGTACAAACAACTTGAAAAAGGGAACTGGTCAATGGTGGTTACAAAACACAACGAGATGTTTTCATGCTGAACTTGTTTCCACTACAACAAAGGTTTTGGAGGTTCAACAGACTGATATTGGAAAGATCAACTTCCAAGTTATCCTTAATGTTCTAGATACCAATATCAGGCTTATGACAAGCCTTCTATAGGCAATCCGTGAAAGTTAAACTTCAGATTGGAAGAACAAAGAGGGAAACTTGTTAGAATAGATCACACAAGAATCCTCACGGGGAGTGGTTGTTCTTACAGATTCAAAGGATTATAACGTTAGGGCTTTCGGCTAATTGTGTCAACCACAACATCAACCATGCCGGATTTTCAAAAGGACCTAAGTAGAAACCCTTGACGAAACACCAACCATCGTCGCCGCTTGAGATTCAGCTCTGGTTAGTGGGTTCATAACTTAGACTCGATATGTGTGATTGAAGAGGTTGCATCGAGTACCAATGAGATATATTTACCAGATTCTCAAGATATGGACTACAATGTCAAGCTCGAAAGGATGAGCGAGATTGCGAAACAGACGTATTGGCAACTTGTGAAAGACGGTTGCACCTACATGGATTATTTACAACGAAGCACACCGGAGCCATTGTTGGGAAGATGATAACAAAGGTAACAAAGTTCTTGGACTTCTTCTCTTTATTGAACAATCAGTCAGTGGCTTGGGTGCATACAAAACTTGTTCAAGAAGTGGAGGTAATAAACTACCATCTCAATAATAGTCCACACATGAATGACCGACTTGGGATTAGTCCCAAGGGAACAAGAAAACTCTACTCGGATCCATGGCGACAACTATCACCATAAGCACATGAACCAGAGTAAGTTACTTCGAACATCTAGAACACAAATTCGTGATGGCAGAAAGATGGTTCTCCGAAGTTTCCAACACTACTGCCAATTGTTCAACATGAACCTCTTGCAACTTGGAGAAATAGGAATGCCATCGATGGTCTCTACAACACGCTTATCAAGATACTACCGGCATAGGGACACATCTGATACATGAACAAGGCAAACTATTGGGAAGATCAAAGGACATTAAGGTATACTCGGGCAAAACACCATGAGTGAAAGCACCATCAAGACAGTCCTTGAATCTGGACTTGATCTGACGATAGCCCAAATGATAGCATGTCCGCAAAGGAGATACTATCCTTCTTCGGTATGAACAGAACTGGACATACCACTGCAAGGCACAAGTTAGGAAGAGCTTTTGTCTTTCAACTCTCTAAGTTGTTGTTTAAGCTCAACCAACTAGTTCAGGGTATCCAGCGTAGTTTCTTGAGAAAGGACCAATTCAAATTACCCCTTGCTTAGACATTATGGTCAGGTAACAACCTGGTGATAATTCTAGAAAGACAACCAAAATATCACAACCTGCCGATATGTCTTAGAGTTTGAACGGGATCTTGATTTTCAAAACAACCGATGTGGTCTTGAGAGATTTGGTGTGAACCTAACTCTTTGACCAAGAAGGTGCACCAGAATGAACAGATTTGGTAACAGGGTCAATTTCAATGAAAGGTTGGTTGACCAAAGGTGCTAAGAAGGATACAGATGTTTCTTAGATTTATCGAAGCAATAAGAATTGCTAGGAATATCTGATACACACATCAATGCACAAACCCATCATTCTCAAGAATGCAGGATTGGAGGAAGGGGGAGTGAAGACATGTAAGAGCATCACTTCATCAATAAGGCCATGAAATTAAACATAGCCTCTTGATATGTAAGAGTGTGATACTCAAAGTAGAACAGAATAGAAGCTGATGAAACTTCTTTAATCTGCAGATTACAAAACTTTGACCTGGTCCTAGAGATGAACGAAGTACTGGAGTTTGTTTCTCCTGACATTCCAAGGGGAATGTTCTGATGGAACACAAGAGCAAGTGCATTAGAACTGCAACACACATATACAACTTGGTTTCGAATCAACAGACGAAGTTCGGAAAGCAACTAAAGAGTATGAACATGCTCCGGGGAATCCTAGGATCATGGTGGATGCACAGGGTGATACTCTTTTGTAAAAATACATGCTAAAGGATTGGTATAGCTGAAATAAAAACGAAGATGCGGAATTCATAATGACCACTCTTGTTATGATTCCTTTTTGTTCCAACTGAAAGCCTATGGCTATTGGAGTTGAGATTACCGAGCCATCCTGAGGTAGAAAATGCTCCTTAGGGCCAACAGAATGGATCTTGGGTTAAAGGTCAGCATCCTGTGCTGGTAGCATACACATCACATGATTAAGAAACCACATGATACAACACACGTCGATCCAGCACATTCTGGGACCTTCGGTTCAAGTCCGAGGGTTAAAACCCAAAGAAAGGATTAACTACTATCTAAGTGCCTTGAAGGACACTACGAATAGCTATCACGAAGTATCTTTCAAAAACCATACATAGCTGCGGAAGAATGTGAGCAAAGGACAGAGGATACATTCGAGATGAAAGGAATCTCGATGTTGTGGATTTGAGACTCTAGAACATGAGAATGTGTAAACCACACAATTTTGAGATATTAGGATGGAAAGAAAATATCCCAACTGAATCAAAAGACAACGGAGTATGGAACACACACTACTCTGGAAACTTAACACTAGGTCAACTTGGGTAAAAGACGTCCTTGCCAAAGAAGGCACCTAGGTTTTGAATGACTAGAACCTTTTCAAATCAAAATAGGTAAGGTGACCCAGAGTTAGAGCGATACAGGATAAGGAGCAAAAAGAATCCTAGGAAAGGTTTTCACAACTCATTTGAAGTTTCGAAGTAGTTTTCACAAATACTAGACTCAACATCAACCAAGCAGTAAGGTTTTCCTACGGGCAGTCCTGCTTTGATACCATGACTTGTCACGACCCCGGACCCAGAGGTATACATACTGTTATGCGCTCCTAGTCATGGACCCACAAGGGCTTCGAAGTTACCAGCCCCAGCCACAACAAACAACGGTAGGTAGACCGGATTCATCGACACACATGCCGGATAACATCGGTACTACTACTTCTTGTGTCCATGCTAGTCATAACCAACTATGCATATCAAAGCGTCCACGAATCGTATGAAACTGAAGGAACGGGACCAAAGCTATACAGAGATGCTATGTGGCCAGGAAGTGCAACAACAATCGAGGGTTACTGGGGTTAACCAAGCCCCAGGACAAATCACATCGGCAGACGTGCTCGGAAATGGATCATCGGCTCCACAACCCCTCGACTGCGACAACTATGCAGGCATAGCCAAAACTGTATAACAATGAGCTCGAAACCAACAACCGATCAAAGCAGCACTCTAGGTATGAAAGCTGTGTTAAACAGGTGTTACTCGAGTATAGCTTTACAACCAGAGGTCACATGACCCAACATTACATCAGAAACCGGAAGGCAAACTATGTTGCTAGTCAACAAGAACCAAAAAGGCCTAAGAGGCCGCAACCTAAGGAGACGTTCCAGCCCATAGATTCCAGGCTGCTACCTGGGAACCCCAAACTACTCGTCGATGTCAACGTTGAACCACCACCACTTGAGTGAGATCTTCACCTGGACCAAATTTAAGCAAACCTGAGTACGGGAGGTACTCAACAAGACTTAGTTAACCTATTATATATCTGCTATTTCGAAAAGGGTTTTATGAAGGTCAATTTGCTTAAAGCAATATTTATTTCTCCAAATCGAGGGAGAATAGCACGTCTCAAGGAGTGTTTTCAAAACAGACGAGGAAGCTAATCAACTACTGAATTCATCATCTTTTCATCCACCAACATCATTTCCCAAAATCTCATGCTACAAGGATCACCCCTATCAGCATCTCCGAGGAGGAATCCTTCATTCATTGTCAACATGTTTTAGACATTCCGTTGAAGTTATCTATGATCACATAATTCGTTGCCAAGTTGTCCGTAACCGTGGACACGGCTTCTCGAGGAGATTTATCCCTGCAGGAGGTACACTTTACCCACACATACCATCCGACTCTTAATGCCAAGCTATTGGCACACTTTCGACGATGTGCTGGCAGAGGGTGGTCGGCCACGAGTTTTACCTTTCTCGACCCTATCCATGAGTCAACCCAAACACGACGACCCCGTCAACTGGGAGTTGGCCACCTCCTGACGGCATCTGTTCTGTGAGTCGGGATCAAGATCCGTGTACGTCCATCACTTGTCCTGGTCACGTCCTAAATTTTCTCCAAATCGTTTTCTGACTCACACACAGATGGAAACCTCAAACAACGTGACTCATGGACATGGCCAAACAGGTTAGTTGGCCGAGCACGATCTGTTAGGCCCCGCGTGTGGTTGCATGCTCAGTCTTGGCTTCAAAGGCGAGAACTCGCTCCTAGGGGCCTGAACAGAACAAAACTCCACAACCCATTGTGGCCTAATATCCATGTCGTTATTAGTCAAGTTATCAAAGATAATTCAAATCACAACAACCTGACATAAAAGATTCACGCATTGACCAGATTCATCAACCGGATGGATCAAATCACAACTAGGCACGGCTAAGCAAGACTCACAGGCTTTAATGAGGCATGCACAAACAAACCTATAGCTGCTAGGAGCAGTGGATCAGGGTATTTAGGTGATGCAACAATTATAGGAGAACTCTACCTAAAGACCATAAATACTTTGAACCGCATGCAACATACGAGATTGAAAACACTTTGAAACGATATATGAGCAGATAAGAGGTTATGCTTGCCTTGGTTATAAGAAAACCAATAAATAGATCTTCTGGGATAAGTGCTTGACTTGTCGGTTAAGATAAAGTATTCGCCATTGGAGTTGCTGGTCTTCACTTTGGAGTCGCATTCTACCGATAAGAAGCGAATATCGGAAAGGGAGAACAACAATCAACCATGGCATAATGCAGTACGCAGTATGTATGCATTATGACCCACAAATATAGGGGGTTTATCGTAGTACTTTCGATAAATAAGAGTGTCGAACCCAACGAGGAGCAGAAGGTGTTGACAAGCAGTTTCGATGAAGGAATAACTGTAAACACTGGAAAATAGATTTGTAGGGGTTTTTGATATTGCAAATAAATAAAGTGCGTGTAAATAAAATGCAGTAGTAATAATTGCAGAAAGTGGCCCAATCCTTTCTTCAACAAAGGACAAGCCGGTGAGTTTACTTATGATTAACAAACGTTCTCGAGGACACACGGGAGGTTTTTGTCAAGTGCTTTTGTTCCATGCAGCTGAATAATGTTAGGTGTTTTGATAAGTGTTGTGTGGGTGAACCTATGCTATTGTACCGTCCCATCCAAGACTAATACATACTTGTGATTATTCCCCTTGCAAGCATCCGCAACTACAAGAAAGTAATTAAGAAATAAATCTAACCACAGCTTTAAACTCCGGGATCCTACGCTCCCTCGTGTAATGGTTTCCTAACGGGGGTTTATGTTTCTGTCACTCCGGCAACCCCACAATTAGTAGCCAAATACACGATGCATCCCACTAGGACCATAAATGGTGAAGTGTAATGTAGTCGACGTTCACATGACACCACTAGGAAAATAACACCACAACTTAAATATCAAACATTAAATATTATTCAACATTACTTCACTACTAACAACTTGACTTCTCCCATGTCCTCAAGAACAACACGAACTACTCACAAGACATCATATGGATCATAATAAGAGGTGATATAATGGATGATAACAATCTGGTTATAAAGTGCAAACACCGATAAATCTCACAAGCATTAACTACTAACAAGTAATCCACACCGGGAGAGAGATCTAATGCAAAACAACAATAGAGGCCCCTAATTTTTACAACGGGATGACGGTGGATGATGAGGGTGATGGTTCTGGTGGTGATGACGACGATGATGACGATCTTGATGATGCCCGGAGCGATGACGGTGACGATGGCGGTGATTTCCCCTCTCCGGAGAGGAATTTCCCCGGCAGATTTCTCCCTGCCAGAGAGCTTTTCTCTCTCTGGTGTTTTCCGCCCCGCGGCGGTGGCGAAATATTTCTTCGAGGATGGAATGAGGCTTAGAGTTCCCTGGGGGCCAGGCACGCCAAAGATGACCCCCAGAGGTGGGCCAGGGTGGCCACACCCCTAGGTGGCGCAGCCAGGGGGCGCGCCACCCTAGGTGTGGTCCCCTGGTGGCCCCCTCTGGCTCGCCTTCTGGCTGGGTTCCTCCTCTAAACTTTTAGGAACCCCCAGATGTCCCCCTTCTTCTTCTGATCTTCTGAAATATGGTATCTCGACGGTGCTTTTTCCATCAGATTTCTAGTTCCGGTGTTTATTCTCCAAAAATTATAAAACATGCAAAATAAGATAAAATAACATAAGGGATGCATCATAACATGAAATATATCGATGAATAACAGAAAATTATGATATAAAATAGTGATGAAAAATGGACGTATCAACTCCCCCCAAGCTTAGACCTCGCTTGTCCTCAAGCGAAACTGAGCTCAGTAAACATGACCACAGGTTTATGGAGTGAAGAGTCGATAAATAAAATACGGACAAGAAGCATCATATTTGCCTATGCACCAATCATTACAGACAGCAACTTCCTCTTATATAACTTAACTTGAAACAAGTAAAGGGAGTCACAACCAAAGATGCAAAAGAGAGAATCAAAATTGGTGATGGCAAACTTCGTTTTTTGTCAGAGAACATTTATTGAAATTATATTTAACTTAGGTGAAGTCTTTATAACGAGGTTTATATTGTAGAGCTTAACATGTTTAATTATAACAACTCTTTTAAAGTGATTCATAGCTTTCAAAATAATATTCATTCATATAATAAAGCATGTGCTAAATAAGGAAGGATAGAGAACATGATTGAATAAATCAACATATAGATGATGTGATCACAACAACTCAAATGCTTGGTGGACACAGAAGGAAATGGGTTTACTGACTCAACATAAAAGTAAAACATAGGCCCTTCGCAGAGGGAAGTATTGACCACTCATGTTCCAGAGTTTTTATTTTAATAATCAGAGGTATAAAATGCATGACACTCCTCCCATCCATCTTACACAAACCATGGCTAACCGAATCCTCGGGTGCCTGCCAACAATCACAAACCGTGGAGGAGTGTCTAAATTTTGAGAGGTGTATGTTTATGTGAACGAATGGAAAACAGAAAATACAGTAAGTCACAAGCCAACTAGACTCGCAAGAGCGGCTCCAATATGGGACGCAACTGGTATAGAAGGTCATCCCTCTTTCTCTTTTGTTTACACAATTATGGTTTGACTGATAAATCAGGGGAAAAAGAGTGAAGAGAATTTGCATTATTATATGGGGCTGGGCACCCTGCTGCCAGCTCTTCTAGCATTTGGATAAGCGGATGAAGGCACTAGTCCAGGTGTGTGATTCCAATGAACAAGTGAGATAAAGTGTAACATCCAAGTATGAAAACACCCTAGTGTTTCTGTTCTTTGTTTTATTTATGCAAGCATCATGGCATCATTCTCATTTTATTTATGTTTGCTTTGTTTTCATAATGAATCAAACCTTGTTTTCACACTTGTCTGTTACAATCTTTCAAACAAAGAATTGCAAAACAAAACCTTTCATTGTTTTCCAAATAATTCATTGATGTTCAACTATTAAATTGTTGCCTCAAATCATTCCTTTAATTCCACCAATTAAATTCAAATCATTTCCAAATTCTCAAATCAGTACCTTTTGGAAACCATAACAACTCACCAAACTTTTCTTCCCCTCTAAATCATTCTAAAACCCTAGGGGTAACCCTATTCTTATACATGTTTTATTAAGGTTTTATTTTAACTCAAATCCCTCTATTTTGGATTCAAACACAAACTATAATTTTAAATTTCAATTTTTGAAATCCAAGCTTGCAGGGTGGTTTCTAATTACCTAGAAGGCTTAACCAAAATTTTTCAAATTTTTCTATAAGCAAAACCCTACCTTTTTCTTCCAAAAGCAAACTGCAAAAAAAAAATATAAACAGAAAAGAATAAAAAGCAGCTAACCTACGCGCGCGCAGCAGAAAATCCAGTCCAGCCCACCTAGCTACGCGCGAGCAGCAGCCCAGCCCAACACTTACCCGCGTACCGGTTCGCTGCGCGCCAAGATTCGCGCGCACCTTCTAATCGTCCTTCTCCCTCCCGTACGGCGGCCATCCAGCGGAGCCACCTCGACACCGCGGCGACTCCGGCGGCCAGGAGGGCACCGCGGGCCTATAAAAGCCAACCCTAGCCCCCTAGCTGTGCCCTATCACCTAGGGTTCCCCCCATCCCCTCGCAAGCGCCGCCAATCGCCTCCATTCCCGAGCTCTCTCCCTCTCTGCAACTCGACCCGCCGGCGATCTTCTGAACTCCGTCATGGCGCCGCCCATCTGAACCACCTCCACCCCCCGTAGCCACCAAAACGGAGTCGCCACTCTCCCTTCTCCCTCTTGAACACCAGAAACATCACGGTAAGCACCCAATTCGACGACGCCGTCCCTTCTCGTTCCGGCCACCGTGCCATGATTTCTGAACTTGAGCACCGCGTCGCCGTTGCAGTGCAGCACGTCGTCGTTTGAGCACGGGGACCTCGTCGCCACCCTCTCTCCCACCTGTTCGACACCGGAGCCAGGCCAGAGGACCATCAGGAGCTCGCCGCCGTCTTCGTCCCCTCCGCTGCAGGCCTCCGCCGTCAGAACAGCCACGGCAACATCACGGTGAGCAGCCACTCCCTTCCCTCTCTCTTCTGCTGCCTCTCCGTGCACTCGTGACGCATCCAGCGTTTCCAATTCGCGAGCCCGCCGTGAAGATCGTCGCCGGTGAGCAGTTCTGAACCTCTGTCTGTCGAGCAAGCATTAGCTCGTCAGTTAAAAGTTCAGAATTGTGCAAGCCGTAACCTTTTCCTCTGTGCGTTGCGTTTACTGTCAAACGCTGAAACGTACCGCAGTGGTACTGCACTGGGCGCGCAAGGGCCAGGTCGGGGGTTCGAGCCCCCGCTGCGCCAATTCTTTTGGAGAATTTCTCCCGCGCAGTGGCCCACCAGTCAGTGGCACTGGTGGCCACGCATGCGCTCGCTCAGCGCCACGCTGGCCGTGGCCCACCTTGCAGTGGCTGCGGCTAGGTGCTGGCCTGTATAAATCGTTTAAAACTTTTCTGTTAATCAAATTCCAAATTCTTTTTAAATAACAGAATAAACACCTAAACTTAGAAATTCAATAACTTTTAATCTGTTAATCCAACAAATAAGAGTTATACATGTAATCTGATCCAAATTTTATACTCTTTCCAAATAATCAATTTGTGTGCTGTTTTGAATATTCAAAATGCAATTTAAATTCAAATCCAAATAATTCAAATGCCATTTGAAATAATTCATAACTAATTCATACTGTTTTCAAATAATTCAAGTAAAATATGTTTTTCACACCTTTTTGAATACTCTATTCAAATATAAATTTTGTTTTCTGGTTTGGATAATTTAAATTGCCTAAACAATTTAAACCTTGTTTAATTCAATAAAATTTGATAAAATTATAACTTGATTAATATAAAATATTTTTGGACATGCAAATTATGTTTTCAAACCACCAAAGTGTGAACTTTTCAAATGTGGATTTGAATTTATGGTTTGAACAAATAAAATTCAATTAATAATTAAGCTTGTTTTAAATTCAATTAAAACTTGTTTAAAAATTGTTTAATTCTTAATTAATTGATCCTAAGTCCAATTTCAAAATGTGAAACATGTAACTCAACTAAAAATTGATAACCTTTTCAAATATCAATTTTGTTATTTGTTTTGCACACCCTAACTTGATGAAAACAATAATTGTTTTGTGTACCATGTTTAAGTAACAAAATTCCAAACTTAATAAATGCTTTTCTAAATTATTAACTATCATTCCAATTGCATTTAATTTTGTTATCTTATTGTTCCTCATCATGCATGCATCATACTAAGTCACTTACACATGATGCTTAGTGATAGAACAATTATTTCAACCCTAAAGCATGGGCTTCCATATGCAACCTTTGCATATGGAATCCATTTAAACTTGTGTCCCATCTCAACTAGTTTAGTTTGGTGCATCTATTAAACATGACATGCATCATCCAATGTTTGTGCACCTATGCCATGTATTGATTGCCCGTCTTCCTTCGTTGTTGTTTTTGCTTCTTCTCGATTAGACGACGACGTTGGTACCGACGAGCCTTACGACACCACTACTCAGGACCTAGCCCAGTACGAGGCTGAGCTGCCAGGCAAGTTATCACTCACATGAATCATCGAGTTCCTTTCCACACTTGTTGTCGATTCTATCCTTTTGTCTACTATTGCTAGCCCTATGTATCGTTGCTTGTTCTCCGAACCTATCACATGATTCCCTGAACCAATGATATTGCCTCACCTCCATACCTACAGCCTTTGTTTGTGCCTTAGTATTATCTAGCATGCTTAGGGTTGCTTTTACTCGAGTCTGTTGTCGGTTACTACTGTTACTATCTTATTATCTGGTACCGGGGCTCGTTATTAATCAATCAATCCTGTTAATTGCTAATGGTAATAATAATTTGATGATAAGGCACCGGCAGGAGGCCCATGAGTGGTTTTGGAGCCTGCTAGTGTCGACCCTAATAGGAAAAGGGTCTTGTCTACTGATCCATGATGAGCGCACTACCCGCATTTGGGAAGCGAGTATGGGCGCCCCCCTCAACTTGACCTGATTCGCATCTCGTCCAAATCGCCTCATTTAGTTCATGCTTTCTATTTGCCGCATGCATGTTTTTGCGAGCCCAGCGCAGGGTGGAACTTTTGTAGTCGGCATATAGGGGGACACGTTCTTAGAGTGCTATGAGGGTCCATTTTCTTCTGGGCTCGATTAGCCGTGCGCCCAAGGTGCTTTGGGCTTGATGCGAAGAATGGTTGGTTGTGTTGAGTGCCCCGCTTGGTGGGAGGCATCCCATCTGGCGGGATATTCATGAGTGTACGGCCAAATTGGTGCAACCCTGCAGGGATAATCTTCTCGAGAAGCCGTGTTTTCCGCGGTTATGGATTACTTGGTGAAAGTACTGGCTAACAAGTACTCAGGACAACTTCAACATAATGATCAATCATGTTTCACCCAATGCTTAATAACCTGACTAGTAATAGGTTATTCACACAATAACTTGATTCACCTTATTACAACTGTGTGAGTTATCCTCGGATTGCTTCTTTGGATAAGGGGCGAGGTCCAGGATGGGTTTGGTTGAAGTTATCTTTCAGTTGGTTACAATCCTCGATCTTATCTTCTCTGTTAGCCGGAACTTGTAGTTATCTTCTGTAGTTGTTTAGAGCAGCCAGCAGCAACTTTTATATTACCCTTTTCTTCTGTTGATCCCAAGCATCAATGCTCGTGTTGACGGGTAACTCCTTGATGAACTGTGAGTCTTGCTTGCCAGTACTTGGATGTACTGACCCCGTTGGGGCTGTGGTTTACGCAGAGTACGACTACGACTACGATGCTTCCCAGGATGGCTACTTTGTGGAGTTCGACGAGTCTGCAGACGAGTAGTTAGCTGGACCAGGGCAGGATCCAGACCTACGTGGATGGGCTTCGCTTCTTTATTTTCTCCGGCTTCTTAAGCCATGGATTTGTCTGTACTCAGACCCCTTTGATTGCTTCCGCTGTTGTAATGGATGATATGTTGGGACATGTGTCCTCTGGATGTTTGTATTCGATATTTCTGCCTTAGTGAAGGCCAGTTGCACTTATTTCATTCTTTTGTGTCTTAGAGACATTCTGTGTTATCATTCGTACCAAACTGTTGACGTACCGTGCGTGTTTGATTATGAAGTACGTCGACAGTAGTGCCTTTAGGTTCCTAGCGGATAGTTTACTTCGACGGTGGAAGCAGGGCTTGTGTTGTCGCGCATAAGCGCAGGCCTACCAGGAAGCTGGGACGCGGGAGCATGTTTGCCCCATAATCCAAGCACCTGACTTCCAGTTCGTGCGATGAGTATCCTCTAGAAACCTTGGGTGCGACAAATGGTATCAGAGCCTGTCTGCCTGTAGGATCCCTTTTTACTGGTCGCAGTTGAGTCTAGAAACTATTTTGTAGCTATATAGGAAAAATGAAACGTGAGAGTAGGAATTCTGCCATTTTTCTTCTTTCCCCACCCACCCACCCCTTTTTCTGGTAAGGAAGTGCAACGTTGTTTTCTGTTCTCACCTAAACTTTCAAGTTAGGATTTCACGAGTTTTGGGTTCCCTGTAGTACCTCAGGACTTTTGGTCTCGTTTTCCCGATGTTGCTTCAATATCATGTTCTTTTCAACATCCTTTTCGTCCATTGAACCTTGTTGTTGTTTTCCACATCCTTTTCCTTCTACCGGAGTCTAATCAAAACCTTCCAAATAATCTGCAGATGGGTCTCAGCTACTACCCGCAGGTGGTTCGCATGACTCGCTGTGAGAGCACCGCCGGTTTTCCGGAGTTGCTGAGAGACATGGTTACCTATCTGGGGTTCCGTTGGGCACCAGAGTACCAGGTCTACGAGCACCAGCGAGAGTTTGACCAGACTTGCTGCCGGGCTATCGTCTACATTCTGTCGGATGATGGCAGGAGCATTGCACACCAGTACGAGGCAGTAGGGTCCACAGTGGATATGGCAGTGCAGCAGGCAGCGTACGTGAGTATCACCGTTCTCCGTGCTGACTACTGGGGGTTTGATAAGTCCAGTTTTCGTCACATCCCCCGTGGTTACATCACGGCAGCGGGAGTTCACTTCACTGTCCACCGCGACATGGATACCTACGAGACTGATAGCTCCAGGCTCCAGATCACTGCCCATTTCGCTAGTCACAGTGATGCCGTTGCTTCCGCACTTTCTCAGGAGTTAGCCTCAGTCAGGAAGCAGCTCCACCTTGCTCTCACTCGTCTGGCGACGTACACCACAGACTTTGTTGGAGACGAGCGCTTCGCACGTGTCGTTCAGCCAGCTGGTCTTCCGTTGCCAGATGCTGGAGGTTACGAGCCGATCAGAGGCCCACTTCTCGACCTCGGAGCTGGTTACACAGGGATTCCCCGCTATGGAGCACAGGGAGAGGACGCTTTCTACTTCACCACACCGAGAGTTGCTCTCAGAGCAGTTCCTATCTACATGGATCGTCGTGATACCTACTTCCGTGGGATTCCTCCTCACCGTATCTCTCGTCGTACTACTCACCGCCGTCCTGCGTGATGAGCATGGGAGTACCGTTGTATCCATTACTAGCTGTGTCTAGTTTATCCTTTCGTTTTTCGAACCATGTGTTGGTCTGTTGGATATTCTGATGTATTTGAACATGTGATGATGTACCTGTTGGTTATCTATTCATGCGTCGGAATAATCTATCTTTCGGTTACCAAGTCTATCCTTTTCTGTTGTTGTGCTAAAATGAAATTCTGTTCAGGATGCCTCCAACCAGGAACAACCCGCCTCCGCCACCACCAATGGGGGAACTGTTGGCTCAGATGACCCAAGTGGTGACACAGATGGCCCAGATCCAGGCTAACCAGCAACACAACCAGAATGCTCCAAGGGTAACCATCAAGGACTTCCTCAGCTTGGGCCCAAAAGCTTTCGTGGCAACACGTGAGCCCCTGGATGCTGATGACTGGATCCGTGACGTAGCAAGAGCTCTGGAGATAGCTCATGTTGCTGAAGAGGATAAGGTCAAGTACGCCACCTACCTACTGAAGGGTCAGGCAGCTACTTGGTGGGAGAACTACCAGGCCATGAGGGCTGGCTTTCCTATCAACTGGGGATGTTTCAAGGATGCCTTCCTGAAGCACCACATCCCGGATGGTCTCATGGAAAGGATGCGTGAGGAATTCTGCTCTCTCAGACAGGGCAAGCTGGACGTTCTCGGCTACCAGAACGAGTTCAATCGTCTCGCTCGGTACGCTGGTGACGAAGTGTCCACCGAAGCCAAGAAGATGGCAAGGTTCCGCCGAGGTTTTAACCCGGAACTGAAGTACGCTCTCACCAACATCAAGTGCAAGGACTTCGTGGAGCTCGTGAACACCGCGCTCAATGAGGAGAATGGGCGCAAGGCGTTCGAAGAGTCCCGCAAGCACTCGCGTGAGGGTGGTTCCTCCTCCAACATGACCACCCCTCCGCAGAAGCGCCGCATCTGGGTGCCAAATGGTGCTGTCACTAGGGCTCCAAATGCCCAAGCTTCTCCAGGCTTTGGTCCCCGCCCACCCAACCCATCTCAGATGCAGGGTCAGAGGTTCCCGATGGGGCAGCCAAGGCCAGGTCCTTCTCGTGTCGTCACTTGCTACAAGTGCAAGGATACTGGACATTATGCTGATAAGTGCACTCAGAAGCAGCTACCCCTACCTCCTCGCCCCAACACCAACCAGGCTATGGTGCGTGCTCCTCCGGCTAAAGCCTTCAACTCCAACAATAGGCCTGTCGGGAGGAACGCGAGGGTGAACCATATCAAGGCCGACAAAGACGAGGAGGATGCTGACGTCGTTCTCGGTATATTACCCGTAAACTCTATTCCAGCTAAAGTGTTGTTTGATACTGGAGCATCGCATTCCTTTGTGTCAAAGATTTTTGCAAAAGCATACAACCTAGTTCTGGTTCCGCTAAGCAATCAAATGACTGTTCACTCTCCGGGACCACAAATGTTGACTTCCAAGATAAGCATGGACAATGAGATCCTAATTGGAGGTCGTGTATTCCTTGCTTCACTCATGTTGCTGGGAAATTCTGACATTGATGTCATTCTGGGTATGGATTGGTTGAAGACCCACAAAGCTAAAATTGACTGTGCTCAAAAGTCAATAACTCTCTCCCACACTTCAGGCCAGATAGTCTATTCTCCATATGGATCAACTTCTGTTCAGCTGTTCAGCCTCGATGCCAAACCCCTTCCTGCAATTGAAAATGTTCCGGTGGTTTGTGAATTCCCTGACGTCTTTCCAGAAGAGTTGCCAGGGATGCCCCCGGACAGAGCAGTTGAGTTCGTGATCGAGCTTGAGCCAGGTACTGCTCCAATCTCTAAGCATCCATATAAGATAGCTCCTCCTGAACTGAAATTGTTGAAGGAGCAAATCGATATGTATATGGACAAAGGTTTCATTCAGCCTAGTTCCTCCGCTTGGGGTTGCCCAACTCTGTTTGTTGCCAAGAAGGATCAAACAAAAAGACTCGTGGTTGACTATCGTCCTCTCAACGAGAAAACCATCAAGAACAAGTATCCACTTCCTCGTATCGATGATCTTTTTGATCAACTTGCTGGAGCCTCAATATTCTCAAAGTTGGACTTGAGGATGGGTTACCATCAGATAAAGATCAGAAAGGAAGATATTCCTAAGACAGCTTTCACCACTCGTTACGGTCTATACGAGTACACCGTCATGTCCTTTGGTCTCACCAATGCACCGGCAACGTTCTCAAGACTCATGAATTCTGTCTTCCATGAATACCTCGACAAGTTCGTTGTGGTATATCTTGATGACATTCTAGTCTACTCAAAATCCGAGGAAGAGCATGGAGAACACCTTCGTCTCACTCTCATGAAACTTCGCGAGCATCGTCTGTATGCCAAGTTTTCCAAATGTGAGTTTTGGATTCCAGAAGTTGCATATCTTGGTCATATCATCTCTGCCAAAGGCATAGCCATTGACCCGGAAAAGGTTAAGGCAATTGTTGACTGGAAACCCCCTAAGACGGTGAAGCAAGTCAGAAGTTTTCTTGGCTTGGCTAGCTATTGCCGTCGTTTCGTCCAAAACTTTTCCAAGATTGCTAAACCTCTCACTGATCTCACAAAGAAGGACAAAAAGTTCATTTGGACTCCACAATGTGAGGAGAGTTTCAACCTCCTGAAGACTAAACTCACTTCCACACCTGTTCTAGTTGGCCCCGACACCACCAAACCTTTCCAGATATTCTGTGATGCATCTCTCCAAGGCCTAGGAGCAGTTCTTATGCAAGAACGTCAAGTTGTCGCTTATGCTTCACGTCAGTTGAACCCACATGAGCAAAACTATCCCACTCATGATCTTGAACTTGCAGCAGTTGTGTTTGCCCTCAAGAAATGGAGACAATACTTGTTGGGTAACAAAACTGAAATCTTTTCCGATCACAAGAGTCTGAAATACATCTTCACTCAGCCAGATCTGAACCTCAGGCAAAGGAGATGGATTGAGAAGATTAAAGACTTTGATCTCACCATTTCTTACACTCCAGGCAAGGCTAATGTTATGGCCGATGCTCTCAGTCGCAAATCCTATTGCAATAATCTCATGATCATGGAAAGCCAACCTCCACTTCATGAAGAATTCCAGAAGCTGAACCTTGGTCTTGTTCCTGAAGGATACCTTGCTAGCTTGACAGCCAGCCCAACTCTCGAGGACAAGATTCGTTCTGAACAACTTCGTGATAATGAAATCAAGAAGATTGTGGATCACATCAAGGAGGGCAATGATAAGTTCAAGTCCTTCTCAATTGATGACAAGGGAACTGTGTTCTTCGAAGGACGCATTGAAGTCCCTCAGATTCAAAGTCTCAAGGATATCATTCTCAAGGAGGCTCATGAAACTCCTCTATCCATTCACCCTGGAAGTACAAAGATGTACCAGGATCTCAAGACTCTGTATTGGTGGCCTGGCATGAAACGTGAAATTGCTCAATACGTTTCTGAATGCGACGTTTGTCAACGTGTTAAGGCAGTCCATCAGAAGACAGCAGGTCTACTCCAACCTCTAAAAATTCCTGAGTGGAAGTGGGACATGATTGAAATGGACTTCGTTACTGGGTTTCCAAAGTCCAAAAAGGGCAACGATGCAATCTTCGTTGTTATTGATCGTCTCACTAAGGTTGCTCACTTCTTCGCTGTAAAGGAAACTATCTCAGCTAGCCAGTTAGCAGAGCTCTACACAGCAAAGGTTGTTCCCCTTCATGGTGTTCCATTGGAAATAAGCTCAAATCGTGGAAGTATCTTCACTTCTCATTTCTGGAAGAGCTTTCAAGAAGCATTGGGCACTAAACTTCTGTTCAGCACAGCTTATCACCCTCAGTCTCAGGGGCAAGTCGAAAGAGTCAATCAGATTCTCGAGGATATGCTCAGAGCATGTGGTCTCTCCTTTGGCATGAAATGGGAGGATTGCCTTCCATATGCTGAATTCTCTTACAACAACAGCTACCAGGCAAGCCTAGGTATGGCACCATTTGAGGCACTGTATGGACGCAGATGCAGGAGTCCAATCAATTGGTCTGGAGCTGGTGAACGTTCACTTTTAGGCCCTGACATTGTTAAGGAAGCCGAGGAGAAAGTTCGTATCATTCGTGACAATCTCAGGATTGCTCAGTCTCGTCAGAAGAGCTATTATGATAGCAAGCACAGGGATATGGTCTATGCACCTGGTGATAAGGCATATCTCCGTGTAACTCCCCTCAGAGGCACTTATCGTTTTGGTGTGAAAGGAAAGTTGGCACCAAGATACATTGGCCCTTTCAACATCCTCTCAAGACGTGCAGAAAATGCCTATCGTCTCGAGCTTCCAGAAAAACTTTCCAAAGTGCACGATGTGTTCCACGTGTCACAACTCAAGAAGTGTTTCAAAGATCCAGTTCGTGCAGTTGATCATGATTCCATTGAGCTGCAAGATGATCTATCTTATGAGGAGCACCCTATTCGTATTCTCGATGAGACCGAGCGTAAGACTCGCAACAAGAGCACCAAGTTCTTGAAAGTCCAATGGTCGCATCATTCTGATAAAGAGGCAACGTGGGAGACCGAAGAGGATCTTCGCAAGAAGTATCCGGACCTGTTCATTTCTCAGTAGGGAATCTCGGGGCGCGATTCCTTCAAGGGGGGGCGTTTTGTAACATCCAAGTATGAAAACACCCTAGTGTTTCTGTTCTTTGTTTTATTTATGCAAGCATCATGGCATCATTCTCATTTTATTTATGTTTGCTTTGTTTTCATAATGAATCAAACCTTGTTTTCACACTTGTCTGTTACAATCTTTCAAACAAAGAATTGCAAAACAAAACCTTTCATTGTTTTCCAAATAATTCATTGATGTTCAACTATTAAATTGTTGCCTCAAATCATTCCTTTAATTCCACCAATTAAATTCAAATCATTTCCAAATTCTCAAATCAGTACCTTTTGGAAACCATAACAACTCACCAAACTTTTCTTCCCCTCTAAATCATTCTAAAACCCTAGGGGTAACCCTATTCTTATACATGTTTTATTAAGGTTTTATTTTAACTCAAATCCCTCTATTTTGGATTCAAACACAAACTATAATTTTAAATTTCAATTTTTGAAATCCAAGCTTGCAGGGTGGTTTCTAATTACCTAGAAGGCTTAACCAAAATTTTTCAAATTTTTCTATAAGCAAAACCCTACCTTTTTCTTCCAAAAGCAAACTGCAAAAAAAAAATATAAACAGAAAAGAATAAAAAGCAGCTAACCTACGCGCGCGCAGCAGAAAACCCAGTCCAGCCCACCTAGCTACGCGCGCGCAGCAGCCCAGCCCAACACTTACCCGCGTACCGGTTCGCTGCGCGCCAAGATTCGTGCGCACCTTCTAATCGTCCTTCTCCCTCCCGTACGGCGGCCATCCAGCGGAGCCACCTCGACACCGCGGCGACTCCGGCGGCCAGGAGGGCACCGCGGGCCTATAAAAGCCAACCCTAGCCCCCTAGCTGTGCCCTATCACCTAGGGTTCCCCCCATCCCCTCGCAAGCGCCGCCAATCGCCTCCATTCCCGAGCTCTCTCCCTCTCTGCAACTCGACCCGCCGGCGATCTTCTGAACTCCGTCATGGCGCCGCCCATCTGAACCACCTCCACCCCCCGTAGCCACCAAAACGGAGTCGCCACTCTCCCTTCTCCCTCTTGAACACCAGAAACATCACGGTAAGCACCCAATTCGACGACGCCGTCCCTTCTCGTTCCGGCCACCGTGCCATGATTTCTGAACTTGAGCACCGCGTCGCCATTGCAGTGCAGCACGTCGCCGTTTGAGCACGGGGACCTCGTCGCCACCCTCTCTCCCACCTGTTCGACACCGGAGCCAGGCCAGAGGACCATCAGGAGCTCGCCGCCGTCTTCGTCCCCTCCGCTGCAGGCCTCCGCCGTCAGAACAGCCACGGCAACATCACGGTGAGCAGCCACTCCCTTCCCTCTCTCTTCTGCTGCCTCTCCGTGCACTCGTGACGCATCCAGCGTTTCCAATTCGCGAGCCCGCCGTGAAGATCGTCGCCGGTGAGCAGTTCTGAACCTCTGTCTGTCGAGCAAGCATTAGCTCGTCAGTTAAAAGTTCAGAATTGTGCAAGCCGTAACCTTTTCCTCTGTGCGTTGCGTTTACTGTCAAACGCTGAAACGTACCGCAGTGGTACTGCACTGGGCGCGCAAGGGCCAGGTCGGGGGTTCGAGCCCCCGCTGCGCCAATTCTTTTGGAGAATTTCTCCCGCGCAGTGGCCCACCAGTCAGTGGCACTGGTGGCCACGCATGCGCTCGCTCAGCGCCACGCTGGCCGTGGCCCACCTTGCAGTGGCTGCGGCTAGGTGCTGGCCTGTATAAATCGTTTAAAACTTTTCTGTTAATCAAATTCCAAATTCTTTTTAAATAACAGAATAAACACCTAAACTTAGAAATTCAATAACTTTTAATCTGTTAATCCAACAAATAAGAGTTATACATGTAATCTGATCCAAATTTTATACTCTTTCCAAATAATCAATTTGTGTGCTGTTTTGAATATTCAAAATGCAATTTAAATTCAAATCCAAATAATTCAAATGCCATTTGAAATAATTCATAACTAATTCATACTGTTTTCAAATAATTCAAGTAAAATATGTTTTTCACACCTTTTTGAATACTCTATTCAAATATAAATTTTGTTTTCTGGTTTGGATAATTTAAATTGCCTAAACAATTTAAACCTTGTTTAATTCAATAAAATTTGATAAAATTATAACTTGATTAATATAAAATATTTTTGGACATGCAAATTATGTTTTCAAACCACCAAAGTGTGAACTTTTCAAATGTGGATTTGAATTTATGGTTTGAACAAATAAAATTCAATTAATAATTAAGCTTGTTTTAAATTCAATTAAAACTTGTTTAAAAATTGTTTAATTCTTAATTAATTGATCCTAAGTCCAATTTCAAAATGTGAAACATGTAACTCAACTAAAAATTGATAACCTTTTCAAATATCAATTTTGTTATTTGTTTTGCACACCCTAACTTGATGAAAACAATAATTGTTTTGTGTACCATGTTTAAGTAACAAAATTCCAAACTTAATAAATGCTTTTCTAAATTATTAACTATCATTCCAATTGCATTTAATTTTGTTATCTTATTGTTCCTCATCATGCATGCATCATACTAAGTCACTTACACATGATGCTTAGTGATAGAACAATTATTTCAACCCTAAAGCATGGGCTTCCATATGCAACCTTTGCATATGGAATCCATTTAAACTTGTGTCCCATCTCAACTAGTTTAGTTTGGTGCATCTATTAAACATGACATGCATCATCCAATGTTTGTGCACCTATGCCATGTATTGATTGCCCGTCTTCCTTCGTTGTTGTTTTTGCTTCTTCTCGATTAGACGACGACGTTGGTACCGACGAGCCTTACGACACCACTACTCAGGACCTAGCCCAGTACGAGGCTGAGCTGCCAGGCAAGTTATCACTCACATGAATCATCGAGTTCCTTTCCACACTTGTTGTCGATTCTATCCTTTTGTCTACTATTGCTAGCCCTATGTATCGTTGCTTGTTCTCCGAACCTATCACATGATTCCCTGAACCAATGATATTGCCTCACCTCCATACCTACAGCCTTTGTTTGTGCCTTAGTATTATCTAGCATGCTTAGGGTTGCTTTTACTCGAGTCTGTTGTCGGTTACTACTGTTACTATCTTATTATCTGGTACCGGGGCTCGTTATTAATCAATCAATCCTGTTAATTGCTAATGGTAATAATAATTTGATGATAAGGCACCGGCAGGAGGCCCATGAGTGGTTTTGGAGCCTGCTAGTGTCGACCCTAATAGGAAAAGGGTCTTGTCTACTGATCCATGATGAGCGCACTACCCGCATTTGGGAAGCGAGTATGGGCGCCCCCCTCAACTTGACCTGATTCGCATCTCGTCCAAATCGCCTCATTTAGTTCGTGCTTTCTATTTGCCGCATGCATGTTTTTGCGAGCCCAGCGCAGGGTGGAACTTTTGTAGTCGGCATATAGGGGGACACGTTCTTAGAGTGCTATGAGGGTCCATTTTCTTCTGGGCTCGATTAGCCGTGCGCCCAAGGTGCTTTGGGCTTGATGCGAAGAATGGTTGGTTGTGTTGAGTGCCCCGCTTGGTGGGAGGCATCCCATCTGGCGGGATATTCATGAGTGTACGGCCAAATTGGTGCAACCCTGCAGGGATAATCTTCTCGAGAAGCCGTGTTTTCCGCGGTTATGGATTACTTGGTGAAAGTACTGGCTAACAAGTACTCAGGACAACTTCAACATAATGATCAATCATGTTTCACCCAATGCTTAATAACCTGACTAGTAATAGGTTATTCACACAATAACTTGATTCACCTTATTACAACTGTGTGAGTTATCCTCGGATTGCTTCTTTGGATAAGGGGCGAGGTCCAGGATGGGTTTGGTTGAAGTTATCTTTCAGTTGGTTACAATCCTCGATCTTATCTTCTCTGTTAGCCGGAACTTGTAGTTATCTTCTGTAGTTGTTTAGAGCAGCCAGCAGCAACTTTTATATTACCCTTTTCTTCTGTTGATCCCAAGCATCAATGCTCGTGTTGACGGGTAACTCCTTGATGAACTGTGAGTCTTGCTTGCCAGTACTTGGATGTACTGACCCCGTTGGGGCTGTGGTTTACGCAGAGTACGACTACGACTATGATGCTTCCCAGGATGGCTACTTTGTGGAGTTCGACGAGTCTGCAGACGAGTAGTTAGCTGGACCAGGGCAGGATCCAGACCTACGTGGATGGGCTTCGCTTCTTTATTTTCTCCGGCTTCTTAAGCCATGGATTTGTCTGTACTCAGACCCCTTTGATTGCTTCCGCTGTTGTAATGGATGATATGTTGGGACATGTGTCCTCTGGATGTTTGTATTCGATATTTCTGCCTTAGTGAAGGCCAGTTGCACTTATTTCATTCTTTTGTGTCTTAGAGACATTCTGTGTTATCATTCGTACCAAACTGTTGACGTACCGTGCGTGTTTGATTATGAAGTACGTCGACAGTAGTGCCTTTAGGTTCCTAGCGGATAGTTTACTTCGACGGTGGAAGCAGGGCTTGTGTTGTCGCGCATAAGCGCAGGCCTACCAGGAAGCTGGGACGTGGGAGCATGTTTGCCCCATAATCCAAGCACCTGACTTCCAGTTCGTGCGATGAGTACCCTCTAGAAACCTTGGGTGCGACATAAAGATTCTCTATTTGCGTCCTCATGAGCTAAAACAGGAACAGAAAACATGAGTAATTTGAAAGTTTTAAAGGTAGCACATGAGCAATTTACTTGAAGTGGCGGTGAAGTACCACATGTAGTAAGGTATGGTGGACACAAATGGCAAGGTTTTGGGGTTATAGGTTTGGATGCACAAGAAGCATTCCCTCTTAGTACAAGGTTTTTGGCTAGCAAGGCTGGGTAGCAAGCATAAGAGTTGAAGGAAAACAAACAAATATACATATGATGAAACCAATCATGCAATCTTGATTGAAAGTACAAACGATCTTAACTTGTGAATACTAATTTTATGAGTTAATAGGCAAATTTATACACGGCAATCGGGTCGGGTTTGGTCGGGTCTACCTCTTCTAGACCCATGCCCATTTGTTAAACGGGCAACTATCTCTGCCCACGACCCTGCCCATGGGCGTCCGGACATGCCCATGCCCGTGCCCATCGGGTCGCCCGACCCTGTGGGGTAACCCATCGGGTCAAATGTGATAAAATAAAATTAATACGTAAAAAAATTATTCTCTACTAGCTCCGATCGTTGCGCACCGATAAAGTGGACTAGTTTGTCGAACACTCTCAGTCCCTATTATAGGTAGTGCTCCGACATTAAACTCATTGAGTAGTCGAGGTGGTACTAAACTTTATACTATGTTTGACATTTGCTGCACATATGCATACAAGCTCGTTGCTCATATGCCGGTACGTATGGTTAATGGGCCAAACCACTTGCTTACTGCTACTACTGGTGTACGATAGTTATCTTGGCTAGCTGCTAGCTTTAAATGTTTTACATGTAGTGTATTTACACAAATATATGAATTATAATATACATTTAAATTTATATGATCACTAATATTAATCGGGCGACCAATCGGGTTGCCCACGGGTATGACTTTGTACCCATACCCTACCCATGACTAATCGGGTCACCCATGGGCGAAGTCGGCGACCCATACCCTACCCATTAGGGTCGGGTGCCCATGGGCGGACGTACCCATGGGTCGAATTGCCGGGCTTAGGCAAATTCCTATTTCTTATACTAGCAACTCAAATTATTATTTCTGCTGACCGAAGCTAAGTTTGCCGAAACCAACTAGATTAACTTGATATACCAAATACTAATAGCAAGCTCAACCATATGCAGAAGTTGAAAACTGAAATAATGTGCATAGAAAGTAAATGATGAAACTTCTCATTAATATTTCAAACCGGCAACTCACACCAACAGATACTGTCGCGGGATATTCACGGGAGACGTTACCGGGGGTAACTTAGGTTGGGGCGAATCGACGCTGGTGTTTGGGAGAGGGTTTAGCTCGGAGGAAATCATGTCAATTAGCAATCTAGGGTTCCTAGCTGTAATGTCGCCGAAACTCCAATCTAGGGTTACAAACTCGAATCCTCCTTTCTCTCTCGAGACTCGGAATACTCGAATATCTCTAGAGGTTCCCGTTTCTCTGCCCAGGAGCCAGTTTATATATCACCCGAATTCCTGGCTTTCCATACAAGGTACATCCGGAATCCTACCTGGAACCCACGCATAACCCTAAGTTTCACAACGTGACCCCCAAGGCACGAATTACTAGATCCGCGCTCCCTTTTAGGCCTTCTAGAACTTCCTCCCTCTTGGGCCGGGTCTCGCGCGATCTCCTTCTGGCCGGATCTCGCCCAGGCATGGGCCTACCGGGTTATCATCCCCCCAACAAAAGTCCCCATAATAGCTTGGGCATCTTGGGATCAACCATGAAGCGCACGCTATTCCCTGCAAAACAATACACATTTATATCCAAAATATAACGGGTTAGATTTCTTTAACTATAGCTAGGCCTGCTCTTTAGCGGTCCATATAATAACCCAGTTTTCATTCGAGCCGGGTGTCGTTCCCCGAGTCAGCACTTCAGTAAAACATATTATAACCCGGCTTCCATTTCTCCACTTGATAGTCTAAGCGACAATCTCTCAAATCCGACTTTCTCAGCGAGCTTGATCAATTCAGATATCACGCGATAACTGCCAAGATCTCTATCCCCAAATCCACGGGCCGGATCAATTTTTTCCGAAAACCACTCAACTTACCGTTGGACCCTAGGGTTCTCCTGCGCCTATAAATAGGCCTAGGGGGAAACCCTAAAATTCCCAAACGCCATTTCCCTTCTTCTTCTACCTCCCGCTCATTCTTGCGCCCAAAATCCCAAAGGTGAGCCCTAGCCACCGGATCCGCCCGTGCGCGCCGCCAAGATTATCGCCGCCCGCCGCTCGCCGCCCGCGTCTCCACCTGCGCCTCCGTTCGCGCCTCCATCCGCGCCTCCGTCCACGCCATTGGAGCACTGGGTGCAGCTCGCCTCTGTCAACGAGCCGTCGTCGCCGCTCTTCGCCGCCGTCTATGAGCCGCCACCGCCGCGCACGCCGCCGTCAACGGGCCACCGCCACCGCACGCTAAGCCTTGCTCCGCCACCGCCCCGGTAAGCTCCATTAACTTTAGATCTAGGTTTTTGCTTTTTCCAATCTCAGATTAATTTGTTCATTGCGCATCTTGCCTATATCTCTCTTACTTTGCTTCATGATTAGATGCGTTTTTCCGAACTTTAGATCTTTACTCATTCGCCTTCAATTTCATTTAGATCCATTTCCATGGCTCCCAAGGCTAGCGCCAAGCTCAAGGGAAAAAACCCGGCTTTAAAGCAAAAGCCGGGTCAGTCGATTTCCGCCAACTGGGCCAAATCGACTGTCACCAAGGCGAAACTCGAGGAGCTTGCCGAGTCTGGGGTTCTGCCCGCAGAGTCGGAAATCTCGTGGAGGGCGCCAGGGGAAGAAACCTTGCCTTCACCCGGTCCAGGTGAGGTAGTTGTTTTCCTCGAGCACGTGATCCGGGGTTTCTGCCCCCCGGGTCACCCTTTTTTCCGCGATCTTCTGGACCACTACAAACTCCGAATTTTTGACATAGGGCCAAACTCAATCTTAAATATCTGCCACTTCATCGTTCTTTGTGAAGCCTACCTTTGCATTTCCCCAAATCTTGCCCTGTTTTTGGAGTTGTTTCAATGCAAACCCTGCCGGGAGAGCACGGGCGGGCCCCTCCTCGTCTGTGTGTGGGGGGGGGGGGCGTATCCATTCAGAGACGCAAAAATTCTCTGATGCCGACTCTCAGCCTTCACAGTCATGTGAAGCACTGGCAGAAGACCTTTTTCTACTACCGAGACACCTCCATACCCGGCCAGAAGCCTTTGCCGGGTTTCTCTGTTGAGACTCTCGCCCTTTCCGATAACCTTAGCTCTTTTGCACCGGAAACCGATAGACAAGCTATCCAACCACTCCTCCACAAACTGGCCGTCCTAGCAGCCCATGGCCTCTACGGGCTAAACTTAGTTAAAACCTGGGTTAGTTGTAGGATTCAGCCAAACAGCATCCGGCCCAAGCTTATCTGCGAATATTCCGTTCACCTAACCGACTCTCTCCGATACTCGGAGAAGTCATACCCGGCCGCAGATATCAACCGGACAGTGAAGAACTTCCTGGCCGAGAAAGTTGACGTTATCAAGAGCGTCTCCGGACTCGGCCCATTCACTCGTACAAACCCGGCTCCTCCAGTAAGAACCGGCTAACACCTTTTTTCCGACTATTACTTGAAACGCACTCTTACTAACATTTAACTTGGCTGCTTTTTAGCCAGGAAAATGACGCGTTCTGGAAGATTGTTACCCCGCCACCTTCCGAAAACTCGGAAGAAGAAGAAGAACCGAGTGATAGCGAGGAAGGTAATTCCGAGTCTCTACTCAATAGATACTTTGTTGAACTATTAGACAAAAATTCTCCTCCTTCCAACAATGCACCACCATCACCAGCACTGGCTGATAAGGACGGCTCTCAATCGGAGGAGAGCGAGGCAGAGCCGGAGATCGAGGTTGGCCAGAAGAGGAAACCCAGGGGAGTCACTTTCAAGGTTCCGTACTCCTCCATGACCTCAGAGCCGTACTCCTACGCCAATATGTGCAAACTTAACAGGTATCTAACCACTACATCATCTCTGAAGGACACAACTCCAGCCAAGCGACGGGCGACCCGGACTTCTCCGGGTGACGATCCCCTCAACCCCGGGATCCCTATGTCGCCTGCTCGCCGAGCCGGTAATCCTTCAACTCATTCTGCCCACATTCCTCGAAAATATCCATCTCCAAATCATCCGTTAGCCGGACAGCTCCGGGTCTCACTTTCCGATTCTTTGTCAGTGTCCTCCGGGTCTAGCAAGGATTTTCCAAGCGACTTTGTCATAGATACCGGGTAATTCGCATGCCTTATTCGCCAATACCTTTTAATTTCCGCATTTTCCCTCTATTGCTTACTAACTTTTCGCTTTTCTTTCTTCAGAGCCAAGGTCACACTTAGTGACCAAGAGGAAAACCCTGTTGATAACCCGGCGATGGAAGACCCAGAGAGCGTCGTTAAGCCCCCATTCGTGGAAGAGAAAGAGCCGGAAGACACGGCCATTCCCTGGTCCGAGTCTCCTCCACCCACGCATCAGTCGGCTGACCCCGACATTGAGTATGTTGGGACGCAGAGGGCGTCTCCTGCTCCCAATACCCTGGCGACCAGAGTCGACCCGCTCAAACAGGAGGCGACCCCACCACCGGGTAACCAGAACCCCAGTTCTTCCAGGCCGGCTCTAAGCGGCCTTGAATTTGAAAAGATGTTAAAGGAGTACCACTCTCTGAAAGCCACTGAAACGGAGATTATCGAGTCTCTGGCGGCTGAGCACCAGGTTAGTTTAACTAATATTACTTACGTACTCATCCCAGTCCCCAAGTTCCGGGTGAACTGTTAACAGTTTATTCGGTACTTTTGCAGCTATATAACCTTTCTCGTGCAACTTTATCCTATTGCCGACTGACGTTTCCTTGTCTTTTTTCAGGCTTTTGTAACCCGGACGGACGAGATGTTGGCAAAAAACAACGAACTCCTGAAGGCTAAGACCAAACTTCGTGAAGACCTGGAAGCCGAGGTGAAAGAGCTTTCCAAGCAGTGCAAAAAGTACAAGAAGAAACTCCATCACACTGAGGAGTATTTGAACAAGCTCTCCACCTTTATTGCCGATACTTATAAGTCCATCGTTGGTAAAGCACATCTATACTCCTGATTATCACTCGGATTTTTCATTTTATAGGGCCTTTTTAATCCGAGTCTCACCACCTTGCTTTTCTTTTTGAACTGCAGGTCCGGGTGAAGTTGTTGAGCATGATGATCTCAAGAAATTGAAGATACTCAAGACCGTCATCCGACAATTCTCAGCGGGGACAAAGTGGACCCTCGAGGATGTGAAGTGGACCAGCACTTATGGTGGTATCACCCAGATGCTTGAAGCCTACTCGACAATCCCTGCGTGGATTGATATCTGGAAACGCTCGGCGTGCCGGGTTGGAGTGATACGTGGTCTTGCGTTAGCCAAAGCCTACTATCCAAAGATTAAGCCGGCCACGCTTGTGAATGGATTTCCTGAGTTTAACACTCATGGTTCGAGGTTCTCAGCAAAGGACCTCAAAGCCATCAATACTCAGATTCTTCACTCGGCCAGCCTGATTGACGAGAAGCTTGACATGAACAAGCTCACACCTCCATATGACGCTGAAGATAAGCCGGTGCGCTCTGATTTCCCTGCTCCCTTTGACATATTGACTCGGTACAAGGAGGAGGTTGCCAAGAATAAAACCGGGGCCGGCTCTGCGCCAACGTCATCGACTCCAGTTGTCCCTCCTCCAGCTTGTGCTAATTCCGCGTTTGACCCAGATATGGAGGCAGAGAAAGCTGCAGAGGAGAACACCAAGGACCCGGCTGCCAAGACCACCCTTGACGACTCGGCTATGGACGCCGAGTGATTTTCTCGTCTTTATCAACAAACACTCATTCGGCCAATGGGCATTTGTAATATGCCTGCTACACTTGTTTATTTGATAGTGCGCTTGTGCACTTTTGATACTACTTTGGTTTGTAATACGTTTAAACTTCTATGGCTTCGATGGCCCTTCTGGTCATCCATTTGGTATGCACTTTTCGATCTTATGTATGCATATTTTTTGCTTTCGGTATATGTTTCTTTGCAATAGGTACCTGGTCTGGATTGCGGGATCGTGAAGATTTTCTTCTAAGTCCCCAAGACCCGGACTTTGGGTTAGGGGTTTTCTGGCTTGGGAAACTTTACTTCCTAAGTCCCCAAGACCCTGAGACCCGGAGTTTGGGTCTTGGGATCCTAGGCTCAGAAATATTTTCGTTTTCTCAAGTCCCCAAGACCCTGAGACCCGGCTTTGGGGCTTGGTGGGTCCGAGAAAACCTTTTATTTTCTCCAAGTCCTCAACCGTACCACTATTCTTTATATACTTTGAAGTTTATGCTTAATATATTATGAATTTCTGGCTATTGCCTTTATTCTGCATAACTTACGATTTGGATGACCCTTTTGACCCTCTTTGTTGTAAGCCGGCTTTCGCGTGGATACTCAATGTTGTATAGATCTATGAAAACAGGGTCAGGCAAGTCCCCATGGGCATCATGACTGATTGAATTTATAGGCTAGCAAACATGCCACTTTGTTGCGAGTCACATCAAGCTTAAACAAGAAAGGCCAAGAAAAATTTGGCTCTATTGTCCAGGTTATGAGATTGCGACTGTACTTATTACAAGTAATCAGTCCTCATACCTTAATGGCATCGCGGCCGGGTCTGAGTTTGTAACTGTGCTATTCAAGCAATCAGCCCCCAAGACCTAGGTATATACTATGCAATACTAGGCTTTACAGATAACTTAAAAAAAACAAAAAGGAGTGTAAACCTGACACTATATTTCTCATAACTGGGTAATTATAACCAACTAAATGTAATATATTTACCTTATATAAATCACGATTAGACATAGAAAAAACATGCGAAAGAAACAATAAAAATACACGAAACGCAAGAACTATAATGATTTAACCATCTCTTTATTGATATGAAAAGGTTAGGTCAGCAGGCCGCCTCATTAAAAACCCTCCAGTCCCCTCCCTTAGGTACCCTGGATAGGAAAAGAGTGCGTCTGAAACCTGCTGACTGTTACATCGTGCAATACAACTTACAAAACCGAGTCTATGCTAAGTATAGTAGGGACGCAGCTGAGCCACGTTCCATGGTCTCTCACGCTCTTGCATGGATGTAGTAGAATGAGCTGTGTCATTCACATAATCCGACTCTTCCCTTGCGTCCACCAAGTAGTACGATCCGTTATGCAAATTCCGGCTTATAATGAAGGGACCCTCCCATGGGGGAGATAACTTGTGCTTTCCCTCCTTGGATTGCACCAGGCGTAGCTCTAGGTCTCCTTCCTGGAAAACTCGGGTCTTGACCCGGCGGCTGTGGTATCGCCTTAAGTCCTGCTGGTATATGGCGTATCTCTCCAATGCTTGCTCTCTGTGCTCCTCTAGCATATCCACAGCATCTTGCCGGGTCTTCTCGTTTTCAACTTCCACGTAGGCCACCACTCGTGGCGAATCATGGATGATATCACTCGGAAGAACTGCTTCTGCACCATAAACCATAAAAAATGGGGTCATTTGAGTAGATCTGTTAGGTGTGGTGTTAATTCCCCAAACCACGGAGGGTAACTCCTCAACCCATGCTCCAGCAGCTCTGAGACACGGAACTCGGAGTCGTGGTTTTAACCCGCGAAGTAACTCTTGGTTTGCTCTTTCCACTTGGCCATTATCTTGGGGATGGGCCACTGAGGCCACATCAAGTTGAATGCCATTGTTTCCACAAAATTTCTCCATCTCACCCAAGGACATATTGGTTCCATTGTCCGTGATTATACTATGAGGATACCCAAACCTATAGATGATTTTCTTCAAGAACATGACAGCTGTAGCCGCTTCACAATTTGTAACTGGCATAACTTCGACCCACTTGGTAAACTTATCAATAGTTACCAAAAGATGAGTCTTTTTGCAAGGAGACATGTGAAAAGGGCCTACCATGTCCATACCCCAAACCGCAAATGGCCAAGTCAATGGGATTGTTCGTAGCTCCATAGCCGGCACATGTGTTTGACGAGCGTACCTTTGACATCCATCACATCTTGCCACCAAGCGCTCCGCATCCGCTAGAGCCGTGAGCCAGAAAAAACCATGTCGATACGCCTTAGCCACAAGGGACCTTGTGGAGGCATGGTGTCCACAATCTCCTTCATGGATTTCCTTCAATATCTGACGTCCTTCTTCTGGGGTTACACAGCATAAAAAGACACCTGTAGCACTTCTCTTGTAGAGCTCACAGTTAATGATGGAGTAACCCTTGGCCCGTCTCAGGATTTGACGGGCTAGTACTTCCTGCGATGGTAACTCACCTCGTGATAGGAACGCCAGGAACGGCTCAGTCCACTCCGGAATAGCGCGTATTGCGGCTACAAATTCTGAATCCGGGTCTTGATGTGCTAGGTCTTCTTCAGATTCGGTTTTGATAGAGGGCCGCCATAACTCATCCAGGAAAACATTAGGCGGAACCGGCTCTCGACGCGAACCGAGTCTCGCAAGTGCGTCTGCTTCCTCATTCTTTCGCCGATCAACGTGCTCCACTTCATACCCGGAAAAAGACCCGGCTACCCTGTCCACCTCTCCGCGGTAAGCCGCCATTGTCGCATTTTTTGTGTCCCATGTACAAGAGACCTTCTGTACCACGAGATCCGAGTCTCCATAGCATCTTATGCGCTTAATGTTCATCTCCTTTGCCACTCGTAATCCATGTAGCAGGGCCTCATACTCGGCCACGTTGTTAGAGCAGTCGAAGTGAATTTGTAACACGTAACTCAACTTATCACCTTTTGGCGACGTGAGTACCACACCAGCTCCTGACCCCTCGTACTGCTTGGAACCATCAAAATGCATCACCCAAGACTCTGAACTTGGCATCATTATGGGCATGCTTGTGTGAGTCCAATCGTTGACGAAATCGACTAAAGCTTGAGACTTGATCGCGGACCGTGGCTCATTGTTGATGTGGTAGTCTCCAATCTCAATGGCCCACTTGGCCACCTTGCCTGTTGCGTCTGAATTTCTTATGATATCCGCCATTGGAATTGAGCTTACCGCCGTGATAGGGTGTTCCTGAAAGTACGGCTTCAATTTCCGGTTGGCCATAAATAACCCCAAAAACTAGCTTTTGCCAATGAGGGCATCGCTGCTTTTCTTCCGATAAGACCTCGCTCACATAGTGAACCGGCCTTTGCACTGGGTGATCCTTCCCATCCTCCTTGCGCTCAACCACAACCACTGCGCTAACTGTCCGGGGCCCAGCCACAACATATAGTAGCATAGGTTCCTTGGGACCCGTTGCAGCCAGAACCGGCGCCTCAGATAACTGCTTTTTCAGGGCCTCGAATGCTTCGTCCGCCTCTTGATCCCACACGAACTTGTCTGTTTTCTTCAAGTGTCAGTACAGGGGTATCGATTTTTCTCCGAGCCGGGATATAAAGCGGCTTAACGCGGCCACGCATCCCGTAAGCTTCTGGACATGTTTCAGCTCTTCCGGCTTTTTCAGGCTCTGGATGGCTTTGATCTTTTCCGGGTTAGCTTCAATCCCCCGCTCAGAAACGATGAAACCGAGTAACTTTCCCGCGGGGACCCCAAACACGCACTTGGTCGGGTTAAGCTTCATCTGGTATCTCCTCAGGTTCTTGAATGTTTCTTTCAGGTCATCAATGAATGTTTCTGCCTTCCTTGTTTTGATCACCACATCATCAACATAAGCGTGGACGTTGCGTCCAATCTGATCCTCGAAGCACTTCTGAATACACCGTTGGTATGTTGCGCCTGCATTTTTCAATCCAAAGGTCATAGTTTTATAGCAAAAGGCCCCAAAAGGGGTTATGAATGATGTTTTCTCCCAATCTTCCTTTTTTAGCTTTATCTGGTGATACCCGGAATAGGAGTCCAGGAAGCATAATAGGTCACTTCCTGCAACTGCATCTATGATCTGATCTATCCTAGGAAGGGCAAATGGATCCTTTGGGCAATGCTTGTTGAGGCTTGTATAATCTATGCACATTCTCCACTCATTGTTCTTTTTCAGCACTAAAAACGGGTTTGCCAGCCAGTCCGGGTGAAAGACCTCCATGATAAAGCCGACTGCTAGGAGCCGAGCTATCTCTGCCCCTATAGCCTTTCTCCTTTCCTCATTCATTTTTCTCAGGCCTTGCTTCACTGGCCGAGACTTGGGATCAACATGCAAGCTGTGTTCAGCGAGCTCGGTCGGGATACCAGGCGTCCAGGCGAACACGTCCTGATTCTCGTGAATAAACTTTATGAGTGCCTCTTCCTCCTCATTACCCAGGTTAGAACCTATAGCAAATTGTTTGGAAGAGTCACCCTCAATAAAAGCCACCATCTTTGTATCTTGGGCTGCTTTAAACTTGGCTCTCTCATTGTCCGTGTTTGGTTTCTTCAACGATGTTCGATCTTCCGGGTCTACCTGAGACCGGTAATACCTGAGTTCCTCCTTTGCACAAGCTTGTTCTGCAAGTGCCGCATCTCCCTCATCACACTCGGCTGCCACAACCCTGTTTCCATGTATAGTGATAGTTTTTTTAGGACCCGGTATTTTTAGCTGTAGGTACACATAACATGGCCTGGCCATTAATTTGGCGTAAGCCGGCCTTCCGAACAGCGCATGATAGGGACTGCGCAATTTCACTACCTCGAATGTGAGCCACTCTACTCTGTAGTTATCCTTCGATTCTCCAAAAGCAACCTCTAGTGTAATCTTTCACTCAGGGCAGGCCGAATGTCCTGGCACAATTCCATGGAAAACTGTGGAACTTTTATGTAACTGAGACTCCTTGAGCCCCATACGTAAAAAGGTTTCCCAGTATAGGACATTGATGCTACTCCCACCGTCCATCAAGACTTTCTTTAGTTCATAACCATTGACATGTGGTGCTACCACCAAAGTAACACACCCAGATGGTCTATTGCTTCTGGGTGATCTCTCCTGCTCCATGTTACTTCTTGGTCTGAACATCTCAGGTATCTTGGCACACCCGAGGAAACCGAGTTTACCGCTCTCTTGAGCACCTTTCTCTCCCTTCTGGAGGTCCCAGTGGTGTGTACATGGTATTGCCCTAACTGCTTTGGATTAGCCTGAAAGCCACCCGCGCCGCCCTGGTTATTACCCAGATTACCGCCTCCTGCGTTGCCGGCAGGTGGTGGTCCGTTGCCCGGGTTTCCACCCAGACCCGGTCCTCCTCCCCGGCCTGCGCCTCGCAGGGCCTTCTGTCTCTCCTCGTTTTTCCATCTCTGTAAGTCCACGCACTGCTCCAACGAATGATTAGCTGGCTTGCCATTCCTACTATGATGCGGGCAAGGCATCCTGAAAGCTTCTATGTGGTTAGCCGGCCGTGGTGGTTCTTGATAATTGCCTCCTCCGTTGAAGTTTCCATCTACCCTGGGCCTTGGGAATCCGGCCTCGGTATTGGCGACTAACTCAGAGTTTCCCTCGTACGGACGTTTATGCTGGTTATTTCCGTTACCACCTCCATTACTACCCGACGTAGCGCTGTTGCCGGGTTTCACATTACTGCTCATGTTAGCCTTCCCTTTCTTTTCCTCTATGTTCTCTTCCGTGGTATCAGTGGAGGCGTTCTTATTGCACGCGTCCATCAATTCCCCCATAGTGATTTCTGACACATGCGTACTGGATTTCATACGCACCAATTTTTGCACCAAAGGCGTGTATCTGCATGTCTTTGCCATAGCTTGTATTGCATCTTTCGGCTGTATATCTGTGGAAGAATGAAGTATCTCCATAATCCGGCGCACCCAACTGCGTTCCGATTCTCCTTTTCTTTGGATACATCTGTCCAAGTCATCGACTGTATATAGTTTCCGGCATGTTCCATGAAAATGTTTGATAAAAGCCGATTTTAACTCATTCCACGAATTGATGGATTTTTCAGCCAGGTTGTTGAACCATAGTGTCGTGGGATAATCACGGCAGACGTTACCGGGGGTAACTGATCTTGGGGCAAGACGACACAGGCGTTTGGGAGAGGGTTTAGCTCAGAGGAAAACATGATGGTAATCGATCTGGTAGCCGGCAATCAAAGTCGCCGAGTCTCCGATCTTAATATAATAACTCAGCTCTTGGTTTACACTGGATGCTCGATATCAATCGATATTGCATGGGTTCTTCGATCTTCTTAAACTAGACTTAGGGGTCGGTTTATAAAGCACCGTACCCCCTGACTTGCCCTCCAAGGCGCACCCTGAATCCTACCCGGACACCGCTTACAAACCCTAGCTTTCCTTACCGCAACCCACAATCCGGGTTACGAGGCCTACAAACTTTGGGCCTTCCAGAAGTTTCGTTATCCTTAGCCGGGTCCTGCGCCGTGTCCCTTGGGCCGGGTTACACCTTGGAGTTGGCCTACCGGGTTATTATCCCTCCATCAGTAGTCCCCAGAATAGCTTGGGCTTCACGGATCCTTCCTTGAAGCACTGGCTATTCCCTGCAAAAATATCAACCGCACAAGTGTATGGAGGCCGGGTTAAGGTGCTTTGATATATAGCTAGGCCTAACTCCATGGTGACCATATAGCAACCCGGCCTTTCTCCAGACGCTTTGCTTAACTTTCCGGGTCTAAGCCTTGATAAAAGTGCCAAGATTCTTTACTCGATAATTGACCCTGATATCACGGGGTGGATCTCCTTCTCTTTTTTGTCCAGATACTTTGCTCAATACTTGGAGCACATCTCGCAGAATCCGCGTAGATAGCCATTACCCCACAATTTCCGGCTTCCGGCCGTTGAGATAGACTCATCCTCATCCTATAAATAGTGCTCAGAGGGTGACCTAGAACCCATCGCTCCACTTCAACCTCTCCTTTCCTTCCTCACTCCTTACGCCCTCGTAACACCACCGCAGGAATTTCGTGCTCGCCATCGGAGCAAAGCCGCCGCCGGCCGCGTTCGTTCTCGAGCCATTTCGCGCCGCCGCCAAGCTTCACCGCCGCGCCCTCGTTCCACTCGCCAAGAGTCGCGAAGGGGCACTCGAGCCACGCCATCCACCGCCATCGCACTAGACTCCAATATCTCCAGTAAGTCCCTTATACTCGTTTAACTTAGCCCCGCAATTTTTCGATTCATCCAAGATTGGATCTAGGTCAACCTGTGGGTCGTTCTTCCTGTTGCACCGGATTAGATCGATTTGACGCTCACTAACTCCTTTAACCACCTGTTTGATGACTACAACTCATCTTCCTACCATTATTAATCACCAATTCCTTTGTAGAATCGTTCGCAAGTTTTCCCATCTAGATCCATTTCTCCTCAATTTTCCGCACATAACATTAACACCCGGAAAATCCTCCTTTTCCAGCTATTTCGCTTGCAGTAGATACATGGGCAACCATCCATCTTCCCCAAATGCTTTTCCGTACGTAAGTGACCAATAATCTCCATAGTTATACTTAACACCCGGATACCTTGTAATCTCCACCTCATAGCGTGATACCCGGATAGTTCTTAGTTTTCATACTTTCTTGATACCTCATACTCGGGTAATCCAACACTTCCGGGTCTTATTTCCTGTGCCTCTTTTTCTTGTGTCTTGCAGGTTGATCCCATGGCTCCCAGACGGCAAGGAAAACAGCCGACTCAGGCAAAGACTACCCAGACCATATCCGCCAACTGGGGGCGTTCCACAGCTACAAAGGCCAAGCTGGACGAGCTAGCCGAATTAGGAATTCTCCCTTCTCAGAAGGACATTCACTGGAGAGCACCGGGCAACGAGACCCGGCCCACACCCGCCGATAATGAGGTAATCTGCTTCATAGAGCACGTGACCCGGGGATTCCGTCCTTCGGGTCACCCTTTCTTTCGGGAAGTCCTTAACCATTACGGTCTCCGGGTGTTCGATATAGGGCCTAACTCTATATTGAACATAACCCACTTCATCGTCCTTTGCGAGTCCTATTTGTGCATTCCGCCAAATTTGACTCTCTTCATAGAACTTTTCCAATGCAAACCGTGCCGCGAAAGCGGTGACGGGGCACTCTTGACTTGCGGCGGGGTTTCCATCCAGCGCCGCAAGAATTCCCCTATGCAAACCATTAACTTAAACTCTCACGTTAAGCATTGGCAACTCTCCTTTTTCTACTGCCGAGACACCTCCCTACCCGGTGAGAGAAGATTGCCGGGTTACTCGGAGGGTCTCCTAGATATCTCCGAGTCTTTCAATGCCTTTGCCCCTGAGTCGGACAGGGAGGCCATCCTGCCTTTGCTGGCTAAGCTAGCTGTTCTCTCGGCCCAAGGCCTTCTTGGGCTCAACTTGGTGAAGACGTGGGTCGATTTCCGGATCCAGCCCAACTCTGCCCGCACCAAGTTGATGTGCGAGTACTCGGGGCACACCACAGACGCGCTCCGATACTCCACCAAGAACTTTGCAGCCGGTGATACCAATAAAACCATCAAGAGTTTCTTGACGGAAAAATTGGAGGTGATAAAGAACATTACCGGATTACCTCCATTCACTCGGGAACACCCAGCTCCAGCGGTAAGACCCGATTCTCATAACCTTTTTCCACACTTTGACCTGATGCAACTTCCAATTCTTACTTTCATCTTTCTGACTTTAGGCTGATGATCCCTTCTGGAGAGTTGAAACCTCCCCCCCTCCAGAGACCCGGAAGAAGAGGACGAGCCGGCTGATGATGATGAAGGTACTTATCCGAATCTCATGTTATCTTTTACTTGCATTATTTTCCTACCATTTACCTTTTTTCCACGGATACATACTCGATTTTCATGGCTGGAAGACGAAGAAGAAAAAGAAGAGGAAGACCCGGAGGCCACTGAATCCGATCAGGAGGTCACAGTCGGGGCCAAGAGGAAGGCCAGAGGAGTGGTTGCAAAGGTTCCTTTTTCCTTTATGTCTTCTGAGCCTTACTCCTTCGATACCATGCGCAAACTTAATCAACAATTGTCACACTCATCATTCTTGAAGGATCCTCTCCCGGCTAAGCGCAGGGTGGCCCGGAGTTCCCCGGGTGAGGATCCCCTTAACTCGGGTATCTCCACTTCACCTGCTCACCGAGCCAGCACTCCTCCACCTCAGCCCTCCAAATCTCCTCAGCGCCACCCATCTCCTAGCCACCCACTCGCTGGGCAATTCCGGGTGCCGCTATCGGTGCCTTTGGCCACCTCGTCCGCCTCCAGCGGCGAACTCCCGCCGGATTACGCTGTGAACACCGGGTAAGTCTCCATCGCTCGATAACCTTTTATACCTGATAACTACCAACCTAAATCAGTAACCACTTTTTCCTCTTTCCTATTAGCGCCCAAGCTACCACTAGTGACCCGGAAATCACAGAAGCAGAAAAGCAGGGGGCGGAGGGGCCGACTGTTAACACGGATGCTGCAGTTGATGATGAAGCTGAAGACGGCCAAGAACAAGACTCCTTCAATGACCCGGCTCAACAGGAAACCGTGTCTCCAAAATCCTCTAAAGAAGTGGACGAAGATATTGAGATCTTGGAGACGAAGACGGGCTCTCCTAACCCGGATACTCAGACGGTCCGGGTTTCGACCCCAAGAACCGGGAAAGTTCCCCAGCCGGAAGACCAATCTGCCGGCCCTTCTAGAGTTTGCCCTGAGGATATGACGTTCGCCCAAATGCTTGATGCCCTCTACACCTTAAAGGCCGATGAAGAGAATATTCTAGATGCTTTGATAACAAAGCACAAGGTAAGTCCGAGTAAAACCACTTGTATCCTTGTATAGCCCCCAAGTTCAAAGTGAATTACTGGTTTAATTTGCTTGGAACTTCATAATAGATCCGACTGACCCTTCCTTGTGCTTCCACCTAGGACTTCGTTGCGCAATCTGAGAAGAAGCTGGCGAAGGCTGCCAAACGCATTGTGAAGGAGACGGCTCTTCGCGAAGCAGCTGAAGCTGAAGCTCGTAGGAGTGGAAAAATCACAAGGAAGTATAGGAAAAGGGCTCAATTGGCTGAGGACAGGCTAACAACACTTTCTGTGCAGATTGCCGATACCTACCGCGCAGCAACTGGTATGATCTTTGAACTTTAGCAATTAAGACCCGGATTTTCCTTTGGATGAATAGTCGGATCCCCTTGTTCATTACTTTTCTCACTTTCGGCAGGTCCGGATGATGCGATCCCAGAAGAGGATGATACTGCCAAGCTGAAGCTCATTAAAGATACTGTCCGGCAGCTCAGTGCCGGAGTTGGATGGATTCTCGATGAACTACGACTACCGGGTGTTGGACCTGGTAACATGAAAAAGTTGCTGGAAGTCTGCTCGACCATTCCTGAGTGGATTTGGCATTGGAAGCGCTCATCCTGTCGGTTTGGAGTAACCCGTGGTCTTGCGCTGGCTAAAGCTTATTTCCCTAAGCTAGAGCCGGCCAAGCTGATGGGCGGGTTTCCAGAATTCAATCCAGACGGGTCCAAGTTCTCACCAAAGAATTTCAAAGCCATTCAGAAAGAAGTTCGTCACCCGGCCAGTGTGATCGCCGACAGTTTGGAGATCGATTCTATTCTTCCTGCATATGATGCTAGTGACAAGGTTATTAAGGCAGATCGCCCCAAGCCATACGATATACTTGCCCGATGGAAGGAAGAAGCTGCCAAGATTAGGGAGGAAGCTGCAAAGAAGAAGGCTGAAGCCGACTCTGCGCCCGCTACCTCTACACCCATCGTCCCTCCACCTGCGCGAGCCGGTGTTGCTGCTGACCCGGGTGCTGCTGCTACCACAAGTGATGGCAAAGGCAAGGCGAAGATGGACGACGCGGCTTAGAATGCCGAGTAATACCTGCCACTTCTCATGCGTCAGTCGGCCTGATGTGCCGTTTAAACAATTATTTTTGAATGGTGCGCCTGTGCACCTTTGATACTCTTTATCGAAATTTTGTAATGCATTCTAAGTTCCTGATACACCTTGTGCCTCTTCTGGCTTTTATGTTTATCTACTTTTGAACCCATGTGATCTTTGAAATCCGACTTTCTTTATTCTCGATAACCAACTTTCTTTATTCTCGATATCCGACTTTCTTTTTTGTTGATATTCAACTTTCTTTATTCTCGATATCCGACTTTCTTTTTTGTTGATTTTCAACTTACTTTATTGTTCCTTTTGTGAGACTCGGTTTCCGGGTTTCATGGGCGTTGACAAGCGGGATTGCTTCTAAGTCCCCAAGTCCCCAAGACTCGGATGTTTGGATTTTTTGAAACCTTAACAGCTAAGCAATTTTTGCTCTCTTAAGATCCCGAGTCTCCAGGACCCGGATTTCCGAGTCTAGGATACGTGATCTTTCAAGGAGAACGGATTGTTTGCTGCTAGGTCCATAAAAAACCCCGAGTTGTTTCACACAGGATCTGAAGTTATGCTTAATAATCGTTGAGTTTCCGGTTATTAGCCTTGTACTCTGCATAACTTGTGGTTTAGATGACCCTTTTGACTATCTTGTACTGTAAGCCGGCTTTCGTGTAGATACCATGTTGTTACATCTATACGAAGACAGGGTCAGGCAAGTCCCACTGGGCGTCATGGCTGACTGTAATCGTAAGCGAACAAATCATGCCACTTTATTGCGAGTCACATCGAGCTTAAGTAAGAATAGTCAAGAACATTTGGCTCCTTCGTCCGGTTATAAGATTGCAGCCGTACTCGTTTGCAAGTAATCGGCCCTTATAACTCATAGGCATCATGGCCGGGTCTTTGAGTTTGCAACTGTGCTATTCAAGCAACCAGCCCCCAAGACCTAAATATATGCATCATACTGAGAGTACAGAACATGATAATAATCACCTCTTTTCTTGATAATCACCTCTTTACTTGATATGAAAAAATTAGGTCAGCAAGCCGCCTCATTAAAAACCCGTCCAGTCCCCAAGGGTACCCTGGATAGGAAAAGAGTACGTCTGAAAACCTACTGCCTGTTACATCGTTCAATTCCACATGCCAACATAATTTTTGCTAAGTATAATATGGAAGTAGCTGAGCCACGTTCCACGGTCTGTCTCTTTCTTGCATAGATGAAGTGGTATGAGCAGTGTCATTAACTGTGGTCGACTCTTCCCTTGCATCTATCAAGTAATATGACCCGTTATGCAAATTCCGGCTTATGATAAACGGTCCTTCCCATGGTGGTGATAGCTTGTGTTTTCCTTCGTTCGACTGTACCAGGCGCAGAACCAGGTCTCCTTCCTGGAAGACCCGGGTTTTCACGCGCCGGCTATGATACCTTCGTAAATCCTGCTGATATATGGCTGATCTTTCCAGGGCTTGTTCCCTTTGTTCTTCTAACATATCCACGGCGTCTTGCCGGGTCTTTTCATTCTCCACTTCCACGTATGCTGATACTCGTGGTGAATCATGAATAATATCACTCGGTAGTACTGCCTCCGCGCCATAGACCATGAAGAAGGGTGTCATCTGAGTAGATCTGTTAGGCGTAGTATTGATACCCCAAACCACGGCAGGAAGCTCTTCGACCCACGCACCAGCGGCCCTAACACAGGGAACTCGCAGTCGCGGTTTTAGTCCGCGAAGCAATTCTTGATTTGCCCTTTCCACTTGTCCATTGGCCTGTGGATGAGCCACTGATGCTACATCAAGCCGAATTCCATTGTTTCCACAGAACTTTTCCATCTCACCAAGGGACATGTTGGTTCCGTTGTCGGTAATTATGCTGTGAGGATACCCGAACCGGTAGATTATTCTTTTCAGGAACTTGACTGCTGTAGCTGCTTCACAGTTGGTAACTGGCATGACCTCTACCCACTTGGTAAACTTATCAACAGCCACTAAAAGGTGTGTCTTTTTGCAAGGTGACATATGAAAGGGGCCAACCATGTCCAAACCCCAGACAGCGAACGGCCAAGTTAACGGGATGGTCCGTAATTCCATAGCCGGCACGTGCGTTTGGCGAGCGTACCTTTGACATCCGTCACACCTTGCTACTAATCGTTCCGCATCTGCTAGAGCCGTGAGCCAGAAAAATCCGTGTCGATAAGCTTTGGCCACAAGGGATCTTGTAGACGCATGATGCCCGCAATCACCTTCATGGATTTCCTTGAGAATCTGTCGGCCTTCTTCTGGTGCTACGCAGCGCAAAAAGACTCACGTGGCACTTCTCTTGTATAACTCCCCATTGATGATAGAATACCCCTTTGCTCGCCGCAAAATTTGCCTTGCTAACACCTCTTGTTGTGGTAACTCGCCTCGTGATAGGTAGGCCAAAAACGGTTCTGTCCACTCGGGAATAGCGCGTATAGTGGCCACGAGCTCCATATCCGGGTCTTTACTTGCCAGTTCCTCCTCAGACTCGGTTTTAACTGATGGTCGCCATAATTCATCCAGGAAAACGTTAGGTGGAACCGGCTCTCTGCGCGAGCCAAGTCTAGCGAGGGCGTCTGCTGCCTCATTCTTTCTCCTGTCTATATGCTCCACCTCATACCCGGAAAAACATCCTGCAACCCTATCGACCTCCCTGCGGTATGCTGCCATAGTTGCGTCCTTTCTATCCCAAGTTCCTGATACCTGCTGTACCACTAGGTCCGAATCTCCAAAGCATCGTATCCTTTTAATATTCATCTCCTTGGCTACCTTTAAGCCGTGCAATAGGGCCTCATACTCGGCCACGTTGTTGGAACAGTCAAAGTGAATCTGTAGTACATAACTCAATTTGTCTCCTTTAGGCGATGTTAGCACCACTCCAGCTCCTGACCCCTCGTATTGCTTTGACCCATCGAAGTGCATGATCCATGACTCGGAATTTGGAACTATGGTGGCCATGCCTGTGTGTGTCCAATCGTTAACAAAATCGATCAAAGCCTGAGATTTGATTGCTGACCTGGGCTCGTAGCTGATGTGATAATCCCCCATCTCTATCGCCCATTTGGCTATTCTTCCAGTTGCATCCGAGTTTCTGATGATATCCGACATTGGTATTGAGCTAACTACTGTTATAGGGTGTTCCTGGAAGTACGGCTTCAGTTTCCGGATGGCCATGAAGACCCCGAAAACCAGCTTTTGCCAATGCGGATAACGCTGCTTTGCCTCTGATAATACTTCACTGACATGATAAATCGGCCTCTGGACTGGATAACCTTTCCCATCCTCTTTACGCTCCACAACCACTACTACACTGACGGCTCGGGGGCCTGCTGCCACGTATAGCAACATAGGCTCTTTAGGACCCGGGGCCGCTAGTACTGGTGCTTCAGATAACTGCTTTTTTAGTGCCTCGAACGCCTCATCCGCCTCCTGATCCCATACGAATTTGTCGGACTTCCTCAAGAGCCGGTACAATGGTATTGCCTTTTCTCCGAGTCTGGAGATAAATCGGCTCAAGGCTGCTACGCAGCCCGTGAGTTTTTGAACGTGCTTCAAATTTTCCGGCTTTTTCAGATTTTGGATAGCTTTGATTTTATCCGGGTTTGCTTCAATTCCTCTCTCGGAGACGATAAAGCCGAGTAATTTCCCGGCTGGAACTCCAAACACGCACTTTGTCGGGTTAAGCTTCATCTGGTACCTTCTTAAGTTCTTGAACGTTTCCTTTAGATCATCGATAAACGTCTCTGCCTTCCTAGTCTTGATAACCACATCATCCACATAAGCATGGACGTTACGTCCGATTTGGTCCTCGAAGCACTTCTGAATACACCGTTGATAAGTTGCGCCAGCGTTCTTCAATCCAAACGTCATGGTTTTATAGCAAAAGGCCCCAAAAGGGGTTATAAACGACGTTTTCTCCCAATCCTCCCTCTTGAGCTTAATCTGATGATACCCGGAATATGCGTCCAGAAAACATAATAGGTCACTTCCAGTTACTGCGTCTATAATCTGATCTATCCTTGGTAGTGTGAACGGATCTTTTGGGCAATGTTTTTGTTGAGACTCGTAAAATCAATGCACATCCTCCACTCGTTGGTCTTTTTCATCACTAGAACCGGATTTGCTAACCAATCCGGGTGAAATACTTCCATGATAAAGCCGGCTGTCAGTAGCCAAGCAATTTCTTCACCTATAGCTTTCCTTCTTTCCTCATTCATCTTCCTCAAGCCCTGCTTCACAGGCCTAGACTTGGGATGTACGTGCAGACTGTGCTCTGCCAATTCTGTAGGGATACCCGGCATGTCGCTAGGTGTCCAGGCGAATACGTCCGCATTTGAACGAATAAACTCCACAAGTGCCTTCTCCTGCTCTTTTCCCAAGTTAGACCCTATAGTGAATTGCTTAGTGGAATCACCTTCAACAAAATCTATCTTCTTGGTGTCCTGTGCTGCCTTGAATTTTGCTCTTTCGTCCTCGGTATTCGGTCTTTTCAGTGCTGTTCTATCATCCGGATCTACTTGAGACCGGTAATACTTGAGTTCCTCTTTTCTGCAAGCTTGTTCGGCCATCACTGAATCTCCTTCGTCGCACTCGGCCGCTATATCCCGGCTTCCATGTATGGTGATGGTCTGCTTCGGACCCGGAATCTTTAGCTGCAAATACACATAACACGGCCTAGCCATGAATTTAGCATAAGCCGGTCTTCCGAACAGCGCGTGATAAGGACTGCGCAATTTGATCACCTCGAACGTGAGCCACTCAATTCGATAATTATCCGTTGATTCTCCGAAAGCAACTTCCAATGTGATCTTTCCCTCGGGGCACGCTGAGTGACCCGGCACAACCCCATGAAAAATTGTTGAACTTTTCTGTAGCTGGGACTCTTTGAGACTCATGCGTAAGAAGGTTTCCCAATATAAGATATTGATGCTACTTCCACCATCCATTAGGACCCTTTTCAACTCGTAACCATTGACCTGCGGTGCAACTACCAATGCCAAGACTCCTGGGCGCTCTATTCTTTCCGGGTGATCTCTTGTGCTCCACGTTACCTCTTGTTCCGCCCATCTCAGGTATCCCGGAACGGCCGAGGAAACCGAGTTTACCGCTTGATTTAATGTCTCTTTGTCCCTGCTAGGAGTTCCTATAGTATGCACATGATATTGTCCTTCTAAATTAGACGTACGTACCATACCGATGAAGATGTTGATCTGGCCGATCGTCACAGTAGATCCGGATTCGAGGTGGTCCGACTCTGGCCCCCAGCCGGAATCGTCCACCGTCTTCTCTCCTTTGTGGTCGATGTAGATCTCACCGACGACAAGATTCTCCATGTTCTTCCGATCTTCTCCCGTGATGTAAACACCTTTGGACGCAGGCCCCACGGTGGGCGCCAACTGTCGTGGGATAATCACGGCAAACGTTACCGGGGGTAACTGATCTTGGGGCAAGACGACACAGGCGTTTGTGAGAGGGTTTAGCTCAGAGGAAAACATGATGGTAATCGATCTGGTAGCCGGCAATCAAAGTCGCCGAGTCTCCGATCTTAATATAATAACTCAACTCTTGGTTTACACTGGATGCTCGATATCATTCGATATTGCTAGGGTTCTTCGATCTTCTTAAACTAGACTTAGGGGTCGGTTTATAAAGCACCGTACCCCCCTGACTTGCCCTCCAAGGCGCACCCTGAATCCTACCCGGACACCGCTTACAAACCTTAGCTTTCCTTACCGCAACCCACAATCCGGGTTACGAGGCCTACAAACTTTGGGCCTTCCAGAAGTTTCGTTATCCTTAGCCGGATCCTGCGCCGTGTCCCTTGGGCCGGGTTACACCTTGGAGTTGGCCTACCGGGTTATTATCCCTCCATCACATAGTTTTGCTGCTCCTTCAGACATCATAAGATACATGAACTTGGCTTGGAGTTTTTCTGATGCATTGCGAATAGATATTGCCATCTCATAACTGCTCAACCAGGTCTCAGGATCCATGGTTGGCTCATAATTGACAACTTTACCAGGTTCCTTGAATTTATCCGGGTATGGTTCCGCCCTGATGGCATCCGATAGGCATTTGGGCCTGGCCAGGTTCGTCAGTACCGGCCTTGCACGCGAAACATGAGACTCGGCAGGCGCAACTGGGGGCGCGTCTCCAGCTGGCCCTCGCACCGCTGACCCGGCCATTCGCCTTGCACGGGAAGTGTCGACAATTGCCTGCGCCGCAGAAACCGCAGGGGCCGCTGGCCTGTGAGGAGGAGGCGGCATTTGCTGCTGCTCTGCCCTCTGTCGTGCTGAGCTTGACTGAATGTTCCTTGTGTTTCCGGGTTGCCGGCTTACATATGGCGTCCCATGCAAACCACTTCTATGGTCCGGGTAATTTTCCTGCTGAGCCACCGCGGTACGTAGCATCTCTATGGCCTGCCGGGTTTCGATTGCTCGAGGAGATTCTCCCAACGGAATACGGTCGAGCGCTAGGGTTGCGGCGTACATGTTATTCATAGGGTTATTGAAGTGACCGGGAGGGGTGTGAAATCGTGACGGTGGTGGCACCGCATTGCCTCCAAGGGTCCCGGCGGGTAAAGTGGGTAACCCGGCTGGTACATTGGCCGGCTGTCCTCCGAGCGTCGCTCCTTGAAACCCAGTTCCCTGATTCACAGCCGGGATTGGCTGATCTTGGGGTGTAATAAACAGCGTGGCCGGCTGTAGATTCCCACCAGCCGCCGGTAACCTCGTCTGATGCCTCTGATTATATATCCTCGTTGTTTGAGCCTGAATACGATCCTCCAATTCTTCCAACTCACGTTGGCGCGCGGCCATCCCTTGCCTCTCAGCTTCTACTTCCCTTCTTTGTTGTTCCAATGCCCGGCGGGCTACATCTAGATCATGGGCACGCGCTGCTGCGTTTTCTGGGGTTATCACCGTTGCCAATACGGTGGGATCCAAGATCAGATTATTGCTGAACAGAGCCGGGTTTTGCGGACGTGAAGTTCCTGCTCCCGTTGCTCTGTTTGCCATGAACCCGAACGTGTTCCTGAGATGGGCATTTTCCCCTGTCTCGCTGGTAACTGGTGACGGCTCACCATCAACCCGCGCAACCGGGTTTCCGTTAGCCGGTGTTCGTTGTTGGGCCAGCGCTTGCGCCGCACCAGTCGCGGCTGCAGTCACATCACCCTGATTAAGATTTATTGCAGGGGCTGTGTAGACCGCGACTCGGCGCGCAATGCCTGGTGAAGACTCACATTCTTCCTCTTCGTCGCTATCTTCTTCATACCGATCTTCGAGCAGATGCAGGATAGATTCGGTGTCATCTTCTCCAATAACTCGGCCACGCGGGGTCCATACCGGCTCCTCGGGCTGTTCCCTCTTCGTGGTGGGCTCCTTCTCCGGCTCTGCTGTCCCGACCGACTCTACTCCGTCCGATTGAACACAGGTATCGTCCCATGACACGGAATCATACTCATTATGGTCAGAAATAAAACCATATGCACGTACCATGCCGACGTTGACCCGGCCGATCGTGATAACAGATCCGGTTTCCAGCTCATCCGACTCTGGCCCCCAGCCAAAGTCGTCTACAATCTTCTCTCCTTCGGGGTTGGTGATGATCTCGCCGATGACGAGGTTCTTCATGCTCTCCCGAACTTCTCCCATGACATAAACACCTTTGGACATAGGCCCCACGGTGGGCGCCAACTGTCGCGGGATATTCACGGCAGACATTACCGGGGGTAACTTAGGTTGGGGCGAATCGACTCTGGTGTTTGGGAGAGGGTTTAGCTCGGAGGAAATCATGTCAATTAGAATTCTAGGGTTCCTGGCTGTAATGTCGCCGAAACTCCAATCTAGAGTTACAAACTCGAATCCTCCTTTCTCTCTCGAGACTCGGAATACTCGAATATGTCTAGAGGTTCGCGTTTCTCTGCCCAGGAGCCGGTTTATATATCACCCGGCTTCCTGGCTTTCCATACAAGGTACATCCGGAATCCTACCCGGAACCCACGCATAACCCTAAGTTTCACAACGTGACCCCCAAGGCACGAATTACTAGATCCGCGCTCCCTTTTAGGCCTTCTAGAACTTCCTTGTCGCACCCGGACTTCTAGAGGATACTCACAGTCCGCTAAACAGTAGATAACTGGCTTACGGGGCTTACCGGCACCCGCATCTCAATATGAGTACGCCAACACGTAAACGTGTGACAACCAATCTCTACTATTCATCGTCTGCATAAACCATCCCATAGAAATCCGACTACTTCCATTGACGTACTTCATAACATACACACATGGTACGTCAACGACATTTGAACAAGTTATATCACAACAAATCTCTAAGACACAAAGAAATAGAAATAAGTGGCAAATAGCTCTCACTAGAGCAGAGATAGCAAATACAATCATGCAGAGGACACATGTCCCAACAACTCATCATTACATCACAGCGGAAGCATCCAAAGTGTTTGAGTACAGACAAGATCCAAATAGGCCTAAGAGGTCGGAAACGAAAAGACGGAGCCCATCTACGAAGTCTCGGATCCTGCCCGGGTCCGCTATCTACTCGTCAGCAGCCTCGTCATACTCCACGTAGTAGCCACCATGGGGATCCTCGGAAACGTAGTCTGCAGAACACGCAGCCCCAAAGGGGTCAGTACAGACGAGTACTGGCAAGCAAGACGCACAAGATACCAAAGTGTACCCGACAACACCAAGTACAGATGCTTTGCGTTCAACGGAAGATAGGTGATACAAAAGTGCGGCAGCGGGCTGCCTAACCAACTACAGAGACACGCTACAACATCCGGCTAAAAGAAAGGGATAAGATAGCGTATCGGAACCAACTACCACTAACCTCAAACAAACCCATCCTGGATCTCGCCCCTTATCCAAAGAAGCAATCTGAGGATAACCCACACAGTTGGATTAGTGAAGTTTCCAGTTATTGTGTCATTAAGCCTATTACTAGTCAAATTATTATTAATTAGGTGTAAGTTGTCTAATCCTTGTTAGCCAGCCCTATCACCAAGTCATCCATAACCGCGGACAACACGGCTTCTCGAGAAGATTTAACCCTGCAGGGATGCACCAATTTGGCCGTACACGTAAGAATATCCCGCCAGACGGGGGATCAACCCACCAAGCGAGGTACTCAACACAACCCAACTCTTCTTCGCATCAAGCCCAAAGAACCCCGTGTAGTTGAGCGCACGGCTAATCAAGCCCCACGAAGAAAAGGGGACCCTCATAGCACTCTAAGAACGTGTCTCCCTAAATGCCGACTACAAAAGTTACCACCCTGGCGCCAAGGGTTCGCACCTGCATATGCATGCAGCAAATGGAAAACCCGAACTAAATGAGGCGATTTGGACGAGATGCGAATCGAATCAAAGTTGAGGGGGGCGCCCATACACGCTTCCCACATGCGGTTAGCGCGCTCATCATGGATCTAGAGGACAAGAACTTTTCCTGAGTTCGACACTAGCAGGCCTCAAAACCATTCCCGGCCTCCTGCCGGTGCCTTATCATCAAATTAGCATTACCTCATACATTAACAGGTTGTTGTTTAACATCGAGCCCCCAGAACATAATAAATATGGTAACAAAAATAACGGACATCAGACTCGAGCATAAACAACCCTAAGCATGCTAGTAAGACACGTGCAACAAGCAACGGGGTTTTAGGTGTGGAGGATAGGCTATATCAGGGTTACAGGATATCATGTGATAGGATCGGAACACAAGCAACGAATCTTAAGGCTGGCAGAATAGACAACGGAAAGTATCGGTATCCAGTGTGGAAAGGACACAATGGTTCATGTGAGTGAATACTTGCCTGCAAACTCAGTAGCCTGGTACTGGGCTAACTCCTCTGAAGTAGTGTCGTAAACCTCGTCTGTCTCAACGTCGTTGTCTATTCGAGAAGAAACAAACAAACAACGAAGAGAGACAAGAAATCAATAACATGGCATAATGCACAAACATGGGATGATGCATGGAAATTTAATTGATGCATCAAGATAAGCTAGTTGATATGGTAACATAATTAAATGGACCTATATGCAATTTGGATTGCATATGGAAAGCCCATGAACTAAGGTTGGATTAAATGATCTACAAATAACCATCATGTGAAAGTTGATTAGGATGATGCATGGATGATGAAAACAACAAGAAAACAACAATAGCTTCAATTTGAAATGTTGTTTACCAAGTTTGGAATTTTATTTATTAAGTTATGAAAATTGGCTTCTTAAATGAGTCACACCAACATTTGTTGTTTTCACCAATTTTAATTGTTCAAAATAGATAACAAGATTCATATTTGGAAAGAACACAAAATTTTAGATGGAATACATATTTCATTTGTTGAAAAAGGAATTTAAATGAATTAATTATGAATTAAACAAGTTTAAACAAGATTTAAATGAATTTAATTCAAGTATAAAATCATTTGAATTTTTATTTTTTCAAAACATTAAATAAAATTCATGTTTGAAAAGATTATACTTTTCTGATTTGAAAACATATTTTATATGTTCAAAAAGAATTTAGTTTGACCAAGTTATGAATTTAGCAATTTTAATTGATTTAAACAAGATTTGAATTATTTAACCAATTTTATTTATTCAAAACAGGAAAAAAATTATATTTGGAAAGCTTGTTCAATTTTGCATGGAAAACATAATTTATATGTGCCATTTGAATTAAATTTGAATTAGTTATGAATTTGACCAAATTTGAATGAGTTATTTGAATTTGAATTTTTGAAACCATTTGAAATGTTCAAAACAGTATACAAATGTTTTAAACATGTAGAGAATTAAATTTGGTATGGAAAACATATTTTATTTATTAAATTTGGATTTGATTTGCAAAAGATATATGAATTTGAATTACAGGGGCTATTCTGTGATTTTTAAAAGTATCAGATTTGTTCCAGGGGCTTAGGTGCGAAAAAGAAATTCAGAAAAGGTCCCTGGAACCTTTTCTACGCAGGCAGAGCAACCCCTGGGTCACTGGCAGTGGGCCAGCGCCCTGCTGGCGCCTGCGTGGCGCGGGTGTGTGCGCTCGCGTGGCATCCACTGCCAATGGCAGGTGGGGCCAGCTAGCGTGCGTGGCAAAGCGAGAAAAAGATGGGTTTTATCGCGCGGCGGGGGATCGACGGTGGTGATAGGAACCAGATCCGCGCCGTTTTGAGGTGGATCTCGCGGCTTAACTGAAACTGAACAGAAAGGTTCAGTCTTTCTGAACCTGACGGAAAAGCGCTCGCCGGCGGCGACGCTGCGCTGCTGCTGCTGCTCGTGTGCGAGCGAGAGCGCCGTGTGCGTGCGCGTGACGCAGGGGAAAACAGAGGAGGACGTGGGGGTGCAGGAAGGCTCACCGAGGGGGAGTAGAGGGAGCAGGAGCACTCGACGAGGTGACGGTGGCCGGCGACGTGGACGGAGACGGCAGCGGCGATCCGAGACCTCCCAGGCCCTGTCGAGGAAGCGAGGAGGGAGAGGGGATTCCCACGGTCCCGTTCCCATGCCCGCGGGGAATCGACGACGACCAACACCCCAACCACAACCTCGCTAAGCTCCGGCCATGGCGGCTCGACAGAAAAATTCAGAAAGATTCAGAGGAAGAAAGGAGAGGAGGAAGGGGTGATCACCCCCCCCCCCCGTTGTCGTCGATGCAGCGGCTCGGGGAAGAGTTTCAGACAGCGACGGCGGCGACAAGACGGAGACGGCGGCGGCGATCCTGCTGCTCCCAGTCCCCGCTACGGTGTCGAGGAGGAAGACGGAGGCACGAGGAAACGAATCCCGCGCTCAGGCCGCTCGGAGAGGTTCCATAGCGGCGGCGATCGCCGGAGTTGCTCCTCTGCTGTGCGGTGGAGGTGGAGCTTCAGACAAACAGCGAGAGAGAGAGAGAAGAAAGGAGGAGGAGAAATGGCGGCGGCGGCAGAGAGATGGAGGAGGGAGAGGGGATGCCCTAGGGCACGGTCTCGGAGGTTTAAGTAGAGGGGAGGAGGGCAGGTGGAGCTCCTGCCGGTGGGGGAGCTCCCTCCTCTCTCTGTCTCCATACAGAGGAGGACGAAAGGGACGTGCGGGGCAGGCTAGGCCTGCGGGGCTGTGGTGGGCTCAGCCCACTTGGGCTGGCCTGCCCCCCCTTTTCTCTTTTCTGTTTTTTTTTCTGTTTACTTTTTTTTGTAGGAAAGAAAAGGAGAGAAAAGAAATAGGATTTTTGGTGCTTGTACTTTAGCAATAATTTTATTGAATTACCAAAACAGCAAGATTCAAAAGTATGTGTGCTTATTTCCAAAATTTTGAAATTGACAAATGATTTGAAATTGTTATTTAAAATTCAAATAGGGTTTTGGGTTTTTAAAATTGTGGGGATAATTTTGTATAATTTATTTATTACAAAAGCCCAGTTGTGCAACTTTCTGTTTTCCAAATTTTTAAATTCTATTGCTGTTTGAAATTCAAATGAATTTGAGTGAAATTTGCAACAATTGAATTATTGAAAATTAGGCAAGTTAATACTTTGGAAATTCTAGTTTATTGGAAGCAACTAAATGGTTTTATTTGAAAGTTTCATTTGAAAAATTGTAACAGAACAAGTATGAAACAAGGATTTGAAATTTGGTTTGAAATTCAAATGGAAAACAAGTGAAAACAAATGCAAAACTCATGATGGAATGATGCAAACTAAATTTAAACAAAAAGCAAACATTCTAGGGTTGTTTTTCATACTTGGGATGTTACAAAACGCCCCCCTTGAAGGAATCGCGCCCCGAGATTCCTACTGAAAAGAGAAAAGGTACGGATACTTCTTGCGAAGATCCTCTTCGGTCTCCCACGTTGCCTCTTTATCGGAATGATGAGACCACTGCACTTTTAAGAACTTGGTGCTCTTGTTGCGAGTTTTGCGCTCGGTCTCATCGAGAATTCGAATAGGGTGCTCCTCATAAGAGAGGTCTTCTTGCAGATCAATGGAATCATGATCAACTGCACGACCTGGATCTTTGAAGCACCTCTTGAGCTGTGACACGTGAAACACATCGTGCACCTTGGATAGCTTTTCTGGAAGTTCAAGACGATAGGCATTTTCTGCACGCCTTGAGAGAATGTTGAAAGGACCAATATATCTTGGTGCAAGCTTTCCTTTGACACCAAAACGATGAGTGCCTCTGAGGGGAGTTACACGGAGATATGCTTTGTCTCCAGCTGCATAGACCATGTCCCTGTGTTTGCTGTCATAGTAGCTTTTCTGCCGAGATTGAGCAATCTTGAGATTGTCACGAATGATGCGAACTTTCTCTTCGGCCTCGTTAACAATGTCAGGGCCTAAGAGTGAACGTTCACCAGCTCCAGACCAATTGATTGGACTCCTGCATCTGCGGCCATAGAGAGCCTCAAATGGTGCCATGCCTAGGCTTGCCTGGAAGCTGTTGTTGTAGGAGAATTCAGCATATGGAAGACATTCCTCCCATTTCATGCCAAAAGAGAGACCACATGCTCTGAGCATATCCTCGAGAATCTGATTGACTCTTTCGACTTGCCCTTGAGACTGAGGGTGGTAGGCTGTGCTGAACAGAAGCTTGGTGCCCAATGCTTCTTGAAAGCTTTTCCAGAAATGAGAAGTGAAGATGCTTCCACGGTCTGAGCTTATTTCCAATGGAACACCATGAAGAGGAACAATCTTTGCTGTGTAGAGCTCTACTAACTGACTAGCCGAGATTGTCTCTTTGACAGGAAAGAAGTGAGCTACTTTAGTGAGTCGATCAATGACAACGAAGATTGCATCGTTGCCCCTCTTGGACTTTGGAAAACCAGTGACGAAGTCCATTTCAATCATGTCCCACTTCCACTCAGGGATTTTTAGAGGTTGGAGAAGACCAGCTGTTTTCTGATGAACTGCCTTAACACGTTGACAAACGTCGCATTCAGAAACGTATTGAGCAATTTCACGTTTCATGCTAGGCCACCAATACAGTGTCTTGAGATCCTGGTACATCTTTGTACTTGCAGGGTGTATGGAGAGAGGATTTTCATGAGCCTCCTTGAGAATTACATCTTTTGAGGCTTTGAATTTTAGGAACTGCAATGCGTCCTTCAAAGAACACCGTTCCCTTGTCATCAATTGAGAAGCACTCAAATTTCTCATTGCCTGCTTTGATGTGTTCTACAATCTTCTTGATTTCAGCATCACGAAGTTGTTCAGAACGAATCTTGTCCTCGAGAGTTGGACTGGCTGTCAAGTTTGCAAGATAGCCCTGAGGAACAAGACCAAGGTTGAGCTTCTGGAATTCTTCATGAAGAGGAGGTTGGCTTTCCATGATCATGAGATTATTTCAATACGACTTGCGACTGAGAGCATCGGCCATAACATTAGCCTTGCCTGGAGTGTAAGAAATGGTAAGATCAAAGTCTTTGATCTTTTCAATCCATCTCCTTTGTCTGAGGTTTAGATCTGGTTGAGTGAATATATACTTCAGACTCTTATGATCGGAAAAGATTTCAGTGCGATTACCCAACAAGTATTGTCTCCATTTCTTGAGGACAAACACAACTGCTGCAAGTTCAAGGTCATGAGTGGGATAATTGAGCTCATGTGTGTTCAACTGACGTGAAGCATAAGCCACAACTTGACGTTCTTGCATAAGAACTGCACCTAGACCTTGGAGAGAAGCATCACAAAATATTTGGAAAGGTTTGGAAGGATCTGGGCCAACCAGAACTGGTGTAGAAGTGAGTTTAGTCTTGAGGAGATTGAATCTCTCATCACATTGTGGAGACCAAACGAACTTCTTGTCCTTCTTTGTGAGGTCAGTGAGAGGTTTGGCAATCTTGGAGAAGTTTGGGACGAAACGACGGCAATAGCTAGCCAAGCCAAGAAAGCTTCTTACTTGCTTCACCGTCTTTGGAGGTTTCCAATCAACAATTGCTTTAACCTTTTCTGGATCAATGGCTATGCCCTTGGCAGAGATAACATGACCAAGATAAGCAACTTCTGAAATCCAGAACTCACATTTGGAGAACTTGGCATAGAGACGATTTTCGCGAAGCTTCATGAGAGTTAGACGAAGATGTTCTTCACGCTCTTCCTCGGATTTTGAGTAGACAAGAATGTCATCAAGATATACCACAACGAACTTGTCGAGGTATTCATGGAAGACAGAATTCATGAGTCGAGAGAAAGTCGCCGGTGCATTGGTGAGACCAAAGGACATGACGGTGAATTCATATAGACCGTAGCGAGTGGTGAAGGTTGTCTTTGGAATATCCTCTTTTCTGATCTTTATTTGATGGTAACCCATTCTCAAGTCCAACTTGGAGAATATTGAGGCTCCAGCAAGTTGATAAAAAAGATCATCGATGCGAGGAATTGGATACTTGTTCTTGATGGTCTTCTCGTTAAGAGGACGATAGTCAACAACGAGTCTCTTTGTTTGATCCTTTTTCGCAACGAACAGAGTTGGGCAACCCCATGCCGAGGAACTAGGTTGAATGTAACCTTTTTCCATGTACATATCAATTTGTTTCTTCAACAACTTCAGCTCGGGAGTTCCTATCTTGTAGGGATGCTTAGAGATTGGAGCAGTACCTGGTTCAAGTTCGATCACGAACTCAACAGCTCTGTCCGGAGGCATTCCTGGCAACTCTTCTGGAAAGACGTCAGGGAATTCGCAAACCACCGGAACATTTTCAAGTGAAGGTAGAGGTTTTGCATTGAGGTTGCATAGCTGAATGGAACTTGATTCATGTGGAGAATAGATTATCTGGCCAGAAGGGTGGGACAGAGTTATTGACTTTTGAGCACAGTCAATTTTTGCTTTATTAGCTTTCAGCCAATCCATACCAAGAATGACATCAATGTCAGAATTTCCCAGCAACATGAGAGAAGCAAGGAATATGCGACCTTCAATTAGGATTTGATTGTCCTTACTTATCTTGGAAGTCAACATTTGAGATCCCGGGGAGTGAACAGTGATCTGATTGCTTAGTGGAACCACAACTAGGTTGTTTGTCGTGGCAAAGATCTTTGACACAAAAGAATGTGATGCTCTGGTATCAAACAACACTTTAGCTAGAATAGAGTTTACGGGAAATGTACCGAGAACGACATCAGGAGCTTCCTCAGCTTTGTCGATCTTGACATGATTCACCCTTGCGGTCCTCCCGACAGGCCTGTTGTTGGAGTTGAAGGCCTTAGGCGGGGGAGCGCGCACCAATGCCTGGTTTGTGTTAGGACGAGGTGGTGGTGGAGGTAGCTGCCTCTGCGTGCACTTGTCGGCGTAGTGCCCCGTCTGCTTACACTTGTAGCATGTGACGACACGAGGAGGCCCTGGCCTTGGCTGCCCCATCGAAACCCTTTGATCATTCAGCTGAGCAGGGTTGGGTGGGCGGGGAGCGAATCCTGGAGAAGTTTGGGCGTATGGAGCCCGAGTGACAGCACCATTTGGTACCCAGATGCGACGCTTCTGCGGAGGGGTGGTCATGTTGGAGGAGGAACCACCCTCACGCGAATGCTTGCGAGACTCCTCGAACGCCTTGCGCCCATTTTCTTCATTGAGCGCGGTGTTAACGAGATCCTCGAAGCTGTTGGCCTTGACATTGGTGAGGGCATACTTGAGTTCCGGGTTAAAACCTCTACGGAACCTTGCCATCTTTTTAGCTTCAGTGGACACCTCATCTCCAGCGTACCTAGCGAGGCGATTAAACTCACTCTGATACCCGATGATGTCCAACTTGCCCTGCTTGAGAGAGCAAAACTCTTCACGCATTCTTTCCATGAGACCATCTCGAATGTGGTGCTTCAGGAAGGCTTCCTTGAAACAATTCCACGTGACTGGCATCCCAGTTCTCATGGCCTGGAAGTTTTCCCACCAAGTAGCTGCCTGACCCTTCAGCAGATAGGAGGCATACTTGACCTTGTCTTCTTCAGCTACGTGTGCAATCTCCAGAGCCTTGGCTATCTCGCGTTTCCAGTCATCAGCGTCCAGAGGCTCGCGTGTGGCCACGAAAGCTCTTGGGCCCAGACTGAGAAACTCCTTGATGCTGACTCGTGGAGCTGTCTGGTTGATGTGCTGATTAGCCTGAAACTGGGCCATCTGCGTCATGACTTGGGTCATCTGAGTCAACAGCTCCGCGATTGGCGGTGGCTCAGGCGTGTTGTTCCTTGTTGGCGGCATCCTGAATGGAAATGCATTTTAGCACAACAATAGACAAGGATAGACTTGGCAACCGAAAGAGAGATTATTCCGACGCATGAATAGATAACCAAAAGGTACATCATCACATGTTCAAATACATCAGAATATCCAACACACCATAAATGGTTCGAATGCCAAAGGATAACTAAACATAGCTAAGAATGGATACATCGGTACTCCCATGCTCATCACGCAGGACGGCTGCTAGGAGTACGGCGAGAGGTACGGTGAGGAGCATGCCCACGAAAGTAGGTGGAACGACGATCCACGTAGATCTGACGTGGTCTGAGACCGACTCTAGGCGTGGTGAAGTACATAGCGTCGACTCCCTGTGCTCCAAAACGGGGAATCCCAGTGTAACCAGCACCAAGGTTAAGGAGTGGACCTCTGATCGGCTCGTAACCTCCAGCATCTGGCAGACGACGCCCAACTGGCTGATCGAAACGTGCAAAGCGCTCGTCTCCAACAAAGTCTGTGGTGTAAGTCGCCAGACGAGTCAAAGCAAGGTAAAGCTGCTCTCTGACTGAAGCCAACTCCTGAGATAGTGTGCGGGCAACTGCACCACTGTGTCTCACAAACTGAGCGGTGGTGTGCAGCCTGGAGTTATCATGCTCGTAAACATCCAAGTTGTCGTAGAGAGTGAAGTGAGCTCCCTCCGAAGTGATGTAACCACGGGGGATGTGGCGATAGATAGAATCGTCAAAACCCCAGTAGTCAGCACGAAGGACTGTGAGACTCATATAAGCTGCCTGTTGCACAGCCATATCCACTGGGGAACCCACTGCCTTGTAGTGGTGGACTACGCTCATGCCATCATCTGACAGAATGTAGACGATAGCCTGGTAGTAGGTCTGCTCAAACTCTCGCTGCTGCTCGTAGACCTGGTACTCTGGTGCCCAACGGAACCCCAGAAAAGTGACCATGTCTCTCAGCATCTCCGGATAACCGGCAGTGCTCTCGCAACGAGTCATACGAACCACCTGCGGGTAGAACCTGAGATCCATCTGCAGATGATCGGGGAAGCTTTGATTAGACGCCGGTAGAAGAACTGAAGTGGCAAGCAACAACAAGGTTTCAACGGACGAAAAGGATGTTGAGAAGAACAGGATATCGAAGCAACATTCGGGAAACACAAGACCAAACACTCCTGAGGTACTACGGAAAAACCCATCTGGGCTTCTAAAGGATCAATATCTACTGCTTAAGGAATAGAGGATCTGCTTCCGGGGCTTATGTGCCTCCGTTCTCAATCGTGAGTAGGCAACATGATAAATCATGTCACAACCACCTCCATTCCTATGGACTAGTAGATATAACTATCCTAGAGAAACCAGGATACGTGAAATCCTAACTTGAAAGTTTAGATGAGAAGAGAAAACAACGTTGCACTTCCTTACCAGAAAAGAGAGGGTGGGTGGGGAAAGAAATAAAAGAACATAATTCCTACTCTCACGTTTCATTTTTCCTATATAGCTACAAAATAGTTTTTAGAATCAACTGCGACCAGTAAAAGGGATCCTACAGGCAGACAGGCTCTGATACCATTTGTCGCACCCGGACTTCTAGAGGATACTCACAGTCCGCTAAACAGTAGATAACTGGCTTACGGGCCTTACCGGCACCCGCATCTCAATATGAGTAGGCCAACACGTAAACGTGTGACAACCAATCTCTACTATTCATCGTCTGCGTAAACCATCCCATAGAAATCCGACTACTTCCATTGACGTACTTCATAACATACACACATGGTACGTCAACGGCATTTGAACAAGTGATATCACAACAAATCTCTAAGACACAAATAAATAGAAATAAGTGGCAAATAGCTCTCACTAGAGCAGAGATAGCAAATACAATCATGCAGAGGACACATGTCCCAACAAGTCATCATTACATCACAGCGGAAGTATCCAAAGTGTCTGAGTACAGACAAGATCCAAATAGGCCTAAGAGGCCGGAAACGAAAAGACGGAGCCCATCCACGAAGTCTCGGATCCTGCCCGGGTCCGCTATCTACTCGTCAGCAGCCTCGTCATACTCCACGTAGTAGCCACCATGGGGATCCTCGGAAACGTAGTCTGCAGAACACGCAGCCCCAAAGGGGTCAGTACAGACGAGTACTGGCAAGCAAGACGCACAAGATACCAAAGTGTACCCGGCAACACCAAGTACAGATGCTTTGGGTTCAAGGGAAGATAGGTGATACAAAAGTGCGGCAGCGGGCTGCCTAACCAACTACAGAGACACGCTACAACATCCGGCTAAAAGAAAGGGATAAGATAGCGTATCGGAACCAACTACCACTAACCTCAAACAAACCCATCCTGGATCTCGCCCCTTATCCAAAGAAGCAATCCGAGGATAACCCACACAGTTGGATTAGTGAAGGTTCCAGTTATTGTGTCATTAAGCCTATTACTAGTCAAATTATTATTAATTAGGTGTAAGTTGTCTAATCCTTGTTAGCCAGCCCTATCACCAAGTCATCCATAACCGCGGACAACACGGCTTCTCGAGAAGATTTAACCCTGCAGGGATGCACCAATTTGGCCGTACACGTAAGAATATCCCGCCAGACGGGGGATCAACCCACCAAGCGAGGTACTCAACACAACCCAACTCTTCTTCGCATCAAGCCCAAAGAACCCCGTGCAGTTGAGCGCACGGCTAATCAAGCCCCACGAAGAAAAGGGGACCCTCATAGCACTCTAAGAACGTGTCTCCCTAAATGCCGACTAAAAGTTACCACCCTGGCGCCAAGGGTTCGCACCTGCATATGCATGCGGCAAATGGAAAACCCGAACTAAATGAGGCGATTTGGACGAGATGCGAATCAAATCAAAGTTGAGGGGGGCGCCCATACACGCTTCCCACATGCGGTTAGCGCGCTCATCATGGATCTAGAGGACAAGAACTTTTCCTGAGTTCGACACTAGCAGGCCTCAAAACCATACCCGGCCTCCTGCCGGTGTCTTATCATCAAATTAGCATTACCTCATACATTAACAGGTTGTTGTTTAACATCGAGCCCCCAGAACATAATAAATATGGTAACAGAAATAACGGACATCAGACTCGAGCATAAACAACCCTAAGCATGCTAGTAAGACACGGGCAACAAGCAACGAGGTTTTAGGTGTGGAGGATAGGCTATATCAGGGTTACAGGATATCATGTGATAGGATCGGAACACAAGCAACGAATCTTAAGGCTAGCAGAATAGACAACGGAAAGTATCGGTATTCAGTGTGGAAAGGACACAATGGTTCATGTGAGTGAATACTTGCCTACAAACTCAGTAGCCTGGTACTGGGCTAACTCCTCTGAAGTAGTGTCGTAAACCTCGTCTGTCTCAACGTCGTCGTCTATTCGAGAAGAAACAAACAAACAACGAAGAGAGACAAGCAATCAATAACATGGCATAATGCACAAACATGGGATGATGCATGGCAATTTAATTGATGCATCAAGATAAGCTAGTTGATATTGTAACATAATTAAATGGACCTATATGCAATTTGGATTACATATGGAAAGTCCATGAATTAAGGTTGGATTAAATGATCTACAAATAACCATCATGTGAAAGCTGATTAGTATGATGCATGGATGATGAAAACAACAAGAAAACAACAATAGCTTCAATTTGAAATGTTGTTTACCAAGTTTGGAATTTTATTTATTAAGTTATGAAAATTGGCTTCTTAAATGAGTCACACCAACATTTGTTGTTTTCACCAATTTTAATTGTTCAAAATAGATAACAAGATTCATATTTGGAAAGAACACAAAATTTTAGATGGAACACATATTTCATTTGTTGAAAAAGGAATTTAAATGAATTAATTATGAATTAAACAAGTTTAAACAAGATTTAAATGAATTTAATTCAAGTATAAAATTATTTGAATTTTTATTTGTTCAAAACATTAAATAAAATTCATGTTTGAAAAGATTATACTTTTCTGGTTTGAAAACATATTTTATATGTTCAAAAAGAATTTAGTTTGACCAAGTTATGAATTTAGCAATTTTAATTGATTTAAACAAGATTTGAATTATTTAACCAATTTTATTTATTCAAAACAGGAAACAAAATTTATATTTGGAAAGCTTTTTCAATTTTGCATGGAAAACATAATTTATATGTGCCATTTGAATTAAATTTGAATTAGTTATGAATTTGACCAAATTTGAATGAGTTATTTGAATTTGAATTTTTGAAACCATTTGAAATGTTCAAAACAGTATACAAATGGTTTAAACATGTAGAGAATTAAATTTGGTATGGAAAACATATTTTATTTATTAAATTTGGATTTGATTTGCAAAAGATATATGAATTTGAATTACAGGGGCTATTCTGTGATTTTTAAAAGTATCAGATTTGTTCCAGGGGCTTAGGTGCGAAAAAGAAATTCAGAAAAGGTCCCTGGAACCTTTTCTACGCAGGCAGAGCAACCCCTGGGTCACTGGCAGTGGGCCAGCGCCCTGCTGGCGCCTGCGTGGCGTGGGTGTGTGCGCTCGCGTGGCATCCACTGCCAATGGCAGGTGGGGCCAGCTAGCGTGCGTTGCAAAGCGAGAAAAAGATGGGTTTTATCGCGCGGTGGGGGATCGAACCCGCGCCCTTGCGCTGCGCGCCGTTGGATCTAGCCACTGGGCTGGCTCGACGGTGGTGATAGGAACCAGATCCGCGCCGTTTTGAGGTGGATCTCGCGGCTTAACTGAAACTGAACAGAAAGGTTCATACTTTCTGAACCTGACGGAAACGCGCTCGCCGGCGGCGACGCTGCGCTGCTGCTCCTGCTCGTGTGCGAGCGAGAGCGCCGTGTGCGTGCGCGTGACGCAGGGGAAAACAAAGGAGGACGTGGGGGTGCAGGCAGGCTCACCGAGGGGGAGTAGAGGGAGCAGGAGCACTCGACGAGGTGACGGTGGCCGGCGACGTGGACGGAGACGGCGGCGGCGATCCGAGGCCTCCCAGGCCCTGTCGAGGAAGCGAGGAGGGAGAGGGGACTCCCACGGTCCCGTTCCCGTGCCCGCGGGGACTCGACGACGACCAACACCCCAACCACAACCTCGCTAAGCTCCGGCCATGGCGGCTCGACATAAAAATTCAGAAAGATTCAGAGGAAGAAAGGAGAGGAGGAAGGGGTGCTCACCCCCCGTTGTCGTCGATGCAGCGGCTCGGGAAGAGTTTCAGACAACGACGGCGGTGACAAGACGGAGACGGCGACGGCGATCCTGCTGCTCCCAGTCCCCGCTGCGGTGTCGAGGAGGAAGATGGAGGCACGGGGAAACGATTCCCGCGCTCAGGCCGCTCGGAGAGGTTCCATAGCGGCGGCGATCGCCGGAGTTGCTCCTCTGCTGTGCGGTGGAGGTGGAGCTTCAGAGAAACAGCGAGAGAGAGAGAGAAGAAAGGAGGAGGAGAAATGGCGGCGACGGCAGAGAGATGGAGGAGGGAGAGGGGATGCCCTAGGGCACGGTCTCGGAGGTTTAAGTAGAGGGGAGGAGGGCAGGTGGAGCTCCTGCCGGTGGGGGAGCTCCCTCCTCTCTCTGTCTCCGTACAGAGGAGGACGAAAGGGACGTGCGGGGCAGGCTGGGCCTGCGGGGCTGTGGTGGGCTCAGCCCACTTGGGCTGGCCTGCCCCCCCCTTTTCTCTTTTCTGTTTTATTTTTATTTTTTCTGTTTACTTTTTTTTTGTAGGAAAGAAAAGGAGAGAAAAGAAATAGGATTTTTGGTGCTTGTATTTTAGCAATAATTTTATTGAATTACCAAAACAGCAAGATTCAAAAGTATGTGTGCTTATTTCCAAAAATTTGAAATTGACAAATGATTTGAAATTGTTATTTAAAATTCAAATAGGGTTTTGGGGTTTGAAAATTGTGGGGATAATTTTGTATAATTTATTTATTACAAAAGCCCAGTTGTGCAACTTTCTGTTTTCCAAATTTTTAAATTCTATTGCTGTTTGAAATTCAAATGGATTTGAGTGAAATTTGCAACAATTGAATTATTGAAAATTAGGCAAGTTAATACTTTGGAAATTCTAGTTTATTGGAAGCAAATAAATGGTTTGATTTGAAAGTTTCATTTGAAAAATTGTAACAGAACAAGTATGAAACAAGGATTTGAAATTTGGTTTGAAATTCAAATGGAAAACAAGTGAAAACAAATGCAAAACTCATGATGGAATGATGCAAACTAAATTTAAACAAAAAGCAAACATTCTAGGGTTGTTTTTCATACTTGGGATGTTACATTCCTCCCTCTTGGGCCGGGTCTCGCTCGATCTCCTTCTGGCCGAATCTCGCCCAGGCATGGGCCTACCAGGTTATCATCCCCCCAACAGATACAATGATAACCAACTAGGGAGAGACACTTCCATACTGCAAACCATCCTATATGATAACATCATTACTCATGATATGATTCTACTGAAAAAGTAAGAAGATGAAAGATAGTGATGTGATACCATGGCACCCCCCAAGCTTGGAAGAAGCCGAGGGGATGCCAATACCCATGACGAATCAATTCTTCGGTGGTGGTGAAGGTGGAATCACTCGGAGAGGAGTCAAAAAGCCATCTAATGATACGACGAAGCTCAATGTTTTCCGCTTCTAGAATTGCTACCTCGGCCTTGAGAATACAATATTGTTCACATAATTGATCGGCAACCGGTGTGCTTTAGCTATCACAGGGAACACGTTGGGGTCTTGATCCTGAGGCACGGTCCCCTGAACATTATGAGAGTAGCGACGCTGAGGATTAATGGATCCCACAAAGGTGGGGTTTGTTGTTGGTGCTGGTGCAGCCCTCCGGATTTCTTCCCTCAAACAGTTAACCATGTCTTCCCTTCTTGCATCTATCTCTTCCTCCGTCGCCCATCCCGCGAAAGCACCCTCGTGGATGTCTTGCTGGATTTGTCGACAACGACGTGCAGCGTAATCCTCAATGCTAGAGTTGAAAGAGGACATCTTGACCTATAAACTCCGGACTCCTGCCAGGAAAATAGCTCAAAACAGAAACACGACGAGAAAGCGATATACGAACCTCGGGGGCTCCGGGGGATTATATAGCAAAAAGTTTCATAACGAAAGGAAATTCCAGGTCGAAAAAGAGTCGGAGATGGGCTCCGGGGTGCCCAAACCATGGGCTAGCGCGGCCAGAGGTGGGCCCGCGCCACCCTATGGTGTGGAGCCTCCGGGCTCCGACTCCCTCTTGTTTCCGGCTCATAATTTTTCATATTTTATAAAAACAGTAAAAATATAAGTTGAAAGATGTTTCGAACATTTTCTTACCAAAACTGTTACCTATTTGAAAATTGACTCTGCAGTTTCCGAAATATGATTCCTAATGAATTCCTCCGGGATCATGGCTCGAATACAATCAACATTTTCATTATAAGGATCTCCAGAAATATAATGCTTGAGTCTTTGGCCATTCACCACTTGTGAGGAGTTGTCTTCAAGGGAAACAATTTTAATTGCCCCCGCACGATATACCTCTTCGATAACTAAAGGTCCTTCCCATCTCGAGAGTAATTTTCCTGCAAAAAATCTGAGACGAGACCTATACAAAAGCACTTTCTCACCAACATGAAATTATCTTTTAATAATTCTCTTATCATGCCACCTTTTAACTTTCTCTTTAAAGAGCTTAGCATTTTCGCATGCTTCACTCCTCCATTCATCTAAATAACTTAAGTCAAGCAACATTTTCTCACCGGCAAGTTTAAAATCTCTATTTAGGTCTTTCACTGTCCAATAAGCTTTGTGTTCTAATTCTAGGGGCAAGTGACAAGCTTTTCCATAAACCATTTTATAAGGAGACATGCCCATGGGATTTTATAAGCAGTTCTATGAGCCCACAGAGCATCATTTAATTTCTTAGCCCAATTTTTCTAGATTTGTTAACAGTCTTTTGCAAGATATATTTGATCTCTCTATTTGATAATTCTACTTTCCCACTAGTTTGAGGATGATAGGGTGATGCAATTCTATGATTAACATCATATTTAGCAAGGGTCTTTCTAAAACCACCATGAATAAAATGAGAACCCCCATCAGTCATAAGATATCTAGGTACACCAAACCTAGGGAAGATAATATCTTTAAGCATTTTTATTGAGGTTTCACCATCAACACTTTTAGTAGGTATAGCTTCTACCCATTTAGTAACATCATCAACAACAAGAAGAATATGAGTGTAGCCTTTTGAAGGAGGGAAAGGACCCATAAAGTCAAAACCCCAATAATCAAACGGTTCAATAACAAGAGAATAATTCATAGGCATTTCATTACGTCTAGAAATATTTCCAACCCTTTGACATTGATCACAAGATAAAACAAATTTTCTAGCATCTTTAAAGAGAGTAGGCCAATAAAAACCTGATTGTAGAACTTTATGTGCAGTTCTATCTCCAGCGTGATGCCCTCCATAAGTACTACTATGAAATTTTCTCAATATCTCTTGTTGTTCATTTTCAGGAACGCATCTTCTCATAATACCATCAACACCTTCTTTATATAAGTGTGGGTCATCCCAAAAATAATGCCTCAAATCATAAAATAATTTTCTTCTTTGCTGAGTTGTAAAGGTAGGAGGCAAATACTTCGAAACAATAAAGTTAGCATAATCAGCATACCATGGACTCTCTTGAGAGATCACATTTATTGCAGCTAATTGTTCATTAGGAAAACTATCATTAGCAGGAATAGGGTCATGAGAGATATTTTCTAATCTAGAGAAATTATCAGCAACAGGATTTTCAGCATCCTTCCTATCTACAATATGTAAATCAAACTCTTGTAAGAGAAGCACCCATCTAATAAGCCTAGGCTTAGCATCTTTCTTTTCCATAAGGTACTTAATAGAAGCATGATCAGTATGAATAGTAACTTTAGAATCAACAATATACTGCCTAAATTTATCACAAGCAAAAACCACAACCATGAACTCTTTCTTAGTGGTAGCATAATTCTTTTGAGCAGCATCAAGAGTTTTACTAGCATAATGAATAACATTTAACTTCTTATCTACCCGATGTCCAAGAACAACACCTACAACATAATCACTAGCATCACACATAATTTCAAATGGTAAATTCCAATCAGGTGGTTGAACAATAGGGGCAGATATTAAAGCCTTCTTTAAAATTTCAAAAGCTTCTTTACAATCTTCATCAAAAACAAAAGGTACATCTTTTTGAAGAAGATTAGTAAGAGGATTTAATATTTTAGAGAAATCTTTAATAAACCTTCTATAGAAACCAGCATGACCAAGAATACTACAAATACCTTTAACATCCCTGGGACAGGGCATTTTCTCAATAGCTTCAACTTTAGCTCTGTCAACTTCAATACCTCTTTCAGAAATTTTATGTCCAAGAACAATTCCTTCATTAACCATAAAATGGCATTTCTCCCAATTAAGAACAAGATTAGTTTTCTCACATGTTTGCAAAAATTTATCAAGGTTGTGCAAGCAATTATCAAAATAAGTTCCATAGACGGAGAAATCATCCATGAATACTTCCACAATTTCTTCACAAAAACCACGAAAAATAGCACACATGCATCTTTGAAACGTAGCTGGAGCATTACACAAACCAAAAGGCATACGTCTATAAGCATAAGTACCATAAGGACAAGTAAAGGTTGTTTTCTCTTGATCTTGCTTCCTAACAACAATTTGAGAAAACCCAGAATAACCATCAAGAAAGCAAAAAAATGAGTTTTCTTAGACAACCTCTCTAACATTTGATCAATAAAAGGCAAAGGATAATGATCTTTCTTAGTAACCTTGTTAACTTTCCTAAAATCAATGCACATTCTATAACCAACCGCTACTCTTTGAGGAACAAGCTCATTATTTTCATTAGCCACAACAGTCATTCCTCCCTTCTTATGGACACAATGCACAGGGCTCACCCATCTACTATCAGCAATAGGAAAATAATACCAGCATCAAGGAGTTTTAATACCTCATTTCTTACCACTTCCTTCATCTTAGGAATTAAACGATGTTGATGTTCAACTACCGGCTTTGCATCGAGTTCAATATTAGTAACATGCTGACATATAGAGGGAGAGATCACTTTCAAATCATCAAGAGTATATCCAATAGCTCCACGGTGTTTCCTCAATATTCCCAATAATCTTTCCTCTTATTCACGTGAAAGTTTAGCACTAATAATAACATGATATATTTTCTTATCATCAATATAAGCATATTTAAGATCATCAGGCAAAGGTTTTTAATCAAAAACAAGATCCTGCTTAGTTTGTAAGGTGGTACCCAAGTTTTCCACATGTAAATTATGTTTCCATATCACCGGTTGACGAAGAAGAATATCGTCAATCTCATTTCTCTCTTCCATAAAGACCTCACTTTCATGGTCCTCCATATATTGCTTCAAAGCATTGTTAGGATCAAGAACAATAGAGGCAAGTTGTTCAACTCTAAAATTCTCCTTAGGCAATTCAGATTCATAAGGTGCTCTAGAAAATTTGGAGAAATTGAACTAATAAGATTTTCCATCAAATTTAGTCAATATATTCTCCTTCCTACAATCTATAATAGCACCACAAGTGTTCAATAAAGGTCTACCAAAAACAATAGGACACGTTTTATTAGCAGCCTTACCAAGTACTAGAAAATCAGTGGGATATTTAGTTTTACTGCATAAAACTTCCACATCTCTAACAATACCAATCGGAAAGATAGTTTCTCTATTAGGAAGCTGAATAACCACATCAATATCCTCAAGCTCACAATAACCAATTTCATGCATAATTTCTTTATAAAGCTCATAAGGAATGGCACTAAAACTTGCACCAATGTCACACAAACCATAATAGAAATGATCGCCAATCTTAACAGAAAGCAAAGGAACACTAGTTTTCTTAGGTCTATTTGGATGTGAGACAATATTAGAAGCATCCTCACAAAAGACTATATGTTCATCCTCTACGTTTCCACAGATAAGGTCTTTCACTATTGCTACAGCAGGTTCAACAGTTATTTGTTCATCAGGTTTAATAGATTTCTTTATGATCTTGTTAACCACACTAGCTACAATAGAGTGTTCTTTTACCTTAGCAGGAAAAGTCATTTTCTCAATATAAGGTTCGGAAACAGCAGGATTAACAACATGTAGTTTTATATTTCTAGCACGGACAATATCTTTATAAGGTGCATGGTACTTGTGATACTCCTTTTTAGGAATATCAAGATAGGAGGCAAAAGCTTTAAGACAGTTTGCAAAGATTTCAGAATCAAGATCACAACAGCACTAACATTATAGAAATCATCAGTTCCCATAAAAGCTTTAATGCATTCATAATCATAATTTATACGTGGCTTTCTACCTTTGTCATTCTCCCATCCTTCAGTTTCTTCTTGAATACAGTCAAGAAGATCCCATTTAGCTTCTTCCTGAATACGTGTGAATGATCCAGAACAAGAAGCATCCAATAAATCCTCATCATGAAGAGAAATCCTTGCATAAAAATTATTGATAACAATATTACTCGGGAGCTCATGAACGGGACATTTAAGCATTAATAACCTCATTCTCCACCACACTTGGGCAATACTCTCTCCATCATGAGGATAGAAATTATATATTTGATTCCGTTCTTTATGAATCTCACTGGGAGGATAGAATTTAGAATAAAAGATAGGAACAATTTCCTCTCACCCAATAGATTCACCATTCTTCAGCAATTTGAACCATTCAACGGCTCTACCATTCAGCAGAAAGAGAATAATTTCCTTTTAACTTGATCCATTGTAATATATGCACACCTGAATAACTCGCATAATTCATGTATAAAGAGCAAATGATCACCGGGATGGACAGTTCCATCTCCATAATAGCAGTTATCTAAAACACTTCCAACAATGTTCATAGGTATTTTATAAGGATCTAATTCAGCAAATAACGGGTCACCTACTACCCTAGAAGTAATGGTAGAAGTACCCCTAAACAGAGAACCAAAATAATTCTCTATAATTAAATAAAACAGCAGACAGAAATAAAAACATCACTCACAGTAAAAGTTTCTCTTACCAATAGCGCTTCACTCCCTGGCAACGGCGCCAGAAAATAGTCTTGATGACCCACAAGTATAGGGGGTGTATCGTAGTACTTTCGATAAATAAGAGTGTCGAACCCAACAAGGAGTAGAAGGTGTTGACAAGCAGGTTGGATAGAGAATCCACTGTAAACACTAGCAAACGGGTTTTTGGTGGTTTTTGATATAGCAGATAAATAAAGTGCGGGTAAATAAAATGCAGTAAATATAATTGCAGACAGCAGCCCAATCCTTTTGAGAGCAAAGGACAAGCCGGTTGTTCTACTTATGATTACCAAACATTCTCGAGGACACATGGAAATTTCATCAAGTTCTTTCGCTTCATTCGGTTGATTAATATTTATTGGCTCGTTAAGTGTTGTCTAGGTGAACCTATGCTAATGTACCGCCCAACTAGGACTAATACATACTTGTGATTATACCCCTCGTAAGCATCCGCAAATACAAGAAAGTAATTAAGACAAATCTAACCACAACCTTAAAACTCCGGGATTCTACACTCCCTCGTGCATTGGTTTCCTAATGGGGTTTTAGGTTTCTGTCACTCCGGCAACCCCACAATTAGTAGCCAAATACACAATGCATCCTCCTAGGCCCATAAAGGTGAAATATCATGTAGTCGACGTTCACATGACACCACTAGAAGAATAACACCACAACTTAAATACCGAACCACTAGATGTTACTTCAACATAACTTCACTACTAACATCAAGACTTCTCCCATGTTCTCAAGAACTAAACGAACTACTCACAAGAAATTATATGGATCATAATCAGAGGTGATATAAAGGATAATAACAATCTGTTCATAAAGTGTAAACACCAATAAATCTCACAAGCATCAACTACTAACAAGTAATCCATACCAGGAGAGAGATCTAATGTAGAACAACGATAGAGACCCCTAATTGTTTCAGCGGGATGAACATGGATGAAGAGGGTGATGGTGCTAGTGGTGATGATGATGACGATGACGATATTGATGATGTCCGGAGCGATGACAATGATGATGGCGATGATTTCGCTTCTCCGGGAGGAATTTCCCCGATAGATTTCTCCCTGCCGGAGAGCTTTTCTCTCTCTGTTGTTTTCTGCCCCGAGGCGGCGGAAGAATACTTCTTCGATGATCTCCCCAAGATCTTGCAGATGGTGAAGATCTTGCACTCGTTGGGAAACCCCAAGAGGAAGGGATGATGAGCACAGCGGCAGTTTTCCCTCAGTATGAAACCAAGGTTTAATCGACCAGTAGGAGGAAGGAGTAACTTCAGAAGGTTCATGCAGCTGAGATGGCAGGGCGCACTACCGGTTCAGCAGCAACGTGGAACCTACACAACACAATCAAATCACTTTGCCCCAACGAAGCGGTGAGGTTGTTAATCTCACCGGTTTTGCTGAACATAAAGAGGTTAAACATATGGTGTGGAAAACATTATGAAAACAGTATGAAAGCAGTAGCAATAGTATGAAAACAGTGGAAGTAGTGTGCCTATTATCAGAATGAGAAAATGGACCGGGGTCCACAGTTCACTATTGGTGTCTCTCCATGAAAGATAAATAATATGTGTGGTGAACAAATTACAGCTGGGCAATTGACAGAAATGAAGGCTGCACCATAGTGCATATGCAAGGCATAAATATTACTATGTGATTCATGTGGGTATTACAACAAAACACATAGACCGTCATCCAACTGCATCTATGGATAATAATCCATCCTTCGAATATCATCCGAACAAACGTTGGGTATTAAGTTGCAAGCAACAAATTATCGCAGTAAACAAAGGGTGCAATGTAAACAATGTAAACTAAGTAAACACCGTTGTTTTCTCCCTAATGGCAACATCACATCCTCCATCTGTCATGTTTCTTACACTCGGGCATAGATGCAAAGGAGGCATGAACCCACTATCGAGCATAAATACTCCCTATTGGGGTTACTAGCATCTACTTGGCCAGAGCATCTACTCATAACGAAGAGCATGCAAGATCATAAATAACATATGCATGAAAATAACATGATAGATTGATAATCAGAAGACATAGCATTCAACATTCATCAGATCCTAGCAAACACAACATGTAGCATTACATAAAGATGATCTCGATCATGTAGGGCGGCTCACAAGATCTAAACATGAGGTACAAAGTGGAGAAGACAACCATCTAGCTACTGCTATGGACACCTAGTCCAGGGACGAACTACTCACGCATCACTTCGGAGGAGGGCATGGTGGTGTAGACCCATCCGGTGATGAATTCCCCTCCCTGCAGGGTGTCGGGGAGAGCTCCAGAACCCACCCGATCTTGGGATGACGATGACGGTGGCCTCCGTTGTTTCTCGGGAAAAAGTGGTATATATTCAGGGTTGACATATCGGGGGTATAAATAGGCGAAAGTGCGATGGCGTTGGTCGCCCGAGGGGCCCACACGACCCCCAGGCGCGGCCAGAGGGCGCCACCCTATGGTGTGGCCCCCCTCTGGGCCTCTTCGGGACTCCGTGGAACCTTCAGCAATTCTAAGACTTCCGAGCTTTGAATTTTTTGATTCCGAGAATATTTCCAGAACAACTTTTCTGAAACTAAAAACAGCAAAAAATAGAGAACTAGCTCTGTGGCATCTTGTCAATAGGTTAGTCCAGAAAATCGATAAAAATGACATAAAGTGTATAGCAAACATGTAGGAAACAACATGAAAACAACATGGAACATCATAAATTAAGCATATGTTTATGACGTATCAACCTACCCAAGCTTAGTTCCTACTCGTCCTCGAGTAGGTAAACAGTAAAAACACATAATTTTTGAGGTGATTATGCTGCCAACATAAACTTGATCATCAAAAATGTAAAAGCATATGTAAGCTGAGATCATAGAACTTCAACACAAGCATGATAAATAAAATTTTAACAATAAAGCATAGCAATCACCTTGTATCATGAGAAGTAACACAAATAAACGATCCTGAATAACAATGCATCAAAAGTTATACGTTTGTTTCAAGTATATAGAAAACATGGCAAAGTGATATTTCGCTAGTCCTTAAGAGTAGGGCAAAACATAAATGCCAGGACA